>CM067338.1:76928819-77528819 GCA_034376525.1 Nicotiana benthamiana | reverse complement strand
CTTTATCTAAGGGCTTTGTAAAGATGTCTGCCAATTGGCTTTTTGTTTCAACAAATTCAATTTCGACATCGCCTTTTAGAACGTGATCTCTAATAAAATGATGTCTAATTTCAATGTGTTTTGTTCGCGAGTGAAGAATGGGGTTCTTCGTCAAGCATATGGCACTAGTGTTGTCACATCTAAGAGGAATGTGATCAAGACGTAGGCCATAGTCCAAGAGTTGTTGTTTCATCCATAGGATTTGAGCGCAACAACTCCCCGCGGCTACATATTCAGCCTCGGTTGTGGACAACGCAACACTAACTTGCTTCTTACTAAACCAAGAAACTAAAGCGCTACCGAGCAAGTGGCAAGTGCCGCTAGTGCTCTTGCGGTCCAATTTGCATCCAGCAAAATCGGAGTCGGAATAGCCAATAAGTTGGCATGAAGAACCTTTGGGGTACCATAGACCCACATTGGTAGTACCGACAAGATACCTTAGAATCCGCTTTACCGCAGTAAGGTGAGACTCTTTTGGACATAATTGATAACGGGCACAGACGCACACGCTAAACATGATGTCCGGACGACTAGCAGTAAGATAAAGAAGAGAGCCAATCATACCTCGGTACTTTTTGATGTCGACTTCCTTACCTTTTTCATCTTTGTCGAGATGATCGGATGTGCTTATGGGAGTTGCTATTTCCTTTGCATTGTTCATGTCAAAACGTTTAAGCAGATCTTTGCAATACTTGCTTTGACAAATGAATGGACCTTCCTTCATTTGTTTTACTTGTAATCCCAAAAAGAATTGTAACTCACCCATCATGGACATCTCAAATTCGCTAGTCATTAAGTTTGAAAATTCCTTGCATAGAGCATTGTTAGTAGCACCAAAAATGATGTCATCTACATATATTTGAACTAGCAAGATATCATTGTTTTCATGCTTGACAAATAAAGTAGTGTCAACTTTTCCATGAATAAAATTATTTTCTAAAAGAAATTTACTCAACCTTTTATACCAAGCTCGAGGAGCTTGTTTTAAACCATAAAGGGCCTTTTTGAGTTTGAAAACATGATTGGGAAAATTAAAGTCTTCAAAACCGGGGGGTTGTTTTACAAAAACTTCTTCTTGGATAAAACCATTTAAAAAGGCACTTTTCACATCCATTTGATATAAAAAGAAATTCATAGAAGATGCAAAAGCAAGCAACAGACGGATGGCCTCTAATCTAGCTACCGGAGCATATGTCTCATCATAATCAATCCCTTCTTCTTGATTATAGCCTTGAGCCACAAGCCTAGCTTTGTTTCTAGTGATTATGCCATTTTCATCTAATTTATTTCGAAAAACCCATTTCGTACCAATTATGGTATGACCTTCGGGTCTTGGCACCAAATCCCAAACGTTGTTACGTTTGAATTGGTTAAGCTCCTCTTGCATTGCCAAGGTCCAAAATTCATCCCCAATTGCTTCAGAGATGGTTTTGGGTTCAATTTGAGAAACAAAAGCAGTAAGATCTAAGGTATTCCTAAGAGAGCTCCGGGTACTTACCTTCCCTCCAACGTCGCCTATTACCTGATCGAGAGGATGATCTTTGACTGTCCTCCATTCTATTTGCTCTTTTGGTTCATTTTCTGGTTGAGGAGCTTTTTCAATTTGTGGTTCCACCGTTTTGTCAGTTTCTTTCCTTGGTGGTTCTTCTTGAATTTTGTCCTTTAGGCTTTCCAGAATACCTGAAAGATCAAGACCACAATCCTTTCTCGCCAAGCGAGTATTATCTTCGGAAAAAACAATATGAGGAGATTCCTCTACAACTTGGGTTCTTTTATTAAAAACCCTATAAGCTTTACTACGAGAAGAATAGCCAATGAAGATACCTTCATCCGACTTTGCATCAAATTTTCCTAATTGGTCCTTTCCATTGTGATGCACAAAACATTTACAACCAAAAACACGTAGATGTGAAATGTTAGGTTTTCTACCTTTGTAGAGTTCATATGGGGTTTTTAGGAGTATCGGCCGAATTGCTACTCTATTCAAAACATAGCATGCGGTACTCACGGCGTCTGCCCAAAAGTGTTTGGGAATCTTAGCTTCGTCGAGCATGGTTCTAGCCATCTCTTCGAGGCTCCTATTTTTCCTTTCCACCACCCCGTTTTGTTGTGGAGTACGTGGAGCGGAAAAGGTATGCTCGATTCCGAGTTCATCACAAAAGTCCGCAAAGAGATTGTGATCAAACTCTCCCCCATGATCACTTCTAATGGAAGTGACAGATGATTCCTTTTCATTTTGAACTCTTTTAAGAAAAAGCTTGAAGCTAATAAATGCATCACTTTTATGCGCAAGAAATAGTGTCCATGTAAATCTAGAGAAGTCATCAACAATTACAAAAGCATATCTATTTCTTCCTAGACTTTCGATACGGGATGGTCCGAATAAATCCATATGCAATAGTTGTAAAGGTCTAGATGTTGAAACAACATTTTTGGATTTAAAAGATGCTCTTGTTTGCTTCCCCTTTTGACATGAATCACAAATAGTATCACTTTCAAATTTTAAGAAGGGAAGACCAATCACTAGATTTTGAGAAATCAATTTATTTAAAAGATGCATGTTCATATGAGCTACTCTACGATGCCACAACCACACATTTTCATCTTTGCTCAACAAACAATCAACATACTCGGATGAGGAGTTTTCAAGATCAACCATGTAAATATTGTCAATTCTAAAACCACGTAGAATAATCTTGAAGTCACTGCGTCTAAACACTAAACACTCATCCGAATCAAACAAAGCAAGATTTCCCTTGTCACATAATTGACTTATGCTCAAGAGATTATGCTTTAAACCTTTGACAAGTAATATATGCTTTATAGAGGATTTTTCATTCTTACCGACCGATCCGATGCCAATAATTTGTCCTTTATTGTTGTCACCGAATACAACGCTTCCTCCTTCTTTGTGCTCTAGATGAAGGAATTTGGATTCGTCTCCTGTCATGTGTCTGGAGCATCCACTGTCAAGGTACCATAGTACACTTGATCCCTTCAAGCACACCTACAAGGCAAATTAATATTCTTTAGGTACCCATACCATTTTGGGTCCTTGGGGGTTAGGCAAGTAACGATAATAATATGAAGAATCTCTATGCTTTGTAAAACACATAGGTGCAATATGACCTATACGATTGCAGTAATGACATACTACGTTTGGGTTGTGTTGATGCCTAGGTTGAGCCAACAAGGTTCTAGGCGAATGAAAATGATTAACACAAGACATATTGTTCCCATTTCTAGTATAATATCTAGATGGTCTAAGGTCATTAGTGCTAGACTTGTTGAAGGACCTAGTGTCATGTCTAGGTGGTCTAAGCTCGTTCCTAGAGTAATTTCTTGGTTGCCGAAAATTACTATTTGTAGGCTTGTTTGCAAGAATCCTAGATTCGGATCTAGGTTGTCTAAAGATATTAGTTCTACCCTTATCTTCATACATTCTAGCATAATGTCTAGGTGGTCTAAAAGAATTTGTTCTAGGCTTGTTTACAATCTTAGAGTTATTTCTAGGTGGAGTAGTGGAGTTTTTGTTTTTATGCCGTTGATTTCTCTTAGGCGATTCTTTTTCACTAACTTTAAGAACTTTTTTACTACGAGTTTCTAAAGTTTTCCTAAGTTCTGTGTTTTCTAGTTTTAAGGACTCACAAGTAGTACAAGTAAGGCAATTTTCAACACAAGAGGCTTCATGCATGGTCTTGATGACTTGTCTAAGTTCTATACTATCATTTAACAAAAAATGATTTTCATTTGCAAGATTCTCGTTATCACGAGACAGATTTTCAACACCTTTTTGAGCTAAAGAAAGACGTTCTTCAAAGTCCTTGTCTTTTAAAAGGAGTTGTTTTTGAAAATCCTCTTCTTGTAGAGAAAGAGTTCTTTGTAAATCTTTAATAGTCTTAGAAGCATTTACCAGCTCATCATGCAGTTTGTTATAAGCAATTTGTATATCGTTAGATGTACTTACCTCGTCTTTTTCGTCTGCCATGAGGCACCGACCAGTTGATTCATCGTTTGTGCTGACCGCTTTTTGAGGCGTGTTTTCGTGCAATTCCTCAAGTTTGTCCCACATTTCCTTAGCAGTTTTATAGTGGGAGATTTTTCGCCAAAGTTCCTGATTCAAGGCGTTATGTAATATATTCATAGCTTTAGTGTTGTATTCACTTACCTTATCTTTCCCGACTTTTGTCGTCAGTTGATCACTGTGTTTAATAGCTTGCCATAGATACAAATCGTTTGCCATTGTAAAAATTTGCATCCGATATTTCCAGACTGAGTAGTCGTTTTCGTCTAATATTGGAGGCGACATGCTGCATTCTCCTTCACCTATTCCTGCAAAGAAATTTAGAGTAGAAGCCATCGATGGTTCTCTCAAACGGTTAAGTTTTTCAGAGAGTATGGCTCTGATACCAATTGTTGGAAATAACGCTTTACGCTAGAGGGGGGGGGGGTGAATAGCGTTTTAAAATTATTAAGCGTTTTAGTGCGGAATTTAAAAACTTTGCAGAAATTAAGACAAGTGCAGTAAAATAAACTTACACAAAGATGTATCCTGGTTGGCCACAAACGTGGTTAGTCCAGTCCCCGAGAGACTCTCTCGAGATTTCCACTAAACTTGTCAAGCATACGGGTGCTTAACAAACCGTTACAGCTGAGGACACAAGCCTCACCTAGGTGCTCGGGGATCACAATCCCAAAGACTTCAATTGCTCGGGGATACCAATCCCAAAGACTTCAATTGCTCGGGGATAACAATCCCAAAGACTTCAATTGCTCGGGGATAACAATCCCAAAGACTTCAATTGCTCGGGGATAACAATCCCAAAGACTTCAACCGAGGAATCACAAGTTCCTCAACAGACGAGAATCGCAATTCTCTTACAAACACAAAGACACACTCACTTTACAAAGTACTCCTCAATGAGTAGATATGAGTAGAAATAGTACGCTCAAGATCACAACAACTTAGCTCAATAGAATGGCTCTTCAAAAAGCTTTATAGATGAATGAAAATGATGATCAATGTAAGAAAGCTTTTAGCAATGAAAATACTTAAATTGTATGTGTTGTTATTGTGAAAACACTGAGTTAAACCTGTATTTATAGGTGAAAAACTCAGTCTTACCGTTGTCTAATTGCCAATTAAGGATTGCTGAAATTACTCAGTGACAATCGATTGTCAGGACTAAACAATCGATTGTTTGCCTATCAGATCAAAAAATCAATCCCAGATTTTACGTTAACAATCGATTACTTCAAATCAATAATCGATTAATTATAACGTTAAAAAATCCTTTCCAATTTTTGGCATAAAACATCGATTATCAGGAAATCAATAATCGATTATTTTAACAACGTTCAGAAAATCTTTTCCAGATTTTACGCTAAAACATCGATTGTTAAATATCACAATCGATTACCTGAAGGTAATTTGAAGAAAGTATGACAACGGTCAGCTTCAACAATCGATTATCAAATAGAAGAATCGATTATTAATTAATTTCAAAACTTACTGTCTCATATATAATCGATTATCAAAAGCCACAATCGATTATTAATTAATTTCAAAACTTACTGTCTCATATATAATCGATTATCAAAAGCCACAATCGATTACCATTTTACTTAAAATCACTGGGAGACATTTTTCTCATTCTAATCGATTACCATTAGTTCATAATCGATTTTTATGAGTTTTGAAAACTTTGCCTCAGTTAACAATCGATTATCGAAAGTACACAATCGATTGTTATGCAGTTTGCAAAAACCTGATGTTAACTGGCTTACTCACAATCGATTATCATTAATTCACAATCGATTGTCATGCAGTCTTGGCTTAGAGATACTCGATTATCATAAGTACATAATCGATTATCTTAGCCCAGATTTTTGAGGCATGTTTGGAAAACATTTTAACAAATGTAAATATGCATAGTTTAAAATCATTTGACACTTACTTTAAATATGCATGATTTTGGAAAAATAAATTTAGTAGAGAAGCCATGTTATGAGCCAAGATTGAGGAATCAAGATCACAATTAATATTGACTCAATTATAACATTTCCAAGCATTGTCTTGAGCTTCTTGTAATGCATCCATTATGTCCTTGTCCTTGAGCACTGCTATATATCGCTTATTGCTTTGTTTGACATTCATCAAAACCTACAAAAGAACACACGTTTAGTATATTGCATTTGAAACGTGTTTCCAACAATAAAAATGCTCGAGGCACTGAAAAAACGGGTGGAATCAGGTGAAAAGTAAATAAAAGTAAACGATAAGAAAGTGGAAACTTATAACTCGAGTTGAAGGTCGATCAGATCTTGGGGAACCTCCATAGTAAAAGGACCGAATTCCAAAAAGATTATTCACAAGCCTCCCCCCCTCCAGCGCGTCACCAAAGCCGATTTTGAAAAGGTTCTGAATGCCCGATACTCCTAAATAATTTGGGACCATAGATCTAAACGAGCATGTATATCTTACAAATGTGCAATAAAAGGAAACGACCTTGAGGATGACGAGTTCGAGCCTGTATTGCTTAACAAATTTGGGAAAACCCTGTCCAAGGGAGCATTGATAAGGTATCACAATTCGTCTAAAAACTCTATTGATTCATTTCCTACTCTTGTTGGTGCCTTCGTCAAAGCTCACGTTGGAGCAATCAAAATTGTGACGAGGAAATTGGACCTGTGCAAAGTCAAGCAGCGGAATAACGAGATGCTTAGGAAATTTGTATCGAGATTCCAAATAAAACTAACGGACCTGCTACCGGTGCTGATGCTTGGGTCATTCAGATATTTACTCAGGGGTTCAAACCCCGAAGTGTTGTTGCATCTCCACAACTTATGGAAAATTTGGTAGAGTATCAAACCGGTTACCTGCTCCAATGTCCACAACAGGTACCGGTCAAATATTAGAGTCATGGAAGACCAATTAGGGACCCCTAAGGGTCACTTCGTCCATGTAGATCAAACGAGAAGTCTAAGAAAGTAGTGGATCACGAGTCAAGGAAACCTCATGACCTATACCAGCCTTACAACTCGGATAGAAGGGGAAAACCTAGCTGTTATTTTTCCAGAAATGATAGAAGAAATGATCAGGGTCCAAGCAATCGAGAGTTGGTGAATAAAAGCGGGTTTGATAGATTACAAGAATCATGGACGCCCCGTGGATATTGGAATATAACTTCAACATAGATGCAGTGAGTATAGTGTTAGCCATCAGTCACATAAAGGAAATGGATAGCCGAGGCCACTTCAGTTTAACCCAACATAGAGAGATCACAATTTGATGTGCAAATATCACGGTACTCACGGGCATAGAATTGAGGATTGTCTATAGTTAA
This sequence comes from Nicotiana benthamiana, assembly GCA_034376525.1. Lineage (NCBI taxonomy): Eukaryota > Viridiplantae > Streptophyta > Magnoliopsida > Solanales > Solanaceae > Nicotiana > Nicotiana benthamiana. The sequence goes on along the minus strand of CM067338.1, from coordinate 77,521,434 downwards.
GGGAAGAAGTGGCTTGTTTGTTTAATAATGAACATCTTAAAGAATTCCTAAGTTAGCGCGTCAAAAAACATATACAGAATAGGGACGCCAAGCAAGTTGAGTACTCCAATATATCATTAATATGATTATCGGAGGAGTAGACGTCCCTAAGGACCGATAATAAAATGCACCAAAGTCTCCATCACAAGAGAAAAACTAACTCAACATTATGTCTTGGAAGGATCCATCTCGTTTAGTGACAAGGACTCTAAGGGCATCATCTAACCTCATAATGACGCACTGGTAATATTATTACTTATCAGTAATCTCGAGTTAAGCGTGTGTTAATTGATTTAGGTAGCTCGACCAACATCACCCAATGGAGAGTCGTGGAATAATTAGGGTTGTTGGATCAAATTGCACTTGTGGTTTAAATACTGAATGGGTTCTATAGGGCAAGAGAGACAATGAAGGGTTAAATTACCCTACCGGTCAACACGGACAGAACCACTCAACAAGAAAATTTCGATGAGATCGAGGGGGACATCATGTGCAACACCTTATTCATGAGACCATGGGTTTATAATATGAGGGAGGTACCATTGGCCTTGCACCATGTATTGAAATTTCAAACTCCATGTGGAATCAAAACGGTCTATGGGGAACAATCAGCCATAAAGTAGATGATTCTCCATCAAGGAGGTAATGCTAGTACCCACGATTATGACACCAAAACATAAGGGGTTGATCAAAGATTAAAGCACAAAATAGCAATCACAGGTCTCCACCTCGATCTAGCTGGAAAATTGGAGGACCATCTAATAGATGAGAAAGATGACTTTCGGGTCCCAATATCCTTTATAGCACATGATGATGCTGATGCCACCTAGTCAACAATTGAGGAACTGGAACAAGTCATATTTTTTGAGCATCTGGAAGATAAAAAGTTATACTTAGGAACTATACTAAACCCCAAGCTCAGGAAAAACCTTATTGATTTTCTTAATACTAATGCTGATTTTCTTGCCTGGTCCCACTTAGATATGATATAATTCCCACTGGATATGACAACTTACAAATTAAGTTTGGATTCGAGCTTCCGGTTAAACAAAAGAAAAGGAAACATGTATTCATCAAGGATGGAATAGGCTCCATTGGGAAGTTAGATACCCGTATTGGCTTGCTAATGTAGTCGTCATACCTACAAAGGGGAGAAAACTTAAAATTTGTGTAGATTATAAGGATTTAAATAAGGCCTTTGCCTAACATCGACAGGGCACGAGACGTTGATCTTTCTCAACACTTATTCTGGGTACAACTGTCACGCCCCAAACCTGAAACGGCATGGCCGGCACCTGGTGTCATACTCGGCCAAAGTGTACCACTTCATAGCTGTAAATTCTAAAGGGGTAACCCTCAATATAGGCCGATAAGGCCATATTATAACTCATCTAAAATTAACATCTACAACTGGAAATACCAAACTAAACATCTACATAGGTTTGGTCAAGCCATAATACTGATATAAAAAATGTACATGATTCGTCTACAAGCCTCTTAGGATAACCGAGATGTATCATTATCGGGACAGGGCCTTGACCTACTCATCAAACTTGTATATATAAAATGGACTCCAGGGCATAGACCTTGTAACTCCGAGGAAGTAGAGCTTACCAATCAAGATGATGTTTGACCTTGTCTACTAGGAAGGTCTATCTAGCTGTCTATCAGGTTCTGCAGGCATAAAATGTAGCGTATCCAGAAAAAGTAAGGTCAATACGAAATAATGTAACGAGTTTGTACGACAACAGAATAACTGAAAGTTGAAACTGAACTGAAAATATTCTAACTGAAAGTACCTGACCAAATATAATTTAATGATTATTTTAACTACTGACCTGACTCATCTCTCTCAATATAGTAATTAAAATGGTTGTCTGGTCTTATAAAGCTCGGTATGTGTAACTGCTATGCCTAGTAGGCTAGCTCATAGGCTCTCGGTCATACTAGGCTCTATTTCTTGACCATTATGAGCTCGCTTATAAGCGCTCGGCCACTATAGGAACTGTATATAACTTACCATCTAATTGGAAGTTTCCCAATAGGGGCCTTCCCATCGATTATAACTCTATGATTCTGAAAGTACTTTAATATTGTGTATATATGGAGAGATCGTCTGCTCTCTTGACTGGAAGAAGACAATACTTAACTGAATATAAAATCCCAATAAAGGAGAATATTGTAACTTATTAGACTAGGATAATGTACATAATTTCAGGAATACGAACTTCTCTTTATGTCTCGTTATCAAACTCATGTAGTTACATGATCATGCCAAATTAAAGGAAAGATTTAGCCTTAACATCCTTATCAAAATCTTTCCAATCACCAAGTTGAACTCACCTCTTCATACCTTAATCTACACCCACAATAATAATAGTATCATTAAATTATGAAAGGTATAACTATCGCACAGTGAATGACATATGTATTTTGTATTAAAAAGGACAACATCTCCCCTACAAACCTTAATTCCTCCATATTCAAGATAACGCCCACAACACAAGAACACAACAATAACAACATATATACATCATTTTCCAACCTTATATCCACCATAAAATACTACAAAACAGCCCAACACATCCCCAATCTATTTATACACAAAACTACCACTATAGTGTGCCAAACAATGTGAAAATATTACGATGAAAGATTGGGCCACCACCCTGCATTTATTTTGCATTTCTCCACACTCTTTGTCCTCCAAAATTTCATAAAACAGTAATACAAAACAATTCCCAAAACAGTCTGCTACTGTGAATATATCGAACTCATGGCTTCCGATCACATCCCCCGGGTTCTTACAATTATAGAACAACTTTCCATACATCTCCGGAAGAAAAAATGGATGAAAGAGAGTATTAAGCATACCTTTTTTGTTAAATAAATCAGCTCCTATCTTCGTTCTTCAAACTCTAGGTTTTTCCTCCAACTAGAACTAGAAAATGAGAGAAATTCAATTAAGGTTTGTGTGCAATTTTTGGGAGGATGGTTGCAGGGGTTTATGACTCGTTATTGTGCTATACAATAAGTGTTATATTGCAGGAGATAAGACCTTAAAGAGGCTGTTTGGACAATCCTAAATAGCCCCCCTTTGGGCATATTTAATCCTCTTATTTAAGCAAGCAGTTGACACACCTACTTGCCCCCTAGCAGTCTGTGCAATCTCAAAAAATGCATATATCACTCTACTCCATTTCTTTATTGACAAACAATTTAATGAGTTAAAAAATAGACTCATAGATCTTCAATTTGATGGTTGGGAAACCCCGTATCTCTATGTATATTGAGATAAAATCCCAATTACGTTTGACCTAATATTATGCACATTCATGAATATAACTTGTGATGACTATTGCAAACTTTAGTTCCACAACTCGCTTGACTTCAAAACATTACACACGACAATTATATGATTAAAATAACTCATAGAATAACCTTCTTGTCATACTAATCACCCTAGTCAACCTAAAGTATATGTTATAACATTTCCAACTGGTCGACTTTTCACAAGACTTATTTTCTTCAATTTGCTTAACTTCCAAGCCTTCCAAAACTCTTGGTATTTGTTATAGTGATCTTATATATTTGTATCCTCCATGATAACTTGATTAGCTTACTTTATGTTCTTTTAAAGATGATATGATTTTGAGTTTACATCAATTGACTTACGACGTACTCTTACTTATGAAAACATAGGGTGTAACATCATTCCCCTCTTTGGAACATTCATCCTCGAATGTTGGATGATGAGATTATCGGTCTCATAACCAATAGCCACTACAAATATTTTACTATTGTCCTACTCATCTAGGCAACTATTCTATGAACAAATCCGTAAGCTAAGACATTCCCCCCTTTAGGCCTCTTTCCTACACCATGACTTGTTGTCAGAATTCTTCCAAACTCGTATCTCTTGCGACATTCTGTCATGCAACATGTACGACTTTGTCCTTGTATGTGCGCCTATACGAATCCTCGTCCTTTTTTCCTCCATCTTCTAGCCAATCTCTAGGCCTCAATTTATAAACATATATAGAAGTATGACAAGTTGTTACTCCTATTATATATATGTGTACCGAAGTTATTCGCTCGGTACTTTGTCGAACATACAGTTTTTGCTATATCTTGTTCCGTAGCCTTGTATGTCTATCCTTGTAGCGTTGCTACATCTAGTAGGTTATACTATACCATAAAACTTACTTTGGTTTATTATTATCGAGGTTTGCTACCCAACTCTAGGTTACCTTCTTGCTGCTTATCCTATATGTATAAATCTAAGTCTTTTAGTTCATCCTCTTTATTGTTCATCTTTAGAATGACGGTCTAATCTCATCTCATACTTTGAAAATTTTATCCGCCTATTTTTGATTCACCTTAATGTTGATCAATAATCTACCACTAATAACTTGAAACCTCTTACGTAATATATTGTTGTTAGGGCTCACGCCTCATCGGCGAACATATGAAGTTATTTACCCGATCTACCTAGGGCCATTACAATACTTCATTAACCGCAATTCAAAGCATCCCAACATGGTTCATCTTATCAGGGTGTTCTAGTCTAATGCAATTAATGAAATCCTTTTTTCTCTAAATCATTACTCAATCGAAGGCCTAAATGTCATCCACTTATTATTTATCACAATTACGCCTTTATTCTAGTACCAGGGCAACATTCCCTTTTTTTCTAGATGCTCCTAGTCTTAAAATCCTCCAAATTCATTCAAGCTGTACTAAGTTTTATAATTTTAAAAAACCGTTAATGTTTAATCCTGAGGACATACCTATTCTTGTCACCTTCTCGCTTTACTTTTTCTTATCCTTACGTTCCTTTACCTAAACCCTTGTCGCTCCATCCTACTTTTGCTTGAAACCTACACATATATATTTATACTACTCGCAACCTTCCTTTAATATATAGCACAACATTATTTTTTATGTTTTTCTTAAACGTCAAGAGAGAGATCACGTCATCTATAACACTTTTGTACCCACTTAATTAGATCTCTTGGTACCTAGAAACCATAGGCTAGAAGATATGACACTAGCGACATCACTACTATTTCTGGATACTGAATCATATCGTTTCTAGCCTTCAATCTAAAATTTGTACTATTCACAACCTTCAACACTTAAGTATCTCGTACCTTCTTTTCCTTTACCTGTTTTACCTTTAAATATCGCATTGTATCTTCTATCACTTTCATAACATCCCTTCCACATAGGTGTAATTTATATCAACACCTTAAAGCTCTACTATAATACTTACACCTCTGATGAATAGACAATCAGGCGGGAGCTCATACTAACTTCTTATGATGCTGGCACTTTTGTAAGTGGCTTTATCGTAGATCCGTTAAAATATGACCGTTTTACTATCTCTCTTCTACATCTTATATTTGAGTGATTCTGCGATGTTCAGAATCACGGTTTCTGTAATCATCGGGATCTAATAGAAAAACTCTTGATTCACTTAGCTGATGTAACTCTTTAGTTTCCTCTCCTAGACTAGTCTTTTAGTAGGCTTACATTATCGTCTTACTTATAGCTTAAGGTCTTAGTTATTAGTTAAGCCCTTCGTGGACACTATGGAACATCAATGATATAAACTTCCAACAATTCAAGCTTTTATCTGTGATGTGGACTCAATTCTTTCTTTTAACTTATATTGGAGTCTCCTATAGCTATATCAGTGTGAACATATATGCTACATGGATAAAACTCCAAAATCTTAAGTGCATTCATAACGTAACTAACTCTAGGTCATAGATCAAATAATTTTTTATGCCTTCTCAGCTTTCGTTAAAAGTAAGTAATTATTTTTCCTAGTCGCTCTTCCACTTATTTGATGAATAGTTGGCTTATCTTAGTGCCACTATATATTGGAATTTTGTGCAACTCATATGATCTCTAATACTATTTTTGATTTATACTTCTCGTTCCTTAGTTACGATAAGTGCCACTTTCTTATGGAGTGCATACAATATTGTACTGAGATTGTTGTTACAAGATCATCTCTTATTTGGGTCACTATCCTTATGTTGAAGCCTTCTTCATTATGTCCGCCGCTAGTTTTATGTTGTAGATCTTAGGGAAGAGACTCCAACTCTTGTATAGTTGCGAGCTTATTACATATATACCTGATGTAACTTTTGATATTCATACTCACCTATAAATATCCTTATTTACATACCTCCACGCCCCTGTGCTCTTAAAGTTTCTTCTGAACTGAAATTTTGAATATTTTTCAGTGGCACTCTCTTTTATTTCTATAACACTTATATCTTACTTTTAAATACCCAAAATCCTATCTGAATATTTCTCATGAATCACAACGTCATATCTACGAGATTGAATTCCCTATGTTCGGTTCACCATGTTTATCTTGCACAATCTGCTGATTTTTAGTAACCTCTTGTCTAGCCATAACTAAGCTCTTCCTGAATAAACTACTAACTACTCATTGGTACGTTTTCATATCTATATTCTGCGTAATCTCTCTTGGGTTATGTCATTTCTCTTTACTTACCAATCACACAGGCTCTTTATGTATCAATAGTTCATTTGCATTTATTTATCAATAACATCTAGTGCTTGAACCCTTACCACCACTTCACGTCATGGTGCTTACATAATGTTTTGAATTCGTAGCATATCTGTAGGATATGAATAAATTCAAATCACTCCTTCCACCATTTTACCGTATTCTTCATTTACTATTCCATAGTTATCTGAACCATTTAACTCCGGCTTAATATAATATCACACTATATTCCTCCCTTTTGGGGAGTATTATCATTTAATGCTATGAATATACTTATAAAAAATTAATCTCTTCATCTTTGACGTCTTTTCATGTCTTCACTAAGCCCCAAATAACTAAATTTCATATGCACGGGGATAACACCTAGTGTACACACTTAGTCCCTAAAACTGAACTCTACTCACAGTGCTTCTTTTAGGGAAGCATCTTCCCGAATGACTTTAAAAGGTTATTCTTCCGTTGTCCATTCTATTATTGCTGGAATGTAATCTCTCGAATTCTCACGATGCCTATTTTTATCAAATCCTTCCGTTCCTAAAGCATGTTCAATTTTTATTCTTGTTTACTAGCCCATAATAATTTTTATTACTCCGGAGTTCTAACTTAACATTCTAGTAATCATGTTGGAGTCACCAACTCATTTCTTGAAATAAGAATATGACTTTATGGCCTATCCTTTTTATGTTCTCAAGGTATGTCACCTCATGTATTTTGCTTCTCTTGACTATAGACTTTGTCATCCTGTTATATTTTGATTTTCTGTTATTGCCAATTTATCACATCTTACGCATAGTACTTCATTTATTCTCTTTTTGTAATTCTTATAACCTCATCAAAATATTCTTTCGCTTTTATCTCCGCTTATTCCATTTACTGGCTCTTTGGGTCGCCTAGAATTCTCTCTTGGCTAGGGAAGCGAGCCATACTAAGGGAAATGTTTTTTCCTTCTAGGATTCCACTGCCCATCTTCTCAAATTTCTAAACATTCTAGTGTAGATATTTGACTGTTCTATTATGGAATGTACCATTTGGGTATCTCACAAAGAGATCTATTATCAGGTTTGCACTATCCTTCGGAAATGTTAGCTAATGATAACGATCCATCCACCACTTTGGGTTACTATAACCCCAGCTAGATCTTGATATCCCATCTTTCTTTTAAACAATAAATATTAGCTCTCATAGGGCGTAACTGAGATGACTGTAGCCAAATGTATATATCTCTGTTATTGTGAAATTGCTCAGAATGCTTATATTTCTCTGCCTAAATTGTAAATACTGATAATCTTCACTAAGTGGGTACCACGAACGCTCTCCACCTTGCTTCATTTACTTGTTGAAGGTTGTGTGAACCTTCTGATTCTCTTATTGATTTTTACCATATAGGTGGATAGATATTCACTCCTTAGGGTTCCTTATAAAGAAGCTTACACATCTTCGTACACATATGATCTACTGAAGACTTTACATTTACTTATCATAAGCATGATGCAAAATCTAGTTCCTCTGACTCAACTCTTCCAAAACCACATTCAATCTTTTACCAACTGTCTTTTTGGATGAGGTATTATTGTATTACGAATAAAATAAAATTTCGTAGTTTGAAATCTTTCAACTAAGCTCTACCACACGATTTAGAGTAAGAAGAAAGAGTGACAATCCTATATGCCATGTATCTTCCTGCTTATAAGTGTGGTGCACAACATACCCATATACAAGACTCTACTAGACAGGACTTGTGGATTCCCTATGATAGAACTGCTCTGATACTAAGTTTGTCAGGTCCCAAACCTGAAGAGGCGTGGCCTGCACCCGGTGCCATACTAGGCCCGAGCATAACGCTCTATAATTGTAAATTCTGAAGGAGTAACCCCCAACATTGGCCGGAGGCCGTATTCTGAATTGTCTGAGAATAAAATCTACAACCGACAATACTAGACTAAACATCTATGTAGGTCTTGTAAAGCCACGATACTGATATAATAAATTTATAGGACTTGTTTACAAGCCTCTAGGGATAACTAAATTGTATCATGGTTGGGACACGACCTCGATACACCCATCAAACATGTATATATAAAATGGACTCTAAGATATAGACCTGGTAACTCCGAGGAAGAGGAGCTTACCAACCAAGCTGATATTTAACTTTGTCTACTAAGAAAGTCTATCCAACTATCTATCAGCACATGTAGGCATGAAATGCAGCATCCCCAGCAAAAGGGACGTTAGTAAGAAATATTGTACCAAGTTTGTAAGGCAACGTGATAACTAAAAGCTAAAACAGAACTAATAATGTAATAACTTAAAGTATCTGAAAGTCAAATATAAATTGAAGATATGTTTACCTGCTGATACTGACTAATCTCGGTCTATATAGAAAGTAAAATAGTTTTCCGGCCCTATAAAGGTCGGTATGTATAATTGCACCGCCATTGTAGACTCACTCCTAGGCGCTCGCCCATACTAGGCTCTTTATATCACCATTATAAGCTTTATCATAGGCGCTCGACCATAGTAGGCTCGGTATATGACTTACCATCTAATTAGTTGTTGCCCGATAGGGCCGACCAATGGATTATAGCTTAATGGTGGTGAAAATACTGTAGTAGTGTATATCTATAGAGAGACCCTCTGCTCTCTTAACTGGGAAAAAATATTTAACTGAAAATAAAGTCCACATAAGGGACAATACTTGAAGTTTTGAGACTAGGATAATGTACATATATAAGGAATATGAACTTCTTTTTATGTCTCGTTATCAAACTCATGTAGTTACGGGATCATGCCAAAATGAAGAAAAGGTTTAGCCTTTACATACCTTATCTAAAATCTTTCTAATGAGTAAATTGAACCCGCCTCTTCGTACCTTAATTTACAACAATGATAATGATACTATCATTTTTTTATGAAAGGTACAACTATTGCACAATCAACAACAAGCTTATTTTGTATTAAAGCAGGCAATATCTCCCACATAATACTTACTTCCTCCATATTCAAGATACCACCCACAACATAAGAACAGAATAGTAACATCATATATACATCAATTTCCAACCTTATATACACTAATAGCCCAACCCCAATTTCTTCATACATAAAACGACCACCGTAGTAAGGTCAAACCGCCCGAAAATGTTACGACGAACTACCAGCCCGCCACCCTGCACATTTATGTGGTGTTTATCCACGCCCGTTATCCTTCAAAACTCCATAAAACAGTAGCAAAATATGCAATCCAACATGTCGCGACCCCAGTTCGCCCTCTATGAACATGTCGTGACGGCACCTAGTTCCTACGACAAGGCAAGCCTAACAGTATGGAAGATAAACCGTACATTGTGGGAGAATAATTAAAACTTGTTTAGTAAAATAAACATGTATTTAAAGTCCGGATGAGCACATAAAATTACAACCCTCGAAGCTAACAAAAATTCCCAAAACTCGGAATCTCACAAAGTCACAAGCTAAAGGATACTTACGAGGCTCTGACTCAAGAATATCTATACAAAGGGGAAATACTGAAAGAGCTATACTTATTATAGAAAGCTGGAAATGGACTCATCGATCTGGGAACGTAGCGGATATACCTCGAAGTCTCTACCGATATGCCTTTTTCCAAAGCTGACATAACTGAGTGGGAGTACCTGTATCTGCACAACAAAAATGTGCAGAAGTGTAGCATGAGCCACCACGGCGGTTCCCAGTAAGTATCAAGACTAACCTCGGTGGAGTAGTGACGAGAAACAGTCAAGAAACCTACTAGACTATAAACAGTATAATCATAGGAACAACGAGAATGATATATAAATATATAGTGACTGCACGAAATGAACAATAATGCTACAATCCACAATAAGGGAAAGGAAAAACAAGTAACAATGAGAAAATAATAAATGATGATGCATAACGACGCCAAATCACAATCCAAATCCTAAGGTCACAACACAGCAAGGGAAAAGCAAGTCCATAACTCACATCCTACAAGGATGTTCACATAAGGTCTTATTCACTCCTTCCACAATTTCACCAAGTCTTGGACAAACCACAACTCACGAAAACCCAACATATGAAATCTAACACTTGGCATCCCGTGCCCTATCAGTCAGACAGTCATGCTGAAAACTAACAAGCCAACTAGGGCCACTCCTACATATATAATGATTAAACGAGGACATACCTTTATGCTAAGCAAAACCAATAGAACTTCACCTCCAATAGGATTGTTTCAACTACGCGTATGCTTGTGCGAGTGCTTCAACAAGATTTGTACCATCTAATAAAGATAAGAAGAAGAGAGGTAGCACGCACAATGTTCGCTCACCAAATCCAAAAGATAAGTCACATACAGGAAAGAAAACACAATAAAACATTATACTGAGATAGGAATGCCTCCACAGGCTGTCCCAATCCTTACAATCAATCCCAGACATAGCCACATTATTTCGCCACGTGTGCAATTAATAACATAATAAGTACCGCCTTATTTCGCCACACGTGCATCATAGTATTTCCACCTTATTTTTCCACATGCGCAACCCACATATAAGCATATGAACATATCCTACCTTATTACGCTAAACGTGCAATAAATCAATCGCAACAGTGGCACGGTAAAGACCTCGTGAAAACCCTCAACAAAAATCGCACGACAGATACCTCGTGCATCAAATATCAAAAACTGTATGGCAGAAACCTCATGCACTATAATATCAAAGTAAAACAACTACAAATACAATATATACAGGAACGAAGCAAGAGAACCACTTGGTATTTTCTTTCACCAAAAGGCAGTACCACTAACTCATACGGAATGTAACAGAGAAATACTAAGCACAACAAGGACAACTCAACAAGAAATAAATGATAAGAAACAAGGATTCCATAATACTCAGTTCAACAACAAGGAAGTTACATGAATCAAATAATTACAATTAAGGAAATAACAACTCAACATAGGATATCTAATTTCTTTCCAATTAAGGCCAATTAATTACACGAGAGACAGAAATAATGCTTTCCAAATAAAGAGAAGCAGCTTGGAATGATAATGTGACTATATAAGGGTAAACGTTTATAGTTAATCAAGTAAAAGTCAATTAGGCAACAAGAACAAACCAAAAAGGGCAAATAAATTTAGAGTAAGACATGTAGAGGATAAACTAACAATAGGGAACTCAATTGTATCAAGAAAAACTTCATATTCGGATTACAAGGATCTAAGAGCCCAAAAGGGACAAATTGTTTACAAATAGATCCGAGCACGCACTCGTCACCTCGCGTGCAAGGAATACAAGAAACAAAGACGACTCAATTCCTTGGGGAAGTCCCCCACACTAGGTTAGGCAAGATACTTACCTTGAACCAGCTAATATCAACTACCAACCCCGTTCTTGCCACGAGTACTCGACTCCAAATGGCCCAAATCTATTCGATTCAGTCACACATTGTAAATAATATCTCAAGCAACTGATTCTACTATTTAATTCAAGTTAAGATGTGTATTTAGGTAAAATAACCAAAACACCCCTCAGCGCCAAGAAATCCCACGTTCGCATTTGCGAGGAGTTGGATCGCATTTGCGATCATTTTCCAAGGCCAAGGTTTCCCAATTGTGATGCATAGCTCGCATTTGCGAGCTTGCAATTGCGAGTCTCATCTTCACAAATGTGAAGATAAGAGAATGAAAAATACCAGATTTTTACAAATTTATAAATGTAATCCAACACCTATCCAAAGCTCATTCGAGCCCTCGGGACTCCAAACTAAATATGCACACAATCTCAAAAACATTCTACAGACTTATCTGTGCGATCAAATCGCCAAAATAACATCATGTATATCGAATCAAACCTTAAAACTCATGATTTTCTCAAAATTTTAATATGTTGGAAACACGTTCTCAAAGCATTATACTAAAACGTGTGTTCATATGTGTAGGTTTTGATGAATGACAAACGATACACAAATTGATATATGAGGAAGTTCAAGTACAAGCGCACAATTGATATATAACGAGATTCAAGCACAAGACCAAGTTTTATAGTTTTACATGAGTCGTTCTTAACTGTGATCTTGATCCGACAACTTGACTCATGACATGGCTTCTCTCGTAAAATTATTTTTACAAAATCATGCATATTTAATTTAATGCTAAATGATTTTAAATCATGCATATTTACTTTAGTCAAAATGATTTTTAAACATGCCTCAAAAATCTGGACTAAGATAATCGATTATGTACTTATGATAATCGATTATGTTAAACCAAGACTGCATGACAATCGATTGTGAAATAATGACAATCGATTGTGTTAAGGCAGTGAGCATCAGGTTTTTCAAACCTGCATGACAATCGATTGTGAACCTTATGAAAATCGATTGTGATGAGGCAGTGTCCATCAAAGTTTTTCAACGCTCAAAATAATCGATTATGAAGTTAATGACAATCGATTGTGAAGAGACAGTGTCCATCAGATTTTTCAAAGTCACAAAATAATCGATTGTGAACATATGACAATCGATTGTGTTGAGACAGTGTCTTCCAGACTTTTTCAAAGTTATTAAATAATCGATTGTGAGTATATAACAATCGATTGTCACGAGGCAGTGTCTAAATTGATTTTTCAAGACTGATATATAATCGATTGTTAACTTAGTATAATCGATTGTATAACTAACCGTTGCCAAAATATTTTCAAATACCGTCAGGTAATCGATTGTTGATTTTGTACAATCGATTGTTGAAATTAAAATCTGGAAAAGATTTTTTGAACGTTGCTGAATAATCGATTGTTGATTTTGTACAATCGATTGTTGAAATTAAACTCTGGAAATGATTTTTTGAACATTGCCAATAATCGATTGTTGACCTTAGATAATCGATTGTTAAGCGTAAAATCTGGGATTGATTTTTGGAACGATTGGCAAACAATCGATTGTGGATTCTTGACAATCGATTGTCACTGAGTAAAATCAGCAGTTCTTAATTGGCAATTAGGCAACGGTAATGCCAAGTTTTTCAACTATAAACACAGCTTAAATTCAGTCTTTTGAGTACACAATAACACATAACAACTGATCAGTCAATTGCTAAAGCTTGCATACTCTATTGCTTATTATTTTATATTTATTACATAAGTTTTTGAGAGCCAAAATATTGTTCAAAGTTGTTGTGATCTTGAGCGTATTCTTTTACTCATCTCTACTCATTAAGGAGTGTCTTGTTTGAGTGCTTAGTATTTTGTACACTTGAAGAGAATTGTTATTCTCTTGTTGTAAGAAGGAACTTGTGTTTCCTTGGTTGAAGTCTTAGAGTGTTGTATCTCCGAGCAAAGGTAGTTGAGGCTCATGTCCTCAAGTTGTGAAGGAACTTGTGTTTCCTTTGGTTGAAGTCTTGGAGTGTTGTATCTTCGAGCAAAGGTGTTGAGGCTTGTGTCCTCAAGTTGTAAAGGTTTGTTAAGCACCTGGAAGCTTGACAAGTTAGTGGAAATCTCGAGAGAGTCTCTCGGGGACTGGACTAGCCACGGGTTGTGGTGAACCAGAATACTTCGGTGTGTTCTTTCTTATTTATCGCACTTATTTATTTCCTGCAAATTTTAAATTCCGCAAGTTTACGCTAATTTTTATTATAATGCTATTCGCCCCCCCTCTAGCGTTAAGCGTATTATCTAACAATTGGTATCAGTGCCCAACTCTCTGAAGACTTAACAGTTTGAGATAAACTTCTATGGCTTATACTCGTGACTCTTCTGCAGGAATAGAGGAAGGACAGTGCTCCACCCGACCACCACTATTCAACCCTGTACAAACTATATGTACTGGAAGGAGAGGATGAAAATCTTCGTTCAAGCAAACAATTTTCATCTTTGGAAGGTGATAACAAAGGGAAATCAAATTCCAACCAAAAAGGTTGAAAACGAATGGGTTCCCAAGTCCGAAGAAGAATATGACGCGGATGATGTCCGAAAGGTGCAAAATAATGCTAAAGCAATTAATTTATTATGAGCCGGATCTAAGCGTTGGCTAGGTAAGCGTCCTGTAGTAAGAGGAGTAGTTATGAACCCTGTTGACCATCCCCATGGGGGTGGTGAAGGGAGAGCCCCAATTGGTAGAAAAAAACCCACAACCCCTTGGGGTTATCCTGCACTTGGAAGAAGAAGTAGAAAAAGGAATAAATATAGTGATAATTTGATTCTTCGTCGCCGTAGTAAATAGGAGAGAAAATCGAATTAAATTCTTCGTTTTTACAAAAAAAAAAAATAGGAGTAAGCTTATTGTGCTGTAAATGCTGACGAATACAGGAAAATATCGTGTTGCACAACGGCGAAGGAAATGTGGGACAAGCTGGAAATTACGTACGAAGGTACGGACCAGGTAAGGGAAGCCAAAATTGATTTCCTAACCCATGCTTATGAATTATTTCACATGAAGGAAGGTGAAAAGGTAGATGAAATGTTTGAACAATTTTCAATAATCGTAAATGACCTACATGCTCTCAAGAAGACTTTCACGGATAGGGAACTTGTCCGAAAAATCCTTAGAAGTCTCACTCCGGCATGGCGATCAAAGGCCGACGCGATTCAAGAGTCCATTGGCGTCTCAAATGTTACCATCGACGCATTAAGAGGTAATCTTAAGACTTATGAATCTACTATACTTAACCCTCTTGTTGATAATCAAATGAGGCAAAGAATCGCTGTAAAGGCAAGCACAAGCCAACCGCAAGTTGATGAGGACGGAGACAATGAGTTTGGACTTGTTATCAAAAGATTTCAAAAGTTCATGCGAAAAGAGTATGAACAAAAGGGCAAAAAGAAAGGAGAACAAATAAAGTGCTATGAATGCGGAGAAACCGGGCACATCAAATCAAATTGCCCAAACATCAAAAAGGAAAAGAAACCTTTCAAAAAGCAACGTGCATATATATCTTGGGGAGGAGACTCCGGAGATGAGTCAAGCGAAGGAGAAGAAGAGGAATGCGCAAACCTTTGTCTTATGGCACAAGAAGACAAGCAAGATGAGGTATGTCAAATCTCTTCTAAAAATTTCTTTTCCCTTGAAGAAATGCAAAATGATGAGTTATATAGTGAATTTATTAAAGCTTCAAAAACTGTTAAATGCATAAAGGAAAATGCTTCTTCAAAAGAAAAAGATTTTCAAAAACAACTCCCATTGAAAGAAAAGGATTTGGAAAAACTGGTTTTAGAAAATGAGAAGTCGAAAGAGGAAAACAAGTTTTTCGGAAAAAGAAGCGCCGACAAGCCTGAAAGCTCTATTAGAAACTGTACTTCTTGCATGCATCTCAAAAAATGAAGTAGAAAGGCTTAAGGGCACCTTAGATAAGTTTAATTCTTCTCGCTAAAATTTGAATGAGGTCCTTGTTAGTTTGAAGTCAACCAAGCATGGCATAGGTTTTAAGAATGAGCCTAAAGAAAAGGTTGAAGCCAAACCCCAACCACCTAAGGCTCAACCTAGGATTAATAAAACAAATGCTCATCCTAGAAATAACAACCCTAGAACCAATATGCATGCTAGACCAAATGTTGAACACTTTAGAAGACCTAGAAATGACTTACCACCTAGAAATAACAACTCTAGAAATGATGCATATTCTAGGCCACACACTAGAAGGAAGTTTGAACATTTTAGAACACCTAGAAATGGCCCTCAAACTAGAAACAATTATTCTAGAAATGCTGCTCATAATAGTAGGAATGACTTTCATGAAATGCGCAATAGCCATAGTGTCGAAAATAGAGTGAACAATTTTCGTCCGTCTAATTACTATGAACCTAGAAGGATGCATAATCCCAACGTGACTTGTCATTTTTGTAGACGAATTGGTCATATTGCTCCTGCATGATTTACACGATATAGACATATCACTCAATCGCATCATTATGATATGCCCAACCCTCAAGGACCCAAAATGGCATGGGTACCTAAAACGCATAATTTGTTTTGTAGGTGTGTTTGAAGGGATCAAGTGTACTATGGTACCTTGATAGTGGATGCTCCAAGCACATGACGGGAGACGAATCCAAATTCCTTCAACTAGAACACAAAGAAGGAGGAAGTGTTATTTTTGGTGACAACAATAAAGGAAAGATTATCGGCATCGGATCGGTCGGTAAGGATGAAAATTCTTCTATTAAGCATATATTGCTTGTTAAAGGTTTAAAGCATAATCTCTTGAGCATAAGTCAATTATGTGACAAGGGAAATCTTGCCTTATTTGATTCGGATGAATGCTTAGTATTTAGACGTAGTGATTTCAAAATTATCCTTCGTGGTTTTAGAGTAGATAATATTTATATGGTTGATCTTGCTAATTCCTCACCCGAATATGTGGATTGCCATATGAGCAAAGAGGATGATACTTGGCTATGGCATCGTAGAGTGGCACATATAAACATGCATCTTTTGAACAAATTGATTTCACAAAACTTAGTTATTGGTCTTCCCAATTTGAAATTTGAAAATGACTCTATTTGTGATTCTTGTCAAAAAGGGAAGCAAACAAAAGCATCTTTCAAATCGAAAAACATTGTTTCAACTACTAGACCATTGCAATTGCTTCACATGGATTTATTTGGACCATCTCGCATTGAAAGTCTAGGAAGAAATCGTTATGCTTTTGTGATTGTTGATGATTATTCTAGATTCACTTGGACTTTATTTCTTGCCCATAAAAGTGATGCTTTTCAGAATTTTAAATATTTCCTTAAACGTGTTCAAAACGAAAAGGAAACAACCGTCACTTCAATTAGAAGTGATCATGGGGGAGAGTTTGATCACAATCTCTTTGCGGACTTTTGTGACGAACTCGGTATCGAGCATACATTTTCCGCTCCACGAACACCACAACAAAATGGGGTGTTGGAAAGGAAAAATAGGTGTCTCGAAGAGATGGCTAGAACCATGCTCGAAGAGGCTAAAATTCCCAAACTTTTTTGGGCGGATGCCGTGAGTACCGCATGCTACATCTTAAATAGAGTAGTTATATGGCCAATACTCATGAAGACCCCTTATGAACTCTACATGGGAAGGAAACCAAATATCTCCCATCTTAGAGTATTCGGTTGTAAAGGTTTTTTGCATAACAATGGAAAAGATAAATTGGGAAAATTTGATGCTAAGTCCGATGAGGGAAATTTCATTGGTTATTCTTCACGTAGCAAAGCATATAGGGTTTTTAATAAAAGAACCGAAACTATGGAGGAATCCCCTCATGTTGTATTTTCTGAAAATAATGCTCGCTTGGCGAGAAAGGATTCCGGTTTTGATCTTGCAGGTATCTTAGATAGCTTGAAAGACAAAATACAAGAGGAAACGCCTAAGGAAAATCAAGACGAAATTTTGGAACAACCAATGGAGGAAGCGCCACAATTGGAGAAAGAAACGAAAATGCCTAACGAGTGGAGAACAATCAAAGATCACCCTCTCGAACAGGTAATTGGCGATGTCGGAGAAAAGGTAAGTACCCGAAACACTCTTAAGAACACCCTAGGACACACTTCTTAAGAGATCACGCTCTCACTTGGCCACACTAGTTTAACTTACTATTTCTTTACAAATTACTGACTTGAGCGTCGGAGACGTCTAATTCTATTTTGCAGGTATCGCCCTAAAGGTAGGGGGAATTATAAAGAAATGGCATAGAACAATCGATTGTTACAGCAAATAATCGATTACTTTACTGTGCAGAAAATCGATTAGCAAGTATCACTAATCGATTATTTATGGTTTATGCTTATTAGGCAGTTTTGTCTAACAATCAATTTTTTAGCTGATTAACCAATTAGCGTCTCAGCCATTCCGTACTGCTTTTCTACAACAATCGATTGTTTCATATATATAATCGATTATTTTCCGAGTCAGAAAATCACCGTGCACACTATGGCACAACAATCGATTACCATAACTTGACAATCGATTATTTCATGTCAGTAATTCAAAAATCTGTTACCGTTTGGCTTTGCAATAGATTTGTGTCAGTTCCGAGATTCAGTCAAATCTCCATAACAATCGATTATTTCATTCCAACAATCGATTGTCTAACGGTCAGTGCAATTTATTTTTACCGTTTCTGACCGTTTTGGCTTTCAATTTTCTGCAGATTTTCACCATCAATGGAAAGCCACTATCCCCACTATAAATAGGCACCTCATATCTTCATTTTATTCACTCAAGCATCAATTTTAGCTCTCAAACTATCAAAACTCTCTTAAGTTTCTTGCAAAGCTCATTACTTCCTATTGAAAATGTCGGGCCGTCACTCTAAACGTTCCCGTTCAGCTAGGCATGGTGCATCCTCCTCTGCTGCCCCACCTCCTCCAAATTACCCTTATCAAGATGGGCCCATTTTACAATTAATTCTGACACCGAGCTTACTCGGTTCTTGACAAAATTTGAAAAGCGCGACATTCTTCCTCCCCGCTTTTCAACAAGCAAGTATCTTGAATCATACGCCCCTGCTGCCAATATGCTTAAAGAATGTCAACTTCTTGACTTCTTATTTCTTACCTACCCTTACATTAATCCTCCATTGATTCAAGCGTTTTATTCAATCCTTCATGGGGATGATGTTGGTGAGCTTGTGACAAATGTTAATGGTGTTCAAATTCTTTTATCCGATGAAAACCTTTATTCCATTGCCCGTCTTCCTCAAAGTGGTGAAGACATTTTTCGGTACATTAGAGAGGCCGTCGCCTTATTTGATGAAAAAGCTCTCCTAAACCAAATAGGTATTACATCTTATGATCCTAATCTATCCACTCGGCGTCCTACTATCACGGGAATGCTCCCCGAGTATCGTTTGATTTTCTATTTCATCACCCGAGTCCTCAAACCTCGAAAGCATAATCACACCACTCTTTCCCAAGAAGACGCTAAGCTCATGCATGTAATTATAACCGGAGCTCACATCCATTGGTGTAAGTTCGTCAAGATTCACATGCGTGACGCCATCGGAGATGATAGACCTCTTCCCTATGCCCTCCTTATTATGAATCTTCTTGAAGCTTGCGGATTCAACACTTCCATCGGTCCTCTCAAAAAGAGCACCAAGAAGTGGGAAATTTCAGAATCCTCCTTTCCCCATGACGGAGATCATGTAGCTCCTACTCCTCTTCCAACTCGTCGGTCGCGTCAGCCTCAAGAACCTACTCTTCAATCCATTTCCGACCAAATTGCTTCATTGACCACCTCTGTCGATCAATTGACACATGAGATCCATGGATATTTTGACCATATTCATTATCCATATGCCGGTCTTGTTCCCTTTGAAGCAGTACTGGACGATGAGGCGGGAAATGATGATGAATAATTTCTTTATTTGTCTTTCCATTGTTCTATGTTTGTATTGTTCCCATTATGTACCCGTTTTTCAATAAATAAACAAGTTTTTTAATCCTTGCCATCTTATCACATTTTTTTTTGCTAATGGCAAAAGGGGGAAGATAACGGGTATGCACTCTCAATACTTATCGGCATAAATTGAGGGGGAATTCATATATTGAGGGGGAACAAATTGCATATCCATATACTTGTTGCATATCTTTACTTGTCTTGAATCGTCATTATGAATTGTTTAATTTGCATATCCCGCTTAAAGTTTGCCATTATCAAAAAGGGGGAAATTGTTGGAAACACGTTCTCAAAGCATTATACTAAAACGTGTATTCATATGTGTAGGTTTTGATGAATGACAAACGATGCGCAAATTGATATATGACGAAGTTCAAGTACAAGCGCACAATTGATATATAACGAGATTCAAGCACAAGACAAGTTTTATAGTTTTACATGAGTCGTTCTTAACTGTGATCTTGATCCGACAACTTGACTCATGACATGG
The DNA here is from genome assembly GCA_034376525.1 of Nicotiana benthamiana. Taxonomy (NCBI): domain Eukaryota; kingdom Viridiplantae; phylum Streptophyta; class Magnoliopsida; order Solanales; family Solanaceae; genus Nicotiana; species Nicotiana benthamiana. The sequence continues at coordinate 77,500,981 of CM067338.1, read as the reverse complement.
CTTCTCTCGTAAAATTATTTTTACAAAATCATGCATATTTAATTTAATGCTAAATGATTTTAAATCATGCATATTTACTTTAGTCAAAATGATTTTTAAACATGCCTCAAAAATCTGGACTAAGATAATCGATTATGTACTTATGATAATCGATTATGTTAAGCCAAGACTGCATGACAATCGATTGTGAACTAATGACAATCGATTGTGTTAAGGCAGTGAGCATTAGGTTTTTCAAACCTGCATGACAATCGATTGTGAACCTTATGACAATCGATTGTGATGAGGCAGTGTCCATCAAAGTTTTTCAACGCTCAAAATAATCGATTGTGAAGTTAATGACAATTGATTGTGAAGAGACAGTGTCCATCAGATTTTTCAAAGTCACAAAATAATCGATTGTGAACATATGACAATCGATTGTGTTGAGACAGTGTCTTCCAGACTTTTTCAAAGTTATTAAATAATCGATTGTGAGTATATAACAATCGATTGTCACGAGGCAGTATCTAAATTGATTTTTCAAGACTGATATATAATCGATTGATAACTTAGTATAATCGATTGTATAACTAACCGTTGCCAAAATATTTTCAAATACCGTCAGGTAATCGATTGTTGATTTTGTACAATTGATTGTTGAAATTAAAATCTGGAAAAGATTTTTTGAACGTTGCTGAATAATCGATTGTTGATTTTGTACAATCGATTGTTGAAATTAAAATCTGGAAATGATTTTTTGAACGTTGCTGAATAATCGATTATTGATTTTGTATAATCGATTGTTTTTCGTAAAATCTGGAAATGATTTTTTGAACGTTGCCAATAATCGATTGTTGACCTTAGATAATCGATTATTAAGCGTAAAATCTGGGATTGATTTTTGGAACGATTGGCAAACAATCGATTGTGGATTCTTGACAATCGATTGTCACTGAGTAAAATCAGCAGTTCTTAATTGGCAATTAGGCAACGGTAATGCCAAGTTTTTCAACTATAAATACAGCTTAAATTCAGTCTTTTGAGTACACAATAACACATAACAACTGATTATTCAATTTCTAAAGCTTGCATACTCTATTGCTTATTATTTTATATTCATTACATAAGTTTTTGAGAGCCAAAATATTGTTCAAAGTTGTTGTGATCTTGAGCGTATTCTTTTACTCATCTCTACTCATTAAGGAGTGTCTTGTTTGAGTGCTTAGTGTTCTGTACACTTGAAGAGAATTGTTATTCTCTTGTTGTAAGAAGGAACTTGTGTTTCCTTGGTTGAAGTCTTGGAGTGTTGTATCTCCGAGCAAAGGTAGTTGAGGCTTATGTCCTCAAGTTGTGAAGGAACTTGTGTTTCCTTTGGTTGAAGTCTTGGAGTGTTGTATCTCCGAGCAAAGGTATTGAGGCTTGTGTCCTCAAGTTGTAAAGGTTTGTTAAGCACCCGGAAGCTTGACAAGTTTGTGGAAATCTCGAGAGAGTCTCTCGGGGACAGGACTAGCCACGGGTTGTGGTGAACCAGAATACTTCGGTGTGTTCTTTCTTATTTATCGCACTTATTTATTTTCTGCAAATTTTAAATTCTGCAAGTTTACGCTAATTTTTATTATAACGCTATTCACCCCCCCCCCCCCTCTAGCGTTAAGCATATTATCTAACATAATAGAACATCAAATTCCCAGTTTATGTCCGAAACATGTCAAACGACGTCCGTTTTGAACCAAACTTTACAGAAAGCGCTGAAACCATTTATAATAATTGCACGGGACACTGGAGCCAAAATACAGGCCTGATACCATAATATTTTATTCAAATTTCAATTCCAATTTTCTTAATTATTTTCAGAAAAATATTTCACACAAAAATTCATTTCTCTTGCTTGGGACCTTAGAATTCGATTCCGGGCACACACCCAAGTCCCATATTTTCGTACGGACCCTTCAGGACCATCAAATCACGGGTCCGGGTCTGTTTATCCAAACAATGGAGTGGAGTAAAATTTATTCAACTTAATATCAAAATTTATCATTTTTCTCACAGATATCTAAGCTTTCCAGCTATGCACCCGGACTGTGCATGCAAATCGAGAAAACCCCCAAATGATGTTTTAAAGGCCTCGAAAGTACATAATAGATAAGAAAATAAGTTATGGCCCCGTTAGATCACAAAACAACAACACAAAGAAATCAAACAAATAGTTTGCTAAAAGTGAATAACTCGAACTCACGACTTCATATCACCATCCCATGTGTTCTTAAAATTATAGAATGACTTTCCATACATCTGCAAAAGAAAAATTGGATAAAAGAGAGCAGTAAACTTACTTTATTTTTTGAATAACTTAGCTCCTATATTGGTTGTTCAAACTCTAGGTTTTTTTCTCCAACTAGAACTTGAAAACAAAGAAATTATATTAGGGTTTGCGTGCAATATTTTTGGAGGATTTTTGCAGGGGTTTATGCCTAGTTGTTGTATTGTATAATGATTGTTATATTGAAGGAGATAATCCTTTAAATGGGCTCTTTGGCCGTCCGGAAATAGCCCTTGGGCATATTTAATCCTTTCGTTTTAGCAAGTAGGTGACACACCTACTTGTCACCTAGCAGTTTGCGCAGTCTCTGCAAAACACACATTTATCTCTACTCCAATGTCGTATTGACAAACGTCTTAATGAGTTTATAGATAGACTCATATAACTTCAATTTAATGGGTGGAACACCCTGTAACTCTAAGTGTATTTGGATAAAATCGCAGTTACAATTGACCTAATTTTCAGCACATTTATAAATGTAACTTGTGATAACTTTTGCAAACTTTTGTTCCACAACTCTCTTAAGTTCAAAATATAACACACAATTATGATATTACTATAATAACTCATATAATAACCTCCTTATCATGTTAATCACCCTAGTCTCACCCTAAAATTATATGTTATAACATTCCTTACTGGTCAACTTTTCACGAGAGTTATTTTCTTTAATTTGTTTAGCTTCTATGCCTTCCAACACTCTTAATAATTGTTTTTGACGATATTAAATATTTGTAACCTTTATAGTAACATCATTAAATTACTTTATGCACTTTCAAAGATGATCTAATTTCTAAGCTTCCATCAATTAACTTACGATATACTCTTACATACGAATACATATGGTGTAACATCATTCTCCCCTTTGGAACATTCGTCTTTGAATGTTGGATGATGTGCTTATCAGTCTCATAACCCATAGTTGTTACAAATATTTTACTACTGTTCTTTCAATCAGTGCATCTTTTCAATGAATAAATTCGACAGCCAAGGCATTCCCCCTTTAGGCCTCTTTCTTACACCACTACTTATTATCGGAATTCTTCTAATTTCGTAATTGTTGTGACCTTTTGTCATGCAGCGTATATGTTATTGTCCTTGTATGTGTGCCTATACGACTCCTTCACCCCTTTTCCTTTGGATTTTAGCCAATATCTTGGCCTCGCTTTATGAACATATATAGAACTATGATAACTTGTTCCTCCCGGTATATATAGGTGAACTAAAGTTCTTCGCTCGATATTTTATCGAACTTATGACTGTTGCCATATCTTATTTCATGACGCGTATCTATATCCTTCTGGCTTTACTAAATTTAGGTAGGTTAATACAATACCATAACACTTACTTTGGTTTATTATTATCGAGGTTTGCTACCCAAATTTATGTTATCTTCTCGCTGCTTATCCTATATGTATAAATCTAAGTCCTTTTGATCTTCCTTATTACTATTCAACTTATGAATGGAAACCTAATCTTTTTTTTTTGGCAATTCACTAGGCAAGCGCCTAGGGCTAGTTTTTATATTATTAAATAAACAGAAAAAAGTAATTACATTGTCCAAATGTCATACGGAATGAGAAAATAAAATTTTGACAGTTACATTCTTCCTATTACCAAAGTTAAGTGTTATACCTAAACTTGGTATCACAAAATGCATACTATAATTGAAAATGTGATGCCAATCCACGTAATTGGCATTAGCTCCATAACTTGTCATCATGCCCGTGCAATGTCACCTTTCCTTCATCAAGGGAATGAGCACAATATCCTAATACTACCCATATAGGTCGTATTGAGTGGCATCACATTATTTCATGGCTGCGTCCTATGAATTTGAATTGTAGTATATGCAACAGTAGCCCAGGTATTTATTGAAAATATAGCCACTGTCCAATTCGCCAGCACCTTAAATTACACTTATAGCCAACTTCCAGGCGTGCGTGAATGTACAGTAGTTTATTACTGCAATTTTTTTAATGAGCATGACAGCACATACTCCCATAACACTTGAATTGAAAGCTGCATTTTTTGAAGCAGATCATTACTAGCATGTTCCAGCTTTCCCCAAGACTACACATATCCAACATTCAAAAATCTGTTTAGTTCCTATTTTCTCGAAATTCCAAAGAGCATGCACGCCAACTCTTCTAGATTCGATCAAAGTCTTGCAATTTGAGCATGTTGTCCCAATTAAATCGTCGATCAAGCACCATGCTTGACTGCTCGAGTTCCGGCTTTTTTCGACCAAGTTTTTCTCGTGCTCTCCTTTTCCAGTATGCCACGCTGCCCAACTGGACAATGAAAATGCATTGGACAGTGTTTCCCACTCTTGAAGATCGAGCAGCATGCATTAATCCTATATCCGTTTGTATCCCTGCTAATCACTGTCTCGTAATTCCCCAGCATGTTAATTCCTTTGCAGAATCCCTTCGTGATGCTCCTAAAGCATGCTTTCATTCTAAAATTGAAAGCTTACAAAGAACATGCTCCCATGTGCACTTTTCCCCATGCCCCTATTTTAAAATTCACCAGCTTTAATTTAAAATTCAAAAGGCTGAGGAGGACCACATGAGAATGGAAACCATCTCAACTTTTTGCATTGTTTATGAATTTAATTAGCATGCTTAGCTGAAAACCAATGATGAGATTCTCATAAGATTGGCGTGATATCTTCTTTGCACTCCCATGTACAGCCATGCGTCAAAATCCAAAGCATGCTTTGTATTGTTTTAATATAGCATGCCAATGTACCCCATGCGTTGCCTTTTGTGAAGTGTGGTCCAGCATTGTGCATTGTGACCACTTTTCCTCCTAGTTCCTTGCCACTTTCGCTCTTATGTATGGAAATTGCATCTTATCTTCATTAATAATCTTCCTTCCTTTTGAGTCCATATCCTAGAAATCATGACATTCATTATTTCCTTCATCTAGAGCATAGTTAGCAATGTGGTTTGCTAATGAATTCCCATACTTTGAAACCTCATCTCATCTCATACATTGAAAGTTTTATCTGCCTATTGTTGATTCACCTTAATGTTGATCACCATATGTAATACATTGTCGTTAGGGCTCACGTCTAATCGACGAACATCTAAAGTTATTTGACTGATCCACATAGGGATGAAATAATACTTCATTAACTGTGTTTCATAGCATCCCAATGTTGTTAATCTGATGGGGGTATTCTAATTCAGTGCAACTCATGAAATCCCCTTTTCTCTAAATCATTACTCAATCGAAGACCATATTTCCATCCACTTGTCAAATAACACAACAAACTCTTATTCTACTACCAGGGCAGTATTACCTATTTTCTAAATTCATCTAGTCTTAAGCTCCTCCAAATTCATTCAGGTTGTACTAAGTTTTTTATAACTTACGGAAACCATCAACTCGGTTGCTTTGATGTGCTTTGTCTTATCCTTACTCCCGTCTACCTAAAACCTTGTCGTTAATTTAGCATGCGACCTATATATATATATATATATATATAAATATATATAAATATATATATATATATATATATATATATATATATATTTAAACTACTCGTAACCTTCATTTAATTTCATAGCACATCATATTTACTTATGTTATTTCGGAACGTCAAGCGAGACATCACGTTGTCTATTACTCTTCTTTAACGAGAAAACTAGACCTCTCGGTACCTAAAACTCATTGGCTAGAAGATATGGCACTAACGACATCACTACCATTTCTGGATATAGAATCACGATGCGTCTAGCCGTATAGCTAAAATCAAGACTATTCACAACCTCTGCACTTATGTATCTCGCATCTTTTTTACTTTACCCTTCTTATCTTAAATATCACACCGTATCTTCGGTCACTTTTGTAACCTCCCTTCCACATAGGTGAAATTCACATCAACACCTTAAAGCTCTACTATAATTCTTACACCTCTGATGAATACGCAATCAGACGGGAGATCATACTAACTTCTTATGGTGTTGGTAATCTTCTAGCTGGCTTTATCATAGAGCTGTTATAGAATATGACAATTTTACTATCTCTTTTGTACCTCTTATATTAAGAGGATTCTGCAATGTTGCGAATCATGATTTATATAATCATCGGGTCTAATAATTAGACTGTTGATTCACTTAGGTGATGTAACTCTTTAGTTTCCTCTTCTAGCTCAATCTTTATGTAGGGTTACGCTATCTTCTGATTTGTAGCTCCGATTTTAGATATTACTTTAGCCCTTTGTGGAGGTTATGGAACACCCATGATATACCTTCTAAAAATTCAAGCTTTTGTCTGTATGTGGACATAATTCTAATACTTTCAACTGATACTAGAGTCTCATATAGCTATATCACTGTGAACGTATATGCTACATAGATAAAACTCTAAAATCATAAATGTGTTCATAACATAACTAACTTTGGGTCATAGATCAAATGATTTCTTTTATTCTTTCTCAGCTCTCGTTAAAAGTAAGCAATTAGTTTTCCTTGTCATAGCTGAAATTTAACTGATAATATAATACATGAAAGTACCTCGAAGTCAAAAATAATTTAAAGATATACTTACCTGCTGATACTGATTCATCTCTGTCAATATAGTAAGTAAAATAGTTGCCCGGCCCTATAAGGCTCAGTATGTGTAACTGCTCTGCCGCAGTAGGCTCGGTCATAGGCGCTCGACCATAGTAGGCTCTATATTTTGGCCATTCTAGGCTCGTTATATAACTTACCATCTGATAAGAGGTTGCCTAATAGAGGCACGCCCATCGGTTATAGCTCGATGGTGGTTAAAATACTGTAATACTCTGTGTGTATATGTGTGTATGTGTATATATATATATATATATATATATATAGAGAGAGAGAGAGAGAGAAAGAAAGAGAGAGAGATAGAGAGATCCTCTTCTCTCTTTTCTAGAAGAAGACAATACTTAACTGAATATAAAGTCCCGATAAAGGACAATACTATAACTTATGAGACTAGGATAATGTACATAATTTCATGAATACAAACTTCTTTTTATGTCTCGTTATCCAACTCATGTAGTTACGAGATCATGCAAATATGAAGGAAAGGTTTAGCCTTAACATACCTTATCAAAATCTTCCAATCACCAAGTTGAACTCGCCACTTTGTACCTTAATCTACAACAATGATAATAATGCGATCATTAAGTTACGAAAGGTACAACTATTGCACAACAAACGACAAGCTTTTTTTGCATTAAACCTGGTAGCTTCTCTCCCATAATCCTTACTTCCTGCAAATTCAATATAACAGCGACAACACAAGAAGAAAAACGTAACAATATAGATACATCATTTCCCAACCTTATATAAACCCCCAAAATACAAAAAAAAATAAAATCAACCCAACACTCTTGAATCTGTTTATACACAAATGACCACCATAGTAGAGTCAAGCAACCTGAAAATGTTACGACGAACGACCACCCCATCACCCTGAATTTATGTGGTGTTTATCCACACCCTTTTCTGCTACAAAAATCCATAAAACTCTTTCAAAATATGCAATACAACAGCAACACAAAATGGTCTATAAAACAGTTCGCTACAAGTGAATAACTCAAACTCACAGTTTCCGAGCACCGTCCCGTGAGTTCTTACAGTTATAGAATGACATTCCATAAATATCCAGAATAAAAAAAGGGATTAAATGGAGCATTAAAATTACCTTATTTGTTGAATAACCCGGCTCCTATCTTGGTTCTTCAAACTCTAGGTTTTTCCTCCAACTAGAACTTGAAAAGGACAAGAATTCAATTAGGGTTTGAGTGCAATTTTTGGGAATATTTTTGCACGGTTTTATGTCTAGTTATTATGATATATAACGAGTGTTATATTGCAGGAGATAATATCTTAAATTCTCTTTGGTCGACCCGAAATATCCTCCTTTTGGGCATATTTAATCTTCTCATTTAAGCTAGTATGACACACCTACTTCTCACCTAGGAGTCTGTGCAGTCTCGCAAAATGCACATATATCTCTATTGTGATATATTATTGACAAAATGTTTAATGAGTTAGTAAATAGACTCATAGATCTTCAATCTGATGGGTGGAACACCCTATAACTGTAAGTATCTTGGGAGAAAATTGCTGTTACATTTGACCTAATTTTTAGCATATTTATGAATGTAACTTGTGATGACCTTTGCAAATCCCAGTCTCACATCAAAAGTATATGTTATAACATTCCCAACTAGTTAAATTTTCACGAGACTTATTTTCTTCAATTTGTTTAGCTTCTAAGCCTTCCAACACTATTCGTACTTATTATTCACGATCTTATATATTTGTGACCTCCATGGTAACATAATTAACTACTTTAAGTACTTTAAAAGACGATATATGGCCTTGGAGGACAAGAGAATACTTCATTTATGACTTGGTCCGACACTTATTATTATACGTGATACCATTTGGGTTAAGAAAATGCTAGTTCTACATACCAACGCCTAGTTAGCCGAATGTTTAAGGAACAAATAGGGAAATAAATGAAGGATTATATTTTATGACATATTAGTTAAGTCCTTACAAGCAGATGGCTACTTGAGGAATTTGCATGAAACTATCGACATACTAAGGGAATATAATATAAATGTGAATCTAGAAAAGTGCGCATTCAGAGTTAGCTCAGGAAAGTTCCTCAAATTCATGGTATCTAACTTGGGGATAAAAATCAATATGGATAACTTTCAGATCATAGAAGATATCATCACGGTCAACTGCGTCAAGTCGGTGCAAAGGCTGACAAGGAAAATAGTCGCATATGGCCGATTCATTCCAGGTCATCGGGTAAAAGTCACCGATTTTTGTTGTTGCTAAAGAAAAAGATCATTTTGTCTGGACCCTAGAGTGATAAAAGTCTTTGGAGGAACTCAAACAATACTTATTGAGCCCTCCCTTCCTGCACACCCTGGATGCAAACAAAAGTTATACCTTTACTTGGCAGTGTCCAAGGTAACGGTAAGTAGTGTCCTGGTTTGGGAAGAACAAGGCACACAATTTTCTATATTATATTTGTAGAAACATGGGTGATACCGAAATGAGGTATCCACACCTAGAAAAATTAACGTTTGCCTTGCTAAGCACTTCTAGGAAACTAAATCCATATTTTCAATGCCACACCTATATGCGCCGTGACCGCGTGCCCATTAAGGAATGTTATGCGTTAAACTGAACTCTCAGGTTGAGTAGAAAAGTAGGCCGCAGAGATTAGTGGGTACGATATTAAAAAAAACCCCGAACATTTATAAAGTCCCAGATATTTCCGAACTTCGTCGCTAATTCCACACCGGCAATGATCCTCGAGGTCGATAAAGAATTATTACTTGATTTAGGGACTAGATTGGGGGTCTGGACCATATTCACGGACTGTGCCTCCAACACGAAAGTTTCCGGGTTGGATATTGTGCTAAAACTAGCTACAAGTAGCATGCTAAGTCAATCAATTAGAAATCTAAAATTGACTAACAATAAATCCAAATACGAGGCTATGATTGTAGGTATGGAATTGGCTCAAAGCTTGGGGGATGAGGTTATCGAAGCCACGTGCGATTCCCTCTTCTTGTTAACTAGGTCAACAGAATATTCGATGTTAAAAAAGACCAGATGTGAAGGTACATCGACAAATTTCAATATATTTTGCGTTGGTTCAAAGAATGGATGCTACAACATGTGCCTCGAGATCAGAACTGTTACGGTGATGCGTTGGCAAATTTAGGATCGTTAGTGGGCTCCGAAGAATTCAACTCCAAACCTAAAGTGCAATTGATGAGCTTATTAATAGAGGTCGGTAATGTTGAACTAAACTCATAAAGCTTGACTTGGGATTGGAGAAACAAATACATGGACTACCTTTAGAAGGGAAACTACCATCGAATCCTAAAGAGTCGAGGGCCCCTTCGAGCTAAAGCTTCCAGGTTTTTCTTAATTAAAGGCCAAGTGTACCAATGGTCATTTTCAAACCACTAGAAAGGTACTTGGGGCCAGAGGAGATCAATTATGTGATGAGGAAATAGAAGAGGGGACTAGCGAAAACCATTCAGTAGAAAAATTGCTGGTCTGATCATTGATTAGGGTCGGGTATTACTGGAACAAATTGGAAAAAGGAACTAAGGACTTTGTTCAAAAGTGTGACGAATGTCTGAGGCATGCCTCGATGATCCACTAGTTAGGAGAGTTGTTTTCACGTGGTCCTTTCCCATTAGCCGATCATGAAGTGAGGAACGGATATAGTAGGTCCTTTACCACGGGCAACCTATAAGTCTCAATACATTTTGCTTACGACTGATTACTTGTCCAAGTTAGTTGAACCATAGGCATTCATCGATGATCATATAATCTGTCGGTTTGGGGCTCCAATCAATATTACTTGCCACAATGGGAGAAAATTCATTAGCGACAAGGTGAATAATTTCTTTAAAGATCACCAAATTAAAAAGATTTTATAGACCCATTACCACCTGAGCGCAAACGGCCAAGTGGAGCCGACAAACAAGACCATATTGTAGAATTTGAAGAAAAGCTTGACCGACTAAAAATGAAGGTGCAAAGAAATTTTGCCGTGAGGTTCTAGTAGCGTATCGAACAACCTCAAGGCTGAAGCCGGTGAGACCATTTTTTCTAGTCCACAATGTGGAGCCTTTAATTCCAGCAAAAGTGCAAGAACTGAGCTTGAGGTTCCAATACTATACGGAAACATCAAATAATGAGGCTATGTACACAATTCTGAATTTAGAGGATGAACGGCAAGACGCCGTCCTGGTCCAATTAGCAATGGATGGGGAGATACTACAACAGCAACGCAAACCTTTGACACTTCCAAGTTGGGAACATAGTGTTGAGAAAAGTTACATTGCATACAACGAAGCTAAATGATGGGAAACTAGGCCAAAATCGGGAATAACCATACAGATTCACCACTAAACTGGAAATGGCTTGTACCAGCTTGAGTCCGAAAATGGCATACAATTGCAAATTAACGGGAATGTGGCACACTTAAAGCGGTACTATTGCTAAGGTATCAAAGCCTAATTTTCGTTAAGGTTTATTATCCTTAAAACTAACCCATTAAGGCACTCAATCGAAGTCAAGTTCAAGAATTAGGTCTTAAAGCACGTGTTGAACTCTTTTTTCCTTCGATCGTTTTTTTCCAAAGTGGGTTTATGGTAAAATTTTAACGAGGATGTAGTAAGTAAACTAAAGACCGGTCTAGGAGTGGGGACAGCTGCAATCAAATCAATAGTACTCAAGCACTAAAAATTTGACCTCGAGTACTAGGGGACTATCACACCCTGAATCGAGGTTCGAAGATTTGAGTTTGGAATGTTCGAAGATAAATTTACTTAGCATCAAAAGCCAAAGATTGAATAATAGGGCTTATTGTAAGGCTCAAACGATCAAATAAAATCGTGCTCGGATAGTTCACTCTCTCCATGACATGTAGTTTCGGTATTTTCAATTCGTTATATTACATTTGAAGTAATAAAGTGAGAAATTCACCTTCTATGCTTCATCGGTTCACGTTTACACAAGAAACGTAATCATTATGTCATTTAGAATAAATATTAGATTTAAAACCTTATAAGCCCACATCCCATCATTAACCGGGGGCATGAAACCGTAAAAGCAGTAAGAGTCCATGATACCGTGCCCAATTATCTAAAGAACCTTAAATATACGGGTCATCCCAAACCGTGAACTGTCATATGAATAAAGCATAAGGTATATCAGGTTACTAGACCCCGAGGGTGCAAAGCGTATGAGGAAGGGCCTAAATACAAAAGGCTATAGCCAACTTAAGGTCCAAAGCTTTGAGAGCTTTGACACTGATGCATAAAAGACTCGGAGACGTCTGAGTTCGTAAATATAAAAAGCAGGGCCCTTACATATTTTGTGTCTATAAAGACTATGTCCAATCTGATCAAATAAATCGGTTTCGAATCATGGCCATGTAAACAGCCACCTTTGGCTAAGATTAACTATGTCCGAACAAATTATTGGACTTCAGTTTATTTTTTCCAGATTCTCCGGAGTCAAAGAAACTCGGAGTCGTTACCTAAGCCGGACCGCATTTGGTCTTTGGAAGTTGAATAATTTTAGTGAAGACCAAATTTATGCTAAGGCACTAAGTTCGAGATGCAAGTTATATATACTAAGTCCTAAGTTAAAGCAAATACCAAAATAATAAAGGACACAATGCATAGACGAAGGGTAATTTCTTGTATTTACCAAAAAATAATTACAGAGGCTCGAGAAAACAACCTAATGTATAAAAGGTATGAATACGGAAAAGAAAAATAATATAAACTACGGTATTCCATGCCTAATCTTCGTCAGAGCCCATCGAGCTTGTAGTGTGTTTTGGTCTCGGCTTCAAACCTGTTGACCTCTTCATTCTTGATCTCCATGCCAACCCCCCCCCCCCAGCTTGGATCTTGCCGAGATCCTCCCTTTTTGATAGCCACTTCAAATACTCGGCCTTCGTTATAACATTGGCTTCGGCTATCTCGACATTGGCCTTATATTGGGCTAGCATATCTTGGGATTCTGAGGCCTCATTCAAAGACACTTCTAATTTGGACTTTGGAGCAGTATACTTTTGGCCAAGAGCGTCACACTCTATGATGGCTGAGGCAAGTTGTGCCAAGAGTTCTTCGTTGAACCAGGACCATTTGTCGGCCTATTCTTTCGTCACTAGGAGATGCACTTTGGTCAATGCCATGTCCTCTTTGGTGGCATCCCGCTTTGATTCTATGCGGTCCATTTTTCCTCTTAGCTCATCGGCTAAATCCATGACCCTATCCATCTTTGTCATGAACTAATCTATCAAAATTATCTTTTTCCTAGGCCTGTGAGGTTGCAATGTTAGCATTGGCGTTTAGCCTCTCATTTTCAATCTCAAACACTTTTACCTTCTCAACTAGAACAAAATGGTCATGGTTTTTTTCCTCGACAACATTTTGGGCCTTCTCCCGTTCAGCCTAAAGGGTTGGAAGATCATCCATGTCCCTAAGAATTTAATCTTTCTGCTCACAAATACCTTTGTACATCTACGTTTGCCGTATTTTTTCCTTGATCTTGACATTGAGTTAGCTGACCTCCATCCTGGATCGGTGAAAGCTTTCATGATAATGCACCGAGGCCTGAGACACAAATAGAAAAAATTGCTAAATATTAAGATGATGGTTACTCACTGAAATAAACATGGATGGGGGTGTAGTCAATTCAGTGATGAGTGCAAAACACAATATGAATTAGATGCTTGCTAGCCAAAGATAATATAGTATGATTATTTGCTCCAAAAGGATTGGATTTGAATAATGCTCTAGTAATTCCTGGTTCAACTGCTATTTAGGTTGATCAAAACTTGATTGGAATAATTAGGAACTAGAGTTAACTACTAAAGTAAAGCAATTGACTGCAAAGAACTATAAATCATAAAATTTGGTTTCTCATCAGTGTGAGGAATAAGCGTTTTGAAAGAAAAGGTGTGAGATAGCTATTTGGGATTCAACTCTAGTTTAATTCGCTAAAATATTCTAATGTTTCTCACGAATTCACTTGATAATTAGTTTAAACGAGTAGTCAGGACTCTTTTCTTGATTAAATCTTAACTCTAAAAGTGATTTAGTATAAGCATTATAAATATATGTTAATGGATTAGTCTCCAGGAAAACGTCTCTCAAATATTCTCCTCACATGATTTAGTCAACAACTCAACAAGCTCTTTCAATTACTTAAGATAATCACTAAATTAAACCAAACAAAATAATTGAAAAACAATAACAAAAATATTCCTCGTTCTATTAAATAAACGGTGAACAAGTTGCAATAATTCAAAGCTCCATAAACGAATTCAAGCAAAGAACTAGAGTTAAAATCAACAAATCTATATCAAAATGCCATATTCGTCAAACCCTAAGGGAAACTACTCCATAATCATGGAGAAAGTCATCAAAAAGATAATAAAAGAATAAAAAAGCATCAATCTTACACAACAATCAAAATTCACCTATTTAATTGATAGAAAGATGATCAAATTCTGTGTCTTGTAGCCTTCAATGCTCTCCCAAAGCTTCCAAGGTCAAAAGTCCCTTCAAAATATTTTTTGGTATGTTTATACAATGCATGAGTGGGCCGAGATGAATCTACCCTTTCCAAGCCAAAAAGGAGTGTCCCTATGCGGGGCGCTAGTGGGACAGTTCAGAGAACTAAATTCTATCATAGTTGGCCACATTGCAGAGTCATGCCTACTGGCGCCCCATGCACTGTGGTTGTGGTTTTTTTACAGAGTAGTAGTTGTTCGCCGTGTTTTGATATCCATACTTGGCTCTCGGGCCCTAAATGCAATTCCAATTTAATTCCTTGGGCTTTTGCTTAAACTTCATAGATCCATATTATTCAGTTTAGTTCTAAATTATCTTTTTAACTTGAAATCATTTTCTGCAAGGAACATAATAAGTGCAACACACTAATATTTAAGCTCAAACACAAGTAAAATGCAATAATTGGTATGCAAACTATGACTAAAATACGAGATTCTAGCCTACCATGAACACCCCACACTTAAACCATTGCTCATCCTCGAGCAATCAAACTACACTTCACTTAAAGATGATCTTTTTCTCTGACAACTTCCCTAATGCATCATGCCAAGAATATTGAAAGCAGACTAAGCACCCTATCATAACATCCTTACCTCAAGAATAGACTCAAGAGCACCACACATTTTTCATAACCTACTCATTTACTCTAGCACAGAGTTAAAAGGTTTCCATATGTAGATAATTCAAACAAAAGGGGTTCACTTGTAATGTGGTTGCCAAAGAAATATGAATATAGGCTCAACAAGGCTACTAAGAAATAGATTAATCGGGTGGGTAAAAGCATATAATTGGCTCAAGAAAGAAATACCAATGTCCCTTCCTAGACAAAATAAGACTACTATTTCGCTTTATAATAATACGGTGAAAGTTTTAGACATCAACTGACATGCACAGAATATCAACCAAAAACCTTACTCCCATGTTGGCACATAACTCACTTAGGATCAGATCTCTCCTGACTCTAGTCTAGCTGTTATGCAAAGTCATAATCAATAAATTTAAGGCGCTTATTTATGAGTCAAGGACTAAGCCTAGGCGTCACAACTAAGGCAGCTGCCGATCTCAAGGCATAACAGAATTTAAGACAAGCAAAACCCTTGGAAAAGAATTGTAACATTAAGGAAAACAAATCAAGGGTTGTTACACTACGTAGTATAAAGAATTTGTTTTTCCAGAAAAGTCACAACCGCTAACTACTATTCAGGATGATAAAACTTAATTGGAATGATTAAGAATTATGATTAACTACTAAAGTAAAGAAATTGACTACAAAGAAGTATAGATCAGCAAAGTTGGTATCATATCAATGTGAGGAATAAGGGTTTTTACAGGATAGGTGCGAGATATAAATTTAAGAATTAACTCTAGCTTAATTCACTCTAATGTTCTAATAATTCTCAAGAATTCAGTTGATGATTAGTTCAAACGTGTAGTCAAGACTCCGTTCTCGATTAAGTCTTAATATCTAATGTGAACTAATACAATCACTGTTAAAATATGCAAGAATTTGTTAGTGGATTAGTCTTCAGGAAAACGTCACTCGAATATTCTTCTAACTTGATTTAATCAACAATTCAACAAGCTATTTTGACTACTTAAGAGAATTACCAAATTAAATAAAACAAAATAATTTGAAGATAATCACTAAAATATTCGTCTTTCGATTGCATAAACCGGTGAATAAAGTTGCAACAATTCAAAGCTTCATAAATGAATTTAAGCAAAGAACTAGAGTTAAAATTCATAAATATTTATCAAAACACCATATCTATCAAACTCTAAGAGAAACTACTCCATAATCATGGAGAAAGTCATCACAAATATAACTAAAGAGTAAGAACGCATCAATGTAATGTTACAATCAAAACTCTCGTATTAAATAATTGGGATGATGATAAAATTTTGTGTCTTGTAGCCTCCAATGCTCTCCTAAAGCTTCCAAGGCCAAAAGTACCATGGAAAATGTCTAAGTGGTGTATTTATACCATGTAAGAATGGGTCCGAACGAATCCCACCTTTCCAAGATGAAAGTGGAAAATACTCTAATAAATTTGTACAGGCGCTCCTCCCCCTGGACCACTCCATACGAGGCTGATAACTAGGAATTTCGACTGCTTATTAGCACCATTTAGCTTTCTTTTTAGTATGAAAGAATTGAAATGTGTTCCCAAAACTAATGAATCGTGAAAATTTCAAGAATGGTTGAAGTTTTGTCCAAATGATGAAATCCGACTCAAAAAGGAGTGTTCCAAAGCCCAAGGAAATAAATGGCGCATAAGCAAAGATGTACATTCCATAGAAGGAATTGTCACGGCGATAAACCAAGCAGCAGAACCCAACAGGATTTTCAGCAATGTGTGGACCACACAAGAATTATGCGGCCGCAGAACTGGGCTTTCACTAACAAAGAATCAAATTTTAGAGAACATGCAAAATGACCAAGTTCTGACGCCTTTGTGAAGTGCGGACCGCACAAGAATCGTTCGGCCGCATAGGTTGCTTCGCAACCGCGATTACAAAATGTGCATGTGCAATACTCACCTTCGTAGCAGCTGAAGAAATCTGTGGACCGCACATGGAATTGCGCTTCTGCAAAACTGCACGAGGGGCATTTTTTCATGATTTTTGGCCCAGTATAAATAGATGAGTTTCAAAAATATAGGTCAAGTTTGAAGATTAAAAGCTATTGTAGCCATTTCTTTTTACTACATTAAGAATTTTAACATTATTTTAGAGTTTAAACATTAGATTTCATCATTTTATCTTTCATTATGAGTTTATTTAGCTTTTTCTCTTTATTTTTTTCAATCCATATTATGAGTAGCAAGATTTTTACTAGGGTTATAACCCAATCCTAGTGTGTAAATCTTATAGGTATTTAAATAAATTCTTATTTATGATTTGGTGTGGACTACTTAGCTTATTTCATGCTTTATGTTAAAATAAAATGGCTACACACATTGATTCGTGCCTATTTGACTTAGCCTCTTCTTACAAAAGAGGGTCCTAGTCTAAGAAAAGTTAGCTTACAAGGAATCAGGTTAATTGAGAAACAAATTAGACTAATTAAAGTGTTTAAATTAAAGATAGTAAGAACCCGATTTGAGATCATATCAACTACTTTATTTGATAACCATTTGGACTTGAGAAATACGAATTGGGAAAAATCACTCTCCGACCGAGAGGTATTGAGGGGGTAACATCTAGTTGAGATATATTTTTTTTGGCAATCCATTAGGCAAGCGCCTAGGGCTAGTTTTCTTTAATAATAATACACTTAATCCACTAGGCAAGCGGCATTGATTCACTAGGCAATACATTAATCTACTTAATCCACTTATATATTTTCATTAATATATAATACACTCCAATCAACAAAATAAGTATTAATGTCTTTATCCTATTAGGAAAACACCTAGGGCATTGTCACATCCCTTAGCCTTTAAACTATTTGAGAAAACATCAAAAACATTTATCTCTAGTCTATTTACCTTAGGTTGCAATCATTAGAGTAATAGTAGAAGTAGAAATTAAAACTCTACTGTGGGAGTGAAATTTTAGGTAGTCCATTCGCTTGCATCAAATATATACTACTAACACCCCCTACAACTCTCCCAGTGGATTCGACCCTGACTCATTGTTAGGTGATTATTATTACATACTGTATTACATCTCTTATTAAGTTGTGTTGCGGATGTAATCAATTTTTAGCGTCACTTATGGGGAGTTAACACGATGTTTGCTATATATTTGGCTTTGTTTTTGGAATATCTTATTTTCCTTTCGTGTTACTAACTTCAATGATCTCCGAAATTTGCCTGTGGGTATGTTGATGTCTACGAGGTTCCTATTGAACTCAAGCAAATAGAAGAGGCTGAGTGGCTCATGAAAATGTCCCCGCTGAACCCCCACCTCTACCACAAGCAGCTCCACGCCGAATATTATCCGATGAAGGATAGGCAAGTGCAATTTCCCTGATTGTATTAGGGTAGGAAACTTCCAAATCACAAATATGATGTTTTTTTTGCTTGAGCAACGCAGGGTTTTTTCCCGGTGCTCCAACAAAAAAAAACATTGGAAGGGGTTTTTGGATATTTGTTTGGCAAAAATAAAAAAATGTCTCCAAGTATGCATTAAGGCTAAGGCTTTTTTACTTTCTCTCAACAGGGGAAAGTTTTAGATTTTTTGGAACGATTTTCAAACCATTGCATTCATACTTGGGATGAGTTGGTGGAAAAGTTTATTTCTTAGTTTTTCTATTCGGGACACATGGCTACACCTCGAGCTGAGATATTAGTATTCAAGCAAGAGCCAAATGAACCACTACATGAAATATGAGAATGACATAGAACAATGGTTAAGGAATTTCCTAACAACGATATGAAAGATAACATGATTCAACAAACATTCTATCAGGGGAAACTTTATGACTACGCCTTATGTGGAGGTGTGCAAAATTTTGGATGTCATGGCGGAAACGTCGTCGGCTTGGAAATCCAAGTCAATGTTCCAGAAGGTGACCCAAAAATTATCCACCTTAACAAAGAATTTCAAGACCATGGGCAAGCCATTTCCTAGTTGACAACAACCATGATGAAAATAGCAAAGGCCCAACTAAATTAAGTGCAAAATCCCAAGAAAGTAAATGCCATGGAGGACGTGAACAGGATGGTGAACAAGAGGAGGACCAAAGGTCCACAAGTGTAAATATAGTGGAGAATTATGTGCAACAAGATAGTGGATTTGAGCAAGATGATTCCTATAATGAACAAGAAGAAGAATTCTAAAATGTGAACAACTTTCAAGGCCCAAACAACCAACAATGGCGACCTCAATATAATCTAAAGAAATTGAAATTCTAACAACCAAGGAAATTGGAGTAGTGGCAACAATCAAGGAATTGTCATAACAACAATAATAAGGGAAATAGGAGCGGCAATAATCAAGGCTATTGGAGATGGGGGGTGTAATGATGTCCCAAACGTTAAATCCACATAAGAGGGGGGGGTGATTTGTGTGGTACCCAATTTTTGCACTAGAAGAACCTGGTTCTTCTAGACGTACTGACAATGACTATTTGTGGAATTAAGAGTGCATAAAATAAAGAACATATAGATTTTTACGTGGAAAACACCTACCTCAAAAGATGAAAAACCATGACCTACTACTCAGTAGCATTTTCCAAACATCCACTAATCTCAATGAGCCAAAATAGCATTTACAAAACTCTTTGTAAACCTAAGGATTAACTCTAATCCCAGTGTGGCACGCAACCTCAACTTTTGCAACACTTTCAAGTTAACTCTAACTTGAATACTCATTGTATCTAATACAATTTGCTTCTATGAAAGCTAGAAAGGTACAATTTTAAATCACCTACTACAATTGAACTAGAATAAGAAAAACACAATGGAACCGGTTCTTCAATCTTGTTCAATTATCTGCAGGCGTGCACACTTGATCTCACGTAAATTGCTTGCAAAATACTCTTGATCTTTTGCTCTCAATTTAGCTCTTACTATTTGTGCGTACTTGTACAAGAGAAAAATATTACTTTTATAGATTTAGTAATCAGAGTTTGACTAAAACTCGAATTACTGATCCTTCATCAAGTTCGAGTCCTAAAACAATTCAAACTCCAATTCCTTTTCCTAGATCCGGGTATAGTTCTCTTCACATAAGGAGACCTTTTCTCCTTATCCCATATTCAATCTTTTCGATCAGCTCAGAAGATATTCAGAAGATATTGCTGCTCTATCTCAAATGCTTATCTTCTTCACGTGCATCTCATGTGCTTAGGCCATAACACATGTGTCTCTTAAAATGGACCTGGTCCTTCACTGAGTTCATTTGTCATTCTTCAAAACTTCAATTGGACTTGGTCCAACAAATTCTCCCTTTTTGATAATGACAAACTCTGTGCTTTTACTGATCAGAGAACCTGTGGAACTCAGCTTAATTTAATATTTTTGCACTTTTAAATTAACTTATCATTAAGGACTAGGTTTAATCAGGTTATAAATATCACTTTATTTCAGAAAACAAAAACTAAAGCACACAATATCTCTTCCCCCTTTTGGCATCATCAAAGAGTTCCATATTATATGAATCCAGGATATTAATTAGTACTCATGGACGCTAGGGCAACTGCAAATGAAAACATGATTCAGTTAACCAACAATCAACAGTACAAAGAATTTAACTAATAAGATCAGAAGTTTCATAGAACAAGAGAAAAAAAGTGCATTGCCATTGATTAGGAGATGTTTCTATAATAGAGACCACAAAAAGAAAAATAAACATCCAATCATGAGCAAAGACAAAAAAAGTCCCGAATCTAGGTCACTGAGGGGGTATTTTAAGCTATCTTTAGGGCTTGGAGGTACGAGAGGGATAGGTTTGGCGAAGGTTGAACATATTCTGAAGCATTCCATCAGTCTTTTCCTTTTCTTTTTCTAGATAAACTCTAAGTCCATCTCGTTCAGTTTCTAATTCAATAACACGAGCCTTCAGCCTGGCAATTCAGTATCTTTTGTTCCACACTCCTGAGCAAAGCCCTGACCTTGCTATTTACAAGAGTCTTCTGAGATGAACCTTGTTCAACTGGGTTGGAATTCACTGGATAATCACAGGCCATAAGAGCCTTGACACCAAAGTGCTCTTTGTTAGATGCCATTTTCCATTTCTTCAATGGCACATGTAGCTTTTTCCCAGAACAGGAGTCAATAAGAACCCATAAGGCGTGGCATGAGCTTTAGAGCCATTGATGAATCTACCCTGTAATTTAACAATGAATGCAGGCCAGTTAATCTGCTCTGTTCTCACAAGACACTCAAGAAGAACCAGGTCCATGTAGTTTGCAGTGTGCCTTCTCTCCTGTCTAGGCAGCAAACAGTTGTTCACAAACTCAAAAAGCACCTTGTGCTCCGCCCTCATCTCACTTTCTGAATAAATTGAGTTTCAGGAACATCTTCAGGAGTCGCAGAATCCTAAAAGTTTCTAGTGATTTGGAGTACATTAGGAAGAGAGTCCACGCAAGGGAACCTTTTCCTTCTATAATCATCATATCCTACACAGGGAATGTCTAGAATCTCCCCCAGTTTAGGAGCATCAAACTGTACCTTGACTCCTTTCACCAGACTAGTAACAACCCCATTCACCACTGTGGCATTTTCCATAAATTCGATCAACTCATTTCTTGCAAGTTTTCCATCTAGTTGAAGTTCCATGTTCTTCCATCTATGTGCATTGAGGGCATCAACCAATCCTTTCATGCCTGGCTCCTCCAGGTCTTTTAGTATTCTTCCTTTCAAGTTCTTTCTGCTACCAAATAGGACAAATCTATTTTGTACCTTTTCAAATTCCTCATCTTTTTCTTCTCCACTCCATTCTTCTTCTTCTTCAATAATTTTCTTTTGTTTTCTTTTCCCAGCAGACCTAGTTCTTTTGGCCAATGAGTAATTAGTAGATATGGATACAAAGGAAGCCTTTTTGGTTGAAGTCTTGGAACCTCTTAGTTTGGGTGATGGTACTGTTGTAGTTGTTCCTCTTTCTTGATGGACCATGTCAATTTCCTCTTCTTCTTTCTCTTCTACCTCGATACTCTCCACAACTTTCACCTTCCCTTTTTCTCTTTTTTTCTTCCTGCTTTCTTCCAGTGCTTTCTGCAATTGTTCATCACTTTGTTGAACCCTACATCTAGTTGATCTTGAAGGGAT
This sequence comes from Nicotiana benthamiana, assembly GCA_034376525.1. Taxonomy (NCBI): domain Eukaryota; kingdom Viridiplantae; phylum Streptophyta; class Magnoliopsida; order Solanales; family Solanaceae; genus Nicotiana; species Nicotiana benthamiana. Next base: position 77,478,834 of record CM067338.1, on the reverse strand, counting down.
AATAGACTTAGCGGATGACATTTTGGATTTCTTAGTTGGCTTGGAAGCAGTTGGAGCTTTTAGAGAAGAAGCCTTGCACTTCTTTGGATCATAACTGGCCCCAATTTTCTTCAAAAGGTCAGCCAGGGTATCCTCCCCAGATGAACAACTTTTAACTTGTTACTTACTTAGGTGAACAAGACCTTCATAACAGCATCCCCGGAGCTATTTCCCCCTGACTTGTTGCCACTCTCCTCAACATTTCCAGAAATCACAAGAATTTTGCCTTTCTTTTCATTCCTCTTAGATTAGATTCATCTCTCATCACATCTTTCAACGGACCCACTAAACCTATTTTCCTCATTATCTTCTGCATCAGAGAAACCATGGAATGTATTCACTTTCCTAGGGTTTTCTTGATTTTTGTCTGTGTCAGAAGACCCTCATTCTTCTCCATCACTTGCAGAAATGAAGGTGTCAGACTTAGAACTTGAGTCAGATGATTCCTTTTAAGAGTGCTCCCCTTTTTTGGTTGGCTCTCAATTCTTCGGTTAAAGCTGTTCTCAGAGCACCAATGGCTATACAATTTTTCTTGCCAGCATCTTTTGCTGGTGGAATCTAGGTTTAGTATTGTCACTAGGGGGTGCAGACGAAGATGTGTTAGTAGATTCTGGTAAGAGTGTCCTTTGATTTCTTCAGGGTTAAACATGGTGAAGGATTTCTCAAGATTTTAGAGATTTTTTGTGATTTTACAGAAGAAAGATGATCAACACTTAATGGTGGTTATTGACCAAATTAGAAGTGTGTGGAGTGTTTTTAAAATAGAGTATGATTAGTAATGGCAGCCTTTTGCATTGGTCAATCAGGAGTCTAATCCCATTAAGACTCTAGTCTTTAATTAGCATTATTTATTAGGGAAAAAGTCTCGTTATTCTTTAGAATTCTAGGAGAATAAAACTTGTCCAATGCTTAGCGGTTATATTTTTGGGAGTTTTGTTAGAATATGACTTCTGGTCATAATTGGAATATTTAATTTTCTAATTGTGAAAAGTGTAGAAACATACCTGACCTTTTCTTATGAGCATAGACTTGATGAACTAGGTTCTTCAAGTAGAACTTCTCCTGAGTATGCCTCATATATCATAACAGAAAAAAACATTGTAAGAGATCGATGAATTAAAAGAAACATGTCACATGAGTATACCGGTTAGAGTATGAGACTGAGTAAGAATTAGTCTAGAAATGCTCACATAAAGTCAGAACTTCTAACCAAACGAAATAATTTTTTTTTAAATTTTTTTTATTGCATTCCGAACTAGACCTGATTAGGTGATCTTAATCATCCCTAACTCCAACCTGTTCCTTTCAAAGATTTCTCTACTTAGTGCTTTAGTGAAGATGTTAGCTATTTGTTTATCAGTAGCAAAAAAATTCTATGGAGATTAACCCTATCTCATATTTATCTCTTAAGAAGTGGTGTCTAAAATCTATGTGCTTGGTCCTTTTATGATGAACAAGTTTCTTTGTCATACTTATAGCACTAGAGTTATTACAAAATATTGGAATACATCCCACTTCAATTCTAAAGTCTACTAGCTGTTGTTTGATCCATAGAAACTGAGCACAACAAGAAGCAACATCAATATATTCAGCTTCAGCAGTATATAGGGCTACTCAATTTTTCTCTTTTGATAGCCCACGACACTAGACATGATGCCTCGAAATGTGCCATACCTGAAGTACTCTTCCTGTCCACCTTGTAAATTGCATAATCAGCATCAACATATCCTACTAGATCAAAATTACTACCTTTGGGATACCAAATACACAAATCACTGGTGCCTCTCAGATATCTCAAAATCCTCTTGAGAGCTGTCAAATGTGACTCCTTTGGATTTCCTTGGAAACGAGCACAAAGCCTTACACTGAAAACAATTTCAGGTCTGCTGGCAGTAAGATACAAGAGTGAACCAATCATACTACTATACAACTTTTGATCAACTGGCGAACCAAATTCATCAATATCTAATTTAGTGGCAGTTGAAATAGGTGTATCTATTTCTTTCGCGTCCTCCATTTTAAACCTTTTGATTAGTTCTTTTGTATACTTGCTGATGGATCATTGTCCCATATGGGCTTTGTTTGATCTGCAAGCCTAGGAAGAAATTTAATTCACCCATCATACTCATTTCAAACTCACTCTGAATTTATTTAGTAAAATGCTTACTCAACTTATCAGTAGTGGCCCCAAGTATTATGTTATCAACATATATTTGTACAACAAGGAGGTATTTACCTTTTTCCCTTAGGAACAACGTGCTGGAAATACCTCTTTTGTACCCATGATCTAGTAGGAATTTTGATAGTCGTTCATACCACGCACTTGGGTCCTGTTTGAGCCTGTATAGAGCCTTGTCCAACTTGTACACATGCTCAGGACATTCCTTGCTTTCATATTCTAGAGGTTGTTTTACAAACACTTCTTCTTTGTGGCAGGCATTTAAGAAAGCACTTATGACATCCATCTGATGAAGAGTGAATTCAATATGTGCTGCAAAGGCAATGAGAAGTCTGATTTCTTTTAGTCTTGCAACTGGAGCAAAGGTCTCATCATAGTCAATGCCTTCCTCTTGGTTGTAGCCTTGAACCACCAGTATTGCCTTGTTTCTTGTGACCGTTCTATCTTCATAAAGTTTGTTCCTGAAGACCCATTTGGTACCAATGACTGATCTTTTCTTGAGTCTTGGAACTGGATGCCAGACTTGACTTCTTTCAAATAGATTAAGTTTCGTTCAGCATAGCATTGACCCAATCTGCATCCTACAAAGCCTCAGCAACATTTTTAGGTTTAATAAGAGATAGAAAAGCATCGAATGCACATAAATTCTTTGGTAGTGATCTGGTTTTGACTCCAGATATTTGATTAGTGAGAATGTTCTCAATGGGATGAGAACTTTAATACTTGTGAGGCTTCACGCCCAACTGGTTTCTGCTTAATGTTTAAGCTATTTGCTGAGAACCAGGTTCATGAACAGGTTCCTTTAAGGGGTTTATTTCAATTCCTCTTTGATTTCTTCCCCCTGTCAGGTTTCCCTATAAGAAAGAACTTTGTCCATCACATGTTCCTTCAGTAGGTGCTGCTTTGAGTTGAGTTGATGCTTCACTCAAATCTTTGACCAGTCCAATGGCTTTATCTTCATGTTTTTGTCCTTCAGAAAGAATGTTAGTTTCATCAAACACAACATTCACACTTTCTTCTACACACAATGTTCTTTTATTGAACACTTTATATGCTTTTCTATGTGAAGAGTATCCCAATAATACTCCCTTATCACTTCTGGGATCAAACTTACCTACGAAGTCTTTTCCATTATTGTGCACATAACACTTGCAACCAAATGCCCTAAGATGGGATATGTTTGGTTATTCTTTTTAAGTAACTCATAGGGAGTCTTCCCAACAAGAGGTCTATTCATGCATCTATTGATTATGTAACATGCACTATTTACAGCCTCTGCCCAGAAGCTGTAGGGTAATTTACTAGAGAAAAGCATGGTTCTTGCCATATCCTCAACATTTCCATTTTGTTGAGGAGTCCTAAGGGCAGAGAAGTTGTGATTTACGAAATTTTCATAACAATACTCAGCAATTTTTGCATTGTCAAATTCAATTCCATGATCAGACCTAATGGATACAAAAGCAGTGAACATTTCAAATGCCTCATCTTTAGATGTCAAAAATAGTACCTTGGTAAATCTAGAGTAATCATCAACAAGAACAATCACATATTTCTTTCCTCTTCTGCTCATGGTTCTCATTGGACCACAGAGATCCATATGAACCAGTTCCAACGTCTTGGACGTACTTACAATTTTTTTTGGATTTGAAGCATGACCTTACGTGCTTCCCCCTTGTACATGCCTCACAAACTTCGTCTTCCTTGAACTTGATATTAGAAAATCCTATTACCAAGTCCTTGGAGACTAATTTGTTTGGTTGATTTAGACTGACATGGCAAAGTCTTTTGTGCCACGGAGGGGATCATTGTTTCACATACTTAAACAAGTGAGCTCATTTTCTGAAAGAGTTGACAAATCTACAATGTAAATATTGTTAACTCTTTTTCCTTGCAAAACAACCTTGTTAGTGATAATTGGAGGTAAAAGCCACAAGGTTGCCTCTGTCACATAATTGTGACACACTTATCAAGCTATATTTCAAACCATCAATCAGCTAGACATTCTCTATGGAGTGAGACTCAGTCTTACCTACCTTTCCAACCATAATGATCTCACCTTTCTTTCCATTGCCAAAGGAGACATTACCTTCTTTTAGGTCCTAAAGTGAAAGGAACTGGTCCTTGTCCCCAGTCATGTGTTTTGAGCAGCCACTATCCATATACCATATTTGGCTCCTCCCTCTCGCTTGGACCTACAAAAATAAATCAGGGGTTAGTCTTAGCAACCCAAACTAGTTTGGTTCCCTTTCTATAAGAAAAAGGATGAATTAAATTCCTTTTTGCCCATCCAGGCAACTTATTTTTTTCTTTAACAAAAACTTTGTTCCTTTGACTTGCCATTTCTTTAGCATTACATTCATATTTTTAATGACCAGTCTTACCGCAGTGTGAGCAGATTTTGTTTTCATGAAGAGCGGGGTACTTGCTTTTTGGATCCCATTTAGGACCTTGATTCCTATAACCAAGTCCTCTTCTGTTACTGCTATGATGCTCTTGCAACCAGGAGAGAGCATCTGAGGCTTGGTTCCACTTGAAAGTTCTATCTAGTTCATGTTTTACTTTTTCTAGATCTTCTTTTAAAACATTTATGAATTGATCTTTTCTCTACAATTCATCTTTCATTTTTCCCAGACTTTCTTCTATTAAGAGATGTGTGTGATCAGCTATCTTCTTACCTGTTCCTAGTTTTAGTTTCATATTTCAGACCTAAGTTCTAAGAAACTGTTGTCAAGTTGAAAAACCCAGTTCTTCAACTCAGCATTTTTGTTATCACTCTCATTTGCCCTAGACTCTAGATTGTTACATTTTCTTTTAGAATTAGACATTCCCTAGATTGAAATTCCTTCTCATTGTTGATTATATTAGACTCATCAAAGAGATCTATTAATAGCTCAGCCAGTTTTTCTTTAGACAAGAATTTAATCTTGTCTTTTATATGAAGAATACTTACCTCTTGTTCATCATCTGATTCTCCTATGGCCATTGATTCTTGCTCCCCCTCAGCTTCATCTTCGAGTCTTCATCTGATGTTTCTCCCCAAGCAGCAACAATAGCTTTAATTGAACCTTTGTGTCTCCTGGGTTTCAACGTTCCTTCTTTCCTGTTCCTTCATTCTCTTTCTTTCTTCCACTCAATTTCCCATTGAGGACAGTTTTTGATCATGTGGTCAGTCTTGCCACACTTGTAGCATCCCTCATTTTCCTGTTTCTCTGGAGCTCTTGTTTTATTGAAACTTGTACTTCTTGAAGAACCCTTTCCTCTCATTAGATATCTTTTGAAATCCTTGGTGATGATAGCCATTTCATCATCTTCTAGTTAGTCACCTTCAGCAATTCTAAGAGCGAGACTTTTCTCCCTTTTGAGGGTATCCATCTTCATGGTTTGTCTCCTCATTTCATAGGTAGTTAAACTTCCAATCAGTTCATCTAGTCTTAGGGTAGCAATGTTCTTGGATTCCTGAATGGCACTGATTTTTCTTTCCCATGTGTCTGGCAGAACTCTTGTCAGAATCTTCTCAACCTTGTTTTCTTCAAGGATTGTCCTTCCAAGAGATTCAAATTCATTTGTCAAAGTGGTGAATCTAGTGTAGATCTCCTAGATAGTTTCTCCTTCCTTCATAGTGAAATTCATGTTGAGAATGTAGAAGTGTTCCTCTTGATCTTTTAACTTGAGGTGTTCCTTCATGAGCCACTTGTAGGGTGTCCCATATTTCTTTAGCAGTTGTGCAGCTCTGGATCCTATTGTACTCGTCTGGCCCTATGCCACATACAAGCCACTTCTTGGCTTTGGGATTTTTCTCCGACTTTTCAAGTCTTCAGCAGTGCAGTCAGCCCTTGTCTTTGGTACTTCCGTTCCTTTAGCATTCTTCTTAGTGGTTTCTAGAGGACCATCAGTGATTATTTCCCAAAGCTCATAATCTTCACCTATAATGTGATCTTTCATTTTGCTTTTCCACCAAGAATAGTACTGGCCATTGGAAAGTGGAGGCCTTGCAGTGGATTGCCCATCCCAGTTTCTAGGTGGTGCACTCATTGTGGATCTTCTCCCAAGGTGTTAGCCTCTTTAAGGATAACCTTCTCTGATACCAATTGAATTCCCAAACGTTAATTCCACACAAGGAGGGGGGTGATTTGTGTGGTACCCAATTTTCACACTAGAAGAACCAGGTTCTTCTAGACGTACTAACTATGACTGTTTGCGGAATTAAGAGTGCCTAAGATAAAGAACATAGAGATTTTTACGTGAAAAACACCTGGATCAAAAGGTGAAAAACCACGACCTACTACTCAGAAGGAGTTTCCAAACATCCACTAAACTCAATCAGCCAAAACAACATTTACAAAACTCTTTGTAAACCTAAAGATTAACTCTAATCCCTGTGGAACACAACCTCAACCGTTGTGACACATTCAAGTTAACTCTTACTTGAATACTCAACGTACCTAATAAATTTGCTTCTATGAAAGCTGGAAAGGTACACTTTTAAATCACCTACTACAATTGAACTAGAATAAGAAAAACACAATGGAACTGGTTCTTCAATCTTGTTCGAGTAGTTTTAAGCGTGCACACTTGATCTCACATAAATTGCTTGCAAAATAGTCCTGCCTTTCTGCTCTTAATTTAGCTATATCTTCTTTGTATTTGTGCGTACCTGTACAAGAGAACATAATTACTTTTATAGAGTTAGTAATCAGAGTTTGAAAAAAACTCAAATTGTTGATCCTTTATCAAGTTCGAGTTCTAAACCAATTCAAACTTCAATTCCTTATCCTAGATCCGGATATAGTTCTCTTCACATAAGTAGACCTTTTCTCCTTATCCCATATGCAATCTTTTCGATCAATTCAAAAGATATTGCTGCTCTATCTCAAAGGCCTATCTTCTTCACGTGCATCTCATGTGCATAGGCCATAACACCTGTGTCTCCTAAGATGGACCTGGTCCTTCACTGAGTTCATTGGTCATTCTTCAAAACTTCAACTGAACTTGGGTCAACATGTAACAATGAAGGGGAATGGAATAATAATTAAGGGAATTGGGGGTCGGCTTTTCAAAGGCCCCATATATATTAACAATCGAGCAACCTGCCTACCTATCCTTGCCAATATCCATGTTCCTCATACAATGAGATGGGGTGTATTGAGAACATGCTTAAGCAAATGATGGAAAAGAAAGCCAATTCAGAGGCCCAACTTACCTCACGCAAAAATATCGATCCGCAACTTAGAAGTTTAAATGGAGTAAATCTCTCAAGCTGTAAATTCTCGTCTAAGGGGGCACTACAAATTGGCATGGTGTTTTAAACCCAAAGGGTGGGAACAACACGAGGCATGGCATGGCCATTAATACAAGATATGGAAGAGGTGGGAATATACACACCTCAAGTCAAAAAAAAGTTATGGATGATGAGCCAATGGTTCAAGAAGAAGAAATCACGAGCAATATGGTGCAACCTTATGATGAAGTTCAGATTGATATTGATGATTATGTGAAGAAAGTCATGAGGAGGTGAACCCCTCTAGGATCATATTATTGACATACCGAAGACGGTAGTGTAAAAGTATAGGCACCATTGCCTAAGCCTACACCTCCATACCCTCAAAGACTTGCCAACAAAAATGCGAAGAATCAATTCAAGAAGTTCATTCAAATGATGAAGAGTCTCTGAATCAATATGCTATTAGTTGAAGGTTTGGAACAAATTCCGGTTATGCCAAGTTTATGAAGGATCTTGTGACAAAGAAGAGGTCAACGAATTTTGAAACTGTAAAAGTCACTCATCAAGTGAGTGAAATTGTGCATTTAATGGTTCCTAAGTTGGAGAAACTAGGTGCTTTCACAATTCCCTGTACAATTAGAAGTGCCAAGTTTTCTAAAGCTCTTTGTGATCTTGGGAAAAGTATCAATTTGATGCCCTATTCGGATTTCAAGACTTTGGACATTGGGAAACTGAGACCCACATTTATGAGATTGCAAATGGCCGATCATACTATGGAGAGGCCTTTGGGACTGACTAAAAATTTCTTGGTTCATGTTGCTAAATTCATTCTTCGGGCAGATTTTGTCATTATAGATTGTAAGGTTGATTATGAAGTGCCGATTATTCTTGGGGTACCTTTTCTTTCTATAGGGAAGGCTCTTTATGATGTTTAAGCCGAAGAGCTTACATTTCAGGTAGATGATGAAAAAGTGGTATTCCATGTGTGCAAATCCATGCGGCAACCAAATAACAATGAAGTGTATTCTTTTGTGGACTTGGTGATCGATGTTATTATTGATGATACAAGTGCTACAATCAATGTTGGTGATATGTTGGAGGCCGTCTTGCTCAGATTTGATAATGACGAGATGGATGGCTTCATGGAATGTGTGAACTATTTTTAAGGAATAGGATTGTACATCTATGCACCCCCTAAATTAACTTTGGATCTTGCAAATAGGACAACTCCTCCCTCAAAGCCTGCTATTGAAGAGCCTCATACCTGGGAGTTGAAGCCATTGCCTACACATCTTCTGTATGAGTTTCCTGGCCCTTATTCTACTTTACCGGCTATTCTTTCCTCTTGTTTGACTACTGCGCATGTAGATTCCACTTTGGCAGTGCTATAAAAGTGGAAGAAGGCTATTGGATGAACTTTTGGAGATATTCGAGGGATAATCCCCACCTTTTGCATGCATAAGATCAAATTAGAGAATGGTGCCAAACCATCTAGTGAACATCAAATGAGACTCAATGCGGCTATGCAAGAAGTTGTTTATAAAGAGATTATCAAGTGGTTGGATGTAGGGGTTGTCTACCCCATCTCTAATAGTTTGTGGACATTTTGGTTCAATGTGTTCTGCAGAAGGGGACATGACGGTTGTCACCAATGACAAGAAGGAGTTGGTTCCAACAAGAACTGTGGCTGATGGAGGGTGTGTATGGACTTTCACAAGCTCAACAAAGTCATATGGAAGGATCACTTCCCACTTCCTTTCTTAGATAAAATGCTCGATAGATTGGATGGCCATGCTTTTTATTGCTTTCATGATGGTTATTCGGGCAACAACCAAATTCGTATTGCTCTGGAATACCAAAGAAAAAGACCTTTACATGTACTTTTTGGTACTTTCGCCTTCGAGGAGATGCCATTTGGTTTGTACAATGCACCATAGACTTTTCAAAGGTGCATGATGGCTATCGTCATGGACATGATGGAGGACTACCTTAAAGTTTTCATGGATGACTTCTCGGTGGTTGGATATTCTTTTGATGTGTGTCTTACACATTTTGATAAAGTATTGGCTAGATGTGAAGAAACAAATTTGGTGCTTAATTAGGAGAAACACGATTTCATGTTCGAGGAAGGCATTGTCCTTGACCACATGATCTCAAAAAATGGAACCGAAGTTGACAAGGAAAAGATTGAGGTGAGTTCTAATCTTCCACCTCCAACATGGGCAAAGGATGTGTGGAGTTTCTAAGTCCATGGGGGTTTTAACCGGTGCTTAATAAAACATTCTCTAAGGTGGTGATATGTTGTGCAAGATTCTTGAGAAAGATATTAAGTTTAACTTCAATGATGATACCATAAGAGCTTTTAAATACTTGAAGTTCAAGTTAACAACTACCCCTATTATCACCGCTCTAAATTGGAGTTTCCCGTTTGAACTCATACGTGATACAACTGACGTAGAGGTTGTGGATATTTTTGGGAAAAACGTCAACAAAACTTTTCTTCCGGTCAACTATGATAGTAAGACCATGAATAGTTCCTAAGTTAACTATACCATTATAGAGAAAGATCGCATTTCCATTGTGTTTGCAATTGAGAAGTCCTACCCGTACTTGATGGGTGCAACAGTTATTGTCCACACGGATCATGCATCACTTTGTTATATTATAAGAAAGAAGGACTTCAAAGATCGGTTGATGATATGGGTGATTTAGTTGCAAGAGTTTTATATTGACATCCAATATAGAAAAGGGAGAGAAAACAAAGTGCAGACCACTTATATCATTTGGAGGAGGAGGGTCGGCCACATGATCGCCTCGAAATCAATGACTCCTTCTCCGATGGGCCACTATTGGCTATTTCAATGAAAGAGGTGCCAAAGTTGGCGAATCTAGAAATTTTTCTTGTGTGTGGAGTAATTCCTAATGAGTTCTCTTCAAACCAAAGGAAGAAATTTAAAACAGGTTTGCCAAGATTATTATTAGGATGAAACATAACGTTTTCAAATTTGTACGGATGGCGTTATTAGAGTATGTGTACCGGAAAAAGAGCAACGTGAAATTTTCGAGGCTTATCATTCTTCCCAATATGGTGTTCATCATGGTGGAGCAAGAACGGTAGTCAAAGTGATTAATTGCGGCTTCTATTGGCCCACTCTTTACAAGGATGCTAGTGAGTGATGTAATGAATGTCAACGGGCTAGTGGAATCTCAAAGAAGAATGAAATTCCTCTCACAACCATTTTGGGGATTTATATTATTGATGTCTGGAGTATTGACTTCATGGGCGATTTTGTTAGGTTCTCGTGGAAACACTTGCATCTTTGTCTCGGTCGATTTTATGTCCAAATGGGTTGAGACCAAGTGCGGTGGCTTAGTTGAACACAAATATTTTACATGGTTTGTTACTCCACATGCCATTATAAGTGATGGGGGGTCAAGTTTTTACAACAAGACTTTTGAAACTTTACTTATAAAGTATGGTGTTACTCACCAATTCATGACTCCTTATCACCCACAAGCTAGTGGGCAATTGGAACTCTCCAATCGGGAGGTAAAGAGTATTATTTCAAAACTGGTGAATTCTAATCGGACAGATTGGTCCACGAACCTTGATGACGCATTATGGGCTTATCGTATGGCGTAAAAAAAACTTATCGGAAAGTCTCCATAACAGTTGGTGTTCCTAAAAGCTTGTCATCTTTTGGTGGAAGTACAACACAAGGCCATGTGGGCTCTAATGAAGTTGAATCTTGATTGTGATGTAGCCGCTAATTTCAGGGTTACACATTTGAAGGAATTGGATGAGTTCCAATACCATGCTTATGCAAGCTCATTCTTGTACATAGAAAATATGAAATATCTTCATAAAAAATACATTTGAAACCAAGAGTTCAAGGTGGCAATCTTGTATTGTTGTTTCACTCAAGGTGAGGATGTCTCTAGGGAAGCTAAAGGCTAAGTGGAGTGTCCTTTCGAAATTGTGGGTGTAACACTTTTTGGTGCATTAGACTTGAAAAACAAAAATAATAAAGTGTTCGGATTTAGTTGTCATTAAGTGAAGCACTAGTTGGGATAGGTTTGAGATATCCACATAGTTGCGGTCATTCATTTCAGTTAATGGTATTTTGCATCGTGTCGCTACATCAAATTAGGTGCTTCTTGGTAGGCAATTCATGTTCATTCCCTTTTTTGTTGTGAGGTGTTGTTTTTGTTCTAACTTGATTTGATATGTGCTACAGGGCTGAGTGTGACTTATAGGAATTGTAGACCAAAATTTTGGCTAAGTGCTCTAAGCATTGCGGACTGCAGTTGATCTGTGCGGACCACACAATTATGGGTGTTGTCATAAAAAAAGCAATGTGGCTGCACAATTAGCTTGCGCATTGAACAAATGAGAGGTTGAATATACCAACTCTCTGAAGTATTAGCGTGTCAGAGAAAAGGTCAACGTGCGATGGAATAGGAAAGATGTGACCACATATAAAATCTGCGATCGAACACAAAATTATGCAGATCGCAGATGGAAAGCTGAGATGAGTCCCTCAGGTAACAGAGTGCAGACTGCACATGAAAATGTGTGGGCACACTTGGCCTTCTTTCCTTGAGAAAACGGCCGGTTTATAGAGGAACACGACCATTTTTACATTTTTCACTCTCTAAAAAAAATAATGCTCTGTTGAAGTTTCTTGACGATTCTATAAGTCCCCACACATAGCCTACTTGATCTTTCATTAATTACACTCATTCATCTGTTATGCTTCAATTTCATCTTAATATTTTTATTTTGGTTTAACTTATAGATTTTTAGTTCTTTTTAGGCCATTTTTCATTAGAATTCAATTGTGTATCCATGTGGGGTAAAATATTAACTGGGTTAACTAATAATATGGGGATTGTGTTAGCATATTTTCAGGTTTCTATGATGATTCCATGTAAAATTGTGCACAAAAATTAATAACCTAGATAGAAAAAAATTGATTTATACGTGACTTTGAAGTCTGCAGCCGTACTTGAATTTGTGCGGTCCGCAGAAATTTATTTTAGGGCAGCATTAATGAAGAAGGGATTTGCGGCTGCAAGATAAAAAGTGCTGACCACAAAATTCCCATTGTGGCCGCGGAATAGAACTTTTTCTATCATCATAGAGTCCCTATATTAAGGTCGTAATGTGGACGCAAGTTAAATTATGCGTAACTTAGAAATCATGTTGCGGCCGCACATTAGCCAATTCTCTGTCATTAGAGAGATGGGCTTTTTTGTGTTTCTGAGGTACGACCACAACTGAAATTATGCAGACTGTACTTCACTTTTACGGTTACATAATAAAATTGTACGGTCTGCGATTCCCCATTTGCGGCCGCAAATACAATTGTATAGACCGCATACCACTTCCCTGTGAGCATGATCTAACTGTGTACCCTCACAGTGTCCTCTAGTTCATATTTTACTTGTATATATTCTGTGTATATTCTAACATTGAATTACAACTAACAATCGCCTTCGCTTCATACAAATAACACTTTGATATAGAGGACGCAGTGACACTTCAAAAGGGAGAGGTGAACCTTCTTGGGTCGTGGCAAGAGTGCCTTACCCCTTGGCCAACAAAAGATAGTTAGAAAGAAAGAAACAATTGATAGAGGGAGAGGTGCAGATCTCTCACAGACGAGCTCATATGTACCGTCTAGGGAAGAATAAGAGGGCAACTTAGCCTATGTTCAGGAGCAGTCGGGCATACAATCAAGGCCGCAAGAGAGATACCAACTCAGGGACGAGCCATCCTCATGTCATTGGACTTTTGAGGGATCAAAGAGTGCTAATCAGGCTTCTAAGCCATTGGCTATACAAGTCACTAAGGCACAAGATGCACCAATTCATGATATCCCTAATGATGGTATAGGTGGTAATGCTACAGTTGTCGGTTTTGAAATATAAAAGAATAAAGAGGTTTGGGAAGACCTCTTTGTTAGCCTCGCAGGCTTCACCACACTCCATATGTTGTGGCTAGTAAGGTTGCTAGCTCTTATGCAACAATTTCTGATTATAGATTTGGAGAGGTAGAACCTAGCCGTGTTACAATTCAAGGAACACAAGGGGTGGATATGGTTCACCTAGAGTGTAGTGGATCCAAAGTGTACCTTGTCTGTGAGTTCTACTCCAGTGTGGCTCATATCAAAAAGGGCATGATGGTAACCAAAGTATGTAACCTCAAGCTGAGGTTTGATCAACATACACTGAACACTTACTTAGGCTTAGAGGATGTTTAGTCGATGGAGTATTTGGAGAAATGTGTACTAAAGGAGGTAGTCCGTCCTTGACTAGCTAAGATTCAGGAACCACCAGAACCACCACCATTATGAATCAACGATGGGGTTCCTATCAACCAGAACACCTTGAGCTTTTAGCCAAAGGGGTGGCAGATAATTGTGTGCAGGAGACTAGACCCAAGCCAGAATAAGGCTCATATTCCAATCCCAAAAGAAATTCGGGTGGATTTTGTATTATGGCTGAGTACCCAATTAATCCGGGTGTCATGATGTCAGCCACCATCTCAGTAATCGCTCATCAAGATGACTCATCCTGCCCGTATCCCAACACTATCACAGAATATCTCACTGATGCAAAGGTAGAGCTGATGGATTATGATATGGAAGTAAAGCCCAAGAAGACTTTTACTTGGTACTCACAACAGGATACGAGAAACCATAAAACTAAAGTGTAGCCTCTTACACCACATGCCAATCTGATGAGCCAGCAGCGGCAGCTCCTGAGACAATTGATGTTCCTTCCACTTCAGTAGAGCTTTGTTCTAGTGGCGAATCTGTGCCTCCACCATCATCCAAAACCCCTACTGCAGCTCCTGCCACAAATCATACCTCTGCATTGAAGGTAGTGCCCATACCCACTCATCCACTATCCACACTGCGAGTTTAACAAACAATGTCGAGTCGTAGCAACTGGATAGATATAGCCAATATAAAGATGTCCGACTTGTCCAGTGCTATTGCAGCACAATCCATCTCACACGCATCACAAGTTCCTTCTAACATTCTTGAGACATTGAAACAAGTTCTGGAGAATCAGAAGAATATCATGGACACCTTGGTACAACACGGGTCGGTGGTTAAAGAGCTAGGAAAGGAAGTAAAGAAGATGAGGAAGTAACATGCCAGCAAGAAGTTAGTGGACAAGCTCTGGAGAGAGGTGACAAGGATTACTATTGCCGAAGATCTCCCATTTGGTATGTTTTTTGACCTACACTATTCCTCCCTATATCCTTTAGCACCATCTGCACTAGTGGAACCACCTTGCCAGTTTGAAAAGCCAAACATTGTTACCGATACTGCTAAGTTAGTGTTCCAGATGATCGCCAACCCAGCCACACCTAGAATTTAGGATGGTGAGATTCCGTTGGCTGATCCTGAGGGCGATGAAATTGTTGGGGACACAGAGATGTCGAAGGAGCCATAAAGAGTTTTCTTCACCTTTTCCATCTTTTACTCTTATTTTGCTAAGCATTGAGAACAATTCTTATTTTTATTTTGGGGGGTGGGGGATGGAGTTTATTTGACATAATTGGTACTTTGATACATTTGACCCGTAAATATTTGATGATATTCTCTCTTTTCTTATTAGTATGTATATATCTTATCTCTCTTACTATGTATATTCATTCTATCTTTTCTAGTTTTGCTCATTTGCTTCTTTATCTTTGTTTTTGCTTATTAGCTTCTTTTTATGTTTTAGTAGCGTATTAGCTCTTGTTTGTTTAGTAGCTTCTTTTTATGTTTTAGTAAATAATAAGCCTTTGATTTTATTAATGCCACCGCTCTTTCCAAAGGTACGACTGACTCATCCCAATGATGGATGGTGTGACAACCTTCTTAAGGGAATGAGTTTGTTTATGTGTTTAAGTAACAATAGTAGTAGTAATGAATAGAAAGACCTAATTAAGTCATGCTCATAAGTTCAACCATGCTTCAACTAAAATCAACATACTTTACTACTTACTCATGGTTAGAGACAAGGTTTTGGAAAGAAATAGCTCTAGTTAGTGACTTTGTGACTTTTGCGTGGACTTTGGAAATCATCGAGTGGTTTAATAGGACCATAGTGATCTTTAAACTTGAATGTGATCGTTGTGGGCCCTCGCTCTGTCATATTTTACAATCTAGTTGCGTGATGGGTGAGATGAATTGTTGCTAGTCCAAATATCCATGCGAAGGGTCTAGAACTTTCCCCGAATGTGTTGCAAGACGAAATCCTATGTTTTGCTTGATTTGAGAAGTGACTGTAGGCTCTCCTTGACCAGTTGGAATTTTCTATTGCCAACCAATGTCATTATCCCTAGTCAACCCCTTTCAGCCTCTAGCTTTTATCATTTGATAACCATGTTACAGGACTTTACCCATTTCGTCGTGACCCTTTCTTGGCACCCGAGCTTTTATTATCACTCCTGTGAAACAAATGGCTTAAAACGTAAGTTCGAGGGAGAGATGAGGAGCCTGAAAAATATATCAAGTCACAAAAACAGAAAAAAAAAATGATCTCTAAACGAAGAGAAGGTAAGAAAAGAAAAGAGCAAAAAGAAAAATATAAAAAGCGAATAAAGTGGAAGGGTTAAATGGATTCAAAAAGAGATAATGATCTCAAGTATAGAGAAATCGAAAAGGGAGAAAAAGAATGAAATGATCAAGAAAGAGTGATGCTTAGTCTCTCTAGCCCCTAATGAAAGAAAGTGCATCAAAGAATATGAAAAATGTGAGCCGAGAAATAAAAGATGGAGTGCTTCAGGAAAGGTGTAACCACTTACCCATACGATATCCTACCCTAACCCAAAAGGCTTCTATACATCGAGAAAGAAGTCCTACTTGATTTCAAATTGTCTGAGCTTACATAAGTGAGGATTTTGACTACTTATTGGTACCTTTTAGCTTTTATTTTAGTCTTAAAGTATTGAATTTTGATCCCAAAACTAATAAAATTTTGCATTACACGCACAAGGTAATAAAGGGCGTAGAAGCAAAGATGTGTGTTCTGCAGAAGGAATTTTTCGGCCGCAGAAGAAATTGCAGAACGCAGAATTTTATTTGCGGCCGCAAACCAAGCAGCAGAACATGTGCGACAGCAGAATTGGGCATTCACTGACAAAGATCCAAAGTTCAGAGTATATGCAAGACAACCAAGTCTTGATGCTTTCATAAAGTGCTGCCCGCACAAGAATTGTGCGACCGCAGAAGATTCTTTGCAGCTGCAACCGAAAAATGTGCAACTGCAAAACTCACCTTCTTGTCAGCTGAAGAAATGTTCAAGTCGCATGTGCAATTTTTCAACCACAAAACCTTCCGAGTGGCATTTTTATCCTAGTATAAATAGATGAGTATCACAATTTTTGTCAAATTTGAACATTATAAGTTGTTGTAACCATTTCTTTTTATTACATAAGGACGTTTTACATTATTTTTCTATTTAAACATTAGATTTCATCATTTTAATATTTCATTATGAGTTTATTTAGATTTTCTTCTTTGTTTTCTTCAATCCATATTATGAGTAGCTAGATTTTTACTAGGGTTAAGACCCAACCCTAGTGTGTAAAACTTATGGGTATTTAATCTAATGCTTGTTTATGGTTGGGTGTTGACTATTTAGGTTAGTTCATGCTTCAATTTTATAATTACTAGTTACAAGTACTAATTCATGCCTATTTGGCTTAGTCACTACTTGAAAAAGAGGGACCTTGTCTAGGATAGCTTGGCTATCAAGGAATTGGGTTAGCTGAGATACTGATTAGCCTAATTAAAAGGTTCAAACTAGAGATAGCAAAAACCCGACTTGAGCTTGTATCAACTATTATGTTTGATACTCATTTGGACTTGAGAAAGCAAAATTTGACAAATTTACTCTCTGACCGAGAGGTATTGAGTGGGTAACATATATTTAAGAGCTATAATACAGCCCAATCAACAATAAACGGTATTGATGTCT
Organism: Nicotiana benthamiana; assembly: GCA_034376525.1. NCBI lineage: Eukaryota > Viridiplantae > Streptophyta > Magnoliopsida > Solanales > Solanaceae > Nicotiana > Nicotiana benthamiana. The sequence goes on along the minus strand of CM067338.1, from coordinate 77,461,408 downwards.
TTATCCCATTAGGCAAACATCTAGGTTACGGTCACATCCCTAGGCCTTTAAACTATTTGGAAAAATATCAAAAACATTCATCTCTAGTCTGTTTACCTTAGCTTGCAATCATTAGAGTAGCAGTTGAAGAAGAAATCAAAACTCTGTTATGTGAGTACAATTTTCGTTCGTCCATTCGCTTGCTTCAAGTATATACTAATGACACCCTTTATGACCCCCAGTGGATTCGACCCCGACTCATAGTTGGGTAATTATTATTGCATAATACTGTATCATTTCGCTTATTGAGGTGCGTTGTGGACGTCATCAGGGGTGCTAGTTGAAAATTTTAGATAGCTGAATTCTGTCAGAGTTGGCCACCTTTCACAGTGGCGACACACCCATCGGCACTTAATGTGGCATGGTTATGGGTTTATATAGAGTAATTATTTTTTGTCATGTTTTGATATCCAGAATTGGCTCTCGACCCCTAACGCGATCCTTGTTTAATTCAATGGACTTTTATTCGTACTTTAAATCTCCACATTGTTTGATTTAGTTTGAAGTTATCTTTTTCACTCGAAATCACTTCTTGCAAGGCATATAAAACATATTAAGTGTAATACATTAACATTGACGCTCAAACATAAGGAAAATGAAGTAATTGAAGTGCAAACTGTGACTAAACCACAAAAATCTAGTAGTCCATTGTTCATCTACTTCTAAGCCACATTGGAATGACTTGGCCAATCTACCTCATTTATCTTCATTTCGTCTTCTTCGGTTACCATGGAACAGAGCCACTTTGTTTTTGGAAATATTCTAGTGTCCGCTGACATTGTGAACATGACCGTCTCTTTTGTTCGGGGTCCATACACAGGGTAGGAAATTTCTTTTTTTATTTTTAAGCTCTAACTTGAACCACATAATCCGGTTGCATGACCCTTTTTGAGATCTTCAAGTGGACAATGCTAGAGTAATCAATCAATATTGAAATCCACACTGTCGAAATATGCGTTAAGGGAATCATCCACAGCTCGATATGTTTCGGTCAGCTTCTCTTCAGCAACTCGAGCTTCATTGAAAGTGGAAACCTTCTGGGGTGGTGATTCTTGAATATGGATAACGACTTCAACTTCAAAAACAACTCTTTTCGGGACCGGAGTGGCTTCTTGCTATGTAGCAACTACATGTTCTTCATCGGGTTCGAGCTAAGGAGGATTCAACCTTACGAACATCCCCCTTTGGGACCGCCAACTCTTGGTCGGCATTAATTGGCTTGTTGGTGACACGTGTCCTTATCACCCTCGCGAAAATCCTTGAGCTGACAAAGAGCTTTGAAATCTAGGACCTGGGCATCCGAAGTATTTTTGGTACTTTCCTGACCCTAAGATCAATCCTTTTTCTTTTTTTAACCTTGACAGAAGAGTTTGTGTCACAATCCAAAATCTAACAATGATCGTGGTGGCGCCTATCGTGTTAAAAAGCAAGCCAATTCCCAAAATATTACTGCTACTTTGATTATAAGAATTTAATAAAATATTTTCTATAATTTAATTCATGATAAATTAAACCAACTCTAAATATAAAAAATATAAAATACCAAAAAACGAGTCCCAAACATCGGGGTGTCACTAAGTCATAAGCGTCTAAAACTAAGATATATAAACTGGCTAACTCTCCAAAAAAAGAAATGAAAAAAGAAGTAATATGGTCCTGCGGACGCTAGCAGCTACCTTGCAATCTCCATAGATAGCCGGCTTGAAATCAATGATCGTCGCACTCTAAGTCATCTGGATCTGCACATATTTGTCGATATTAATATTTAATAAAGAAGTGTGACGTAGGATCTAATCTGAGTGTCAATCTTATTCATGAGAAAGCTAAAAAAAATTGTTAATTACAAGATACCGTCCTAGATTTTCGATGCAGGCATAATTTCCTATCTATTAAAGATTTGATTATTTGGCGCATGCCACACGACAAGTGCAGACAAATTGTCTCTTACTTTTTCTTCAATTACTTAGTTATTAGTATTAATACTCGTGTTAATGCGCAGATACTAATTATGTTAAATATTTAAGTTATTTAAATTATATGTAAAAATTTTTAAAATTTATAGTTTCTCAGTAAATATAAATAATTATTATATATTAACTACATTGAAAATATTAACCATTTTTTCTAATTTTCTTTTTTGATACCATTCTTATCGTTGACATTAGATCCTAAAAATAGTCAGGAATTAAAATAATAATATATATTTATAGAAATACAATCAAATGTTGAGACAATAATAAGTTTTTGGATAAGACTTAACCCTTTTACTAATACTTGAACTCTTATTTGCTGTATTGATATCTTAAAAAATAGTTCTGTTTTAAATTTTTAGTTTCTAAAATATTATTTTTCAATTATAATTATTTTTATAATAATGTAATTCAAAATATTATTTTTAATTCATAATTTATTTTAGTTGCCTATTTAAAAATATAAAAAATTATTTAGCTAGAGATTTTTTTTACTCAATTTTGATATTCGACATTAATCATGTTAAATATGAGTGTTATTTGAATTATAAATAAATAATCTTAAAATTGAAAATAATTATACATAATTGTCCAATATTAATTAAGAAACATTAAATAAATTAAAACTAACATTTTCTCAATTCTTATAGTGATAATTTTATTTTTGTACTATTCTCATAGGTGTCATTGGAACCTAAAAATAGCCACATAGTGAAATAAGAACTCATATTTATGGTAAAGCACAAAGGTTGACACGATATAAACGATTCTTTGATTACGGCGTGACTCTTACAGTATAATTTGAACTTTTATTCGGTATGACTTTATCTTTCAATAAATATTTCTATTATAAAATTTCAATTTCTAAAACTTTAAATATATATATATATATATATATATATATATATATATATATATATATATATATATAGTGAAGATATTATCCTTAATTTAAAATTCACTTTAATCGAATATCTAAAAATTTAAATAATTCTTTGGCATGTATGACTCTATTTTAAGTTTATCGATATCTTTAGCCCCAAAATTTGAATTTTAATACCCTAAATATACAAAAAAATCTGTTCTTTAAATCACTAAATATTAATTAGTTGAATATTATTAAAAAAAACATTGCATATATTGTCCTAAAATCGTCAAGCAGTTTATTTCTTGACACAATACTTGTCTTAAGCTCAATGGAAACTACTCCAATTGCATTGCAATTCAAATTCCAATATCATATCAGTTTGTTAGTAATAATAATTTTTTTAAAACGACACATAATATAAATTAAAAGGTATTCTTATCTTATAATTTATGTATTTGAGTTGAAAAAGAAATATTTGAAATCGTTGGCATAAGCTTTAAAATTTTTTATGCTCAACAAAATGAAACATAGGAAGAAATTTGTTTGTCGACTTTTATTTTTCGTTTTGAGATCTTTCTAACAATTTTTTCAATATTTATTTTCTTTTATCTTATTTTTTTGTCATTATTTTCTTTTGTTACAAAAAATTAATTTATTTCACTATAATGAGTTTTAATAAAAATTATCTGTATATGAACTTTAATTATATATAGTCTTTGATTGAAATTATTTCTTTTCCCTTTATCTAATCAACCTAAATAGGTGATCACTCAACCACTTAAATTAAAAAATTGAATGATGTATAATTTATATATAATCCATATATAATATGTGTATAATAATGTATTGTCGGTATATCATCTATTTATATTAGCTATGAAAATTAAACAATAAATATGGCCATATATTATGTAAATATTTCATAAGATTTTAATTTTTTGAGTTTATCCATGATATAATTTCTAAAATTATATGTTTAAAACTCATTACTGATGTTCAAAAATATCTTATCTTTTTTTATCTTTGAATTAAAAATGGTAAAGAGTTTTTCCGAAATAATTTATTTACATTTAAAAAATAATATTTCACGTCATATCAATTGATTCTTTATATATACTCTTTGTTATACTTAAAAGTCGCTGTAGAAACTATCAATTAGAAACCAATTTACCTCTTATTGAGTTTGAAAAAAAACCTTTCACATAATCTAATGATTTAAACTAATATTCTTCAACGAAAAATATTATACCCTTGCAATATTGGCTTGACTGCAGCTAAATGAAGGGGTTTCAACTTATATCCTTCAATTCCTTGAATGTGCTAAATTGAAATTAATGATAGCAATTGTATACAAAGTTTTGTTATTTGTTTTATGTTCATTTATGCAAATTGACACTTCAAATAAATATTCTTCAAGAATAAAAAAGAGAAAACGTTTTTTTTAGTATTGACTGATTTTGTGATGTTTCGTTCCCCAGTATGTATGTCTATTTTATTGTAGGTAAGTAAACTTTTATTTAATTTTGTAAATTCTCTTTTTGTTATTTATATAAACATAGACTTGTACCCTATATATTACATATATTTTAAAAGAATTATATTTTACTCAAATCTAGCTACAGTGTTTCAAAGAACTATAGTTATAGGGTTTTAAATGTGAAAGAGTGTTATAGTTAGGTGGAGTAGTTTTTTTTGTTGCTAGAGGCAATGTAGTATTTAAATAATTATAAAGTTCCTAACATGATTGCGTATGATCATTAATCGAATTGAATATGATTATATCATAAGAAAGGATCAATATTATTTTAATTTAAATTCAAATTTTAGAACTTTATGTATAAATTAAAAATTATGTTTTAATTCCAATTTCTTTATGTAACTAAAATAGTCAAATATAGAATAATGATACTATATACTATTGATATTTATTATTTTAAAATTTGACTTAACTATAATATTAATTGTATACGATAACTTTCTCGCTTTAATAAATATATAGATTTCACCCGATAATTTGATGAATGATATCATAAAATTTTAAGCTATGGCTAAAGTTTTGACGGTGATTATGTGATTATTTTATTCAAAATTAGTGAAATTTAAGTGTGGTTAGGTAAAGCTAATAGTTAAATATTAACTAAGGAATCAAAATTTCTTTTAGAATCATATTATCAAGTTTGTAATCACAACATATTCAATGTGATTTCATCGGTAGTGTTTTAGAAGATGTGATGTCCGTAAATTTTACTTTTATCTTATATGAGGTAGAAAAATTGTTTTCAATAGATATTAGGCTGAAATAAAGTATTTTTAATTTTAGCTTGAAAAATTCAACAGCAAAAAAGTTATGGTAAAAGTACTGTAGAAAAGAAAATACTGACAAGTTAAAATAAGATAACCAAGTAATAGAAATAACAGTAATAATACAATGATGGTGATAGAAACGCCCATGGTTTTGGGGACAGCACAAGGTTAATTTGAGTGCGCTTTCCGATTTTTTCCTTTTTTCAGCTTTCATAACTTTCTTTCATATATATTCTCCAAAGTCATATCATAATAATCAATTTAGGTGGTTTTCATAAATTGCTTAGCCAATATCATGTGGCTTCTGATTTATGGATGAACTGTAGGGGTAAAATAAATATTGCACATAAAATTTATATATGTGACTGATGTGACAAGGTACGTGGATCACTATGAAAGCAATAATTGGAAAGATGCACCAAAAGAGGTACAAGACATAACAGTTACGACCAAATCACCCACGAGATAAAAGGGTACAATCGCTCGTGTTTGATTTGCTATATGAAGACGTTACACAATCTTCATGAACAGTTATGATTACTAAATATAACGTTTCATTAATATCATTAAGGATTATAATAATTCAGCCATGAAATTGGAATAATATTGTACTTTTATTTTCCTATATAAGGTGAGGAGATTTCACTTGTAATGGCACGTTCTGATTATTATTGAAATACAATTACTTTTTTTTTGCTTACTATTAATTACTTTGCTATCTCATATTCTAATTTTCTTTCTTATCACTGAGTAAATATAGAATTTCTTGATTATCAGTACTCGTGTACTTATAAAAATAAGTTTTGATCGAAATACACCATTTTTGGTTAAACAAATTGGTTCCATTATCATTAATTTGATCATCTTTTCACTTTTCAAATTCTTTTTTTTTACAAAAAATCATGTCGACCACTAACGACAACAACCAAGAAAATCAGCAAAACCAATTGAACAAGAAAAATGAACAAGAGGATAGAATTCCATTCCCTTCACCATCCTCAACATTTTTGAAAAGGGTCACTTGATAGGTCAACATAACATGTGAATGACCAACAAGGGGACAATCAAGCTATTGATGATGCATTGAAGCAACTAATTGCAGAACATGTCAACAATGCTCTTCGAGCTTTTGTTAGTGGGTTGACAATTGTGCCACCAACTCCACCTCCAAATAACACTGCAACTATAGAGAATCCGCGCTCGGGACTTGCTAAACTAGGTAGTGGAGGAACTCCCAGCGAATCTCGCGATGGAAGGTGAGGTATTCCAAATAACTGTGATTTACAAATTTTAGTACTAAATTTGCAGAAACAACTCAAGTTGCAGAATGATCGCATAGAGAAGATGCCTGTGGTGCAACTCGTTATTAAAGGAGTGGATGTCGATAAATATTCTCAAGATTCCTAGAAGTCAAGTGCCACTCCCTTTTCTATTCCAAAAATTTCTAAGATGCCTGATCACTGCCTACTCCGTATTATTAAAAAGTAGGAAGACAGGGTAGCAATAGCTTTTACCCGATTTGTAGGTCGAGATCCATATCCATAGGGAGCTAGGAATGGAGTCGAGTATCTATTTAGAGTGGAGTTGTGTACTTGTTCTGAATATCACTTCCAATCATTTTTTGCGTTTTTATTGAATAACCTACTATTATAAACTACTAATTATAATTGCAACTAGATTATTATAAGCGATAATTGCTACAAGTTGTATCTAATGGATAAAAAAGACACTAGGGCAGTGTCTTTCACCTAGATGGCTATTTGACAGGTAATTGTTTCTAAGTCTCGATTGACATGATTGGGAAAATATGCAATAACCTTTGCATGACTTTACCCACTCTCACACCTCGCGATAGAGAGAGTGATTTTACCCAATCGACTTTCTCAAGACCAATTGCGTAGGAAAATTCGCTTAGTCAACTAAGTTTCACGTCAGGTAATTACTCTCCGAAGGTTTAACCCTTTAATTTGGACTATCAAATCCCTTGAGTCCATCTCAATTCCTTGTTGGGTAAATTTTCGAGAATTTGGTTCTCTTTCTCAAGAAGAGCCAAGTCAACTTAGAACAAACCAGTGTTTGCAACCACCAATTCATAAATTAAACAATAAAATTGACCTAAATAACAAACACACATAGTCAATCTAGCCCTAAATTGCAACATCCATCAATTACCTACACTAGAGTTGACCCACAACCCTAGATAATGAGTTTAGCTACTTATGCTTGAAGAGGAGATAAGATAATCACATAAAGAGAAATACATAATAATTAATTACTGAAGTAAATACAAAGATTCAATTGCTAAAACTGCGTTAAAAAGCCCAAAATAGCTACAAAATGCCTTCTCATGAGCGTAACTCAAGTCTAGTAATAGGTGATACCCTAAAATTGGAAAAAGGTTCAATTTATACTAAGTTGAAAAAAATGAGCAAAAATGCCCCTGCAGGGTCAGTGCGGACCGCACAAAATGGTGTGTGTCCGCACTAGTCTCTTGACTCTGCAATTTCAACTCTCTGTACCAAGGCTCCATGGACCGTGAAGAATGGACTGCAGAGGCTTCTAATATGGTCTGTGTAGAATGAACTGCGGACCGCACAGTCATTAACTGTGTCACTTGACATCTCTCTGAACATTGCTTCCTCAGACTGCATAAAATGGTTTTTCAACTGCGGTGGCTTCAATGCGGACCACGCAATATCTTCTACGACCATAGTGCCTTAATACTTAAATTGCCAGTTCTCTGAATCTCCCTAGTGAAGATCGCACAAAGTGTAGTGCGGCCGCACTAGGCCTGATTCTCCTCAGTTTTCTCTTGTATTTTGTACTTGTGCAGGTTTCACTCCTTTTTGAGCCGTCTTTGACATCTCGTCCCGTTTTTTATAAAACCTGAAATCAAGCACAACTTATGAGCCTTTTGGGACTATTTTGTATGATTTTATTACCAAAGCGTAGGCAAGACGGAGCATGAGATACGTCAAAATCCCTAGTTATCAAATCCTACAAACTTAAGCTTTTGCTTGTCCTCAAGCAAAAAAAAAAACAATAAGACCCACCCTTAAGGGAAAAAGCAAGAGTTTTTAGTTATCCTAAAGTAACCTCAACTAAGATCAATTAGGACTAACAATTACCCTCAATACAAATGAATCATTAACAACATTTAACCTTTCAAAAAACATGGATAAAGTATGACACCAGAGCATCAAGAATTGACTCATTTCATCAAAGTTCTCTCTCAATTACTTTGGTCACTGTGGAACCCAAACTCACGCATCCTCAACTCTTCCTAATCAAACCTTACCTTTTTGAATATTGGCACACAAATCGAGGTAAATAGAAATTCACTCATCTCTCTCAAGGAAAAGTCACAAGTCCGGCTCTAAGTACCATATGCGTGACCCTTATGTAAGTATCCACTAATGTAAGCTTCAATCAACTCAAGATCATATAGGGCTTTTGTGGAGTCTTTGTGAAGGCTTTTGATTCAAGGTAAGACATGTTTTTATTCAAGTGGATTCCATCGTCCCTTAAGCGCTTCTTTTCTGATACGAGTACACATGTATTTAAACTAATAATTAATGGGTTTACTTACATTGTAGTGATAAGTTGAAATCCTCTCCTTAGAAGCCCCCAAATTACCTTAGTGTGGTGTAGAAATTAAATAAATGGCCTTTGAGTTCGAATTAAATGAACTCACTGCCCAGTGATTTACGGTTCAATGGTGCACTAACCGTCTCTGCGAAAACTGCTTCTGCAAAAATAGGATCGCTTCTGCGAACCTGGCCCAAAATGCTTGGAACGCTTCTGCGGTCTAGGTCGCTCCTGCGGTTTGGGCTTAAGGTGACTGGACCGCTTCTTTGTTCATGGGATCTCTTATGCAGACCCGCTTCTGCGGTCCAGGGATCGCTTAAGTGGACTCGCTTCAGCAGTTTCGGGGCCGCTTCTGCGGTTTCCCTTGGCCTGGCCCTTGGCTGCTTCTACGATGGACTGACCGCATTTGCGGATCCGCTTCTACGGTTTAAGAACCGAAAATGCGGTTTTGACAGAAGCAGCAACTCATCTCCCTTTACAAAATTTTAACTTCAGTTGAGCCTCGTCTGATTGATGTTCGGGGCTCCCGAGCCCTGTCCAAACATACCGACAAGTCTGAAATCATGATGCAGACCTACTCGAACCCTCGGAACACTCAAAACAATGCTAATTCTTGGAATCACCCCTTAAAACCAAATGAATCAAATGTTGAACTTCAAGTTCTTAATTCTCTCCCAACGAGCCAAAACCCCCTAAAACTACTCGGATTGCCACAAAATTTTATGGGATAGTCTTCAACAATATTAGGGACCAATACCACACTTCAGAACAAAAATTCGAGTCCTATAACTATAGGATCAATGATTACGTAGTTTCTGTAATTCCTTTAAACCTCAATTTAATAATTTTATATAAAAATTTATTACTCGGGCTAGGGACCTCGGAGTTTGATTCCGGACATTCGCCCAAGTACTATATTTTCCCACGGATCCTCTGAGACTGTCAAATCATGAGTCCGAGTCCATTATCCCAAAAGGCTGACCGATGTCAAACTTGGTCTTTTACGAAATCTTAAAGAAGCGAATGGAAATATTTTTACTCAAAACTCTTCCAACGCCCAAACCAATCGTCCCCACAAGTTATAATTATCTAAAGCAAGTGCGAAAAATTTTACTTAAGGGAACGGGGTTCTAAAATTCAAAACGACCAGTCGGGTAGTTACAATGGGCCCCCGGCTCTATGTCAATAGCAATCCTTTATCTTGTATGGTGAGAAATTGAGTTGCAAATCCAACTCCTGAGCCATTGGTCTAGAACTTGCCCCGAATGTTTTTTCGGGCGAAGTCCGGGAGGCTTGGACTTGTTCCTTACATTTGAAGTGCACTTTGGAGCAAGGTGAGTTTCCTTTCTAACCTTGTAAGAGGGAAATGTCTCCATAGGTACAATAAATGAGAATTTTCTACTAGATGCGGGGGCTACGCATGTATTTGTTGACAAGAGTCCGTGCGTAGTTACTATAGTATTATTTGCTTGGGTAGTTTAGGACCCACATCATGCCTAATTTGGAATTTTTCTTATATTTAAATTGTCAATATGATCATTTATGATATGCTAGAGACTTGGGAGAAATAAAAGGAGAACATATGAACTTGTCGGACTTTGTAAGAGTTGTCTTGTGTATAAATGAGCCTTTATGAGTATTCTTGATATTTTCTTAATATAATAGAGCAGGCCGATCGCCTCGGTGAAAATAGATGCATCTATGGTTCGTGTTGTTCGACCCTTCGGAGTGCACAAGTTAATTTTCTGTTGAAGCGGGCCGTCGACCTCGGCGTGATAGTGCACGATATATACATACATATATATATATATATATATATATATAAAACCTGGCATGCCTACTTGCTAAATAATTGAAGAATGTCAATGGAAATTGAAATAATGTCAAGAACCTGATTATTGCTTTCATTATAACACGTTAAAGTATTGGAGACTTTCATGCTTAGCATGGAACATCAATATTATATTATCTTGACCTTACTAAGTATCAATTCGACTTCTCGTCTCTACTTCTTCGAGATTAAACGGGATACTTACTGGTACATGTTGTTTCTATACTCATGCTACACTTCTGTACTTAAATGTACAGGATCTGAGGCAGGTGGATTTGGTTATCATTCTGGTGCGCACCCGTGAGCAGACTTGGGGACTTCTACGGCGAGATGCTTTTCCTCCATGCCGACCCGCAGCCGAAGAAGTGTTTCCTTTGTACTTTATTTTCTGTCTATCTTGATTCAGACAGTAGGATAGTACTATATTCTTTTGTGTATATTCTAGTAGCTGCCCGTAGCTTGTGACACCACGTCTTGGCACATACATTAGTAGACTTATTTTTTTGAGTTGTATTATTATGCCGTTTACATTATCTACCACTTTTGGTTTTTTTTTTGAATTCAAATTGGAGTATTTGTTTCACGTAGATTCTGAAAACAATTAATATGAGAAAATTTAGTGATGTTTCCGTGTTGGCTTGCCCGGCAAGGGTGTCAGACGCCTTAATGACCTATTATGGAATTGGGTCGTGAGACCCACAACGACCTCAGATACAATTTGAGCATTCAATGATGCCGAAAAACTACTTAATGATTATCGGTAAACAAAAGAATCTCAAGGTCACGACTTTCACCATCCTGAACACAACATTTTGTCTTTGACCATGGGATCAAAGCCAAATGTTCTTGGCCCAAGTGAAGCTTTCCTTGAGGTACCCTTAACTACAAACTACTAAAAACAAAAAAACGGACTCAAACCCTTAAGAAGGTTGTCACGCCATCCATAATTGGGAAGAGCCACCAGGTTAACACACCACTACATCGTTGGAAAGAACCGTGGCATTAAGAAAATCAAAGGCCTATTGAAAATGTCCAAAACAAAACAAAAAGCTACGAACATAAATAAGAAGCTAAATGAAAAATTTTGTGGAAAATAGAATAAATATATACAATAGGGAGTTTGAATATACAACGGGGGATTAATATATAAAATATGTTGTATTTTTATATATAGACCCAATGTAAAATGAAAGTGCAAGAAATGTAACTATATATCAAATTATATACAGACTAAAGACGAAAATCAAGAAAGCATAAAATGAATCAATGTGACAACCCAAAGGGGTCATCGCTCGTTTTAATTAATTTTTGTGCTTCCGAGGCCTTGAAAACCTCATTTAGAGTCACCTCAATTCTGTGCGTAGTCCGGGATCATGGCCGGAATGATTAAATATGAAATTCTATGAAAATGCTAAGTTTTAATTTTAAAATTAATAAATTTGACTTTGGTCAATATTTTGGGTAAACAGATACGGACCTGTGATTTGACGGTCCCGTGTGGTCAGTAGAAAAATATAGGACTTGGGTGTATGCCCGAAATCAAATTCTGAGGTCCCAACCCCGAGAAATGAATGTCGACGAAAAATTATTTTCTGAAAATGTTTGAGGAAACTTGAAATGAAATGTGATAAGAAAGTGATGGTATCGGGCCCGTATTTTGGTTCCGTTGCCCGTTACAGGTCATATATATGGTTTAAGTGAATTTTGTAAAATTTGAGTAAAAACGCATGTCATTTGACGTGATTCCGACTTGAATTGCAAAATTTGATACTTGAAGAAGTTTGAGAAAAAAATTCTTGATCTTGAGGTTTGATTCATTATTTTTGAGGTTGTTTTGGCAATCTGATCGCACTGATAAGTTCGTGTGATGTTGTTGAGTTATTACATGTGATTAGTTAGGAGCCCCAAGGTCTTGAATGTGTTTTCGGATGTGTTTCAAAAGGTTTTTGACTCATGAGAAGTTGTGGATTTTCTTCAGTCAGTGCCCAGGGATGTTACCTATCACATTTGCATTGTACCCCTCACGAACGCGTATGGCAAAGATCTTTGGTGCCCAGTTTCTTCTTCGCAAACGCGAATGTTGGGACGTGAACACGAAGCTGAGGGGGGTGGAGACCCTTCGCGAATGTGGGACTCCACTCGCGAATGCGTAATGTTGGAGGGGGGGTCACCAGTTTGTGTATCGCGAAGGCAACCATTGGTCCGTGAACATGATTCTCGAGAAGCTACCACTTTGCAAATGCCAGCCCATGCATGTGAACGTGAACGCATAAACAGCCGACCCATTGCGAACGTGAGGGTCCTGTCGCAATCTCGTAGAACAAATCTGCTCAGTTATTTTAAGTCCGAAAAACATAATCCATTACGAGATTTTACCAAAATTTCACAAACTCTTTCTTCTCCAAAGTTCTTAGGGGATTTTTGAAGCATTCTTTCAACATAATCTATTGAGCTAGTAATCTTTAACTTATTTTCTTCAATTTCCATCAACATCTATTGAATTTCTAGGCCTAAATCATGTGATTAAGGGTAGAAAATTAGGGATTTCGGTAGAGTTGGGACTTTTTATTATCCTTGATTTAATCCTCATTTTGGGGTCGAATTTGAAAACAAATTATATATTCGGGCTCGTGGGTGAATGGGGGATTTGATGTTATGAAGTTGTTTATGTATATATACAATCGATTTGGAGCCAAATTTGAGAGGTAAAGCGGTAACTGAGGCTTGAGTTGGCCGTGAAAGTTCTAGGTAAGTGTTTGGTGTAACCTTAGCTTGAGGGATTAGGAGTTGAGTCCTATTCGCTATGCGATAATTTTTGAGTACGTCGCATAGTCATGGTGACAAGTATCTATACATTGGTGTCTAGCATGACCGTGAGTCTTTATATTGTGAAGATCCTAATGTTGTTGTATCTTTCATGCCGCGGTGATGATTTCTAAATGTTGGGAAAGGTTTTTGAAAGGAATTGTGACCTTTGAACATCGAGGACATCGACTTGAGCTATATTACAAATTGTGAAAGTATATGAGATAATTAAACCCTTTGGAACATTGGCTCAAATGGTAAAGTGAGTTATTAGGTAAAAGTGAAAGAAAGAGAAAGAGTTATTGAATTGTTCCCTTGATGGGATGTTTGTTGTTTTGTTGATTATCTCCCTTGCCGGATACTGAGATTATTGACATTGTTCCCTTGCCGGGATTTAACTGCTTAAACGTGTTCCCTTGCCTGGATTTATATTATTATTTATTTACTCCCTTGACCATTTGTTTGTGATTGTATTTTGGGTGAGGATGAGAGTTAAAGCACGAAGGGTGATGCTTTACATTGTTTGCTATTGTGAGAAAATAGTGTAAAGCATGAAGGTTGATGTTGTGGCGTATGATGTACCATTTTGTACCGACGTTCATTGATTAGATGGTGAGGAAAGAGAGTGAAAGAATGAATAGTGATGTCGTGCACACTTTTATTATGAAATGTTATTTTGGTGGGGACGAGAGTAAAAGCACAAAGGTTGATGCCGTAAAAATTGTTGATTTCTATTTTTTTGTTGATATTCTAGTTATATTGTTTCTTACCTTACTTAATGTTTATTATTTGGAACTGTTACCTCCCCCCACAACATGTTTCCCCCTCCCACATTTACTGGTTATTTCCTGTATTTCATTTCCATTGTACTTATATATATATTCGAACTACACAGGTTTATTTGGTAGTCTGGTCCTAGCCTCGTCACAACTTCGTCGAGGTTAAGCTACACATTTACCAGCACATAGGGTCGGTTGTGCCGATACTACACTCTACACTGTGTGCAGATACAGGAGCAGTTTTAATATAGTAGTTGGAGGGCTTCCTTTAGTCCACCCAAAGACCCAAGGTAGACCTGCAGGCGTCCGTAGGCCCTGGTGTCTCCCTCTATTTCAATTCCTATTTCCTCTATTTTTATTCAGAGACAAGGTATTGTTAATTCGTCAGACCTTGCATGTAGTAATCTTAGACAGTCTGTGACACCGTGAACCCAGATTTTTTATATTAGAGGATTTGAAAAGTTGTAATAGACACTGATTTTAGATAGTTCATCGTTACCTTCTACTTAATTATTTACAGTTCTGTTGTTATCATGTAATCATTGGACTTTTTTAAAAAGAATTAATTTGTAATAAAAAAGGTAGTTAAGGGTTGACTTGCCTAGCTCCAATTAATAGGCACCATCAAGACTCCCTAGGGTTGAAAATCCGGGTCGTGACAAGTTGGTATCAGAGCTCTAGGTTACATGGGTTTTCGCAGTTCACAGACAAGCTTAGTAAAGTTTGAGGGATCGGTATAGAAACGTCTGTATTTATCCCCAAAGGCTATAGAGTTAGGAAATACTTTGCATTTGTTCTTTCTTGCCGTGAGGTTCTGTTTCCCAATACTTTGAATTTTTAATCGGTTCTTTCACAGATTATGACAACATGCGCTTCCTCATCTACCGCTCAACAATCTGAGCCCCTAGCAGCGCCTCCCACTAAGGGAGGAGGGCGCGGCCGAGATCGTGCTAGAGGCCGAGGCAGGGGCAGGGCTCAGCCCCACACAGCAGCACCAATGGTGGATCCTCAGGTTGATTTTGATGAGGAGGTTCTGGCCCCAGCAGTTCTGATAGGCCCTGCTTAGGTCTTATAGAGATTTATTGTACCCTAGTTCTTCAGAATTCCCTGGTCCGATTGGTGGGCCTCATGGAGAGGGTCACCCGAGTAGACTTGCTTCCTGTAGCACCAGCATCGCTCAAGCTAGAGGAGGGGCTCAGACTTCTGCTACTCGCACTATGGAAAAGGTAGCTCTTCAAATTCAGACTAAAGTGGTTATGCCAGTTGGGGTAGTAAAGCCGGGTGTGGTAGCTCAGACTGGCGATGGAGCGGCTATGTTTACCGGTTCTTTGTGGAGGCTGAATAGGTTTATCAAGATCTTCACTTTTACATTCAGTGGAACATCTATTGAGGATCCACAACAATATATAGATAGTTGCCATGAGGTTTTCAAAAACATTTGTATTATTGAGACCAATGGGGTCGATTTTACTATTTTTTGGCTGTTTGGATTCGCCAAGACATGGTGGAGGGATTATTTCATAGCTAGACTAGTCGGGTTTCTAGCCTTGACTTGGGAGTAGTTTGCACAGCTATTTCTAAAGAAGTTTCTCCCTGTTACTCAGAGAGAGGCCTATCGGAGGCAGTTTGAGCACCTCCAGAAGGGTTTCATGACGGTCATCCAGTATGAGACCAGGTTGATCGACATAGATCACCATGATCTGTCCATACCTCTTACCGAGAGAGAGAGGGTGAGGAGGTTTATCAACGGTCTTATTTAGCCGACTCATCATCAGATGGCCAAGGAGGCCGAGTTGAGATCACTTTTTAGGAGGCAACCAATGAAGCTCGCAGATTTGAGGTGGTTCTGTCGTAGGGAGGTGGTCATGGGTCGGATAAGAGACCCCGTCATTCAGGCAGATTTAGTAGTACCTCGTCTGGAGGTAATGATTAATATGGCATAGTCAATCTTCATAGGCCCTATAAGTCAGCTCTCTAGGTCTCTCATGGTATTTCAGGTGGTCGTGGTTCTCAAGCGCATTATCCTGATCAGTAGCCTTACAGTGCGCCAGCAGCTCCCATCAGTGCACTGCTACTTTTGTGTTTCTGAGGTTGTCATTTTAACAGGGCCAGCAGCCTTAGCAGTCGAGGCCTTATTACACTTGTGTTTATCCGAATCACATTGCAAGGTTTTTCCCTCAAACACCTGGTAGCTCCCAGCATCAGGGTTCTCGTGCTATGGTACAGGCTCCCGGTGTTCCACAGTCCAACCAGCTAGCTAGAGGTGGGGGGGGGGGTAATGGTGCTAGAGTTGGATGTAGAGGTCCTAGAGGTGGAGCTCACGCTGCCAGACGTGGAGGCTAGTCAGTAACAAACCATCCAAGAGAAGTAGTTCAGGGTTGTAGGGCATAGCCCCGATGTTACGCTCTTCTATCTATGCCTGAGGCTGAGGCTTCAAATGCAATTATTACATGTACTATTCTGGTTTGTGATAGATACGCTTCATTGTTATTTGATTCAGGTCTACCTATTCGTATGTGTCATCTTATTTTGCACCGTACCTGGTCATGCCTAGTGATTCGTTGGATATTCTTGTTTATGTGTCTACACCGGTTGGTGATTTTACTGTGGTAGATCGAGTTAATCGCTCTTGTGTAGTTATGATTGGGGGTATAGAGACTCGCGTGGATTTTTTGCTTTTAAACATGGTTGATTTTGATGTTATATTGAGGATAGACTAGTTATCACCTTAACACGCTATCTTGGACTGTCATGCCAAGACTGTACCATTCCAAAGCGATGTCATTGATTATATGGTGAGGAAAGAGATTTAAAGCACGAAGGGTGATTCTGTTAACACTTTTATTAAGAAATATTGTTTTTGCGAGGATGAGAGTAAAATCACGAAGGATGATGCTGTTTAAATTGGTGATTTCTGTTTTCTTTTGTTGATATTCTGGTTATGTTGTTTCTTCCCTTACTTGATGTATTCTATTTGGAACTGTTACCTCCCCCACAGCATGTTTCCCGCTCCCACATTGATTAGTTATTTCCTGTATTTCCTTTCTGCTGTATATATATTTGAATTTCATAGGTTTATTTGGTAGCTGGTCCTAGCCTCGTCACTACTTTACCGAGGTTAGGCTAGACACGTACCAACATTGGGGTAGGTTATACTGATACTACACTATGTACTGTGTGTAGATATAAGAGTAGCCTTCGGACAGTAGTTGGAGGGCTTCCTTCAGTCCCCCCGGAGACCCAAGGTAGACTTGCAGGCGTCCGTAGGCCTTGGTGTCTCACTCTATCTCTATTTCCTGTTTCCTCTATTTTTATTTAGAGACAGTGTATTGCTAATTCTTTAGACCATGTATGTAATAATCTTAGACAGTCTGACACTGTGACACTAGATTTTGGGTATTAGAGGATATAAAAAGTTGATATAGATGCTGCTTTTAGATATTTAATTGTTACCTTTTGCATAAGTATTTATAGTTCCAGTGTCATCATGTTATTATTGGTATTTCTTAAAAAGAAGTAATTTGTTAATGAAAAAGTTAGTTAAGGGTTGGCTTTCCTGGCTCTCATTAGTACGCGCCATCACAAATCCGGATGGTGGGAAATTGGGGTCGTGACAATAAATATATACAATCATCAAAAAATGTAGCGCGCACCCCCTCAAAAAAAATCTGGCATTGTCCCCAATGCCAACTAGTCCAAATAAGCACCAAAAAGATAGACAAAAAAGGATATAGAAGACTCCCTAAGCCTTGTCTGTCTGCATAGGATCATGGGTGGTCCTTGGGTCCTCTGTGTGCTCGAGAACCTCAGACTGGTTCTCGGTGTCCTGTTGCTCTGTTGTTGGGACCTCGTCTTGGACTTGGAGAGGCTATGGATCTGGTACACCCTTTGGCTGACTGGAGGAAGTCTGGGATGGGTCTGCCAACTAGATAATAGCATCATCGGCTCTAGAAATCATCTTTTTCATGTTTGGAGGTCACTGTGACTACTCCGGCTGTGGTTCAGCTGTTGGAACTGAGTCCTCAAACAATAGGTCTAAAGGCAACTAGTCTGCCTTCAACTTGTCAACATCTGCCCACAGCTTCTTCATGGATTCCTTGGAGGCCCGTGTCTTTCACATCTTCTTATGCTCCTTTGAAAGATCCTTCAGAGCCTTGTTATGCGAATCAACTGCCTTTACCAATGCATCTTGACTAGTGAGGATTTTCTTCTGGTTCTCAAGTATTTCCTTCAAAGAATCCCCTATCGATTGTGGGGCCTATGTTGGTTGAGGTATCAACTGAGCTGTAATAGTGGTGGTAAACGTGCAAAACTTGGATGAAGCAGCATACATCTAGTTTTTAATACTCTAAAGCCTCTAACTCAGTCAGTGGGCATTGATAGGATGGGCCCAGGAAGAGGATCTCTAGACCTGCTATTGTGGAAGGGCATAGGGGAATGACTAAAGATATGGAAGGTCCGGGAGGCATCTTAGCAGATGTGGAGGCAGGCTTAGTGGGGACCTCTACCACAACTGGCTCTTCAGACTGGCCAGTTGGGGCAGAAAAAGGGGCTATGTAGTTCTTGTCCTAAGAGTTGTCATTCCCCCTAAAGCTTTACCAGGTTAATGGGTTTGTCGCCTTGACCTTGATGTCATACAACCTCTTGTCCACCTGCAAGTCCCATATGTACATACTAAGGGTGTTGGGAAAAGGGTAGTTTTGGTCATACTCGACACCCACTATAGAAATGATGTGGGACATCACATTCCCAACATTGATGGGGTACCTAGCCATTATGGAAGAAACCAAAACAGCCTAGTAGAGAATAAGAGTCTAGTCATATGAAGTAGGATCTAACAGGGTGCATATAATGTCTCCCAACCCCTCCCCCAAAAATTTAGGGTCCTCCATAGAATATTTACCCCAATAGTTATCCAATCCGGAAGCAGTACATGGGATTTCCAGGTACTCCGCTAACCGTGGACGGACCCTCAAATACCTCCTTATCCTCTTACACCTCCGCCTGCACTCTCCCTGGAATATGAAGCTATGGGGGAGGTCGAGTACTCATCACTACTGGCTATTGAGCCCACAAACTACTCAATAGAAACATGCTCTAGTGCTTGGGCAGTTGGTTATAGTGGAGGAGTATGAGCCTTCTGGGACTATTTAGTATGAATTTATAACCAAACCATATGCAAGAAAGAGCAAGAAATGCGTCAAAATCCATAGTTATCAATTTTAGATATTTCGATGTATGATGGGGCATCTGACCCACAAGATCATGCAATTTCATTTAGAACCGGCGTGAAGGGAAACACCTTGATTATGCAAGAAATTGATTCGGTGTTGGTCGAATATTTGACGAAACACTCACAAAAGGAGCACTGACATGGTATTCTCTTTTATGAAAAATGTCTATTGATTTTTTTCTAAGCTTGCAGATTCATTTACAAAAGCACACTCGGGAGCTCAAAAAGTTGAAAAGGAGATGGACGACATCTTTAAAATCAAACAAGGAGATACGGAACACTCATGGAATTTGATAATAGATTTAAACATGAAATGATGATGCTACCGCGTGTACCGGATAATTGGGTGGCCATAGAGTTTGCAAGTAACCTAAATGAAAAAGCTCAGAAGCTTCGAAGAGGCTCAACGAATATTTGTAAGAGTTCCCTTCGGCAACTTGGAATGATGTTTATAACAGGTATTGTGTGGAGCTGCCCATATATGAAGATACTATCACATAATCACATGGATATGAAAGAACAAGTGCAAGGTGACAAAAAACTAAAAAAAGGTTTGGTAAGAAAAGGTATGAACCTAACATGGGACCAGCTGGAAGGAATTCATGTTCAGTACAAGAGAATCTGAGGTACGATTCTAGATCAAGGGACAGATATGCAGGTTCGTCATCTAAGTTTACCAAGGAACAAGATACATTGAGCTGTGACATAAGTTCAAAAGAAAAGATAGGTTAGTATTGTTTCAATGTTAGCACTTCTGAATTGGTAGCTATTTTGAGAAGTATGTGAGATAAGTTGTGGTGGCATAAAGAAATGAAATAGAACCCAAATAAAAGAAACGCAGATTTCTGGTATGAATTTCGTAAAGATCACGGTTAGAGAACAGCACAATGCAGGTTGTTACAAGGTGAAGTAGAGCACTTGTAAAAACAAAGTTATTTAACCGATTTGTTTTGTGAGAGGGAAAGCAAGAATATATGAAGAATAGACAGGAGCCATCAAAACATCTATCAGTGAAGATACTGGTTAACATGATAAATAAAGGAGAAATGGTCAACAAATTAACATATACGCTGTAAAAAAGGTGTCACAAATCACAGTTACCTACGGAAAGCGAGTTCGCCAAGTTTTGGAAGAAGTTAATATAACATTTGATGATGCAGATGCATATAGTGTGTTGATCCCACACAATGATGCATTGCTAATATCTTTACTTGTAGATGATACTAATATAAAACAAGTTTTTATTTATCCAAGTAGCTCTATAAATATAATTCTTTTAAGAGATGGGTGTTGTCCGTCTACTCTACATCATTTTATTAAGTTCCCTTCCCAATAGGGAATTATACAAATCCTTGGTGATCAACAGGCTTCTAAAAGTATCAATTCAGTGGCGGATTCAAGCATACAAAATGACGTTGCAAGCAAAAAATAGCAATTACAGAATTTATTTGAGGGGTAACAGCTTAAACCTCAACTGGAGATGAGCAAATGGATTTAGACTCAAGGCCTGATGCTATTCCACAGCCAGAAGAGAAAGAAAACATCGACAAAACAATTGAGTAACATGAAGCTATGGTGCTGTTTAGGCATTGGCCAGACATAAAAGTTTATATCGGAACCAACCTGAGCCTAGAGACGAATGGTAAGTTAATTAAATATTTAAAAGCTTATGTAGATTTCTTTGCTTAGACATATTAAGATATGACATGTATACCATCGGAATGATTACCCATAAGCTGAATGATGATCTAACGTTCCTACCTATCAAACAGAAGAAAATGAAGCAAGGGTCCTTAAAACCCAGGTGATTCAGTATGAGATACAAAAGCTTTTAATTGGCTAGCTGATAATGTAGTGGTGCCCAAAATGATTAGTAAGTGGTGAGTTTCTGTGACTTGAATATTGCTTGCCTTAAAGATTATTCTCCTTTACCACATATAGATAAACTAATTCATGCTACCGCATGACATGAATTGTTGAGTTTTTAGATACCTATTCATGGTATAACCAAATAAAAATCGATCCTTTAGATGAGGAAAAAACATGCTTTATTACAGACAACAGGACTTACTATTATAATGTCATGCCTTTCGGCCTAATGAAAGTTGGATCCACGTACTATATTGATGACATGCTAGTCAAGTCAACACATACGAGGGATCACAGCCAATATTTGACAGATATACTTCATATTCTCCACAAATTCAATATGAAGTTAAATCCCGAAAAGTGTGCATTTGGTGTATCTTCAGGTAAGGTTTTAGGTTTACTTGCTTCTAATTGAGGAATTGAAGCATAGATTAAATCCATTGAAGAAATACCGGATATACTCACAGGAAAAGAAGAGGCACAATGATTAACTGGTAAGACAGTAGCATTGGGAAGGTTTATTTCTAAATCTTCCGAGAAAATTTTTAAGTTCTATTTAGTGTTGATAAGCAAAGCCAATTTGAGTGGACTGAGGAATGCCAACATGCACTCAAAAATCTAAAAGCATACTTCTCAAAGCCACCTTTGTTGGCTAAACTAATGGATTTAGAGAGGCTACTCATCTACCTCGTTATTTCACAAATGGCGGTAAGTGTAGTATTAGTTCGAGAAGACAAAGGTAAACAATCTCCAATTTATTATGTTGGAAAATCCTTATTGGATGCTAAAACTCAATATCCTCGTTTAGAAACTTTCTTTAGCATGACATCTAGAAAGTTGTGGCCTTATTTTCAATGTGACCCTATCTCCGTAGTGACCTCTTACCCCTTACGTATTATATTGCATAAGCAAGAATTACAGGTAGATAGCTAAGTGAGATATAGAATTATGTGAATATTATATCACATATCAACCTAGAACTGCAATAAACTCACATATCTTAGCATATTTCATTGTAGACTTCAGTCCAGGAATAGTAACTAAAGTAGAAAGGTGTGAGCATATGATTTTTATCTGGTTGAAACAAGAACCTACAGGACTCTTAATGTTTTAGGATTTTCTTGAAAATATTAGAATTTTTATTTTTAGGATTTAATTGCATATGCATGTTCATTACTGCATGTTGAAGATGGATTAGGATTTAATGATTAAATAAATTTGTTTTACAAATTAAAATACAAAATATATATATATGTCCGGCATTTTAAGTTAGTTTTGTTTAATTTTGACTTGGTTTAGTTTTATTTGTGATAAATAGGAAATTTTGGCTTTTAAATAAGGTTAGAAATTAATTTAAATAAAACAAAAAGAAAAAAAATACATATATATATATATATATATATATATATATATATATATATATATATATATATATATATATATATATATATATATATATATATACAGCCACTCAGGCTGGCCACAATTGGCCAGACCTGAGTGGCCCAAACTTTCTCCCTTTCAAACAATATACAACCCAGCACAAATGATTGACCCTGGTCCAGTCCACATAGTAACGAACCAAATGACACCGTTTAAGAGCCCAATCATAATTTAACGGCCATCAAACCCTCTCCCAAATAATAAACATATCTCCAAACATCTGTAATACAATTTGACACCAAACCCTCCCCTTCCTCGTACCGTGTTCCCCGGTTGTAACATCGCCATTGACCACCGAACGACCACCCCTTGACAACTAGCTTACCACCTTAACACCACTGCCGGAAATTGCCTCACAGCGGTGGCCGGCAACCAAACCTCCATGGATTTACACCACTAAACTGTCAGAACTCCTCTTTCCCACAGTGTAATTATTTCCCGCCGAACAAGCACCCTTAGTCTCGAATATTCAAAAATAGGGTCGTCGGAACCACCGTCTCTGTCGACCTTTTTCAAAACCCTTCCAGCTTTACACCATAGAACCATTCCATGTCCTACAGTCCGTTCCCTTCAAATGACCCCCCATCGGCTCAAATATCCATAAAAAGATCATCGGAATCCCCATCTTCGGCGACCCAAACTCCAAAGCCCTCAAAACTTACACCCCTAAAACACCTTAATCTTCTCTTTCCGGCCATATATGTCACACCCTTCAAATCCAGCCCAAACCCTTCGAATATCGATTCAAAGCCTAACCCTAAATCTCAAAACCCGTCGGAAATGGCTCAAACTTCTCCTAGGCAATCCCTGACCCTTCCTTCCCCAACCATACAACCCACGGCCCCCAAACAACTTCAACCACTGAATAAATTCAGATCTGAGACCTCACTAAGGTCTCAAAACCTTGAAAGCCCTTCTTTGAACTCTAAAACTGGTTGTACATCGTTCTTGAAGGTTTGAAACCCCTGTGGAAGAGGTCAAGAGCATATGAAATGGTATAATGCATAAGAAGCTAAGTACTTAGCCTCTTCTGTATATATTTTCCTGATTATTTGGTCTGTTCTGTATATATTTTCCTGAGTAGTTTATCTTTTTCAGTATTTCTATTAGCTCTCAGATGTTCAACTTTTTTTAAATAATCGTTTGTTTGTCCACATTCTTGCCTGAAGTAGGTCTAAATGGTCATATGCTTCGTTTTTCAATAATCTGAAATCCCTTCATTTCTTAATAAGTGTTGGTATCATGTTAATCATTAGCCTCTTGATCCTGGAAAACCTAGTTTTGGTTATTCTTCAGCAATAAGATTTTTAGGGCTCGATTGACCTCTATCTTTTGATCTTCATTTGTTTATTCCATTATTTCTGGTTTGTTTTGTTTTTCATGTTCCTAAGTATTTGATTTCCATAATAATTTTTATTTTTAAGTTTAGGCTGATTTTTTCGGTAGACCTTTAATTTCTAGTGATAGCCTTAACCTTTCTAATTTGATTCCTGAGCTAAAGGTTCATTTTCTGTCGTATGCTTCTCATCTTTGTGTGTTTTAATTGGTTTATTTTTACAAATGGAGTGTTGAGGGATGGTTTCCCTATTCTAGGCATTTTGATTTATAACTTTTGATTATTAATAGATATCCTGTATAATGTTTGGTTATGGAAAATCACATTAAGGCACCCGTTTTAATACCTGACTAGTTGTGGCTAATCTTGAAATTTAAAACAAACCTGTTGGTCCAAGACCAAATTTGACACAACCCGAACATAATTGATTTAACCAAAGAACTGACTAAGGTTAAAACTTCAGGTGGGTAATTTAGAAAACAAAGTAGGCGTATAAGAGGGATTTGAACCTTAAGGAATCTAATAGTAATCCCCTAGAACCTTCTAGCAAAGGACTAAAACACAATTCCTACCTCAAACTTGAGGCACAAGTCAGGAAATGAAGGACCATTTAGGAAAGGTGCAAATGTGAAGCAAGGACTAAAAGAAAAACAAGAGAAAATCTGATGCCCTAGGGCTCTACTATAAAAAAAACCATATGGGCGTTTTTAAAGGGGATTCAGAACCTTCTCTTTGAATCCCAAAGCAAAAATACATACTAGTTTTCTTCAATATCTGCAAAAATACCTTTAGTTCTATTGGAATAATTTTTCTGAAGACTTAATTCTCTAAAAAACTCTGCTGAAGTCCTGGATGCACTGTGTGTTTGGCTGTTGATTGCTTAACTGGTTCCTTACATTTACTCATAGGCTCTTGTTTCTTCTGTTGCGTTACAGGTACACTCGATGTTCATGTATATATGAATATCAAGTGAAATATATTCCTAAATGTGAAGATCTCCATCTGTTATCTCTATTTTATTATTATACCCCCATTTTCCCCTATTTAGTTTAAATATAGGTGTAATAATAAGATGAATCATGTTGTAGTTAATGTTAGACTGATCCATTTTTTGTAATAGTTAGACATTTGGGACTGCTTCAATGTGCAATAACTGGACATTCGACTGAATTTCTTCTTTTATGTGTATAATTAATTGTAAGTTTTAATTTTTAGTCTGGCTGGTTCAAGTGTTGTTCCTTAGCACTTAGAGCTACTGGATTTAGGAAATATTAGTTTTGATAATCACGTGAAGATCAAAATGCTGTGTAACATTTCATTACCTTTAAATTTCCATACGTTTATTAATAATTAGTTTTCAGATCTATCCAATACAGTGTAACTTGAAGCATAATTAATTTTGGATGATAGATCCGCATGCTATGATTGATGAGTATGTGAGTCGTGTAATTCAGACTTAAGATTAAAAATGATATAACATAATCACTAGTAGCTCCTATGTTGTACCTGGTAGATATATTTGATGTTTAAAGTCTTGTGAAAACTGATATAAAATGATCACCAACATCCTCTTTATAAATGTATAGATAATTAATCTACTGGATAAATTTGAAGTGAAAGCGTTATCAAAACCGGTTCATATGAACTCCCCCGTCAAAATTAACTTTAGGCCCAGTTGAGAAGCCGAGCAATGGCTAAACACAACGTGTGTTCTGGGCCATCCCAAACTTGAATCAGTGTATGCAATTAGCAATGAATCAGGCTAAGGTGCTCGTATTGTATTCCTAAATATGCTACCTATATAAATTATCAGTGCTTTAAACACATTAATAATGGAGAACTTAGCATACGTTTGAATGTCCTAATAAAATAAAACAAGCCGCTTTATTCCAATGAAGTACCATGCGACGGATCTTTATTTCATTAAAACATATAGAAAAACAGGAAGTGCGATTTAGCAAATTTCATGGCCTTCCCACAAATTTCG
The DNA here is from genome assembly GCA_034376525.1 of Nicotiana benthamiana. Classification (NCBI taxonomy): domain Eukaryota; kingdom Viridiplantae; phylum Streptophyta; class Magnoliopsida; order Solanales; family Solanaceae; genus Nicotiana; species Nicotiana benthamiana. The sequence goes on along the minus strand of CM067338.1, from coordinate 77,435,356 downwards.
AAGACGTAGTTGCTATAGGCGCGTGTTTAATAAAAAATACCTTCCTAAATTTGGGTGCGCATTTATGTGACCCAAATCCTATTCTCAATGGAATTAAAATATGTATTGAATTTGCGGGTGCATTTATGTGACGCGATTCGCGATGTGTTTTAATAACATTGCAAATTTTCCTAAAAAAGGTTAAAATCGGTTAAAAATCTAACAGTGCAGGATTAATAGGAATTGCAAATCATATTTTAGCCACTTATAATGAGTTTTAGCGACCATGCTAGAACTACGGGATCCGAGGGTGCCTAACACCTATCCTCGGGTCAACAGAATTCCTTACTCAAGAATTTCTGGTTCGTAGACTCCAACTGGGCAGTCAAAATTTCCTCGATTTAGGATTCTAAATAAACCGGTGACTTGGGACACCAAAAGCCAAACCTATCCCAAGTGAAGAATCTTAAAATAAATATTTAATCTCATCTCGAATAATGTCACTTTAATTGGAAAAACTCCTATGTGCGTGTCACTCGGGGTAACCTCGTGTAAGAAGAAAAAAGAGGTGTGACAGCTCTGACGACTCTGCTGGGGAACGAACCCAGAATCTCCGGTGTAGGGTTCAAGAATTCGAGCTTACAATTACTGTTATATTTGGATTCTTCTGATTTGCCTACCTGTTCTATACTAAATGCCACATGTTTTACCACTTTGATATTATCTGACTGTATATATAAATTGTTACAAAACCTTTCAATTCTCACCATCGGGGATGTGCTTACTGGTTGAGACACCCTATTCTGTTGGTGTCGTACCCTGAAATAAGAAAGAGCCCGGACAAGTTACAAAGCCAGACGATCTCGCGGGTCCCTGGTACATAGCCCCCTCCTCAACTCGAGTTGTCCACTCGGGTACACAGAATAAACCCTATACCGAGGTTCTCAACTCAGTATAACAAAACCTCATGATGGACCCTAGTAGGAACGTTTATTTGCATCATGCGTTTTTGACTTAGGGGATTCAACACAGGGGTTGGGTCCGTCTAGGACAGGTGCCCTGAAATAAAAGACCACCCTGATGCAATTTTATGTGCTACTTGCGCATTCACTTGCCTTGGGTTCGCATGTTGACTGTCCTGTAAACAAAGGGAATGAATTGAGAAAAATAGAAATGCTAGGGTAATCACTTTTTAAAGCCAATGCTTAAATAGAGCCGAAATGCTGCCTGATTTTTCAAAAAAAAAAAAAAAACACAAACAAAAACCACAAAAACAGAAGTACCAAATTATGGAGTTTTTTATTAATGACTCGGGTTTTGATAAATTATTTTCACCCCGAGTTTATTTTCATACTTTGGAAAGAGTCGGATGGTGCCATGATTGTGATAATAGCAGAATGTTGCTACAAGGGACGCCGGAAGGCTGATCTTGCGCAAATGGCTACCTCTGAATGTCATTCGGGCTGGTAAGCAAGCATAGCAAAGAAAAAGTTCTCGCCGAAGTGTCAAAAGGCTGTATTTACCAAGCCGGTCATATCATTTAAAATAAATATGTTAGTTTTAAATGTTTCGGGAATACTAATTTTCCCTAACAAATGTGCAGAATGAGCACAATAATAAACAAAACTCCTTTGGAGTTGCGGCTGTGGTGGAATGACCTCGGGGAAGCATGACATGAAAAGGTATATGCACACGTGGGAGGCATCACTAGTTTGCTGAAAATCAACCTTGGGGGGGAAATAATAAACACCTTAATCACCTTCTGGGACCTAGCCCACAACATCTTCCACTTCTCAGATTTTGAGCTAACCCCGACTTTGGAAAAATGACTGGATACATCAGGACCCATATAATCCATTTGAGACATCAATACTTGATAGCACCCAGAGCCCTCGTTGTGCAAAAATTTCTAGATGTTTTGAAAATTAGCAGAAAGATTCATAACCCCAACTTGTCGGCTTGATTTTTCACCCTCAAGTTTATATACCAAAGATATGGCCCCATCGGAGGATTCAACAATCCTGAAAACCTTATTTGTAGCAAGGGTAATCGAATCATGTGGGAGGAGCATCGTTACGCGTTCATGGTGTCTTTCTTGTGTCTTTTAGTATTCCTGTGAAAGGACGGAAACATCGACATACGGATTGCAGGGATCGTTAGTACTTTGATGACTCAGGCAAAGCGTACTCTTGCTCCGATAATCCTATCTGATATCTCCCGAGCCCTTGCCATTTGAAAAGAAGGAGGGGATTTCGTTGAAAGTTGTAACATGCTATTAAAAATCTGGATGATTGAACATATATGTCACAAGGATCAGTTCATGAATTGTGGTCTGCCAACAAAAGGTTGCATTGAAAAAGTTGACAACAGGGTGAATGGGTTTAAATTACTAGAGGGTTTCGTAGAGTGGGTGTCACATCTCCGAGTTATTTCTACAAATCAAATACAATGGACGCTCAGTTGGCTCTTCGTGGATGAAGTTGTGTATATGCCCGCAACAGAACTGCAGATAGTGCCAAATGACAAAGATCTCAGCATCCGGGTAGTCGAAATTGGGCCTGGTAGTCTGTTCTCCGAAGCAATGGTTCGAAAAATCTGGAATGAATGCCAATACCCAACCGCTGACACTTTTGTACAAGATACTTCCAGAGGAGAAGTGTCTCTGGGGTACCTCGCTTGGTACAAGAGAGTAATTGAGCACGAAAGACAATCCAAAAGGCCTTAGATCCAAGAGTTCGTTCGAACATCACAAGAACAGTGGGATTGGTTAGCAAAAGAAAATGAATACCGCGCTACAATAGGAAGGCTGGAAAAGAAAATTCAAGAATTCCAATTCGAAAAAAGCCTGCAAACTACTACTAGCGGTGGAGAAAAGATGCCATTGGTAAAAGAAAATGAGGCCCTACGAGCCCAGATTCAGATAATGAGAACAGTCGCAGAAAATCCTCCGAGAAGTACAAAGGATGAAAAGCTCAGAGAGAACCTGTGTCGAAAAGTAACCGAATACGGTTTTGACCTGAATAAGGCAGAGGGTGAATTGTCTAGAGCTCGGAAACAATTAATTAAAAGTGCTGAAGAAAGAGCCCGCATACTGGAGCAGTTAATAGAAGGAAGCGGCAATGAAAGCGCTAGTCTAAAACATAGGGTTATCATAGCTGAAAGTAAAATGGCCAAGCAGGCCAAGGATTTCAAAAATGAGAGGGAGCATTGCTATGCGGTAATAGCAGGGATGGAAAGAGATTTGTGGCAGTTTCAGAAACTAAATCAGGCGGCTGAACAGATTTTAGAAGCACGGGCTGAACAAATAGGGCGTCTGCTACAAGAAAAATGGGTTATCAGAGAAAAGGTGCGGGCAATTGCAGACTATATTACCACTAATTGCAATCACTGCGAGGACATGATAAAGTCTATGTTTTTTTTCGCTGCTATGACATTTGTCCGAAAAGTGATGGAAGATCTCCACTATCTCTAAGGAAGTCTAGCGCGCAAACCTGCGACAAGGATGATTGATGCCTCGTAATGTCCCAAAGTTAATGTACTCATAGATTTACATTTTTCTGAAAAAAAAAGAGCCTGTCTTTCGTCCTTTTGAGTCTGTAAAGTTATTAAATCCTAGTCTGGTAGTTGCTTTTCGTTCTATTAGCCATTGTAATCAACATTTATATCTTTATCAAACTGAAAATCCCAAACATATTTTGTTGTGTTCTTCACCGTCTATTACCATGAACTATGCTCGGTCTGATTCATGCAAAGTCATGATACATAGGCAATCTCTATAGGATTCGACCGTATTCTTAAAAAAGCTAAAAAAATATATAAAATAAAAAAGGAAGAGGAAATATAAGGGAAGAAACAAAGGGAAATTGAAATAAGTGCTGGGATGACACATGCGACTATGGCAAGCATATAGAGACCCATTATCTACATAGGTGCATCATGCACAACATGTGATTTCCTATTTGTCATCTATCCCGAACTTACTACGTTTTCTAGAATTACAGTTCAGGTGATTAGAACAGGGGTTGGTCTTGCGGTAAACTGCATTCACATGGATACTTTACTCGGTCAAAGGGAAATACATAGATGTCAACTGAGATGACTCAAGTCACCGTCCGTATTCCAGAAGATAGTTCAATCACAGGAAGACGGGCTTCTGAATGTGCAGCGGCCAAAGAAAACAGGATCCTGCAGCTTCGGGTCATGGAAATGTGGGATGCATGGACCAATGGAAAGGAACCTCCCAGCGCCATCCCTGGATTTCCCAAGCAATTTCCACGGCCAGGGGGTACCTCTACTATTCCTATCAATCACCCGAGCATTCTCCTGGGGTAGCCACCATTTCCACCAATTTTGTTAGGGCGCCTTCTGAAATCCTTGACTCTTAGAACCTTTGTTGGTTTTGGGCAACGGGGATCAACTTCCAGGACAGGAAAGGGCGATCCATCTATTTATTTGACTGAACCTAGTTCACGAGAAAGAGTCCTAGGGTTCCAAACCTTTGTTTTGCACCGAGAAGAAATCAATAGAATCGTCTGATACTAGATGAAGAGGTACCCCGGAAAGCAGGAATAGAGGAGGCACAGGCCTGCCATTAGAAGAAACCAAAGGCAATTAGTTCATCTTTGAATAGGTAGCCCGGTTAACCAGACAAGCTGGAGGGACTTCCTGCCATAGAGGAAAGGAATGACCTGGGACCTGTACTCCCCAACTTGGAAACTCAGCTTATAGCGAAGGGAAGGAGCCGCTTTTTATGCGACACTACTATGGTGAAGAGTGAACCGAGACTCTTTTTATTGAGATTTCCCCCGGGTTTCTGCTTCATTCAAGTCTTAATTCAAGGAAGGACCTCCATTGTTTGCATCCGGGCAAGTTCCCAACATCTTTACAGCCCCTCCATGTGCAGCTACTACACAGCCTGCAGTACCGAGGCCTGTGTTTGACCCCGCAGCCTTTACCTTTCAAACTCCTAATTACCAAAATGAGCCTCCCCTATACCCTACATACAACTACTATCAGCCCACGTATGAACTTACCCCTATGTCAGCCAAAACTTTTAAAGCACCTGAGCAGGATGAAATCACAAAGAGAATGAAGAGTCTTGAGCAAAGCCTGAAGAATATGCAAGGACTAAGCGGACAGAAAAGTGTAGCCTATTTAGACCAGTGCATGTTCCCCCATGTACATCTTCCTTCGGGGTTTCAAATGCCGAAATTCGAGAAATACGATGACCATGGCGACCCCATCGCCCATATGAAAAAGTATTATAATCAATTACGTGGAGTCGGCGGGAAGAAAGAACTCCTAATGGCATACTTTTGGGGGAGCCTAGTAGGTATTGCATACGAATGGTACATAGATCAAGACATTACCCGATATGACATATGGGGTGACCTCGCTCGAGACTTTGTAATACAATTCCAGTACGACATCGACATCGCCTCGTATAGGAACTCCCTAACCAATTTGAAGAAGAAACCTACTGAAAGCTTCATAGATTATACTATTAAATGGCGAGAGAAAGAATCGAGCGTGAAGCCTCCGATGGACGAAACAGAAATGGTCACTATCTTTATGCAAGTACATGAGGCAGACTATTTTTCGAACACGATGTCCGCAATGGGCAAACCATTTGCAAAAGAAATAAAGATTGGGGAGATGGTGGAGAATGGCCTCAAAATAGGGAGGATTCTAAGTCAATCTGCCATAAGAGCCACCTCCCAAGCCATACAAGGAGGGGCGGGAGGAATCCCAAGGAAAAAGAAAAAAGAGGAAGCAACAACGACAGCCTCCGGAATGAGGAAACATCAACTCACATGCATGCATTATCTGAAAGAGCACCTCAACATTACTATCCTCACAGAGACATGCACTATGTCCCTAAACCCTACGTAGTTATGAATACTCAACCATTTCGCCGACCTCAATAGCATAACAATAGAAATCAAGCTCCAAGTAATCAACTTCCTCTGAATCATTACAACCCCCTCCCTCAACAAAATAACTACCATCCCCGGGAACCACCTCGGAGGCATAACTTCACCCTAATAAGAGAGTCCTACGCCAGCCTGTTTCCTATGCTAGTACATATGGGTCTTCCCCAACCCGTACCCCCAAATAGATAGAATCCTGAATGACCATCCTACCAAATGGGCATGCGTTGTGCCTACCACTCTGGGGTAGAGGGACATGATACTGAAAATTGTTGGACCTTAAAACCAGCAGTGGAGGACTTGATTGATCAAAAGAAGATAGTTCTAAGAGATGACGAAGTCCAAAATGTAACTAATAACCCATTACCGGCTCAGAGCAACGGGCCGGTCATCGGAATGATCTACGATTACAAGAAATTTAATCTCGCTCTAAAAGCCATCATAGCCATCGTCGAGGCAGATACAAAACCAAAAGTCACCCCAAAGATGATGTAAGAAAAGAAATAAATGAAGCCAAAACCCCTAAAGCAGCAAAAGAAGGCTGAGGTTAATGCTGAGACTACCCTTACCAAAGAAACAATACTCTACATCCCACGGGGATGCAAAGAAAAGCATCCCTCTTTATGTCTCCAAAAAGGCTCGAGCTGAACAAAACAATGTACATACCCATGAAGGCCTATGTGGTACGGGGATCAATTAAACCACTGGTGCTGAATGAGCCTGTGGTCATTGGTCGCGTGCCACAGAAGCCCATGACCAACCCTTCAGCCGTCCCTTGGAACTACCAGGAAACCATCATTACGTAAAAGGGCGAAGAAGTCCTCAAAGAAGCCCAAAAGGGATGTCCCACGAAGAAATATTTATACATGGAAGAGGTGAACGCCGCTATCAAATGGCGATTCCCGGCAAAGAAGCCGGTGAATGCTGAGGAAGCAGAAGCCTTTTTCCAGAAAATGAAAATGCCGGAGTACGGAGTGGTAGATAACTCGAAAAATCCCCTGAGTAGATTTCTCTACTGTCAATCTTGATGAAATCTCCCGAGCATCAACAAGTGTTGGCCAAGACATTAAATGAAGCTTATGTGCCAGCTGAGACCTCTGTAGAATAACTAGAGAAGATGGCGGAGAGATTCTTCGCTATCTATCAGATACTGTTCAGTTAGCCGGAGGCAGCTGCTCATAACAAGGCTTTGCACCTTACTGTCAAATGTGAGGGATATTATGTCAAGAGAGTGATTGTCGATGGAGGTTCCGGAGTATACATCGTATGTGTCCGGGACAAGGAGGATTCATCCTAACAACGTATGTGTCTGAGCCTTCGATGGAATAAGAAGGGATACCATAGGTGAAATCAATTTGATGCCAACTTTTGGTTAAGTTGACTTCGAAGTAACATTCCAGGTGTTGGATATGGACACCTCCTACAACTACCTCCTAGGAAGGCTGTGAATTCATGCAGAAAGGGCAGTGCCTTCAACCCTGCAACAAATGCTGAAATTTGAGTATGAAATCATGAGATTGTAGTACATGGAGAGGACGAAAAATCAATTTACTGGGACCCCTCTATTCCCTATCTAGAAGCCAAGGAAGGGAGTGAACACATAGTCTATCAAGCATTTGAAGTTGTAGTAGCTGACCAGCATGAATAGGGCGAGCCGCTTCCTCAGCCTTTTCTGTCAAATGCTTCAATTATGGTGGCAAAGGAAATGATGCGCCAAGGCTTGAAGCCAGGCAAGGGACTCGAAAGCTCCCTACAAGGCATAACCAAGTCGGTCGCCTTGCCTGCCACAGAAAAGTTCTTTGGACTAGGATGTCAGAAGATATCACCTGGGCGAATCTTAGATAACACCAAGGATGGGCCTTACCATGACCCCCGCCTCACTTGTACAAAACCTTTATAAAACCAAAGTACAGTGAAGAGGAGGAAGAAGAAACCTTCACAGCAGCAGATATTGATGAGATCTGCGGCGCTATGAGAGAGTTGCTCCATGATGTTAACATGGTCCAACCGGGAAAAGGGTCGAGCGCCGCTAAAGTGCTGTATATGGGGCCATATGCTAAACTTCAAAATTAGAATTCCACACCCTTTCCGGTCAGGCGGGAGACCCGGTAATCATGCCTTGCTACCTCTTGCCACATCATGAGCTATTGCAGGGTGTAGCTCAGTTGTTTGTTTTCGTTTTAGCACTTTAAATCTCAATTGTGAACCCTGTTTTCATTTAAAGTTCAAAAAAAAAAATCCATATTTTGTCATTCGCATTTCTTTTCCTTTCTCTGATTTTTTTCTTTCTTTATTTTTCATCTTTTCGTTCAGTCCCAGTAATGCGGCTTTAAATAAAATGACATGCTCACTGACTTCTTGCCACGACCCAAACCCGCTACATGTCTGTGACATAATGAACTAGGAACCGGAATACAATAAAGAAGAGACTTTTAGGGAAGTCACTCGAGAATCGGAACACTTTCAGAATAAACCTAAGCCTAACTTAAATGATACACTTAACCTAGGCGATCTGGATGATATCAAAGAGACTAAAATAAGCATCCACGTAAATAAAGAGAACGGGATTCATTGGTTCAACTCCTGTTGGAATTCAAAGACGTATTTGTGTGGTCCTATGACAACATGTCTGGTCTGAGTATGGATTTAATGGTTCATAAGTTGCCTACATACCCTCAATGCCCTCCAGTACAACAAAAGAAAAGAAAGTTCAAGCCTGATGTCAGTGATAAATTCAAAGAGGAAATTACAAAACAGCTTGAAGCTGGGGTAATCCGGGTAGTGCGGTAAACCACATGGTTGGCTAATGTGGTCCTAGTGCCAAAAAGGATGGGAAAACCTGAGTGTGTGTGGACTATAGAGATCTGAACAAGGCAAGTCCCAAGGATAACTTCCCTCTACCCAACATCCACATCCTTGTCGATAATTGTGCCAAGCATGAGATTCAATCCTTTATAGACTGCTACACAGGTTATCATCACGTGCTGATGGATGAGGAAGATGCTGAGAAAACCGCATTCACCACACCTTTGGGAACATATTATCATAGATTTATGCCTTTTGGATTGAAAAAATAATAGGGCAACATAGGTGAGGGCTACGACCACCATCTTCCATGACATGATGCATAGAGAGATAGAGATATACACAGATGACGTGATTATCAAATCTAAAACTCCGGGCGATCATATAAAGGATTTGAGGAAATTTTTCCAAAGGCTCCGAAAATATAAATTTGAAAATTGAATCCGGCAAAATGCGCATTTGGAGTTCCATAGAGCAAGCTTCTGGGGTTCATCGTCAGTCAGAGAGGCATTGAATTAGTTCAACCAAGATCAAATCTATTTGGGAGCTGCCCCCGCCAAGGACCAAAAAGGATGTGATTGGTCTATTAGGAAGATTGAATTACATCAGTCGTTTCATCGCCTAATTGACTTCAACATGTGAGCCTGTATTCACGCTATTGAAGAAAGATGTGGTAGTTAAGTGGACAGTCGAGTGTCAGGAAGATTTTAATAAAATCAAACAATAGTTGTCAAACCCACAAGTTTTAGTTTCGCCAGAACCAGAAAGGCCACTGTTTCTTTATCTCACGAACTTGGAAGGCTCTTTTGGTTGTATTCTCGGGCAGCATGACGCCACGGGAAAGAAAGAGTTGGCCATTTATTATTTGAGCAAAAATTTTACCGGCTACGAGACCAAGTACACATTGTTAGAGAGAATGTGTTGCGCCTTGGCATGGGTAACTCAAAAGCTAAGGCACGATCTAGAAGCTCATACCACGTACCTCATAAACAGGTTGGATCCACTAAGGTACATATTCCAAAAACCAATGCCCACAGGGCGACTGACTAAATGGAAGATCTTTCTCATCGAGTTCGACATGGCTTGTGTGACTCGTACGGCAATGAAAGATCAGGCACTGACAGATCACCTTGTTGAGAATCCCGTTGATGACGAGTATCAGCCTCTGAACACTTACTTCCCTGACGAAAAAGTGAACTCATTGGAAATAGCAGCTGAGGACACCCCCGTCTGGAAAATGTTCTTCGACGGAGTGGCAAACACAAAGGGCGTGGGGATTGGGGCAATCTTAATCTCACCTACATGCCAGCATTATCCAGCTACAGCCACACTTTGATTCTTCTGCACCAATAATACCGCTGAATATGAGGCTTGCATTATGGGCATGGACATGGCGATTAACCAAGATGTCAAAGAGTTGCTAGTCATGGGGGATTCTGATCTGATCTTCTGACAAGCTCAAGGAGAATGGGAGACAAGGGAAATTAAGCTCCTTCCGCATAGACAGCATGTCAAAGACCTCAACAAACAGTTCAGGTCGGTACAGCTCAGGTACATTCGCCAGTGCCACAATGAGTTAGCAGATGCACTTGCAACCTTAGCTTCCATGTTGCCATACCCTAGGAATGCCTATGTTGATCCTTTACAAATCCAAATCAATGAAAGACATGGGTATTGCAATGCAAACGAAGCACAACCTAGCCCACAGCCTTGGTATTACGAGATCTTAAGATTCATAAAAACACAGGAGTACCCTGAGCAACCCACCGGAGAATAAATGAAAACCATCCAACGACATGCGAGAAATTTCTTCTTAAGTGGTGACACTTTTGTATAAAAGGACTCCAGATATTAATTTGTTGAGATGTGTGGATGCCGAAGAAGACGGGAGAATCATGTACGAAGTACATGCGGGTGTACGCGAGCCCCATATAAATGGCTATGTACTGGCAAAGAAGATACTCCGAGCTGGCTATTATTGGATGACCATGGAAAAAGACTGCTTCAGCTTTGTGCGGAAAAGTCATCAATGCCAGGTGCACGGTGGCCATTTGCCGCCTGGGGTATGGACGTCATTGGGCCGATCGAGCCAAAGCCCTCAAATGGGCATAGATTTATATTGATCAGCATTGATTACTTCACAAAATGGGTTGAGGCCATCACCCTCAAGTTTGTTACCAAGAAAGCGGTAGTGGATTTGGTGCATTCCAACATCATTTGCCGCTTTGGGATTCCAACTGTCATTATTACAGGCAATGCAGCTAACCTAAATAGTCGGTTGATGCGAGAGATATGTGAACAATTCAAAGTAACACATAGAAACTCCATTCCTTACCGAGCTAAAGCTAATAGTGCGGTCAAAGCAGCCAACAAGAACATCAAGAAAATCTTGAGGAAAATGATTCAAAGATCAAGGCAATGGGATGAAAACCCGCCTTTCGCATTGATGGGATATCGTACCACAGTACGTACATCTATAGGAGCAACTCCTTATTTTCTTGTCTACGGAACTGAGGCTGTTATACCTGCCGAGGTGGAAATCCTATCGCTTCGAGTGATTGTCGAAGCAAAAATCGAAGATAGTGAATGGGTCAAAACCTATTTAAAGCAATTGGCATTAATCCATGAGAAACGAATGGCCGCATTATGCAACGAGCAGTTGTACCAACAGAGAATGGCCCGCCCCAACAACAAGAAAGTGTGCCTTAGGAATTTTGAAGTCGGGCAGCTGGTTTTGAGACGGATGCTTCCCCATCATCAAGAATCCAACGGAAAATTCGCCCCAAATTGGAAAGGCCCATACATCATTCGGAAGATATTCCCTATAGGAGAATTGTACTTTGGCGACGTTGAAGGAGATGAGCCCGGGGTAGCCGTAAAGCCAACGCCGTAAAGAGGTATTATGTTTAAACCCCCTACAGTAATGACCCAGGTGCATTGAGATGACAAAGGTTTCGCTCTCCCGCTATCCCCACCCTCTTTGTAACTCGAAAATGCTGTTCAAAAGAATAATAGAAAATGCAAAAATAAAAAATAAAGGAGCAAAAGGAGAAAAAGAAAAGAAAATTAAAAAAATAGAAAAAGAAAAAAAATACAAAACAAAATTACTATAGGAAGCATTTCTTGAACTACGTCTGACTTGATTCCGAAAGGATACGTAGGGAGCCTCTCCCTGAGGTTCATTCACATCAAAATAAAAATCCCATTTACCCAAGAAAATTAAAACTGGGGCAGAAATGTGTCGGTGCGGATACAAATCCGTCCGAATGGTTACAAAGTTTTAGATCCCCGGGGAGAAAAATACCGTCATTGGGGTTGGGCACCAATCAAATTTTTGAGACAAATAAAATGAGAGAGTCTATTTAGCGAAAACACTCAAGGTGCGCTATCGGGCGACGGGAGAAGAGAAATTAAAGTGGCCAATTGGCGAAAACCCGCAAAGGGCGCCGTCGACCGAAAAGAGGAAATATTCCTGCCCAGGTCTGAGTAAGTTTCTTTGGTTTTCGGAAAAGTTGAGTTTAGAAAGCAGAAATGAATTTAAGTTGGGTATCCAGTCCAAGAAGCATGTCGTCGCCATTTTAAAGCGATTTTATATTTCCAGATAAGTTCCCTTTTTTCTTTCAAAGTGCATACCTCTCTAAATTCATACTTCACTCCTTTCAACTTTATTTTTGATGTCCTCACCATTCCCTAAAGGAAGGTAGCAAGGCAGACTTCGCGGTTTTCTCCTGATAAGAATTAGCGGAATAGCCGACATCGTCAAGTACGCTTGGCCAATCCTTGTTGATCATGAAAGTTAATGTCCCCAAAGTAAGGAAATAAAAGAAAGGAAACTCAAAGTCTTAGAGGCATAAAGTTGAAGGAAAATCGGTGGTTTTAAATCGAACAGTGTGTCGATTCTTTTCAAAAGTCCCAAAAGGGGGGCAAAACACATAACCCAAGGCTCGAGAAACAAAGACCAATCCGAAATGAGGACCCCCTAGCCAATTAAGCGAGGAAGGAAAGCTGAGTGTCCGCTTTTGAATACAAAGGAAGTTGAAATCAAGCGTCACAAAGCCGCAAAGCCAATCACTGTTCAAACTAACAGTTTGTTTTGTTTTCGAACTAATATAGATGCAGGTGCAACTTAGAAAAGCAAACAGGAACATGAGGCAGAAACAACCAAAGGATATGCACAAGGGCCAAAGGTGGTGAGCATCAATGACCAAAGGGAAGTTTTCTTTTCATTTTTCTACAACCTCGTAAATGAACATGATAGCACGAGATCTCAATCCCTAATTTCCCTTTCTGCAGCTTGTGGGTTTCCTAAGCATTACATAAGGATTGCCTTCTACCCCCCCCCCCCCCCAGCATTAATCAGAAATTTTCCTTCAACATCCCCAGCGTAACCTGAGGATTTTCTCCCTACACTTCCCACTCCCCACCATAGTCTAGGAGCTAACACTCCCCTACCCTTAGCATAACCTAAGAGTTAGTCTGTTCCTCCTCTACGCACAACATGGTCAAAAGGATCTGTGAGGTCCTCCACTTCCTTGCCTATTCTCCCCTGACATAACTCAGGATCTCCTCTCATCCCAGCATAACCCGCTGATTTCCCCGGAATAACCTAGGATTTTTCATTCATCCCGGCATAACATGCAGATTCCCCTGGCATAACCCATGATCTCCTCTCACCCCGGCGTAACCGGCGAATATCCCTAGCATAACCTAGGATTTTTCATTCATCTCGGCATAACCCACGGATTCCCCTGACATATCTCACTATCTCCTCTCATCCCAGCATAACCCGTGGATTTCCCTAGCATAACCTAGGATTTTTTGTTTATCCCGGCATAACCTGCGAATTTCCTCTGGCGTAACCCAGGATATCCTCTCATCCCGGCATAACCCGCGGATCTCCCTAGCATAACCTAGGATTTTTCATTTATTTTGGCATAACCCCAGGATTCCCCTGGCATAACCCAGGATCTCCTTCCAACCCCGACATAACCCATGGATTCCCCTGACATAACTCACGATCTTCTTTCAGCCCGGCATAACCCGCAGATCTCCCTATCATGACCTAGGATTTTTCATTTATACTGGCATAACCCATGGATTCCCCTAACATAACTTAGGATCTCCTTTTATCCTAGCATAACCCGTAGATTCCCCTGACATAACTCAGGATCTCCTTTATCCCGGCATAACCCGTGGATTCCAGAGACATAACTCGGGATCTCCTTTCATCCTGGCATAACCTGCAGATTCCCTAAGCATAACCCAGGAGTTTCTTCATAACTCATCCTTAGTGGTAACTTTCTCATCCCGGCATATCCCGCAGATCCTTTCTTTCTATCCTCACATAGACCTTTTCTTTCCTATCCCGGCATAACCCAAGGATTGTCATGTTATCCCCAGCAGGAACACAGTCTCTTCCCCAGCATAACATGTCGATATTTCCAAGGGATACACAATTTTGATTCTTATTGTTTTTAATAAAGATAAGCATAGATATGTGTTACAAATAACAAACAAAATTCTCCGGTGAAAACTAGGGCAGAAAATTTTCTTTGTTTGCTTGTGTTGCTGTCTAAGCATATGTCACCTTAAGGCACAAGATTCGGCATGATTGAAAGCATGAGTGTCAATTCAGAACAGAAGAAAAGAAAGATGCAAAAGGTGAACTCAAAGTGATGAGGCAGACAATGACGCGGACTACTAAAAATATAATCGAAGTCACAAGCTCAGCATGTCCCGCGTTATTTCAAGAATTGAAGACTGAGCCAGCAGTTGCAGCTAACGAGCATCAAGATTCAGATCAGAATTGGCCGCAAAAGATAGCCAAGACTCAAAATCATACTTCAAGAAACTCATAGATAGGAATCTTGTAACTTGTAGTTGATAGGCTTAACTAGTTTAGTTTTTATTTTGGTGTAATAAGGATCTTAACAAGCAGAGACCGCATCAAAAGCAGCCAATCACAGTCCCCCCGTAATACTGACCTGATTCTTTTATTGCCAAGGATATGTAGGCAACCCTTTGAAGCAATTTTTGGTCAGAAATTTTCAAAAATGGTTCACATGGGGTATTTAATCAGACGGAAATCGCTCATATTTGATCACTTGTCTTTGCACAAAAATTCTTCATGTTCCCGCGCAAAGAGGGGCAGCTGCGAGCATATGATTTTTACCCTGTTGAAACAAGCTCCTACAGGACTCTTAAAGTATTAGGATTTTCTTTAGAATAATATAATTTTTATTTTTAGGATTTAATTGCAAACGCATGTTCATTACTGCATGTTTAATATGGTTTGGGATTTAATTGTTAAATAAAATTTTTTTACAAATTAAAATACAAAAAAATATATATGTCTGACATTTGAAATTTTTTTTGTTTAATTTTAACTTGGTTTAGTTTTATTTGTGATAATTAGGAAATTATGGCTTTTAAAAAAGGTTAGAAATTAATTTAAATAAAAGAAAAAGACAAATATATATATATATATATATATATATATATATATATATATATATATATATATATATATATATATATATATGTATGTATATATACACAACCCCTCAGGCTGGCCACAATTGGGCAAGACTGGAGTGGCCCAAACCTTCTCCCTTTCAAACAATACACAACCCTGCCCAAATGACCGACCCTGGTCCAATCCACATAGTACAAACCAAAAGACACCGTTTAAGAGCCCAATCATCACAACAGTCAATCTTATCTCATCCAACGGTCATCAAACCCCATCCCAAATAATATACATATGTCCAAACGTCTCTAATACAATTAGAGACCAAACCCTCCCCTTCCTCATACCGTCTTTTCCGGTCGTAACACCGCTATTGACCACCCCACGATCACCCCTTGACAACCAGCCTACCACCCTAACGTCGCTGCCATATCGCCTCACGGCAGCGTTCGGCAACAAAACCTCCCCAGATTACACCACTAAACCATCACAAGCTCCTATTTCCCACCCTGTAAATATTTCCCATCGAACAAGCCCCCTGCGGCTCGAATATTCAAAAATAGGGTTGTTGGAACCACCGTCTCCGGCGACCTTATTCCAAACCCTTCCAGCTTTACACCATAAAACCATTAGGACCTCACCCTCCCTATCCTACAGTCTGTTCCCTTCAAATGACCCCTCATCGGCCCTAATTTCCACAAAAAGGTCGTCGAAATCCCCATCTCCGGCGACCCCAACTCCAAAGCCCTCCAAACTTGCACCCCTAAACCCCTCAATCTCCTCTTTCCGACCATATATTCCACACCCTTCAAATCCATTCCAAACCCTTCCAATATCGATTCAAAGCCTAACCCTAAAACTCAAAACCTATCGGAAATGGCTCACACTCCTCCTAAGCAATCCCTGACCCTTCCTTCCCCAACCATACCACCCAAGACCCCCAAACAACTTCAACCACTGAATAAACCCAAATCTGAGACATCACTAAGGTATCAGAATCTTGAAAGCCCTTCTATTAACTCTTAAACTGGTCGTACATCGTCCTAGAAAGTTTGAAACCCCTGTGGAAGAGGTCAAGCGCCGTTGAAATGGTCTAAATGGGACATGCATAAGAAGCTAAGTACTTTGCCTCTTCTGTATATATTTGCTTGATTATTTGGTCTCTTCTGTATAGATTTGCCTAAGTAGTTTATCTTTTTCTATATTTCGAATAGCTTTTAGCTATTATCTCTTAGATGTTTAACTTCTTTTAAATAATCGTTTGTTTGTCCACAATCTTTCCTGAAGTAGGTCTAAATGGTCATATGGTTCGTTTGCAAATAATTTGAAATCCCTTCATTTCTTGAGTAGTGTTGGTATCATGTTAAGAATTAGCCTCTTGATCCTAGAAAACCTAGTTTTAGTTATTCTTCAGTAATGTGATTTGTAGGGCTCGATTGACCTCCATATTTTGATCTTCAATTGTTTATTCCATGATTTCTAGTTTTTTTGGTTTTTCATGTTCTTATGTATTTGATTTCCACAATATTTTTTATTTTTTATTTTAGGCTGATTTGTTGGGTAGAACTTTAATTGCTAGTGATAGCCTTCACCCTTCTAATTTGATTCCTGAGCTAAAGGTTCATTTTCTATCGTATGCTTCTCATTTTGAGTGTTTAATTGGTTGATTCCTAAAAGTTAGGTGTTGGTTATGGAAAACCACATTAAGGCACCCATATTAAAACCTGACTAGTTGTGGCTAATCTTGAACTTTAAAACAAACCTGTTGGTCCAAGACCAAATTTGACCCTTTAGTGTTGTTGGAATCCTTTTTCTGAAGACTTAATTCTCTAAGAAACTCTGCTGAAGTCCTGGATGCACTGTGTGTTTGGATGTTGATTGCTTAGCTGGTTCCTTACATTTACTCATAGGCTCTTGTTTCTTCTGCTGCATTAGAGGTACACTCGATGTTCATGTATATATGAAGTTCAAGTGAAATATATTCCCAAATGTGAAGATATCCATCTGTTATCTGTATTTGATAATTATACCCCCATCATCCTCTATTTAATTAGAATATATGTGTAATAACAAGATAATCATCATGTTGTACTTAAATGTTAGACTGGTCAATTTTTTGTAAGAACTTCACATTTGGGACTGCTTAAATGTTTAATAACTGGACATTCGACTGAATTTCTTCTTTTATGTGTATAATTAATAGTAAGTTTTAATTATTAGTCTGGCTGGTTCAAGTGTTGTTCCTTTGCACTTAGAGCTACTGGATTTAGGAAATATTAGTTTTGATAATCATGTGAAGATCAAAATGCGGTGTAACATTTCAATACCTTTAAATCTCGATACGTTTAGTAATAATTAGTTTTCAGATCAATCCAATATAGTGAAACTCGAAGCATAATTGAAATTTTGAAGATAGATTTGCATGCTCTGGTTGATGAGTTTGTGAGTCGTGTAATTCAGATTTAAGATTAAAAATGATATAACATAATCACTAGTAGCTCCCATGTTGAACCTGGTAGATATATTTGATGTTTAAAGTCTTGTGAAAACTGATATAAAATGATCACCAGCATCCTCTTTTATAAATGTATAGATAATTAATCTTGTGGATAAATTTGAACTGAAAAAGCATTATCAAAGCTGGTTCATATGGACTCCCCCGTCCAAATTAACTTTAGGCCTAGTTGAGAGGCCGAGCAATGTCTAAACACAACGTGTGTTCTGGGCATCCCAAACTTGAGTCAGTGTATGCAATTAGCGATGAATGAGGCTAAGGTGCTCGTATTGTATTCCCAAATATGCTACTTATATAAATGATCAGTGCTTTAAACACAGCAATAACGCAGAACTAAGCATACGTTAGAATGTCCTTGTAAACTAAAGTTAGTCGTGTTATTCCAATCAAATACCATGCGAAGGCTCTTTAATTCAAACATATCGAAAAACAGGAAGACGTAGTTGCTATTGGTGAGTGTTTAGTAAACAAATACCTTCCTAAATTCAGGTGCGCATTTATATGACCCAAATCCTATTCTCAACGGAATTAAAATATGCTAGAATTTGCGGGTACATTTACGTGACGCGATTCACTATGTGTTTTAATAACATTGCAAATTTTCCTAAAAAAGGTTAAAAGCAGTTAATAATCTAAAATTTAAAGATTAACGGGAATAGAA
Source organism: Nicotiana benthamiana (assembly GCA_034376525.1). NCBI lineage: Eukaryota > Viridiplantae > Streptophyta > Magnoliopsida > Solanales > Solanaceae > Nicotiana > Nicotiana benthamiana. The sequence goes on along the minus strand of CM067338.1, from coordinate 77,416,997 downwards.
AATTATATTTTAGCCACTTATAATGAGTTTAAGCGACCATGCGAGAACCACGGGATCCGAGGGTGCCTAACACCTTCCCTCGAGTCAACAGAATTCCTTACTCAAGAATTTCTGGTTCGCAACTCCAATTGGGCAGTCGAAATTTCATCGATTTGGGATTATAAATAAACCGGTGACTTGGAACACCAAAAGCCAAACCTATCCCAAGTGGTGATTCTTGAAATAAATAATTAACCCCATCTCAAAAAATGTCACTTTAATTGGAAAAACTCCTATTCGCGTGTCACCTTTCGAGGTAACCACGTGTAAGCGGAAAAAGGGGGTGTGACAAAAAGAACTGCTAGTATTCAGTGGATCTAATCCAGGTACTTAGACCTTCTTTACCGATGGCTCCTCAATTGTTAATAGAGTGGGTTTACGCATTGTTCTAATACAAACTTTGGGAGAAACTATAAGGCAAGCCATAAAGTGTCATCCTAAGCATAATATGAATCTTTAATTGCAGCTGTAAAATTGGCATGAGAACATGGAATACAATAGGTTGTACTTAAGAACGACTCATAGCTTTTAGTTAATTAAATGTAGAGGACTTATATAGCTAGAGAGGCGAGGATACAACAATATTTGGAAAATGCATGAGATTTAATCACACAATCCTAATAATAGAAATGTGCAAATACCCAAGGAGGAAAGTGTTGAATCAAACATGTTGACTAATGTTTCATCGGTTGTAGAACTGATAAATGAAGAAAATTCCTCAGTAATACAATTATTTGATTTAGTAAGGTGTCTTGGACCATCTAAAATAGAGTATGTGATGAAAGAATTACATGACAGACACGTGGAAATCATATAGGGGGAAGGTCCTTGGTAAAAAATCTAATTAGAGCAAGGAATTATTGGCCGAAAATGGAAGAAGATGCAGAAAGATTTGTGGCCAAATGTGACAAATGCCAACGATAAGGTAACAATATGCGTCACACAGAAGAGTTATTACATCTGGTTATCACACCTTGGCCTTTTATGAAGTGGGGGATGGATATCGTGGGTCTGCTACCACAAGCCAAAGGAAAGGTACACTCTTTGCTAGTACTAAATCACTATTTTACCAAGTGGAAAAAAGCAGGTGCGGGAAAAAGAAGTTAGAGATTTTATTTGGCAAAGCATTATATGCTTGTTTGGAGTACCAAAAGAGATCATGTGTGATAACAGTCCGCAATTCATAGGCGCTAAAATCATGGAATTCTTTCAGAGTTGGCAGATTAAGAGGCTAACTTCGACACCTTATCATCATGTGGGTAATGGACAAGCTAAATCATTAAACAAGGTTATTATTAGTAACTTTAAGAAAAGATTAGATGAGTAAAAAGGTAAGTGGCCAAAAGTGTTACCAGGAGTCTTATGGGCTTACTAAAAGACAACAAAAATAGGTACATGAGAGACTCCATTCTCACTTATGTATGGTGCCAAAGCCTAGTTCCAATTGAAAAAGAAGAACTTAGTATGAGGTATATCCAAGCAACCGAAGAATCAAACGATGAAGAGATGTGAGTGAATCTCGATTTTCTTGAAAAAAAGGAGAGAAACAACTCTAATAAGGATGGCAGATTAGAAGAAAATTATTGATCAATATTACAATCAAAAACCTCATGTTAGGTACTTCAATATCGGGGACTTCGTACTCAAAAAAGTTTTTCAATCATCAAAAGTGGCCAATGCAGGAAAATTGAGCCCAAATTAGGAAGGACATTATAAGATTCGAGGTATTGCTTGAAATGGTGAATATGAATTGGAAACAATAGACGGCAAAGTACTCCCATCAAATTGGAATGTTATTGATTTGAAGAAGTATTACTTTTGAAAAGGAAAACTCTCGGTCAGGTATCATTTATGCAAGCTTAATATTTATTTATTTTAACTATTATAATAACCATTTTAGATGATATGCACAAAGCTAGCCCTCACCAAATGATGATTTTTAGACCTAAACGACATGCGGGATGCCAAATCAACCCCGGTATAGGTTACGACCTTTCTTATGGAAATAAAAGGGTTATGTAGTCATCATCTAAAATATATATTATACTTCCGAGTCCTGTATGCTTTAACTTTTCAGGAAATGTACCGCGTGGAAGGAATAATTAGGTGCTCGAAATTTCATATGTGACTATCTGACCGGTCGTTTCATCATTTACCGATTTTTCCCCCATTTTTTCTTCTTTATCCTTCTTTCATCTGTATTATATGTTACCAGGTTGACAGGTTCATATTCGGAGAGGTTTTTGTAAGGTTTGATACACTTAGTCTGTTTTAAGTAAGCTTAAGTTGGACAAGTTAGCTGGATGTTGACTTATGTGATAAACGGCTAAGATGTAAATTCTGATGGGTTTGGATAGCTTCGGGGGATGATTTGGGTCTTAGGAGTGTGATCGGAACGTGTTTTAGAAGTCCATAGTAGATTTAGGCTTGAATTGGCGAAAGTAGAATTTTTGCATTTTCTGGTTGATAAGTATGATTTTGGTATAGAGGTCAGCATAGAATTCCCGGAGGCGCACTAGGTCCGTTGTGTCATTGGGATGTGTATGTAAAATTGTAGGTCATTCAAACGTGGTTTCATAGTCTTTTTGATCAAAAGCGTAATTCAGAAGATTTTTAGAACTTTAGGCTGGAATCCAATGTGTTTTGGTTGATTTGATGTTGTTTGATGTATTTTGAAGGTTGGTATAAGTTTGAATAGTAGTATATCACTTCTTTGTGCTATAGGTTGAGCTCCCGGGAGGCCTTGGGAAGAATTTGGGTGGTTGATGGAATGTTTGGAGTTAAGTTTTGAAGATAAATCATATTTGTTGCGGTCACAACCGCACCTACAGTTGGGAGGCCGCAGGTGCGATGCCCGCAGAAGCGTCCTAGGAGTGCAACAGCTGAAACGGTAGAATCGGCTAAGAAAGCGCACCTGTGATAGAATAGGTGCGGTCTTTGCATTGCAGATGCGGAAATAGGGGCATAAGTGAAAACCGTAGATGCGGTGTCTTGGACCACATAAGTAGTAATGGGACTGCAGGTGCGAAAAGCCTGGGTCAGAAAGTATAAAGCATTTCTATCATGATTTTGAGTCATGCTTCACCATTTTCATGCAGGTTTGAGCTTGAGGGAGCTATTTGAATAGGGATTTAAAGGGGAATTCATAGAGATAAGACTTTTGGACCCTAAACTCATTTCTAAGGTGTTATTTCACTGATTTGGATTGAAAATTAATGGACATTAAGGATAAAAACTAGGAAACTAGGGCTTGAGATTGGAAACTTTTGAGAAACGAGTTGAGGGGTCATTTGTGGTTGGATTTTAGTACTTTTGATATGTAAGAACTCGTCGGGAGACAAGGAGTCTATATATGTAACTTTTATCGAATTCTGATATGTGGGCTCGGTGGTCGGGTTTGGTTAATTTTGGGATTCACGTTGTATTTTGATTACTTTTGAGTGGCCTTTGCTCCCTTACTATATTTTGACCGTAATGTACTGCTTTTTTATTAGATTCGAGGCAATTGGAGGCCGATTTGAGAGTAAAAGGCATCTTGGTCTAGAGTTTTGGCTTGGCTTGAGGAGAGTAACACTTTCAACCTTGGTACTACGAGTTCGAAACCCCAAACGATGTATTCTATGATTGTTATAAAGGTGATGCTATGCCAAGTGACAGGCGAATGAGCGTGCCCTGAGAGAAATGTGGTCTGGGTCATTATTGAGCGTCGCTTAGTGGTTATTTGTTATCGATACATGTGATGTGATTATGTGATCTAGTTGTTGAGTAGTAAATCATTTTAATTATCATGTTGAAGCTTCACGCCAACATTTTTGAGATCCTAGAGGTCATTTCCTACTATCATGTCATTAGATTCATGTGAATTCTATAACAAGTGCGCATGCATCATGCCTCAGTCTCGATTATTGTTGTTTTACATATCATATCATTTTTCAGGCTTGTATTTAGGCATTTTTCCATGTGTATGAGACTGCAGAGCATTGATTGAGTGAAGCCGAGGGCTGAATATCAATTGACAGTATGAGATCTAGTTGAGGCCATTGCAATGATATTGATCATGCCTTCGCTGGTATTTATATAGCGCTTGGACTCAAAGAAGCCCCTCTGGAGTCTTTACACCCCCACTGAACACAGTAGATGACTATATTGAGGGATGGATCTTCCTTGGACATGGATTTGTCCGAAGTATTATACCGGGAGATGGATCTTGGATCTTCTCTGTGAGGCTGGATTGGCCTATGCCCTCAATACTGAATTATGCGGTTAGTCATGTATATTCTGGGATGTATCTTCCCTCGGCCAGATGGCCATATACAGTACCAAAGGGTTGATCACTTATGATTGGAGGATCATGAAACATTGATCATGCTAGTTGTTTATTGGTATATATAAAATCTGTATGTTTAGAGCTTCGTACTGTTCAGTTAAGTTTAAATACTGTTGAACTTTACTTGAACTGTAAGTATGTCTATGTTTCCTGTTCTGATATACGTTATTTCCTATTGAGGTTTGGTCCATCATTACTTGTCAGTCCATAGGTTGGACTTATTACTTACTGAGTTAGTGTACTCGCGTTACCTCCTGCACCCTTGTGTGCAGATCTGGGTATCTCGGGGCGCGGTAGCGATTGCCAATCTTTCTTGTGCAGACTTTCATCGGAGATTGTGATGTAGCTTCTTGGTGACCATAGTTCCGCCTTTACTTTCCCTATATTCCTTTAGTTTTACTTGTTGGATGTATTCAGAATACTCTAGATTTGTATTTCAGATAGTTGTATTAGTTTTGCTCATGACTAGTGACTCCCAAGGGCGAGCATTATGTTTTATTCCTCTATTTTGACAACTAGGTCAGACTTTGGGTCGTGACATGTTGGTAGTAAAGCCTAGGTTAAACAGGTCTCATGAGTCATGAGTAGGTATAGTAGAGACTCACGGATCAGTATGGAGACGTCTGTATTTATCCTCGGGAGGCTGTAACCTTTATGAAAACTTCATATTCTTAAATTCATGCCATGCGAATCTGTTGATCCGAGCACTAAACTTCTGTTATTCTATTCTATCACAGTTGGTGAGGACATGTGTTACTGGTCAAGACTGACGATCACCAGTACCACAAACTGGGACCACTAGAGGCCTTAAACGCGGCTGAGACTGTGGTGGAGGTAGGGGTGTTGCTTGCACAGCAGCTAGGGCAACACTTGCAGATCTAGAGGCCGCCCCAGCTTACGATTAGACTCTACCTAGGGATGCTCCAGCAGCACCAGTTCCTGCACCGGCTGTGCCTATTGTTATTTCTGGTCTCCAAGAGACTTTGGCTTCGATTCAGACTCTGTGCATAAGCCTTGTTTAGGCAGTCGTAGTTTCTACAATATTAGCGTATTCAGAGACTCCAGACACGGTAGGCACCACTAGCCTATCTGGTTGCACCTACTCAAAATTTTATGGTTCCAGTTATGCCTGATGACTAGTAGCATCGATTGGAGAGGTTTGGTAGAGAACTTGAGAGTTGTGTTGTATAGATTGAGCGAGGATAGGCTTTATGCAAAATTCTCCAAGTGTGAGTTTTGGCTCGGTTCGTTGCCTTCTTCGGGAACGTGGTGTCTAGTGAGGGTATTCAGGTTGATCTGAAGAAGATAGAGGCAGTTCATAGTTGGCCCATACCTTCTTCTGCTACTAAGATTTGCAGGTTTCTTGGTTTGGCGGGTTATTACAACCAGTTTGTTCATAGATTTTCATGTATCGCATCGCTCTTGACCCAGTTAACTTTGAAAGGTGTTCCATTAGTGTGGTCGGATGAGTGTGAGGAGAACGTTTAGAAGCTCAATATTGGTTTGACCACAGCTCCAGTGTTACTATTGCTATCAGCTTCACGTTCTTATACTGTGTATTGTGATGCTTTGAGAGTTGGTATTGGGTATGTGTTGATATAAGAGGTTAGAGTTGTTTCTTATGCTTCTCGTTAGTTGAAGCCTCATGAGAAGAACTACTTTGTTCATGGTTTGGAGTTGGCTGCCATAGTTCACGCATTCACAATTTTGAGGCATTACTTGTATGGTGTGTCTTGTGAGGTTTTTACTAATCATCATAGCCTCCTGCAGGTATTCAAGCAGAAGTATCTCAATCTGAGGCAGCGGAGATAGTTGAGGTTGCTAAAGGATTATGATATTACTGTTTTGTACCATCCGGGGAAAACCAATATGGTGGCTGATGCTTTGAGAGAAATGCAGTGAGTATGGGGAGTTTGGCATATATTATAGTTAGGGAGAGACCTTTTACAGTTGATGTTCAAGACTTGGCTAATTGATTTGTGAGGTTGGATATTTGAGATCCCAGTCGAGGATTGGCTTTTGTGATTTCTTGGTCTTTCTTATTTGATCACATCAGAGAGCGCTAGTATGATGATCCTCATTTGCTTGTCCATAAGGACACAGTTCAGCATGGTGATGCCATAGATATGACTATTGACGTTGATGGGGTTTTGAGGATGGAGGTCCGGATACGCGTGCCCATTATACATAGGCTTCGGGAGTTGATTTTAGATAAGGCCCGTAGCTCGTGGTATTCTATTCATCCAGGTTTCGCAAAGATGTATCGGGATCTCAAATAGAACTACTGTTGGATAAGAATGAAGAAAGATATTGTGGAATTTGTAGCTCTGTATCTCAATTTTCAGCGGGCAAAATATGCGTATCAGAGACCAGATAGCTTACTTCAGCGGATAGATATTCCAGAATAGAAGTGGGAGTCGATCACCATGGACATTGTAGTTGGGCTCCCATGGGCTTTGAGGAAGTTCGAAGCTATTTTGGTGATAGTGGATCGGCTAACCAAGTCCGCGCACTTCATTCCGGTGTGTACTACCTATTCTTCAGAGCGTTTGGAAAAGATCTATTTGTGGGAGACTATTTGTTTGCATAGTGTCCTAGTTTCCATCATTTCAAATAGGGGCACTCAGTTTACTTCACAGTTTTGGAGGTCGGTACAACGAGAGTTGGGTACTTAGGTCGAGTTGAGCACAACTTTTCACCCTCAAACGGGCGAGTAGTTCGAGATCACTATTCAGATCTTGGAGGACATGTTGTGCACTTGCGTCATTGATTTTTGAGGGTCATAGGATCAGTTTCTTCTGCTTGTAGAATTTCCTCTTAACAATAGTTACCAGTCGAGTACTCAGATGGCTTCATATGAGGCTTTGTATGGGAGGCGGTGTAGATCTCCAGCTGTTTTGTGTGAGCCCGGTGAGGCTAGACATTTTTGTACGGACCTGGTGAGGATGCTTTAAACAAGGTGAAGGTTATTCAAGAGAGGCTTCGTACAGTGCAGTCGAGAAAAAAAAGTTATTCTGACAGGAAGGTTTGGGATATGTCCTGCATGGTTGGCGAGAACGTTTTGTTGAAGGTTTCACCCATGAAGGGTGTTATGAGATTTGGAAAAAAAGGGAAGTCGAGTCATCGATGCATTGGGCCTTTTGAGGTACTTCGAATGATTAGGGAGGTGGCTTATGAGCTTACTTTACCACCTAGTATATCAAGTGTACCTTCGATATTTCATGTTTCTATGCTCCCGAAATATATTGGGGATCCGTTTCATGTTCTGTATTTCAGCACAGTTCAATTAGATGGTGATTTGACTTGTGACGTGGATCCAGGAGCTATTTTGGAGCGCCAGGGTCAAAAGTTAAGGTCAAAGGATATAGCTTCAGTGAAAGTACAATGGAGAGGTCAGCCCGTGGAGGAGGCGAGCTGGGACCCCACCTATTTGAGGCTTCAAGAATGTTTCTTAACATGTACGAGGACGAGCGTTTGTTTGAGAGTGGGAGGATGTAATGACCCGACCGGTCGTTTCATGAGTTACCACTCCATTTCCCCCATTTCTACTTCTTTATGCTTGTTTCATCTGTATTATATGTTATCAGGTTGAGTGTTTCGGATTCAAATGCGAAAATGGGACCATAAGTGAAAACCGCAGATGCGATGTCTAAGACCGTAAAATCGGTAACGGGACCGGATGTGCGAAAGGCATGGGCCAGAAGGTATAAATAATTTCGTTCATGATTATTGAGTTATTCTTCACCATTTTCATGCCGGTTTAATCTTTAGGGAGCTATTTGAAGAAGGATTTCAAGGAGAATTCATAGAAGTAAGATTTTTGGACCCTAAACTCATTTCTAAGGTGTTATTTCACTGATTTTGGCTTGTTAATAAATGGAAATTAATGGTTAAAATTAGGGAAACTAGGGCTTATGATTGGACACCTTTGACCAAAGATTTGAGGGTTCATTTGTGCTCGGATTTTAGTACTTTTTATATATATGAAGTCGCAGAGAGACAATGAGTCTACTGATTTATCTTTTATCGAATTCCGTAACGTGGGCTTGGTTTGGTTAATTTCAGGATTTGCATTGTATTTTTATTACACTCGAGTGGGCTTTGTTCCTTTAGCATTTTTTGTTTGTTATGTACTTATTTTGTCTAGATTTGAGGCAAATGGAGGCCAATTCTTGAGGAAAAGGTTTCGCGTGCTAGAGTTCTATGATTTTTATGAAGCTGATGCTATGCCAAGTTACAGGCGAATGAGCGTGCACCATGAAAATCGTGGCATGGATTATTCTAGAGCGTTACTTATTGGTTATTTGTTATCGATTCTTGTGCTGTGATTATATGATCTAGTTGTTGAGTGGAAAATCATGCTAATTATTATGTTGAGGATTCACGTCAACACTGTTGATACTTGAAAGGTCGTTTCTTGCTATCATTTCATTAGATTCATGTATATTCTATACTCAGTCATGTTCATGCATATTTTATCATACATCAGTCTCAATTATTGCTATTTGGCATATTATGACATTTTTCCCATGTGTATGAGACTGTAATGTATTGACTGAGTGAGGTCGAGGGCCGAATATCAATTGACAGTATGGGATCGGGTGCACGCCGTAATAATGATATTGATCGTACCTTCGCTGGCATTGATATATCACTTGGCTCAGAGAAGCCCTTCCAAAGTCTTTACAACCCCAGTGAACGCAGTAGATGATTATATTAAGGAATAGATCTTCCTTGGACATGGATTTGTTTGAAGTACTATACTGGGAGATGGATCTTCTCTATGATGCTGGATTGGCCTACTCCCTTAGTTCTGGATGGCTACAACCAGTTATTTATATTCCATGATGGATCTTCCCTGGGTCGGATGGACATATACTGTACCGAGGATTTGAGCACTTGTTAGTAGACTTTCATTGAACATTGATCATGCTAGTTATGCATTATGTAAAATCTCCGAGTTTAGAGCGAGCTTCCAACTATTCAGTTGCATTTAAATACTACTATTGAACTTTACTTGAACTATAAGTATGTCTATACTTCCTGTTTCGATATATGTTATTTCCTGTTGAGATTTGGTCTGTCACTACTTGTTAGTCTACAGGTTGGACTTGTTATTTACAAAGTTGGTGTACTCACTTTACCCCCAGCACCCTATGTGTTGATCCAGGTATCTCGAGGTATGATAACGGTTGTTAATATTTCTTGTGCAGACTTTCATCAGAGATTGCGAGGTAGCTTCTTGGCGATCACAGTTCCATCTTCTTCTTATGTATCTTCCTTTAGTTTTACTTATTGTATGTATTCAAATTTTTGGTACTAAGGATATGGTGCGGGATGTTTCTCCTGATATAGTTGATTGGGCTATTATCGTTGCGTTACAGAAGGATATCTTGTCATTTCAGCTCAGTAGTTGTCCCTCTGAGAGCATTGAGTCCGTGCACAGGTTGCTTTCATGCTCATGATGATTATCGCATAGTAATGACGTGATAGTAGGATGCCTACCTATGTGTTGGGGCAGTGAATGAATTGAAACAAGCTTTGCAAAGTGTGTAGTTCCGAGATTTAGTATCTTATTTTCGGTAGAGGAAAAGAAGTTGGCCTATGAATTTCTATATTTGGGTAAACGAAGTGCCGAGACTTGGTATTCTCAAGCATGGTGGAAATTTCATCTACGATGTAGTGTCATCGTCCTCAATTGTATATTTTTAGTTTGCTGGTGTTATGGTCTTTCGTAATTTGCCTTTGGGGAAAGATATTGTGAATAGTATTAGAGAAACAACAATCAGAGATCGTAGTGTGTGGTGATTTAGGATAGAATCAATGTTTCTAATGTGAAGGCTCAAGAAAGATGATCTTCGGAAGGGTTGTCACGAGCTCAAGTGGGCTCAAGTGGTACGAAGATAGAATTTATTTAAGGAAACAACTGAGCAGCAAAGGATGAGGAAGGACGTGTGGGAAGCGTCATACGGTGGTTAAACTTCCAAAAGGCTAGGTATAAGAAGCAAAGGTTGAATAGTTGATTAAAGAACTGAGTTCCGCGAAAGTGGGAGAGTGGCGGAGTTGCATATGGGTTTTGTGATAGGATGACAACAAACCTTATGGAAAATTTTCAATGATTTGGGGATTTTGGCGGACGATAATTGGGTTTACGGATTTAATTTAAAGTATTGGCTATTATGCGGTGGGAGATTGGATATGACGGAAAGGAGTTGTTCGATATGGAGAAGGATACAATATATATATATATATATATATATATATATATATATATATATATATATATATATATGAATCAGAAGATATTGTTGCACATTCGGTTGATGTCTACAAAGAGTGAATGGACTTGCGCAACTGGTGAATGAGCACGGGCTTAGGTGGGTTAATTCCCGTGAGTAGGTCAATAGTCGCGTGTTTGGCAAAGCTTCTGCGAAGGATTTAGCTAGCTATCCAGTAAGAGGTCGAATATGTGGTTATTGATAGATATTCAGAGTGTTCATGAAATATTAACGGAAAGATTTCAAGGAATCTGGCGGTTTGATTGTGCCAAATCATGTCAATAATAGAGAAATAATATTGGTGGGTTCTACAGTTGTTTAATAGTGGCTTCAAGCTAAGTGGGAGAGTCCCCCCCCCCCATACGATTGGATTAGAGGTAATTTAAGCAAATGAATTGTTAAAGGTGTGCCTGGGGCAGCCTTATTGGTTAATGTTCATATTTGGGGAAGGATTCAGGATTTATGCCTTGTATAGATGTGGGTTTCAAGGAAAATGATTTGGTCGGGCGCTTTGTCGAGAGGGTTCATGTGCTAGAAGATTCATGGAGTTGATTATATTTAGGTCCAAGCCAGAGAAGGTGGCTCTCAACAATAGTCCTAGTGGATTCAAAATGGTAAAGTGTGGTGCCTAATTATTTCAAGCCTATATGTATGGATAAGATTCAAGATTTTGTAGTAGCTTATGAGGAGAGGTCCAAAATGTTCTTTTATGTTTTTAATTGGAGTGTATAATTCGGGAGGAAAATGAGAAAAGACTTCAAATACGTAGAGGGATTATTAGAATGGGAATACCAGTTGAGGATGTGAATGTGTGCACAAGGGAGATATGAAATAGTTCATGGGATTTGAGACAACATAGTCTCGTGATTCAAGGTCACTCGGAATAAATGTAGATAGAGTGTGTTAGGTGTTGAATGGAGTTATTATTATTTCTAAAGCAATCAAGGATAAATTGGAAGAAGATATGTTGGTTAGCCGTAGTTGAATTGGCATATTGGTGGTAGTGATCAGTTTCTTCAGCATGATCAAGTTATGCAAGTGATTTGTGACGGTACGTGTAAGGCTTGTAGGCCACCGTAATTGATGTTACTCAGAAATTTTCTACTATTATGGCCTGTTGTGTGTAGACGGATCCAGGAAGGGCTATGGTGCCTTAGACCACTACTTAGAGATTTGCGTATTCTACAGTTATGAGAATTTTCATGTGTGTTTCTATGGTTCACCTGAAGTGAGTTAAGTGAAATTTTTTTATATGATGATTTGTTAATCTATTAGTGGTTCCATAGTTATGATGAAAATCGTGTTCTATCGAATATTGGCATAGTGGGTGCTTTGAGTGGTATGGAATTTGAAGTGAGGATCAATGTTGTAGTTCGGTGTTAACAGGGTTGTCACGAGTTCGGATTAGCAGTAAAGGAGTTTCGATGTTTAAGGTAAGTTGGTATTGTCTTCAGTATCACCTGATATCAGTGTTTTGCGAAAAAGGCTTTGCATCTTGGTTAAGTATTCTTGATCGCTTTTCAGGGTTAATACGACTAATGATTTGGATTTACAGACTTGTTATCTGTCAAGAAATATTTTGGAAGTGTGCCCCACGAGAAGGTTGTGTAAATGTGACATGTAATCACTTGGTTAATTGAAGAGTTAAACCAAGTATGAAGATTATGGTGATATTGTTAATTTGAAAATTGATGCCAGAAGGGCACTCGATGTATTAGGTTGTGGATTGTGTAGGATTACTCTGGTTATGATGGTTGTTCTTGTGTATTATGAGAAAAGAGGAGTTATGATGGACCATTGAAAGGTTATTAGCCTAGTTTAGTGAGATCAAAATCAACGTGAGTTATGCTGATGGATTTAAATGTGAATATGGGCTCTAAGGCAGTCACATTGGCTATACCAGGTGTGCCACGGATCGAGTGGCAAGGTGTGACTGATTATGTTCCTAGTTGAGTGATCTCTTTCTAGAAGGACTAGTGTATGGTTCGGAAGTGTTATCTTTCGTATCTAACCTTTGTTAGGGATGTCGTAGCTGAGACTCCCATTATTGATTTTGTTCGCATCATATGGGATTTTCCTGATGTATTTCCTGCAAACCTACCGGGCATGCCACCGAACAGTGATATTTATTTTGCTATTGATCTGGCTCCGGGCACTCAGCCCATTTCTATTTAGCCGTATCGTATGGAACTAACGAAGAAGAAGTTGAAGGAGCAGCTTCGGGAACTCCGTGATAAGGGGTTCATTTGGCCTAGTGTATTACCTTGGGGTGCACCAGTTCTGTTTGTAAAGAAGAAGGATGGCACTAAGAGAATGTGCATTGATTATGGGCAATTGAACAAGGTATCAATTAAGAACAAGTGCCCTTTCCCTCGCATTGACAAATTATTCGACCAGCTTCAAGGAGCGACAATGTTCTCCAAGATTGATCTCCGTTCTGTTTATCACAAGTTGAAGATCTGAGATTCAGATATTCCTAAGACAAACTTCAAATCCAAATATGGTTATTATGAGTTCTTGGTTATGTCTTTTGGATTGAACAATTCCCTAGAAGCGATCATGCATTTTATGCACAGCGTGTTCCGGCCTTATCTCCACTCATTCGTTATTGTCTTCATTGATGATATTTTGGTATATTCGCGTACACATGAGGAGCACGCGAAGAATTCGAGGGTAGTGTTGCTAAGAATAAGGTAGGAGAAGCTTTTTTCAAAGTTCCCCAAGTGTGAGTTTTGGCTTGGTTCAATGGCTTTCTTAGAGCACATGGTGTCCAACTAGGGTATTCAAGCTAATCCGAAGAAGATAGAGGCGGATCAGAGTTGGCCCATACCATCCTCAACCATAGAGATTCGCAGGATTCTTGGTTTGGCAGGCTATTCTCATCAGTTTTTCATGGATTCTCATCTATCGCATTACCCTTGACCAAGTTAACTCAAAAGGGTGCTTGATTTGCATGGTCAAGCGAGCCAGAGGAGAGCATTCAGAAAATCAAGACAACCTTGACCGCAGCACTAGTGTTGGTTTTGCCATAAACTTCAGGGTCATATACCATTTATTATGATGGTTTGAGAGTAGGGATTGGTTTTGTGTTTATGTGGGAGGGTAGAGTTATTGCTTATGCTTCTTGTCAGTTGAAGTCCCATGAGAAGAACTACCTGGTTCATGATTTGAAGTTGAATGCCATAGTTCACGCGTTGAAGATTTGGAGGCATTACTTGTATGGAATATCTTGTGAGGTGATCACTGATCATCGCAGTCTTCAGCATTTGTTCAAGCAAAAAGATCTTACTTTGAGGCATCGGAGGTAGTTGGAGTTGCTAAAGGATTATGACAACACTATATTGTACCTTCTGAGGTTTGCCGATGCTTTGAGCAAAAAGGTAGTGAGTATGGGGAGTTTGGCATATATCCCAGTTGGGGAGAAACCTCTTGCAGCTGATGTTCAGCCTTGGTCAATCGGTTCGTGATAGTGGACATTTCGGAGCCCAGTAAGGTATTGGCTTGAATGGTTTCTTTGTTTTCTTTATATGATCGCATCATAGAGTAACAGTATGATGATCCGCATTTGCTTTTCTTTAGGGATAGAGTTTAGCATGATGATGCTAGAGATGTTACCATTTGTGATGATGGGGTGTTGATGATGCATGGCAGGATTTTTGTGCCCAATGTGGATGGGCTTCGATAGTTGATTCTGGAGGAGGCCCATAGCTCCCGGTATTCCATTCATATGGGTGCCGCAAAGATAAATTTGGATTTGGGGTAGCACTATTGGTTGAGAATAATGAAGAAAGATGTTGTGGGATTTATAGCTTAGTGTCTCAACTGTCAGCAGGTGTAATATGAGCATTAGAGACTGGGTGGCTTACTAAAGTAGATGGATATTCCAGAGTAGAAGTGGGAGAGGATCACTATGGACTTTGTTGTTGGACTTCACCGGACTTTGAGAAAGTTCAATGCTATTTGGGTGATTGTGGATCGGCAAACCAAGTCTGCGCACTTCTTTCCTGCGTGCACTACCTATTCTTCAGAGCAGTTGGTAGAGATCTATTTCCAGGAGATTGCTTAATTGCATGGTGCCCTTGTGTCCATCATTTAAGATAGGCACACTCAGTTTACATTGCACTTTTGTTGTTCTGTGCAGCGAGAGTAGGGTACATAAGTTGAGTTGAGCATGATTTTTCATCCTCAAACGGACCGGCAGTCCGAGCATACTATTTAGATATAGGAGGACATGTTGCATGCTTGCGTCATTCATTTCGTAGGGTCATGTTATTAGTTTCTACCGCTTGCAAAGTTTACATATAACAACCGCTACCAGTCGAGTATTTATATGGCTCCATATGAGGCTTTATATAGGAGGCGGTGTAGATCTCCAGTTATTTGATTCGAGCCCGGTAAGGCTAGGCTATTAGGGGCAAATTGGTGGAGGATGCTTTGGAGAAAGTGAAGGTTATTTAGGAGAGGCTCCGTATAGAGAAGTTGAGCCAATAGACTTATGCTGATAGGAAGGTTCAAGATGCGTTCTATACGGTTGGTAAGAAGGTCCTATTGAAGGTTTCGCCCATGAAGGTTGTTATGAGATTTGGGAAGAAAGGAAAGTTGAGTCTGTGGTTCATTGGGCCTTTTGAGGTACTTCTGAGGATTGGAGAGATGGTTTATGAGCTTGCTTTGCTACCCAGCTTGTCGAGTGTGCATATGGTATTCCATGTTTTTATGCTCCAGAAGTATATTGGGGATCCGTCTTCTGGATTTCAGCACGGTTCATTTGGATGATGATTTGACTTATGATGTGAAGCCAATAGCTATTTTGGGTTGTCAGATTTGAAAGTTCAGGTCAAAGGATATAGCTTCAGTGAAGGTGAAGTGGAGAGGTCAGCCCGTGGAGGAGGCTACTTGGGAGACCATGCGGGAGATGCGGAGAAGATATTCCCACATGTTTGAGGCTTCAGGTATGCTTCTTGACTCGTTCGAGGACGAACATTTGTTTATGTGAAGACCTGGCCAGTCGTATCATGACTTACCGGTCCGTTTCCCCTTTTTCATTCTTCTTTATGCTTTTTTATCAATTTTTGTGGTATTTGGTTGCTCAGATCGAATCTGGAATGACTTTGGTAAGGTTTGCGACACTTAGTCTCTTTTTAGGAAGCTTAAGTTCAAAAAGTCAACCGGATATTGACACATGTGTTAGAGGGATCAGATATGAGTTTCGATGGTTCAGTTAGCTTCGGAAGGTGTTTTGGAACTTAGGAGTGTAATCGGAAAGGGTTTTTGAGGTTCGGAGTAGATTTAGGCTTTAATTGGTGAAGTTGATGTTTTTGCAATTTTCAGTTTGTATGCGAGATTTTGATATGGTTGTCGGAATTGAATTTCGAGAGTTGAAATACCTCTATTGTGTCATTTGGGATATGTGTGCAAAATTTCAGGTCAATCGGACCTCGTTTGGTTGGTTTATGATAAAAACGAAATTAGGAAGATTTTTGAAACTTAGCCTTGAATCCGATGTGTTTTTATTGATTTGATGTTGTTTGAAGTGTTTTGAAGATTGGTACAAGTTTGAATAAGGTTTTAGTATATATTGATGCCTTTAGTTGAGGTTTCAAAGGCCTCGGGTGAATTTCGGGTTGTCAATCGGACTGTTTCATAAAGCTTGGAATTGCTGAAAAATTGCAGGTTCAGCTGTTGTAGGTTTTAACTCTTCGCGCTCGGGAAGAGTCAGGGGAAGTCAGTGGGATTTGGCCTTCATGTTCGTGAAGGGGAGTCACGTGTTGGCAAAGGAATGGGTTAGTAAGCATCACATTTGCGAGAGGCTTGGTCGCATTTGCGTAGGGTTGTGAGGCTGAGGCATCGCGTTTGCGATGTTAGGGTGGCGTTCACGAAGAAGGTTTTTGGTCAGCGGAATTTTTGTGCTTCGCGAACGCGAGGCTTTGACCGTGTTCACGAAGAAAGAATTGAGGCCTGGGTAGAATGTTCTTAGGGTCGTTTTGTCCGTGAATGTGGGGTTTATTTCTTCCATTGTTGGTCATTTTTGGAGCTTTTTGAAGGAAATTGAAGAGGGATTCAAGGGGAACCATTTTTCGGTAAGATTCTTGGACTAAAAACGAGATTATTATGTGAATTCGACCTAGTAAATCATGGAAATTAAGCCAAAAGGTGAAGAACTAGGGCTTGGAAATTTAGACTTTTGATTGAGGATTTGATGGACCATTTGAGGTCGGGTTTTTTGAACTTTTAGTATGTATGAACTCGTGGGGAGATGAGGAATCTATTAATGTAAAAATTATCAAATTCCGAGACATGGGCCCTGTTGGAATTTGTGCCAACTATCGATAATTTTTTCTTGGGCTTCGATCCCTTAGCCTATTTTGACGTCTTCGTTCTGATTTTGGATAGAATCAACGCGAGTGGAGGCTGATTCGAGGGGCAATGGCATCGCGAGCTAGAGATTTGACTCGTTCGAGGTGTGTAATGATTGTAACTGATGTTCTGAAGGTTTGAAATCTCGAATTGTACATCGTATTATTATATTGAGGTGAGGCACATGCTTGATGACGAACATGGGATGATGCAATATTGGGGATTGTGACTTGGTCTATCTCGATTGACGATTTTACCGCGTATTTGACTGAAATCTAGTTGATATCATCATTAATTGGGCTGAATTCCATATTAGGGCTTCTTGCCAACTATTTGAACCCTTCGGGGATTTTTATTGATATTTCCTCACTGTTTTGATTTTATAATTGAACTCAGTCATGTTGATTTCATACTCAGTCATGTTTACCCATTGTTAATACTTAAATGATGTTTGTGTTGAGAACACTATTTTACTAATGCCCTAGTGGCTTATGAGGATTTTTTACATATTAAGGGTGGGGGCCTATGTTGTGAGGAAACACTTATATTGATTGGAGGCCGAGGGCCTGAGATATGTACGATACGAGGTTGCTTGATTGATATGATGTCGGAAGTCTTGTGATAATGGCAAGAGATGGATTGATATTTTTCTTGGGACATAAAGGGCCCCTCCAGGAGTCTGCACACCCCCAGTGAACGCGGGTACCCATTGTGATGTGAGATTGAACCCGAGGGGCTGGTATTGTTCTGAGATATTGCTTGAGGGGAGGTTTTGTTGAAATAGTGCCCGAGGGGCGAACCTTTGCGTGTTTATTTTTCCTTAATTTCTTTTCAATTATATGTTTACTTGTGAAAAAAAGGTCTTTTACTATCTCTTAACTGGTTTACTTTTTTTAAATGGTTTTTACTGCTTCATTATAGAATGCATTGTGCCTTACGTGTTTGCATGCTTTCAGTCGATTTTTACATTTGTTGCTCACTGAGTTAGAGTACTCACTTTATTCTTGCGCTCTGTGTGCATATTCAGTGGTAGCTACTTTTTCTCCCAGGTGGTGATACTTCTAGCTTCAAACGGACATGCGGAGTTCACGAGGTAGCTTCCTGGGATCCGCAGTCCTGTGTCTCTCCTTTTTTATCATTTATATCTTGTTTAAGACAGTTGTACTAGTATAAAGACTTACAGACTTGTATTACGACTAATAGATGCTCATGACTGGTGACACCCTGGTATCGGTCTGTGTATGGGTGTTCTTCCACACATTTATGACATTATCTACTATTTCAGATTTATTTTTATCATGTTTAGATTGTTTCTTAATGCTTAACTATTAATATTTGGGAAATGGGAAGTGTTGGCTGGCCTTGTCTTCACGAGAGGCGCTATCTCGACCGGGTTCGGATTGAGGGTCATGTCAAGTTAGGTCACCGCAGAAGCAGGACCACACATGCGGAAGAAGGAGCACAAAAGCGAAGTGGGCTGCGAACCCCAGACCGCAGAAGCGGCACTTGGTCGAATTTGAGCAAGAAAATTGGTAGAAACTTGGGTTTTGAAGGAAAATATAGAAAATGGATATTTTGGATTTTTACCACGATTTTAGGTATGAAATTGAGAGTAAATTATATATTTGAGTTCGTGAAGCTTTGGTAAACTTAATCCTCAAACAATTTCGAAATCAGGACACGTGGGCTAGAGGGCATTTTTGTTAACTTCTCGATCGGGGTTAAGAATTGCAATGAATTGGATTGTAATGAGTAATTGAACATATATTAATGGATTTGCATAATTATTGGCTAGAATTGGAGATTTTAGCATTGATTCGAGTCTTCAGAAGGGCGTGGAATGTCGGTTGTGGATCTTCAGAGCAAGGTGAGTGTCCTTTCTAACCTTGTAAGAGGGAATTTTCCCCATAGGTGAAATAATCTGTTATGTGTTCCTATTGTGGAGGCTACGTACACATGAGATTGTGAGAGTCCATGCGTAGCTACTAATATGTGTAAGTCTGGGTAGTCTAGGACCCAAAAGCATGTTATTCTTGGAATATATGTAATTTTATCGACAAATGAATTGCTTAAATCCTATGAAATTGGTAAATGAATTTTCTACAAGGATTAAACTTTATTTTCTAAAATTGTTAAATGAGAATTGGGTTTTATTTGGATAAATGTTCCTCGATATATTCTTAGTTGGCTGTCTGAGCATGTATTTCTATGTGTACCTGCATCACATGTATGGTTCGCGAGCAGTGTAATTGTTTATTTAAATTTTACCGCATCACACGTATGATTCGCGAGCGGGATAGTATATGCGTCTATGATTCGCGTCATTCGACCATCGGCAATGCATATTTTACATTTATGTTGGATTGGACCGTATGACATCAGCATGATTTGCGCATGCTTACATTGCTTTCCTTGAGATTCATTGATATTGATATTTGCTCTCTCGACTTGAGATAAAAGTTAAATAATGGTTTATGAATTGGAAAACTTTTAAAATAATGAATCTTCTATCATTTTCGTGATTTATTTGAATTTACGATTGTTCTTAATAAATCTGTGATTTATCGCATTAATAATATTACTATTGGACCACTAACAAGCGTCGAAGTCAACCTCTCATCTCTACTTCTTCGATATTAGACAGGATACTCGCCGGGTACACATTATTTTCGTACTCATACTACAGTTGTTGTGCATTTTTATTGCACGGGTTTATACGTGGATAGTGGCTTAGTAGCATAGTGGCGTAGTTGGTACGAAGACTTAGGTGAGTTGCATTTATCGAGATGAACTGCAACCAGCAGAGTCTCCTTTAGAGTATTGTACTGTATTTTTTTCCTTTCGTTCGATATTATATTTTGAACAATTTTTGAATTACATTATCTCTTAGAGATTTCTCATGCTGTTATGACACCGGGTTTTGGAATGATTATGGGGTACTCTATACTTACTTCTAAACATTCTTTTTTTTTATCGTAAAGATCATCTTTTACTACCTGAGTTGAAGGAAATTATCAGTTTTCACAATTTTTAAGATAAGAATTAAATTAAGCATTTATGGTTAGCTTTCATGACAGCGATGTCCGGCGCCATCACGCTCTTAGTGGATTTTGGGTCCTAATATATTAATTAAAAACCATCATTTCAGCACAATATGAAATGTAAATGAAACGTTTCAAGCGAAGAATATAAAAACTGAGATAGTATTATTAATGTATCAAGCTTCTTAAACTATCCCAGCGAAACGATATTACTTCATTATGAGGTAGGAAAAGCTAAAAATGATATTTAGAAGACTAGAAATATTTACAAGACTAAAAAATATTTTTACTACAAAGAAAGAAGACCAAGATTAGTTCTTGTCTTACAAAGATTTGATATGCCTATACAAAGATACTTTGCTATTCATAGGAAAAGATGAGTAGCTTTAGTCATGTTCCACATTTGCGAATGTGAAATCCATGTATGTGAAGTGACCTTTGTGTATGTAGATTCCATATATGCAACTATAGAACTTGGCTTCACTCTTCACTTCATAAGTTAGTCTTGCAAATGTAGATTCCATGTATGCGAATGTGATCTTTGCAAATATAGATTCTACACATGCATATATGACTCGTTTGCTTTTATTATTGACTTCATGGGTTGGATTTGAGAATGTAAGTTCCATAGATGCAAATGTGACCTTTGTGTATATAGATTCCACATATGCATCTATAGCTATTTTGTTTCCATTCAGACTTCATGGGTTATACTTGCAAATGTAGGTTCCATGTATGTGAATGTAATTTTGCGTATATAGATTTCACATATACAAATGTGCTCCTTTAAAATCTACAATTGTATATTTTCATAAGCTCATAAGTATATTCCACATTTGTGAATATGAAAATGATGTGCACAATTGTGCCTTTGCTTCATTCTCTTGTCGTTTAGCTTCTTTCCTTCTTTTTCATAATTTCTTTTTTCTGCAAGATTTTTTAGAAAATTTTCAAGGATAGGATATTATTATTCTTATTTTATTTAAAAAAATTATTTTCTACATAAGAAATTATATGAATAATTTATACCCATCAAATACCCCCATACTTGAACTTTTGCTTGTCCACAAGTAAAAAAACTTTAAAAAACATATCTTCCAAAATCCATGACTATTGAAGGATATAAAATTTATACAAAATAAATATCTTCCAATATGGTCAATGCAATTAACCTTTAAATTCATGAAATCTTTTACCTTATTTCTGAATTCTGCTTTTATCAACAAGAACTTGCAATCTTCTTCTACCATTATATCTTTTGAAATTGATAAATTTATGATCACTTATTCAGTTAATATCATACTCTTGTCCACATGCTTATTCTTTATATTTTTCTTCACTAATATAGGTTCAACACTGATTTTTAGAATCTTTCTATGACTTTTCTTGGCTTGTAATGTTAGGCTTCAGGCTGGTATGGTAAGGATATTTTTAGAGTGACTTCTTTTCTCCGGCTTCGAGCAACAATTTCTTGGTGCTCTACATTTCCTCCCTTTGATAACACTTCTTATTTTCTTATTTTCTTTTTTTCTTTGTAATTTCAAATATCTTATATTTGAATTTTTTTTCTTCTTCCATCTTTTTTATATATATACACCAATCTCTGCTCACTTTTAGCTGAAAGATCTAATGACTATATATATATATATATATATATATATATACAAAATTACTTTTCTTTTTTGTCTTTTTCTTATTCTTTATAAGAGATCAAGGTGTTGAAAAAAGTGGGATAAATGCTCAAATAAGGGCTCTTATGGAATATTTATATGTATTTGGTTAGAAAATAATAAGGTTAGAAAATGATAAATCAAAGAAGGCTTTATTTCATTTTCCAAAAATCAGTTTCACCTATTATTTCTCCTTGACGAACACTAAGATCAAGTTCAAGCCAAGTTTATTGACTCTACCTGTTGTGCGATCATAATTGTTCTCAATTCCAATTGTTTGCTAAGATAATGATTTTTGCTCCTGCCTTCACAAAATCAAAATTATAGATATAAAATTATATGGTGAAGATGAAAAAACTTAATCATTGGACATATAGTAAAGAATTTATTTTGTTAATTAAACCCCCTACAAATAGGATAGAGGAGAGAAAAATAAATATATATAAAGATACAAATTTATATAAACATATACATCCATTAATTAGATACATATATAACATATACTAGAAATGCATTAGAATATACCTCCTCCACACGAGAACTATTTCATCCTCCTGGATAAAACACGTAATAGGGGATATACATATATAAGTATTAATTTAAGAAAAAGAAAAAAATTAATACTAGTTTATATAAAATAAAATAAAAAAGGCTTTCAAATTTACAATCACAGAAGAAAGCTTGAAAGAAACTGTGACTACACATGTTGTATGTGTAATAAATTGACTAATTTAAGACCTTATCACGCATTTGGTCCTGATATAAATATAAGCCAAAAATTACTCGAGCCAACATTCGAATTGAATCATCAAATGGTTAACCAACCAATTACTTAGGCATACTGATCACCATGGAGTTGCTCCTGTATAGGTAATTCAGTTTTTGTAGAGCCCTTCATGATATGCTCTGATTGTACAGTAACCTGGATATTGACCAGGTTAATTGGTTAAGCATTTAGTTATCAAACCTATGTTAGACTTATAAGGCTCCATTGCTTCACCCTCAACGGCTACGAGTATGTCACAATAGCTCTGAGTTTAACGTTGCCAGCTCGACTAATTATTTATGGAATTCTTCAATCTACCGAAGTGACAGATGAATGTCGCTCAATGTCCTCCAAAATACAATATTATTTTTTGACCATTTACCTTAAACTTATCACCTCCATGTTCCGTTGGATTTCAAATGCTCCAGATAGAGTAACATAATATTGGAAGGACTTGTCCACCTTGATTTTAATTTTCCTGGGAATAGCCTGAGTCGATAATTGAAAAGAAGCACTTGATCTCTAATTTTAAAAAAAAATTGTCGGATCAAATTATCATGCCATTTTTTGTTTTTTCTTTAAAAACTTTTGCATTTTAATAGGATTCAAACCTCATTTTTTTTTAAACTCATTAACCTGAAAAAACTATTTTTACCAGCATAGGGTAATTCAAAGTTTAGTTCTTTTAGTTCCCAGAAAAATATTTGTTCTAATTCAACGTCCAAATGGAAAACTTTCTCAAAGACTAATCGATTTGGGAATGTTCCAATTGGCATTTTGAACATTGTTCGGTAAACCCATAGTGCATCATCTAATTTTAAAGCCCAATCGTTTCTTGAGATTCCAATCGTTTTTCAAGAATTCTGTTTACTCAGAGTTGGAACTTCAACTTGCGCTTGAGATTGAGCATGATATGATATTCCTGTTTTATGACTCACACTATATTTTGTCAGTAAATCAGAAAATTGTCTATCCATAAAATGAGTCCCTTAGTCACTAATGATGATTCATGGTGTACCAAATCTGGTAAAATATTTATTTTTGATAATTTTGCACATAGATCGAGCATCATTTTCTCTTGTGGGGTTGGCTTCAACCTATCTTAACACATAATTCACATGCACAAGGATATATTCAAGAGAATGATGGAAAGGAAAACGACCCATGAAATTTATCCCCAAACATCAAATATTTCACCTACATGTATTGGTTGCAATGGATCTCATCTCTTCTTAGTGATGTTACATGTTCTCTGACACCTGTCATGTTGTGCAACTTATGCTCGGGCATCTTTAAAGAGAGCCGGCCTAACAAATTTAGCTTCAAAAACTCTAAAGGCTGTTCAATTTGCTTCATAATGACCTCCAATTTCTCTGCCATGACAGCGATATAAAATTTTGCTCATCTCTTCTTTAGGCACACATGTTCAAATGATGTTATCTGCATAAATTTTAAACAAGTAAGGTTCATTCCACAAATAATACTTTGCCAGATATAAGCTTTTTTCCTTTTTGGTAAGAGAGATTTTGGGGCATCCACTTTCCAACCAAGTAATTTGTAATATCTGCAAAGCATGGTGGTTGAATCACAATTGAATTAACTGCAAATCAGGAAACTCTTCCTTTTTTCTCTAATCTCAAGGGGGGGATTTTCTAATCTAGACAAGTGGTCAGCTACTTGATTTTTTGTTCCTTTTTTGTGTTTTATCTCAAGGTCGAATTCTTGTAGATGTAAAATACATCTTAACAATCTAGGTCGAGAATATTACTTAGCTAAGAGGTATTTCAATGCTGGATGAACAGTAAAAACAATAACCTTTGTTCCGATCAAATAAGATCGAAACATGTCAAAAGCAATTACTACTGCTAGTAACTCTTTTTCTGTTGTGGTATAATTTTGTTGAGCCTCATTCATATATATACTAGCATAGTAAATAGGACGAAAGATCTTATCCTTTCTCTGGCCTAAAACAGGTCCAACTGTTGTTTCGCTATCATCACACATGACCTCAAAAGGTTGATTCTAGTCTGGGGACACAACTATACGGGAGGTTGATAACTTTTCGTTAAGGGTCTCAAATTCTTTCAAACAATAACCTGATAAATCAAACTTAATATCTGTCATCAAAATGTGACAATGAAAATCCTTTTATGAACCGTCTGTAAAAACCTGTATGACCTAGAAAGATCTAATGCGTTTAACAGTTGTGGGATGAGGTAATCTTGCTATAAGATCAATTTTAGCCTTATCAATTTCTATCCCTTTAGTAATGATTTTTTTTCATAAAAAAATTCCCTCAGTAACCATAAAATGATGTTTTTCCCCATTAAGAATCAAGTTTGTCTCTTCACATATCTTAAAAACTATGTTCAAGTGGTGAAGACAATCCTCAAATATTTTTCCAACGAGCATACAATTATCCATAAAAATTTCAAGAATTTTTTCAGTCATGTCAAAAAAATTTACTGACATGCAACGCTGGAATGTAGTAGGGTTGTTGCATAGACCAAATAGAATTTTCCTATAGGCATATGTTCCATGCGGACATGTGAAAGTTATTTTGTCCTACTCTTCGGGTGCAATTTGTATTTGCTTATACCCGAAATAGCCATCAATAAAATACTAAAAATTATATCATGCAATTCTTTCTGACTTTTAATTAATAACGGTAAATGAGAATGATCTTTTCTAGTGGCATCAGTGAGACATCTGTAATCAATACAAACTCTTCATCTTGTGACTGTTCTGGCAGGTATAAGTTCATTACTTTCATTTTTTTATTATTGACATACCTTCTTTCTTTGGTATTACCAGAACAGGGCTTACCCAATGGGTGTCTGAAATGGGATAAATAATACAGGCCGCCAAAAGCTTTACAGTCTCCTTTTTTACTACTTCTTGTATTGCGGATTCAATCTCCTTTAGGACTAGACTATTGGCTTGTAGCTATCCTCCATGAGAATTACTTTCGTACAAACAGCTGGATTAATCCCTTTGATATCTTCTATAGTCCATCCCAAGCTCCTTTGTGTTCTTTAGACACTTCAATCAGTTTTTCTTCTTGTCCTCCAATAAGAGAAGATGAAATAATGACTGCAAATAATTCTTCCACAAGATAAACATATTTTAAATAAGATGGAAGAAATTTGAGTTCATTTTCTTGAACTTGTTCTGGTTGCATCTCCTTCTCTTCATAATCTTTTTCTAGCATTCCGGGTTCTCTTCTGATGATAGGATCATCATCTTGTATGGTGTCCGATTTGGCCAAACATATTTCCGTCGAGCCTGGAATTAATTAATTATCCTTGAATTCATCTGTAAGATTATTAATCATGTCAAGTGAAAAACATGAAGATGATGTCTTATCTCATGAAAATTTTAATATCTTTTGCAAATCAAAAATGATTGTTTCTTCATCAACTCTCAAAATCAATTGTCCTTGATGGACATCTAGAGTGCTCTACCTGTTGCAATAAATGATCTACCCAAAATGATTTGTTCATCAGGACATTCCTTCATTTCAAGTACTACAAAATCTATAGGGAAAATAAACTTAACTACTCTTACGAGTACATTTTCTATTATTCCCTTAGGTTTCTTAGTACTTTGATATGCAAACTGAAGAGAAACACTTATTTCTTTCATTTCACTAAGATTTAATATTCTAAAGATAGAAAATAACATCAAGTTAATTGAAGCTCCATAATCACAAAGTGCTTTTTCCTAATATGCTCCTCCCAAAGTGCATGGAATTGTAAAACTACCTGGATAACCAAGTTTTTGTGGTATATTTTGAAGTATAACACTGCATTTTCAGTAAGTATTACCACGGAAACTTCTTCCAATGTCCTTTTATTTGACTAAATATTAATGTGAATTTGTTTTAAAATCAACAAAAACTTTGAAAATTGATTATCAATCTTTTTCTCTTTTCAGTTTTTGTGGAAAAGGAATTTTCACAGGGAAAGGAGTCGATTTTTCAATATCATTTTCTTTTTTTTCTTGACTGCTCTCTTTTCAGATAGTTTAGAGGGTATTTCAACATTCTTACCCTTGTTTACATGTTGTTCTGACTGGTCTGCATATAGTTCATCAAGCCCCTTAACTGACTGTAAGGCAATGGCCTCAAGGTGCTCCTTTAGATTTTTCTTTGCATTGCTTGGAAAGGGACCTTGAATCTTTTGCAACACGATATTTTCCAATTGGCTTAATTGCTTTTCCAGATATATAAGGGATGCACCCTGGCTTTCCATATTTTCATCATTGACCTTAATATACTTATACAAAAGGACTCCAAGACTTGAATGAGCTTGTTGAGACATCTGCTGATATGACTCTGCTTGTTCATAAGGTCTATACATTGGTTGCCCACGTTTCTGATTCTGGTATACCGATGGACCTCGTACATGTTGCTTCTAGAAGCTTTAAGGGTTCTCTGCACCATTTGGATTGCTCCATTCAAATCCTTGATGATTTTGTGCTATTGGACTCCCAAAAGGATGTTGTTTATAACTGACAGAATGGACCTATTCGTCACTATGATTGCTTGATATTCATGGTTTAGATGGTTTCCTCCACTCATGTCACAAGTCTCAAATTGGCTTGGTTGTTGTGTATTCACCTAACAAAATTCAAACTTTTATGCCAAAGAAAAATTTGTTGTATTAGTGTATTTAAATCATTAACCTGATTTACCATAGCAGCCTTCTTGATGAATGCACGCTCAGATGGACATTGGATAGCATTCTCTGAAATCTCATTCAGCAATAGCAATGCATACACCGTGGTTTTTCTTATGACAGAACCTCCTGCAGCTGCATCAATAACATTTCAAACAGAGCGTTTTAACCTGTGATAAAAAATATACAGTTGCTTGTGTTCATGAAATGTCATGGTGTGACATTTTTTTTCACATTGATTTTAATCTTTTAAAAGCCTAATAAGTTTACTCAATGTGATTCTGCATGAAATTAGAGATGTCTTGTCTTAACTTTGTGGTTTTAGCAAGGATAAAATATTTGTTTAAAACTTTCTGAGTCATTTGGTCCCATGTGGTAATGGACCCTTGTGGCAAACTTCACAACCAAGTCTTGGCATCTCCTTTCAAAGAAAAAGGAAATAGCTTTCACTTGATAGATTTAGGAGGTACTCCATTATATTTAGTAGTTTCAACATGTTCCAGAGAGTCAATTAAATGACTATGTGGATCTTTACTTGCATCTCTAGTGAAGATGGAAGACTCTGAATCGCTTGAATCAGGCCAGTCCTGATTTCAAAGTTGTTGGCTGCCACTAGAGGTTTTCTGACACTAGATTCACAGTTGAAACAGTCAGGTCTTGAATAATTCCTTAGGATTTTGTTTGCTGACTTTGGTGCGACTTCATCAAACTGATCCTCCACATGCACTGGTGGTTGAATGTCTTCTACTCCCTAATTTTCCATTCCTTCACGAGCTATGCTTTGAGAAGATGATGTTTTTCCTTTCCTGCACAATCGAAGAGATTTTTCAATTTTGGATCGTAACTAGCCAACTTTTTTGTAGAAGAGTGGGTCATAAACTACTTAAAATTTTAAAGAGAAAAAAGATAATAGTTTCTAAAGCAGTACTAGTAGTTAATAAAATAACAAAAGAAATTTTTAAAGATAAAAAAAATAGTTAGAAAAAAGTAATGCCAGTACAAGTGAATAATAGTAATTAAAGATAAAATTAGAACAGTACTAGTAGATGTCACACCTCCATTTTACCACTTACACGTGGTTACCCCGAAAGGTGACACGTGTATAGGAGTTTTTTCCAATTAAAGTGACATTATTTGAGATGGGATTAAGTCTTTTATTTAAGAGTCGCCACTTGGGATAGGTTTGGCTTCTTGGTGTCCCAAGTCACCGATTTATTTAAAATCCCAAATCGAGGAAATTTCGGCTACCCAATTGGAGTCTGGGAACCAGAAATTCTTGAGTAAGGAATTATGTTGACCCGAGGGATGGTGTTAGGCACCCTCGGATCCCGTGGTTCTAGCACGGTCGCATAAACTCATTATAAGTGGCTGAAATTTGATTTTCTATACATGTTAACCTGCAATTTAGATTATTAACCGCTTTTAAATTATTTCTTTAGGAAAATTTGCAACGTTATTAAAACACGCCGTGAATCGCGTCACATAAATGCACCCGCAATTTTAGACCTATTTTAATTCCATTGAGAATATGATTTGGGTCACATAAATGCGCACCCGAATTTAGGAAGGTAATTTATTAAATACGCGGGCCTATAGAAACTACATCTTTGAGATTTGAGGGAAGGCCGCGAAATTTGCTAAGCGGAACTTCCTATTTTTCTATGTGTATTAATGAATTAAGGAGTCATCGCATACTATTTGCTTGAATTAACGCGACTCACTTTGTTTTTTATAGGGACATCCTAATCCATGGTAAATTTTCTACTATTGCGAGTGCTTAAATATACTAATCGATTTATGTATAGACTGTGTACTTGGGACACACTACATGCGTCTTAGGCTCGTTCGTGGCTAATTGTATAGAATAAATCAAGTTTGGGCCAGCCTGGGAGCATATAGTACTTAGGCTGCGACTTGTAACTATTGTGAATGGTTTGGGCTTTGAGTTATTCAGCGCATAAAAACACATAGGGTTACATACCCCTAATTCATACTGGGCCTCTCATTTAGGCCCAGTTTTGACATGGACGGAAGAGTCCATCTCGAACAACTCATTGGTTTGAAATTATATACAAAAATTACAAATCTACACATTCACAAAAGAATATTAACGATCATCTTCATATTCAATTTTCAGTATTAGACTCGAACTAAATGATTCACATACTCATCAGTCGGAGTATTCGAATCCAAATTTAGAATTCAAGTGCGATTCAGGTTACACTACATGGAAAAAATCTAAAAATGAATTATTACTAAACATTATGAGATTTAAATGAACTGAAATGTTTCATAGCATTTTAATCTTCACATGATTATTAAAACTACTACTTCTTAAGTCAAGTAGCTCTAAGTGCATAGGATCATCACTTGAACCAGCCAGACTAAAATTGAAACTGACTATTAATTGTACATATAAAAGAGAAAACTCAATCAAACGTTTAAGTTATTACATATTGAAACAGTCCCAAATGTCCAATTATTAGAAAAATGGATCAGTCTAATATTGAAATATAACATGATCATCATCTTATTAATATACCTATATTAAAACTAAATAGGGAAAATGGGGGTATGATCCGAAAATATAAATAACAGGAGAGGATCTTCACATTTGAGAATACATTTAACTTTGAACTTCATATATACATGAACTTTGAGTGTACCTGTAATGCAGTAGAAGAAACAAGCCTATGAGTAAATAGAAGAGACCAGCTAAGCAATCAAGAGCCAAATACACAGGACTTCAGGAGAGTTTTTAGATAATTAAGTCTTCAGAAAATGATTCAAACAGCACTAAAGGTATTTTCAGAAATAGGAATAAATATTTCAGCTCTAGTACTAAAAGAAAAGGTTTTTGATCCCTTAAAAATACCCAGATGGTTCTTTTTATCGTAAATCCTTAGGGCATCAGATTTTTCTCTTGTTTTCCTTTGTCATTAACCCAAATTTGCACTTTTCTAAAATAGTCCTTCAATTCCTGACTTGTGCCTCAAGTATGAGGCAGGAATTTTGTTTTTATCCTTGCTAGATGGTTCTAAGGGATTCATGTCAGATTTTTTAAAGGTTCAAATCCCTCTTATAACCTCGTTTCCTTTCTAAATTCCCCCCCCCCCCCCCGAAGTTTTGACCTTTGTTAATTCCTTGACCCTAGTTTAGTTACAATTGACCTTGGTCAATCAAATTTGGGTCACATTTTAACCTTAGACTATACAGGCTCATGAAAGTTCTGAATTAGCCAAAAATTATCAAGGTTCAATACAAATGCCTCAATGTAGACTTTCATATCCAAAAATTTTACAAGACTATCAAAACAAAGGGCTAGAAGAATGAATACATTTATCAACACTTAATTTGCAGAAGTGGCTCAATCAAAATGCTTCAGAAATACTTAACAACGAGAAACACACAGCAATGGTGAGTATTTAGTTCAGGATCATCTTAGGAAGCAAGTAAAGGCTATCAATTAATATTTAAAGGTTCCAACCCCCAAATTAACTTAAACCAATATCAATTACGAAAAAATCAAAGTTATTATGCCAATTAAATACTTAGGGGCGAACCAGAAATCAAAAAATCAGAAAATGGATGTCAATTAAGCCCTAATATCACATCACTAAAGAATTAACTAAACTTTCAAGATGAAGGAACTGATATTAACATGTTATGCAATTATTCAAGAGACGAAGAGACTTCTAGACTAGTGTCAAATAAAGCATATGAATATTGAAACCTATTTCAGATGAACATGTGGACAAACAAACAAACAACAAAAAGAAAATCAACTCAAAGAACTTCAAACTATTAAGCATGTAACTACTGAACTAATCAATTAATAAAAGAAATCAAGCATTTAATCAGCTAATGAAATGAATATAAACAGAAAACTTAGCTTTTTTCACGTATGTCCATTTAGACCATTTAAACTAGCTCTTGACCCTTTCCACAGGGGTACCAAACCCTCTATGGTGGTGTACAACAAATTTTGTGAATTCAAAGAGGGGATTTCATAGTTTTGAGAACTCAGTGTGGTCTCACATTTGGATTTTTTTGGTGTTTGAGGTTGTTTGGGAGTCATGTGTCATATGGTTGGGAACAGGAGGGACCGGGGATTGTCTAGAATGATTTTGAGTCATTTCCGACGTGCTTTGTGTAATAGGGTTAGGCTTTGATTTGATATTCGAGGAGTTTCAGGAATATTCGAGAGGAGTAACATACATGGTTGGAAAAAGGGGATTGAGACGCATTAGGGGTGCAATTTTGGAAGGCTTTGGAACAAGATCGCTGGAGACGGTGGTTCCGACGACCCTGTTTTTGAAGATTGGTAGGCTAGTGGTCAAGGGGTGGTAGTGGGGTTCTCAACGGAGGAGTTACAACACAGAGAAGATTGTACGAGTAGGGGGGCTTGGTCTTTAATCTGTATTACAGATGTTCGGACATATACATACGGTTTGGGATAGAGTTTATTGGCCGTTGGATTGAGGTGAGATCGACGGCTGTGATGATGGGGCTTCTAAACGTTGTCGTTTTGTTTGGTTCTATATGGATTGGATCAAGGCTGGTCATTTGGGCTGGGTTGTGTATTGTTTAAGGAGAGGCAGGTTTGGGTCACTCATGTCTGCCCAATTGTGGCCAGCCTGGGTGGCTGTATATATATATATATATATATATATATATATATATATATATATATATATATATATATATATATATATAAAATTTATTCTTTTTGTCGTTTTTTCTTTTAATTTAAATCAATTACTAACTTTATAAAAAAAACACACACATTCCTTATTGTCACACATAAAATTAAACCAAGTCAAAATTAAACAAAAATAATTTCAAATGCCGGAAATACCTCTATATATTTTTTGTATTTTAATTTGTAAATCAAATTTATTTAACCATTAAATCCTAATTAATTTAAAACCTGCAGTAATGAACATGTGCATGCAATAAAATCCTAGAAATTCAAAGCTGCCCCTGTAGGATCTTGTTTCTACCGGGTAAAAATCATATGCTCACAGCTGCCCCTCTTTGCGCGGGAACACGAAGAGTTTTCGTGCAAAGAAAAGTGAGCAACTATGAGAGATTTACATCAGATTGAATACTCCATGTGAAGCATTTTTAAAAATTTATGACCGAACCTTGCTTCAAAGGTTGTCTACATATCCTTGGCAATAAAGGAATCAGGTCAGTGTAGTTTGGAAGTTTTGATAGCTGGGACTACCGAGAGACTGTGATTGGTTGTTGTTGCTGTTGTTGCTGCTGTTTCGGCTCGCTAAGCTCCTTATTACACCAAAAGAAAAATCAAAACTAAGCTAGCTAGGCCTATCAACTACAAGTTACAAGATTCCTATCTATGAGTCTCTTGAAGCTTTATCTTGAGTCTCGGCTATCTTTTGTGGCAACCTCCGATCTGAATATTGATGCTTGTTAATTGAAGCTGTTGGCTCAGTCTTCAATCTTGAAACAAAACAGGATATGCTGAACTTGTGATATCATTAATTTTGAGCAGTCCGCGTCTTTGTCCGCCTCATCACTTTGAGTTCACTTTTTGTCTCTTTTCTTCTCTTCTGTTCTGAATTGAAACTCATGCATTCAACTATGCCGACTCTAGAGCCTTAAGGTGACACTTGCTCAGAAATCAAAACAAACAAACGAACGAAATTTTCTGCCCCAGTTTTCACTAGAAAATTTCGTGAGTTATTTGTAACACACAATCTATGCTACTATTTATTAAAAACAATATGGATCGTAATTGTGTATCCCTTGTAAAGATCACCATGTTATGCTAGGAAGGATAAATGGTTCCTACTGGGGGATAACATTAGAATCCTCGGGTTATGTCGGGATGAGAATGAACAGGTCTCTATAGGGATGGAAAGAAACGATCTGCGGGTTATACAGGGATAAGAAAGTTCCTGCTTAGGATGGGTTATGAAGAAATTCATGGGTTATGCCACGAAAATTCACGGGTTATACAGGGATGAATGAAAAATCCTAGGTTATGCTAGGGGAATCCACGGTTATACCGGGATGAATGAACAATCCTAGGTTATTCTAGGGGGATCCACGGGTTACACCGCGATGAAGGAAGATCCACGGTTATGCCGGGATGAATGAAAAATCCTATGTTATCCTATGGGGGATCCACGGGTTATTGTCGGGATGAATGAAAAATCCTTGGTTATGCTAGGGGAATCCATGGGTTATGCCGGTATGAATGAACAATCCTTGTTATGCTCCCCAAGGGTTATGCCGGGATGAATAAAAAATCCTACTTTATGCTAGGGGAACCCACAGGTTATGCCGGGAAGATAATGAAGGGTACCTGCTGAGGATGAAAAGAGACATCTACGGGTTATGCCGGGATGAAAAAAAATGATTCCTGGGTTATGCCAGGGTGAAAAGAGATCCTGAGTTATGTCAGGGGAATCCTCTAGTTATGCCTGGATGAAAGAAGATCCTGAGTTATGTCAGGGGAATCCACGGGTTATGCCGGGATGAAAGAAGATCCTGAGTTATGTCAGGGGAATCCACGGGTTATGCCGGGATGAAAAAAGATCCTGAGTTATGTCAGGGGAATCCACGGGTTATGCCGGGATGAAAGAAGATCCTGAGTTATCTCAGGGAATATGCAAGGCAGTGGATGACCTCAGAGATCCTTTTGACTATGTTGGGGGTGGATGAGGAGAGAATAACTCTTAGGTTATGCAAAGGGCATGGGAGCGTTAGCTCCTAGAATGTGCTGGGGAGTGGAGAGTATAAGGGAGGAGTTCTCAGGTTATGCTGGGGCTGTGAAGGGAAACTTCCTCGATTTATGCTGGAGGGGGTGGAATGCGTAGGAAGTCCACAAGCTATACAAAGGGGAACTGGGGATTGGGATCTCGTGCTGTCATGCTCATTTATCAGTTTGCCGAAAAAAAAGAGAAGAAAACTTCCCTTTTTTCATTGACGCACCACCACCTTTGCGCATACCCTTGGGTTGTTTTTGCCCCATGTTCCCTTTTGCTTCTCTAAGTTGCACCTGCATTTATTTTAGTTCAGAAAACAAACTGCTAGTTTTAACACTGATTGGTCTTGCGTCCTTGTCACGCTTGATCTCAACTTCTTTTCTATTCAAAGCGAACCCTTTGCTTTCAATTCTTTCTTTGTCAATTGGCCAGGGGGTCCTCATTTCGGATTGGTCTTTGTTTACTTATGGGGTTTTGATACGAATCAACATTCGACTTGGCTTAAACCCCTGATTTTACTTCAACTCTACGCTTTTGACTTTGAATTTCCTTCTCCTATTTCCTTAATTTGGGGCATTAACTGTCACGATCAACAAGGATTGGCCAAGCGTACTTGACGATGTCGGTCATTCCCCTAATTCTTGCACGGTGAAAACCATGAAGCCGGAGGAAATTAAAGTTGATAGGAGTGACGTATCAATTTATAGAAGTATGCACCTTGAAGAAAAAGAAGGAACTTATCTGGAAATACGAACCGGATTTAAATGGCGACGACATGCTTCTTGGACTGGATACCCAGCCCAAATCCATTTATGCTTTCTGATTTCCACTTTTTGAACACTAAAGAAACTTTCTCTAACTTGGGCAGCAATATTTCCTCTTTTCGGCTGACGGCGCCCTTTGCGAGTTTTCACCAATCTGCCTCTCTCATTTCTCTTCTTCCGTCGCCCGATAGCGCTCTTTGCAAGTTTTCTCTAAACGGACTCTCTCATTTAGTTTTCCTCTACTCACCATCGCCTTATGGTGCCCGGAGGTTTTAACCAATAAGACTCTCTCATTTATTTTTCTCACAAATTTGATTGGTGTCGAACCCCAAGAAATGGTATTTTCTTTGTTAGATAATACGCTTAACGCTAGAGGGGCGTGAATAGCGTTATAATAAAAATTAGCGTAAACTTGCGGATTTAAAAACTTGCAGGAAAAATAAGTGCGGAAATTAAATGCAATAAAGAACAAATGCACCGATGTATTCTGGTTCACCACAACAAGTGGTTAGTCCAGTCCTCGAGAGACTCTCTCGAGATTTTCCACTAACTTGTCAAGCTTACGGGTGCTCAACAAACCTTTACAACTTAAGGAAACAAGCCTTAACACCTTTGCTCGGAGATACAACACTCCAAGACTTCACTGTTAAGCTTACGGGTGCCTAACCAACCTTTACAATCTGAGGACACAAGCCTCAACAATCTTGCTCGGAGATACAACACTCCAAGACTTCGACCAAGGAAACACAAGTTCCTTACAACAAGAGAATCACAATTCTCTTCAAGTGTACAAAACACTAAACACTCAAACAATACACTCCTTTATGAGTAGATATAAGTAAAAGAAGTAAGCTCAAGATCACAACAACTATGGACAAGACTTTGGCTCTCAAAAGCTTTATGAAATGAATATAAAATGATAAACAATAGTATGCAAGCTTATAGCAATAGTATGATCAGTTGTTGTGTGTTATTGTGTTTAAAACACTGAAATGAAGCTGTATTTATAGTTGAAAAACTTGGCATTACCGTTGCCTAATTGCCAATTAAGAGTTGCTAATTTTATTGAATAACAATCGATTGTCAAGAAGCCACAATCGATTGTTTGCCAATCGTTCCAGAAATCAATCCCAGATTTTATGCGTAACAATCGATTATCCAAGATCAACAATCGATTAATAGCAACGTTCAAAAAATCATTTCCAGATTTTACGTAAGACAATCGATTATACAAAATCAATAATCGATTATTTAGCAACGTTCAAAAAATCCTTTCCAGATTTTAATTTCAACAATCGATTGTACAAAATCAACAACCGATTACCTGACGGTATTTGAAAACTTTACGACAACGGTCAGCTTCACAATCGATTGTGCAATGTTAACAATCGATTATTTATCAGACTTTGAAAATCATTTTAGACACTGCCTCTTGACAATTGATTATTATATACTCACAATCGATTATTTAATAACTTTGAAAAAGTCTGGAAGACACTGCCTCAACACAATCGATTGTCATATGTTCACAATCGATTATTTTGTGACTTTGAAAAATCTGATGGACACTGTCTCTTCACAATCGATTGTCATTAACTTCACAATCGATTATTCTGAGTTTTGAAAAACTTTGATGTACACTGCCTCATCACAATCGATTGTCATAAGGTTCACAATCGATTGTCATGCAGGTTTGAAAAACCTGATGCTCACTGCCTTAACACAATCGATTGTCATTAGTTCACAATCGATTGTCATGCAGTCTTCGCTTAACATAATCGATTATCATAAGTACATAATCGATTATCTTAGTCCAGATTTAAGAGGCATGTTTAAAAATCATTTTGACTAAAGTAAATATGCATGATTTAAAATCATTTAGCATTAAATTAAATATGCATGATTTTGTAAAAATAGTTTTACGAGAGAAGCCATGTCATGAGTCAAGTTGTCGGGTCAAGATCACAATTAAGAACGACTCATGTAAAATAATAAAACTTGGTCTTGTGCTTGAATCTCGTTATATATATCAATTGTGCGCTTGTACTTGAGCTTCGTCATATGTCAATTTGCGCTTGTTTGTCATTCATTAAAACCTACACATATGAACACACGTTTTAGTATAATGCTTTGAGAACGTGTTTCCAACAATTTCCCCCTTTTTGATAATGGCAAACTTGAAGCGGGATATGCAAATTAGACAATTCATAATGACGAATATATGCAACAAGTATGCAAAATTAGTTCCCCCTCAATATATGAATTCCCCCTCAATTAATAAGAATTGAGAGTGCATACCCGTTATCTTCCCCCTTTTGCCATTAGCAAAAAAAATGTAATAAGATGCCAAAGATGTAAATAAAGCTTGTTTATTTATTGGAAAGAAAAAACAATTACATAAGGAGGGGACAATAAAGCATATCACAATAGAACCAAAAAAAACAAAGAAATCATTCATCATCATTTCCCGCCTTATCATCCGGCACTGCTTCGAAGGGAACAAGACCCGCATATGGATAATGAACATGGTCAAAATATCCATGGATCTCATGAGTCAATTGACCAACAGAGGTGGTCAAGGAAGCAATTTGGTCAGAAATGGATTGGAGAGTGGGCTCTTGAGGCGGACGAGTTCGACGGGTTGGAGGAGGAGCAGGCGCTGCATGATCACCGTCATGATGAAAGGGCTGAAATTTCCCACTTCTTGGTACTCTTTTTGAGAGGACTGTTGGAAGTGATGAATCCGGAGGCTTCAAGAAAATTCATGATGAGGAGAGCATAAGGAAGAGGCCTATCATCTCCGATAGCGTCACGCATGTGAATCTTGACGAACCGACACCAATTGATGTTAGCTCCGGTTATTATGGCATGCATGAGCTTGGTGTCCTCTTGGGAAATGGTAGTATGGTTATGCTTACGAGGCTTGAGGACTCGGGTGATGAAATTGAAAATCAACCGATAATTGGGATCCATTCCCGTAATTGTAGGACGACGGGAAGAAAGATTTGGATCATAAGAAGTAAGTCCGGTTTGATGTAGGAGGACTGTTTCATCAAAAAGGGCTCCGGCCTCTCCGATGTACCGAAAAATGTCTTCACCATTATGAGGAAGATGGGCAATGGTATGAAGGTTTTCATCAGAAAGAAGAATTTGAACAGCATTTATATTTGTCACAAGCTCACCGTCATCATCCTCATGAAGGTTGGAGTAAAATGCTTGAATCAATGTAGTATTGATGTAAGGATGGGTAAGAAGTAAGAAGTCAAGAAGTTGACAATTTTTGAGCATATTTGCAGCAGGGCCATAAGATTCAAGATACTTGTTGGTTGAAAAGCGGGGAGGAAGAATGTCGCGCTTTTCAAATTTTGTTAAAAATCGAGTAAGCTCGATGTCAGAATTAAAATATAGAACGGAACCATCTTGATAGGGATAGTTTGGAGCAGTAGAGGAGGATGCACCATGCCTAGCAGAACGGGAACGTTTGGAGTGACGGCCCGACATTTTTACTAAGTATTGCTGGAATTTGCAAGAGACTTGAAAGAGTTTTGATAGTTTGAGAGCTAAAATTGATGCTTGAGTGAATAAAAATGAACATATATGAAGCCTATTCATAGAGGGGAGAAAGGCATTTCATTAATGGAAGAATTCTGCTGAAAATTGAAAGCTGAAACAGTCAGAAACGGTAAAAATAAATCTTACTGACCGTTTAGGCAATCGATTGTTGGAATGAGGTAATCGATTGTCATTAAGATTTGACTGAATCTCGGAACTGACACAAATCGATTGCAGAACCAAACGGTAAAAAAAATTTGAATTACTGACATGAAATAATCGATTGTCAAAATATGGTAATCGATTGTTATGTTACAGTGAGCACAGAAATTTTCTGATTTTGAGAATAATCGATTATATTTTGAAACAATCGATTGTTTTGGAAAAGCATTGCTGAATGGCTGAGACGGAAATTGATTTTGCAGTTAAAGAATCAATTATTTAACAAAACTACATAATAAACATAAACCATAAACAATCGATTAGTGATACTGCTAATCGATTTTCTGCACAGTAAGATAATCGATTATTTGCTTGGAACAATCGATTGTTTTGTGCCAAAACGTAATAATTCCCCCTACCTTTAGGGTGATACCTGCAAAATAGAATTAAACGTCTCCGACGCTCAAGTCAGTAATTAAAATATAAATG
This sequence comes from Nicotiana benthamiana, assembly GCA_034376525.1. Lineage (NCBI taxonomy): Eukaryota > Viridiplantae > Streptophyta > Magnoliopsida > Solanales > Solanaceae > Nicotiana > Nicotiana benthamiana. The sequence continues at coordinate 77,378,139 of CM067338.1, read as the reverse complement.
CAACCTAAAATGTATGCATTTAGATCAACGTTTACCCGCATTCAATACTTCATTTGGACATGATTTATATTTAGCACAACATTAAACGCTAAATATTTTATCAAGTCTACTAGCAATAAGGTAAAGTGAGGAACGATCATACCTGTGTAGTTCTTGGTATTGCTCGTCTTACCTTTCACATTTCTGTCAAGATGGTCATCTAAATTCATTGAAGTGACCATTGGTTTGGTGTTGCTCTTTTCGAATTGATTTGGCAACTCCTTGCGACATTTATATGGACAAATGAAAGTTCCCTCTTTCATTTGCTTAATTTGCAGCTCCAAGAAGAAATTAAGCTTGTCTATCAATGATATCTCAAATGCGATTTACAGATTCCTTGCATGACACTTATTAGTTGCTCCAAAGTAATACAAATATTTTCTAAGATATCATTTTCCACAAGATTTGGAATGCAAGATATTAGTGGCATGAGAGTTTAAAGAAAATAGCATTGCCAATCTAGAGAGTTGTTTTGAGATTCTGTCATCAAAAAGATAGTAAACTTCATGCAATCTATTTCCCCTTAATCAGAAATTTATCAAGACATACCAACAAGACATAGATATACCAATTGTTATAAAACAATGATAAACCCATTTGTTGGATGACATAACAAGTGTACCAAAAGTTATTTTATTAACAGTGATACAAATTGTTATTTTTAGTAAAGCATATTACAAACGAGTGTTGACTGTTAACAGATCAACCATACATCGAATTTTGAAGAACATACCAACCATTATCCAGACCAAAGGATGTGTTCATCAAGAGACGATTTTTAACAGAAGGATTTTTGTCAATTGTTAGAAACATGAGACATCTCAATTATTTTTCAAAACTGAGGATAGCATTCATCAAAAACGTGAGTGAAAACTTTTTGAAGAATATGCTAATAGATAATACACACCACACAGTATACTAACAGTTATTTGAACCACAGATAGCAATTATCAAATCATGAATGAAATGATTTTATTAAGCTAACTGTTAATACATATCAACAGTTTTGATCTTTTAAAAGCAGATAACTAACAAGTAAACTAATTGACACCAATTGTCATTTAACAACACGTTTTCAACATATGAATCAACAAAGCTAATTGATATTGATTGTTGACAAGGATATCTCAATTGTTAACGCACATCAACTATTACGACTAAGTTATCAAAGATTCAACAATAGGGGAACCAAATTAACAACAAATAAGTTAATATTGGTTGCTAGCACATATCAACAATTCGGTTTTTGTCAAAAAGGATAACTAACCGAAATTTCCTCTTGATGCAATGAGGTGTCGTGCTCGGTGCATCTACTACAATACCGTAGCCTTTCAAGCACACCTGCAAAACAGATTAATGATCTTTTGGTACCCATGCCATTTTGGGTCCTTGGGGGTTAGGCATATCATAATGATGCGATTGAGTGATATGTCTATGTCGTGTAAAACATGCAGGAGCAATATGACCAATACGTCTACAATAATGACAAGTCACGTTGGGGTTATGCATCGATCTAGGTTCATAGTAACTTGACGGACGAAAATGGTTTACTCTATTTTCAGCATTATGACTATTGCGTGCTTTACGAACATCATTTCTCCTACTATGAGCAGCATTTCTAGAATAATAATTTCTACGTTGGAAATCATTTCTAGGTGCTCTAAAGGGTTCAAAATTCCTTCTAGTATTTGGCCTATAATATGCATCATTTCTAGGGTAGTTATTTCTAGGTGGTAAGTCATTGCTAGGTCTTCTAAAATGTTCAACATTTAGTCTAGCATGCATATTGGTTCTAGGATTGCTATTTCTAGGATAAGCATTTTTATTATTAGTCCTAGGTTGAGCCTTAGGTTGTTGGGGTTTAGCTTCAACCTTTTCTTTAGGCTCATTCGTAAACCCTATGCCATGCTTGGTTGACTTCAAGTTATCAAGAACATTATTCAAATTTTTGTGCGAAGAATTAAACTTATCTAATGTGCCTTTAAGCCTTTCTACTTCATTTTTGAGATGCAAGCAAGAAGTACACTTTCTAATAGAGCTTTCGGGCTTATCGGTGCTTCTTTTTCCGAAAAACTTGTTTTCCTCTTTCAACTTCTCATTTTCTAAAACCAGTTTTTCAAAATCTTTTTCTTTTAGAGAGAGTTGTTTTTGAAAATCTTTTTCTTGCAATGACAGAGTTTTCTGCAAATCATTAATAGTCTTGGAAGCATCAACAAACTCACTATGTAATTTATAATAAGCATTTTCCATTTCTTCAAGCGAGTGAGAGTTGGACGTACTTACCTCTTCTTCTTCGTTTTCCATGAGACATTGGCCAGTTGATTCATCATATGAGCTTTCCGCTTTTTGAGGCATGCTTTCATACATTTCCTCCAGCTTATCCCACATCTCTTTGGCGGTTTTGTAGTGGGAAATTTTCTGATAGTCTTCCTGATTCAAGGCGCTATACAACATATTTATTGCATTAGTGTTGTATTCACTTACCTTGGCTTTCCCAACTTTTGTTGTCATTTGATCACCATGCTTGATGATTTGCCATAGATAAAAGTTGTTGGCTGTGATGAAAATTCTAATCCGATCTTTCCAATATAAGTAATTATTTCCATCAAATATTGGGGGCAACATGTTAAAATCACCTTCACCTATTCCTGCAAAAGAGTCACGAGTAGAAGCCATGGATGGTTCTCTCAAACTGTTAAGTCTTCAGAGAGTTGGGCTCTGATACCAATTGTTAGATAATACGCTTAACGCTAGAGGGGGGGTGAATAGCGTTATAATAAAAATTAGCGTAAACTTGCGGAATTTAAAAACATGCAGGAAAAATAATTGCGGAAATTAAATGCAACAAAGAACAAACGCACCGATGTATTCTGGTTCACCACAACAAGTGGCTAGTCCAGTCCCCGAGAGACTCTCTCGAGATTTTCCACTAACTTGTCAAGCTTACGGGTGCTCAACAAACCTTTACAACTTAAGGACACAAGCCTTAACACCTTTGCTCAGAGATACAACACTCCAAGACTTCACTGTTAAGCTTACGGGTGCCTAACCAACCTTTACAATCTGAGGACACAAGCCTCAACAATCTTGCTTGGAGATACAACACTCCAAGACTTCGACCAAGGAAACACAAGTTCCTTACAACAAGAGAATCACAATTCTCTTCAACTGTACAAAACACTAAACACTCAAACAATACACTCCTTTATGAGTAGATATGAGTAAAAGAAGTAAGCTCAAGATCACAACAACTATAGACAAGACTTTGGCTCTCAAAAGCTTTATGAAATGAATATAAAATGATAAACAATAGTATGCAAGCTTATAGCAATAGTATGATCAGTTGTTGTGTGTTATTGTGTTTAAAACACTGAAATGAAGCTGTATTTATAGTTGAAAAACTTGGCATTACCGTTGCCTAATTTCCAATTAAGAGTTGCTTATTTTACTGAATGACAATCGATTGTCAAGAAGCCACAATCGATTGTTTGCCAATCGTTCCAGAAATCAATCCCAGATTTTACGCGTAACAATCGATTATCCAAGATCAACAATCGATTATTAGCAACGTTCAAAAAATCTTTTCCAGATTTTACGTAAAACAATCAATTATACAAAATCAATAATCGATTATTCAGCAACGTTCAAAAAATCCTTTCCAGATTTTAATTTCAACAATCGATTACCTGACGGTATTTGAAAACTTTACGACAACGGTCAGCTTCACAATCGATTGTGCAATGTTAACAATCGATTATTTATCAGACTTTGAAAATCATTTTAGACACTGCCTCTTGACAATCGATTGTTATATACTCACAATCGATTATTTAATAACTTTGAAAAAGTCTGGAAGACACTGCCTTAACACAATCGATTGTCATATGTTCACAATCGATTATTTTGTGACTTTGAAAAATCTGATGGACACTGTCTCTTCACAATCGATTGTCATTAACTTCACAATCGATTATTCTGAGCTTTGAAAAACTTTGATGTACACTGCCTCATCACAATCGATTGTCATAAGGTTCACAATCGATTGTCATGCAGGTTTGAAAAACCTGATGCTCACTGCCTTAACACAATCGATTGTCATTAGTTCACAATCGATTGTCATGCAGTCTTGGCTTAACATAATCGATTATCATAAGTACATAATCGATTATCTTAGTCCAGATTTAAGAGGCATGTTTAAAAATCATTTTGACTAAAGTAAATATGCATGATTTAAAATCATTTAGCATTAAATTAAATATGCATGATTTTGTAAAAATAGTTTTACGAGAGAAGCCATGTCATGAGTCAAGTTGTCGGGTCAAGATCACAATTAAGAACGACTCATGTAAAACTATAAAACTTGGTCTTGTGCTTGAATCTCGTTATACATATCAATTGTGCGCTTGTACTTGAGCTTCGTCATATGTCAATTTGCGCTTATTTGTCATTCATCAAAACCTACACATATGAACACACGTTTTAGTATAATGCTTTGAGAACGTGTTTCCAACAATTTCCCCCTTTTTGATAATGGCAAACTTTAAGCGGGATATGCAAATTAGACAATTCATAATGACGAATATATGCAACAAGTATGCAAAATTAGTTCCCCCTCAATATATGAATTCCCCCTCAATTAATAAGAATTGAGAGTGCATACCCGTTATCTTCCCCCTTTTGCCATTGGCAAAAAAAATGTAATAAGATGCCAAAGATGTAAATAAAGCTTGTTTATATATTGGAAAGAAAAAACAATAACATAAGGAGGGGACAATAAAGCATATCACAATAGAACCAAAAAAAACTAAGAAATCATTCATCATCATTTCCCGCCTCATCATCCGGCACTTCTTTTTTTTGAACAGCATTTCTGGGTTACAAAGAGGGAGGGGATAGCGGGAGAGCGAAACATTCGTCATCTCAATCCACCGAGGCCATTTCTGTAGGGAATTTACACATAATACCTTTTCATGGCGTCAGCGTTTACCGCTTCCTCGGGCTCATCTCCTTCAACGTTGATGAAGTACAATGCCCATCAAGGCAATATCTTCCTGATGATGTATGGGCTTTTCCAATTTGGGGAAAATTTTCCTTTGGCTTCTTGATGATGGGGAAGTATCCGTCTCAACATCAGCTGCCCGACTTCAATATTCCTAGGGCGCACTTTTTTTGTTGTAGGCGCAGGCAATTCTTTGTTGATACAACTGCCTGCGGCATACTGCGGCCATTCATTTTTCATCAATTAATGCCAGCTACTCCAATCGGGTTTTGACCCATTCACTGTCTTCGATTTCAGCTTCGACAATCTCTCGGAGCGAAGGGATTTTCACCTCAGCAGGTATAACAGCCTCAGTTCCATAGACCAACAAGTAAGGAGTGGCTCCTACAGATGTACGTATTTTGGTACGATATCCCATCAATGCGAAAGGCAGCATTTCATCCCATTTCCTCGAGCTTTGAATCATTTTCCTCAAGATTTTCTTGATGTTCTTGTTTGCTGCTTCGACCGCACCATTAGCTTTAGGTCCGTAAGGAGTGGAGTTTCTATGTGTTATTTGGAATTGTTCACATATCTCTCCCATCATCCTACTATTTAGATTAGATACATTGTCAGTAATGATGGTAGCCGAGATCCCAAAGCGGCAAATGATATTGGAATTCACAAAATACACTACCGCTTTCATGCTGACAGACTTGAGGGTTATGGCCTCAACCCATTTTGTGAAATAATCAATGGCGACCAATATAAATCTTTACCCATTTGAAGCCTTTAGCTCGATCGGCCCAATGACGTCCATTCCCCAAGCGGCAAACGGCCAGGGTGCTGACATAGGATGCACCTCATATTGTGGTGCATGAATCATATCACCGTGCACCTGGCATTGATGACATTTTCGAACAAAGCTGAAACAGTCTTTCTCCATGGTCATCCAATTATAACCAGCTCGAAGTATCTTCTTTTCCAATACATAGCCAATCATATGGGGCCCACATACACCCGCATGTACTTCGTGCATTATTCTCCCAGCTTCTTCCGCATCCACACATCTCAACAAATTTAGATCTGAGTCATTTTGTACAAAGTGTCACCACTTAAGAAGAAATTTCTCGCATGCCGTCGGGATGTCTTCTTTTGTTCTACTGTGGCTTGCTCAAGGTACTCCTGTGTCATTAGGAATCTCAAGATGTCATTCTTCCAAGGCTGTGGGCTAGGCTCTGCTTCGGTTGTATTACAATACCAGTGTCTTTCTTTGATTTGGATCTGTAAAAGGATCAACATAGGCATTCCCAGGGTATGGCGGTATGGAGGCTAAGGTTGCAAGTGCGTCCGCTAACTCATTGTGGAAATGGGGAATGTACCTTAAATGTACCAACCTTCACCGTTTGATGTGGTCTTTGACATGTTGTCTATACGCGAGGAGCTTAACGTCCCATGTCTCTCATTCTACTTGAGCTTGTCGGATGATTAGATCGGAATCCCCCATGATTAGTAACTCTTCAACCTCTCGGTTAATAGCCATGTTCATACCCATGAAGCAAGCCTCATATTCAACGGTATTATTGGTGCAAAAGAGCCGAAGTCTACTGTAGCTAGATATGCTAGCCTATAGGTGAGATTAGGATTGCCCAAATTCCTACCCCATTTGCGTTTGCCGCTCCGTCGAAGAACATTTTCCAGACAAGAGTGTCCTCAGCAGCTATTTCCAATGAGATTATTTCTTCATCAGGGAAGTAAGTGTCTAAAGGGTGATACTCATCATCAACGGGGTTTTCTGCTAGATGATCTGCCAGTGCTTGAGCTTTCATCGCGGTACCAGTGACATAAACAACGTGGAACTCGGTAAGCAAGATCTGCCATTTTGCCAGTCGCCCTGTGGGCATTGGTTTCTGAAATATGTACCTAGTGGATCCAGCCTGGTTCTGAGGTACGTGGTATGAGCTTGCAGATAATGCCTCAGCTTCTGACCTACCCATGTAAAGGTGCAGCACATCTCTCCAACTGTGTGTACTTGGCCTCGTAGCGGGTAAACATTTTGCTCAGATAATAAATGGCCTGCTCTTTCTTTACCGTGGCGTCATGCTACCCGGGAATACAACCAAAAGAGCCTTCCAAGACCTTCAGATAGAGAAAAAATGGCCTTTGTGGCTCTGGCGGAACTAAAATGGGTGGGTTGGACAAGTATTATTTGAATTGATCAAAAGCTTCTTGACACTCGACCGTCCACTTAATTTCCGCATCCTTCTTTAGCAGTTTGAATATAGGCTCACATGTTGAATTCAATTAGGCGAGGAACCGGCTAATGTTAATCTTCCTAATAGACTCATCACATCATTTTTGCTCCTCGGTGGGGGCAGCTCCCGAATGGATTTGATCTTGATTGGATCTAATTCAATGCCTCTCCGACTGACGACGAAGCCCAAAAGTTTGCTTGAAGGAACTCCAAATGCGCATTTTTCTAGATTCAGTTTCAAGTTATATTTGCGGAGCCTGTCGAAGAATTTATTTCAATCCTTTACATGATCACCCTGAGATTAAGATTTGATAATCACATCATCCACGTACACCTCTATTTATCTATGTATCATGTCGTGGAAGATAGTATTCATAGCCCTCATGTTGGTTGCCCCAGCGTTTTTCAATCCAAAAGGCATAACTCTATAAAAATATGTTCCCCAAGGTGTGGTGAATGCAGTTTTCTCCGCATCTTCCTCATCCAACAGCACTTGGTGATACCCTGCGTAGCACTCTACAAAGGATTAAATCTCATGTTTGGCACAATTATCGACGACGATGTGGATCTTGGGTAGATGGAAGTTATCCTTGGGACTCAACTTGTTCAGATCTCTATAATCCACACACTCGGGTTTTCCCATCCTTCTTTGGAACCGGGACCACATTAGCCAGCCATGTGGTGTACCTCACTACCCGGATTATGCTTCAAGCTGTTTTGTAATTTCCTCTTTGATTTTATCAGTGACATAGGAAACTTATGAACCACCAAATCAATACTCAGACCAGGCATGTCATAATACGACCACGCAAATACATCCTTGAATTCCAACTGGAGTTGAACCAATGAATCTTGTATCTCATTATTTACCTGGATGCTTATTTTAGTTACTTTGATTTCATCGAGATCGCCCAGGTTAAACTGTTCGGTATCATTTAAGTTAGGCTTAGGTTTGGTCTCAAAGTGTTCCAACACTCGAGTGATTTCCCTAAAAGCCTCTTCTTCATTGTATTCCGGTTCATTGTTCATTATTTCACAAACAGGCAGCGAGTTTGGGTCGTGGCAAGAAGTCCGCAAGCATGTCATTTTATTTAAAGTCGCCTTATCGGTACTGAAAGAAAAGATGAAAAATAAAGAAAGACAAAAATCAGAGAAAGGCAGAGAAATGAAAATATTAATTTTATTTCTTTGAACTTAAAAGATAAACATGGTTTACAATTTTAAAGTGCTAAATGGTAAAACAAAAAATCGAGCTATACCCTGAAATAGCTCGTTATGTGGGAAGAGGTATCAAGGCGATACTACTGAGTCTCCCTCCTGACTGGAAAGGGTGTGGCCTTCCAATTTTAAATTTTAGCATCTGGTCCCATATACAGCACTTCAGCGGCGCTTGACCTTTCTCCAGGTTGGACCATGTTTACATCATAGAGCAACTCTCTCACAACCCCGCGAATCTCATTGATTTCTTCTTCCGTGAAGGTTTCTTCTTCCTCATCTTCTCAGTACTTCGGTTTTGTAAAGTTTTTGTACAAGTGAGGCACAGGTCGTGGTAAGGTCCATCCTTGGCGCTTTCTGTGATTAGCCCAGGTGATATCTTCTGAGGTTGGATGAAATCCCAGTCCAAAGAACTTTTCTATGGCAGGCAAGGCGACTGGCTCATTTATGCCTTATAGGGAGCTTCCGAGTCCCTTGCCTGGCTTGAAGCCGTGGCGCGTCATTTCCTTTGCGACCATAATTGAAGCATTTGAAAGGAAAGGCTGAGGAAGCGTCCTGCCCTCTTCATGCTGATCACCTACTACGACTTCAAAAGCTTCATAGACTCTGTGTTCACTCCCTTCCCAGGCTTATAGACAGGGGACAGAGGGGTCCCGGTAAATTGATTGTTCGTCCTCTCCATCAACTACAATCTCCTGATTTTCATATGTAAGTTTCAGCATTTGGTGCAGTGTTGAAGGCACTGCCCCTGCTGCATGAATCTACGGCCTTCCCAGGAGGTAGTTGTAAGAGGTGTCCATGTCCAACACCTGGAATGTTACTTCGAAGTCGACATGACCAATGGTCAGCACCAAATCGATTTCACCTATGGTATCCCTTTTTATTCCATCGAAGACCCGGACACATACGTTGTTAGGGAGAATCCTCCCCGTCCTGATCTCCATTCTCTGCAATGTAGATAGTGGGCATATGTCTACTCCGCAACCTGCGTATACCATCACTCTCTTAACATAATGTCCCTCACATTTGACAGTGAGATTCAAAGCCTTTTTTTGAGCAGCTACCTCCGAGGGTGATTCATTCTTACAGAATCTGTTTGATAGAGAAGAATTCTCCTTATTTTCTCTAGCTATTCTATAGAGGTATCAGCTGGCATATATGCTTCGTTTAGTGTTTTGGCCAACACCTGTTGATGTTCGGGAGATTTCATCAAGAGTGACAGTAGAGAAATCTGCTTATGGGACTTTCAGAGATGATCTACCACTTCGTTCTCCGGCATCTTCATTTTCTGGAAAAAGTCTTCTGCTTCCTCAGCATTCACTAGCTTCTTTGGCGGAAATCGTTGTATGGTAGCGGCACTCACCTCTTCCATGTCCAGGTATTTCTTGGTGGAACATCCCTTTTGGGCTTCATCGAGGACTTCTTTGCCCATATATGTAACAATGGTTTGCTGATAATTCCAAGGGATGGCTGAAGGGTCAGTGATGGGCTTTTCTGGCAGGCGACCAATTACCACGGGCTCATTCAGCACCGGTAGCTTAATCAATCCCCCGTACAACATAGGCCTTCTTGGGTATGTATATAGTTTTGTTCAGCTCGAACCTTTTTGATGGAATTAAAGTGAGCTGCTTTTCTTTGCGTCCTCGTGGGATTTAGAGTATTGTTTCTTTGGGAGGGGTTGTCTTAGCTTCAACCTCAGCCTTCTTTTCTGCTTGAGGTCACTTAGCTTCATTTGTTTTCTTTTCTTCCATCTTATTTGGGATGACTTTTTGCTTCCAATCGGCCTCGACGATGGCTATGATGAATGTCAGAGCGAGATCAAATTCCTTGTCCTAGCAGATCATTCTGATGACTGACCCGTTGTTGTGAGCTGGTAACGGGTTATCGGTTACCATTGGGACATCGTCATCTCCTAGAACTATCTTCTTTTGATCAATCAATCTTCCACCGCTCGCTTTAAGGTCCTGCAATTTTCAGTATCATGCCCCTCTGCCCCAGAGTGGTAGGCACAATGCATGCCCCTTTGGTAAGATGGTGATTCAAGATTCTATCTATTTGGGGGTACAGGCTGGAGGAGACACTAATGTACTAGCTTTGGGAACAGGCTGGCGTAGGATTCTCCAATTGGGGTTAAGTTCTGCCTCCGCGGTGGCTCCCTGGGACGGTAGTTGTTTTGTTGAGGGCGGGGGTTGTAATGATTCTGAGGAAGTGTATTTCTTGGAGCTTGATTTCTATTGTTCTGCAGTTGAGGTCGGGGAAAGGGTTGAGCATTCATAATTGCATAGGGTTGAGGGACATAGTGCATGTATCTGTGAGGATAGCAATGTTGAGGTGCTCTTTCATAGAATGCATGCCTGTGAGTATGCTGCTTCCTCATCCCGGAGGTTGCCATGGATGCCTCCTCTTTTTTCTTGCTCCTCGGGATTCCTCCCGCCCCTCCTTGTATGGTTTGGGAGGTGGCTCTTATCGCAGATTGACTTAGAATCCTACTTGTTTTGAGACTGTTCTCCACCATCTCTTCAATCTTTATTGCTTCAGCGTATGGTTTGCCCATTGCGGACATCATGTTCTAAAAATAGTGTTCCTCTTCTGCCTGTAGAAAGACGGTGACCATTTGTGTTTCATCCATAGGAGGCTTCACCCTCGATGCTTGCTCTCGACATTTAATAGCTTGGCTGAGGGTAGCTGTATGTAGGGTACAGGGGAGGCTCATTTTGGTAATTAGGAGTTTGGAAGGTAAAGGCAGTAAGATAAAACACAAGCCTTGGCACTTCCGGCTATGTAGTAGCTGCACACGGAGGGGCTGTAAAGATGTTGTGAACTGGCCCGGATGCAAACATTGGAGGGTGGGTTTCGGACGGCTCCCCAACAAAATTGGTTGAAATGGTGGGCAGCTCCACGAGAATGCTTGGGTGGCTGATAGGAAGAGTAGAGATACCCCATGACCTTAGGATAGCTCGGGAAATCCAAGGAAGGTGCTAGGAGGTTCCTTCCTATTGGTCCATGCATTCCAAATTTCCATGACCCGGAGCCGCAGGAACCTATTCTCTTCGAACGCCGCAGATTCAGAGGCCGGTACTCCTGTGATTGGACTGTCTTCGTGAATAGGGACGGTGGGTAGAGCCATTTCTGTTGACATCTCTGTATTTCCCTTTGAACGAGTGAAGTATCCGTGTGAAGCCAGTTTACCACAAAACCAACCACTGTTCTAAACACATGAATTGTAATGCTAGAAAACATAGTTAGTTCGGGATAGATGACAAACAGGAAATCACACGTTGAGCATGATGCACCAATTTAGATAATGGGTTTCTACATGCTTGCCACAATCGCATGTGTCATCCTGACACTTATTCCAATTTCCATTTGCTTCTTGCCTTTTATTTCCTCTCTTTCTTCTCTTTTTGATGTTTTTATTTTTATTTTAAAGAATACGGTCAAATCCTATAGAGATTGCCTACGTATCATGACTTTGCATGAATCAGACCGAGCGTAGTTCATGGAAATAAATGGTAAAGTACATAGTAAAACATTTTCGGGATTTTCAATTTTAATAAAGATATACACCTTGAGTATAATATCTAACAGAACAAAAGGCAACTACTAGATTGGGACTTAATACCCTTACAGACTCGAAATGACAAGAGACAGACTCTTTTGCAGCAAAATATAAATCTATGATTACATTAACACTTCAAATGCTTTTGGAGCTTGCGAGGCATCATTCGGCCTTGTTGCGGGTTTGTGCGCTAAACTTCCTTGGAGATAGTGGAGATCTTCCATTACTTGTCGGAAAAAGGTTGTAGCAGCGGCAAAAAACATAGATTTGGTCATGCCCTCATAGTGGTTGCATTTCATGGTGATATAGTCTGCAACTGCCCGCACCTTCTCCCTGATAATCCCTTTTTCTTGTAGCAGACGCCCTATTTGTTCGGCCCGTGCTTCTAAAGTTCTTTCGGCCACTTGATTTAGCTTTTGAAACTGCCGCAAATCTCATCCAACCCTGCTATTACCGCATAGCAATGCTCCCTCTCAGCTTTGAAATCCTTGGCCTGCTTGGCCATTCTGTTTTTAGCTGTGATAACTCTCTATTTCGACCAGTGCTTTCATTGTTTCTTCCTTCTTTTAACTGCTCCATTATGCGGGCCCTTTCTTCAGTACTTTTAATTAATTGTCTTCGAGCTGTAGAAAATTCACCCTCTGCCTTATTAAGGTCAAAACCATATTCGGTTATTTTTCGGCGCAGGTTCTTTATGAGCTTTTCATACTTTGTACTTCTCGGAGGATTTTCTGCGGCTGTTCTCATTTTCTGAATTAGGTATTTGATTTGCAGAAATAGACCGGAGATGTGGCACCCACTCTGTGACACCCTCTGGTGATTTAAACCCATTCACCTTGTTGTCAACTTCTTCTATGCAACCTTTTGTTGGCATCCCATGATTCAGGAACCAACGCCTGGGACATAGATGCTCAATCATCCAAATTTGTAATAGCAAGTTACAGCCTTCAAAGAACTCCTCTCCTGCTTTACAAATGGTAAAGGCTCGGAAGATATCAGACAGGATCATCGGGGCAAGAGTACTCTTTGTCTAAGTCATCAATGTACTAACGACCCCGCAATCTATATATCGATGTTCCCGTCCCTTTGTGGGAATACTAAATGACCCAGAAAGGACACCATAAACGCGAAGCATCGATGCTCCTCCCATTTGATCTGATTGCCCTTGCTACAGATGAGGTTTTCAGGGTTGTTGAATCCTCCGGTATGGCCGTATCTTTGGCATATAAATGGAAGGGTTCAAAATCTAGCCGACAGGTCAGGGTTGTGGACCTTTCTACTAATTTTCAGAACATCAAGAAATTAGTGCACAGGGACGGCCCTGGGTGCTATCAAGTATTGATGTCTTAGCGGGATTGTATGGGTCCCGATGTATCCGGTCATTTCCTCCAAAGTCGGGGTTAACTAAAAATCTGAGAAGTGGAAGACGTTGTGGTCCGGGTCACTGAAGGTGATTAGGGCCTTTATGATGTCCCCCCTAGGGTTGATTTTCAGTAAACCATTGAGGCTTCCCAGATGCGCGTTGACCTTTTCCTGTTTGGCTTCCCCAAGGTCATTCCACCACAACCGCAGCTCCAATGGGGCTTTGTTCATTATCGTGCTCATTCTACACATTTATTAGGGAAAATTAGTATACTCGAAACATACACTGACATTTATGAAATTTATTTTAAAATAGGGACCGCCTTTGCGAATACGGCCTTTTGACACTTCGGCTAGAAGGTTTCTAGGTTGTGCTTGCTTACCAGCCCAAATAAAATTCAGAGGTAGCCATTTGCGTAAGATCAGCCTTCTGGCGTCCCCTGTAGCGTCATTAAGCTATTATCACAATAATGGCGACATCCGACTCATTTTGAAGTAAGAAAAAAAATAAATCGGGCACTTCTTGATATTTTGAAAAAGGGTTTGGGCCCGGCTAAAAATAATTTATCAAAACCTGCAGACACTATTGAGAAACTCCAAAATTTTGTGCCTTTGTTTTGTGTTTGTGGTGGGTTTTTGTGCTTTGTTTTCCTTTTTTTTTTTGAAAAATCCGGCAGCATTTCCACACTATTTAAGCATTGTCTTTTAAAAGTGACTACCCTAGCACTGCTTATTTCTCTCAATTATTTGCTTTGTTTATAGGCCGGTCAACATGCGAGTCCAAGGAAAATAAATACGCAAGTAGCATGTAAAAATGCATCATTATGGTCTTTTATTTCGGGGCACCTGTCCTAGACGGCCCCAACCCCTATGTTGAGTCGCTTAAATCAAAAATGCATGATGCAAATAAACGTTCCTACTGGGGATCCGGCATGAATTTTTGTCATACTAAGTTGAGAACCTCGGTATAGGGTCTAGACTGTGTACCCGAGCGGACAACTCGAGTCGAGGAGGGGACTACGTACCAGGGACCTGCGAGATCGTCTGTCTTTGTAACTTGTGCGACCTCTTTCTTAATTTAGGGTTAGACACTAACAGAATATGGAGTCTCAAGGAGTAAGCACATCCCACGAGATGAGAAGTGAAGGGTTTCATAAAAGTTTATATATACAGTTCAGATAATATCAAAGCGCTAAAACATGTGGCATTTAGCATAGAACAGGTAAGCAGATTAAAAGAAGCCAAATATAACAGTTATTGTAAGATCAAATTCTTTAATCTTGAACCAAAGATTCTGGGCTCTACGTCCCCGGCAGAGTAGCCAGAACTGTCACATATCCTTATTACCGCTTACATACGGTTACCCCGAAAGGTGACACGTGTATAGGAGTTTTTCCAATAAAAGTGACATTATTCGAGATGGGATTAATTATTTTATTTAAGAGTCACCACTTGGGATAGGTTTGGCCTTTTGGTGTCCCAAGTCACCGATTTATTTAAAATTCCAAATCGAGGAAATTTCGACTACCCAATTGGAGTCTGCAAACCGAAAATTCTTGAGTAAGAAATTTTGTTGACCCGAGGGAAGGTGTTAGGCACCCTAGGATCCCGTGGTTCTAGCATGGTAACTTAAACTCATTATAAGTGGCTGAAATTTGACTTGCGATACCTGTTAACCCGCAATTTAGATTATTAACCGCTTTTAACATATTTCTTTAGGAAAAATTGCAATGTCATTAAAACACGCCGTGAATCGCGTCACATAAATGCACCCGATATTTTAGACATATTTTAATTCCATTGAGAATAGGATTTGGGTCACATAAATGCGCACCCGAATTTAGGAAGGTATTTTATTAAATACGCGCGCCTATAGCAACTACGTCTTCGAGATTTGTGTGAAGGCCGTGAAATTTGCTAAACGGCGCTTCCTATTTTTCTATGTGTTTTAATGAATTAAGAAGCCATCACTTAGTATCTGCTTTAATTAACGCGGCTCACTTTGTTTTCTATAGGGACATCCTAATCCATGCTAAATTTTCTACTCTTGCGAGTGCTTAAATGCACTAATTGTTTTATGTATAGACTGTGTACTTGGGACACACAACAAGAATCTTAGCCTCGTTCGTGGCTAATTATACATAATAAATCAAGTTTGGTCCAGCCCAGGAGCATATAGTACTTAGGCTGCGACAAGTGACTATTGTGAACGGTTTGGGCTTTGAATTATTCAGCCCATAAAAACACATTGGGCTACATACCCTGATGCATACTGAGCCTCTCATGTGGGCCCAATTTTGACTTGGACGGAAGAGTCCATTTCGAACAACTCTTTGGTTTGAAATTATATACAAAAATTTCATATCTACACATTCACAAAAGAATATTAATGATCGTCTTCATATCCATTTTTCAGTATTAGACTCGAACTAAATGATTCGCATACTCATCAATCGGAGTATCCGAATCCAACTTTAGAATTCAAGTGCGATTCAGGTTACACTACATGGAACAAATATGAAAACAAATTATACTAATCATTCTGAGATTTAAATGAACTGAAATGTTTCATAGCATTTTAATCTTCACATGATTATTAAAACTAGTAATTCCTAAGTCCAGTAGCTCTAAGTGCACAAGATTAGCACTTGAACCAGCCAGACTAAAATTGAAACTGACTATTAATTATACATATAAAAGAGAAAACTCAATCAAACATTCAAGTTATTACATATTGAAACAGTCCCAAAATCCAATTATTACAAAAATGGATCAGTCTAATATTGAACCATAACATGATGATCATTTTATTAATATACCTATATTCAAACTAAATAGGGAAAAATCGGGGTATGATCCGAAAATATTAATAACGGGTGAGGGCCTTCACATTTGAGAATACATGTCACTTTGAACTTCATATATACATGAACTTTGAGTGTGCCTGTAATGAAGCACAAGAAAAAAGCCTATGAGTAAATAGAAGAGACCAGCTAAGCAATCAACAGCCAAGTACACAGTGCATCCAGGACTTCAGCAGAGTTTTTAGTGAATTAAGTCTTCATAAACTGATTCAAACAGCACTAATGGTACTTTCAGATATAGGAACAAGTATTTCAGCTCTAGTACTCAAAGAGAAGGTTTTCAATCCCTTTAAAATGCCCAGATGGTTTTTTTTATAATAAAGCCTTAAGGCATCAGATTTTCCTCTTGTTTTCCTTTTAGTCTTTATCTCAAATTTGCACTTTTCCTAAATAGTCCTTTAATTCCTGACTTGTGCCTAAAGTTTGAGGTAGGAATTGTGTTTTAGTCCTTGATAGAAAGTTCTAAGGGATTCTTATCATATTTTTTAAAGGTTCAAATCCCTTTTATACCCTCATTTCCATTCCTAAATTACCCCCCCCCCCCAGAAGTTACCTTAGTCAATTCCTTGATCCTAGTTTAGTTACAATTGACCTTGGTCAATCAAATTGGGTCACATTTTAACGTTAAACTAAACAGGCTCATGAAAGTTCTGAATCAGCCAAAAATTATCAAGGTTCAACACAAATGCCTCAATGTAGACTTTCATATCCAAACATTTTACAAGACTATCAAAACAAAGGGCTAGAAGAATGAATACATTTATCAACACTTAATTTTCAGAAATGGCTCAATCAAAATGCTTCAGAAATACTAAACAACGAGAAACACACAGCAATGGGTGAGTATTTAGTTCAGGAATCATCATAGGAAGAAAGTAAAGGCTATCAATGAACAATTAATGGTTCCAACCCCCAAATCAACTTATAACAACATCAAGTCCAAAAATATCATAGTCATTATACTTTGGGATGAACCAGAAATCAAAGAATCAGAAGATAGATTTCAATTAAGCCCTAATATCACATCACTGAAGAATTAACTAAACTTTCATGATCAAGGAACTGATAACATGATATGCTATTATTCAAGAGACGAAGAGACTTCCATACTAGCGTCAGACAAAGAATATGATTATTGAAACCTATTTCAGATGAACTTGTGGACAAACAGACAAACAACCAAAAGAAAATCAAATAAAAGAACTTCAAACTATTAAGCATATATTTACTGAACCTAATCAATTATTAACAGAAACCAAGCATTTAATCAGCTAAAGAAATGAAAATAAACAGAAAACTTAGCTTCTTTTCATGCATGTCCATTTAGACCATTTCAACTCGCTATTGACCCTTTCCACATGGGTTCCAAACCCTCTAGGGTGGTGTAGAACAAATTTTGGGAATTCAAAGAGGGGCTTTCATAGTTCTGAGACCTCAGTGTGGTCTCAGATTTGGATTTTTTTTGTGTTTGAGGATGTTTGGGAGTCATGGGTGATATGGTTGGAATAAGAGGGACCAGGGATGTCCAGAAGGATTTTGAGTCATTTTCGACGTGCATTGTGTTTTAGGGTTTGGCTTTTAGTTGATATTCGAGGAGTTTCAGAAAGATTTGAGAGGGGTGACATACATGGTTGGAAAGAGGGGATTGAGACGCTTTAGGGGTGTTATTTTGGAACGCTTTGGAACAGGGTCGTCGGAGACGGTGGTTCCGACGACCCTATTTTTGAAGATTCGAGATGAAGGGGACATTTTCGACGGAAACTGACCATAGGACAGGATAGGGGAGGTCGTGATGGTTTAACGGTGTTAATCCAGGGAGGTTTTGTTGACAGCCGCCACCGTGGGGCGATTTCCGGCGGCGGCAGTAGGGTGGTGGGCCGGTGGTCAAGGGGTGGTAGTAGGGTGGTCAACAGAGGTGTTACAATACTGAGAAGATGGTACGAGGAGGGGGGTTTGGTCTCTAATCTGTATTAGACACGTTTGGACATATATATACGTTTTTGGATGGGGTTTAATGGCCGTTGAATTGAGGTGAGATCGACGGCTATGATGATGGGGCTTCTAAGTGGTGTCGTTTGGTTTGGTGCTATATGGATTGGATCAAGGCTGGTCATTTAGGCTGCGTTGTGTATTATTTAAGGAGAGGCAGGTTTGGGCCACTCAAGTCTGGCCCAATTGTGGCCAGCCTGAGTGGCTGTATATATATATATATATATATATATATGTATATATATATATATATATGTATATACATATACTTTTTTTTTCTTTTGTCTTTTTTCTTTTAATTTAAATCAATTAGTACCTTTATTAAAAAAACATAAATTCCTAATTGTCAAACATAAAACTAAACCAAGTCAAAATTAAACAAACATAATTTCAAATGCCAGAAATACCTCTATATATTTTTTGTATTTTAATTTGTAAAACAAATTTATTTATCAATTAAATTCTAATTAATTTTAAACCTACAGTAATGAACATGCGCACGCAATTAAATCCTAAAAATTAAAATCCTAATATTTCAAAGAAAATCCTAAACTTTAAGAGCCCTGTAGGAGCTTCTTTCGAGTGGGTAAAATCATATGCTCACAGTAGATATAAGTACTAGTAATATTATACTCGATATTCTAAAGGAAAACTAATGATAGAAGTAGTAGGAAGTGCTTAATAGTAGGCAGTGAAAATACTAACAGAAATAATAATAATAATAATAATAATAATAATAATAATAATAATAATAATATATCTACTTTAGATTAAATATTTTGCTACTAATTTGAGAGTTTATTTATTTATTTATTATTATTATTATTATTATTATTATTATTATTATTATTATTATTATTATTATTATTTGATGAGGCTAATGTGCATTGGAATTTCCTACTATTCTATCAAATTCTAATATAGTTTAAGATATTGTCCCACATAAACTAAATAATCTATGCTATAGATTTGTAATATTTTAATTACTATTTGAGAGAATTTTAAATAGATGAAAAGCGAGTGAGTATTAAAACTTGTTAATTACTTAAATAAAACAAATACTTTTGGAAGATTTATAATTTAAAAAATAGTTGGGAATCATTTACTTCACTTGATAATATTACTATAATAAAATATTAATTTTTATATTAATTTCTCTATTACTTATTTCTAATACAATTATATTTTTCTCACTAAGAAATAACATATTAATAACACTCCATGAGTATTATGTTAATTAATTAACTTAAGACTAGTGACATTTAAATCGATATATTTTTCTTGCTTGAATTGTTCTTATAAGAAAGTAAGAACAATTCATACTCGTCACCTAGTATGTGCATCATCTTATTTGTCAAAATAGTACGGAATTTGGGGTTTCATATCCTCAGATCTAGATTTAAGATCGTTACTTACCTCAAACCAGATGAAATCCTACTCCGCAGCGCCCTTGCCACTCGATTCAACCTCAACTCACCGCAAATCTATCCAAAATCAGAATCATAATTTAAATATACGCTAAGGGAACAAAACCCACGCAAAATAATCAAATTACATCAAAAATCTAGAAATTGGCCAAACCCGACCCCTGGGCTCACGTCTCAAAATCCAATATAACTCACATCAATAGAATCCTTATCCTCCTACAAGTTCACAAATACCAAGAACATCAAAATTAGACCTCAAATGGTCCCTCAAATCACCAATTTTACCTCTCCATCTTCAAACCCTAGATTCCAAATTTTTCACCCTTAATCTCATAAATTTTCATGTTTAATCCACTAAAATTAACCGTAAATACAAGTATTAGGTTTAAAAAACTTACCTCAACAAGAATCCTCTTGATTTCCTCTTCAACACCGTTCAAAAGCTTTAATCCTGACTTCAAAAATGGTGGAATGGGCTAAATATTGAGAAGGGGACCCTATATACTTTATGCCTAGCAATTTCTGCACCTATGGGAAAACAATCGCACCTACGGATCGCACCTGCGATTATATCAACCGCATATGTGGTTTTCATTAAACATCATAGGCATCGCACCTGTGACACAGATCTCGCACCTGCGGCTCACAAATGTTGTCCAAAGCCTCGCTCATCCAACCTTTCCGCTTCTGTGGTCTCTTGTCCGCTTCTAAAGCGTGCACCCATGGTCCCCAATCCTTAGGTGCGGTTATGACAGAACACAGCAGCTTCAGCTCCTCCAAATCAAGTTCAAACTTTCCAATAACCTTCCAATATTATCCTGAGGCCCCCGGAACCTCAACCAAAAGTACAAACAAGTGACATATATCATTCCAACTCATAACAACCACCAGAACACCCAAAACAACATCGAAATACCAAGTCACCCTCGGATTAAAGCCTAAGGATTCCAAAACTTTCGAATTCGGCAATCGATCCAAAAACCTATCAAACCTCATCCGAATGACCTGAGATTTTGCACACATATTAAAAATGACACCGGAGACCTACTCCAATTGTCGGAATTCCATTCCGACCCAGATATCAAGATTTCCACTACCAACATGAAAACGATAAAATTCTAATTTCGCCAATTCAAGCCTAATTCTACCACGGACCTTCAAATTACATTTCTGTCATGCTCCTAAGTCCCAAATCACCTCAAAAAGCTATCTAAACAATAAAAACCATGTGTCGAGATCATTTACTCTCAAGTCAACTTCCGATTGACTTTTCCAACTAAAGTTCCCGAAAAGAGACTAAATGTTTCATTCCTCTCCAAAACCATTCGGAACCCGAACCAACCAACCTGATACCTCATATTACATTTTAACAAGACATAAAGAAGCATAATAAGGAAAAACAGAGCGGTAAATCATGAAATAACCAGCCAGGTCGTTACAATTCCACTTATGCATATATAACTCTTTTGCTTCCATTCTTGACATCATGGGTTAGATTTGAAAATGTAGATTCCATATATGCAAATATGACTTTTGTGTATATATATTCTACATATGCATCTATAGCACTTTTGCTTCCGTTCATGACTTCATGAGTTAGACTTGCAAATGTAGGTTCCATGTATGTGTATGTGACTTTGTGTATTAAGATTCCACATATAAAAATATGCTCCTTTTCATCTCCAATTGTATCTTTCCATAATCACATATGTATATTCCACATTTTCAATTATGAATGTGATGTGTGCAACTGTGGCTTTGCTTCATTCTCTTGTCTTTTAGCTTCTTCCCTTCTTTTTCATAATTTAATTTTTGTACAAGATTTGTTAGAAAATATGTAAGGATAGGATATTATTATTCATATTTTATTTTAGAAACTTTATTTTTTACATATGAAGTTACACGAATAGTTTATATCCGTCCATAGTCTACACGGATCGGGATTTGGGGAAGACATGATATCTTAGAAAATAATACAACTTGATGAACAAGAACTATTATGGAAGAAGAATATTGTAGATTGAAGATTTTTGTGAAAGAAAAAGCATAATGAGGTATTTATATGAAGTAGCAACTGTCATATGAAGGTGTTTATGATGGAAATGTCATAATGGAAGTAGTCACTTTGTGACTCATGCAGTCGCAGAGAAGCCCTAAAAACCGTTGAAGAGTTTCAAAACCAATCAATAAATTTCACTTATCACAAATATTAAATATAAGTGACATACGACGCGATAGTTCATATGCAGACACAGTGATATATGAGAAACGACGGCAAACAATTCCCGCCATAGATGTGATCCACTTCCAAAATATTCAATTGTTGAATAATTTGTAAATGGGGGGGGGGGGGGACTATCTGTATTGGTAAAAATTAATATTACACGTGTATTTATATATGTGGCTGATGTGTCAAGGTACATGGATCACTAAGAAAGCTACAGTTGAAGAGATGCATTAAAAGAGGCACACGAGTAATAGGTGCGAGAAAATAACCCATGAGCTAAAAGGGTATGGTCACTCGTGTCTGAATTAATAGATGAAGAGACACCATCATAATAAAACAAGATAGTAAAGACGGGAGGTTCATGAATCGTCAATTAATGTGCATGAATGATCATAAATGTTTAAGAATCTTCATGAATAGTTAGGATTGCCAATTGTAACGTCTCATTAATATCATTAATGATCATAATTATTCATTCATAAATGGGTAAAAAATGTGGTCCATATGTATTCCTATATAAGGGAAGGATATTTCACTTGTAAAGGCACGTTCTGATTATTAGGAATACAATTACATTCTTTTGCTTACTATTAATTACTTTTCTATCTAGAATTCTAATTTTCTTTCATATCACTTAGAAAATATAAAATTTCTTGATTATCAGTAACCCGAGTACCTCTAAAAATAAGCTTTGACCAAAGTACATAACTTTTTGTTAAACATGAACAAAATTGCCGATGAAAATTGAATGTATATTACTAGTAAACACATTAGTGGCTCATCGCTTTGTTTTAATTACTTCATTCCAAAAAGAGTTAAAGCAAGGAGTTATTTGTTTAAACTGTGGATGGTTTTTTTAATTCAAAGCTACTCTCACGACCCTAAACGCAATCCGATTGTGATGGCACCTATTGTGAAGACAAGGTCATCCGATTCACTTTCAATTCACTTTAAACAATTAAAATACTAACTACTGAGTCTTTAATCAGAAATAAGATCCCAAAATAAGCATTTAATAGTATAATTTTAGAAAATAAAGCCAACATCGGCCAACATCAGGGTGTCACCAATCATGAGCATCTAGAACAATACTGCAAGTTTGAGAGTCTACTCCACAACTACTTAGCTGAATCAAAAAGGAAATAAAATAGAGGGAGAATCAATTGGGCTACAAATCGCCAAGCATCTACCTAGTATATCTCCGAAGATCTACTAGAACTATCAACCCGCAGTAGCAGGACCTGTAGCGCCCGAATCTGCACACAGGGTGCAAGAAGTAAAGTGGGTGCTCCAACTCAGTGAGTAATAACAATAAATGAAGATTGAACGATATAAAATCACGTTAAACACAAAATTGAGCTACCAAAGGCATAACAAAATCATTAACACAATATAACAACGTAATCTCATAAAAACACATGTTTAAGCATTCAACAGTAGATAGGAAAAACAACTAGGAATGGTAAACACCTAAGAACTGCCCCTCGAGCACAATAACATCAAATGAGCCCCTCGGTCAATATTATAGAACAATACCATCCCCTGGGGCTATATCTCATATCCCAATAGGTATCCGCACTTACGGGGGGTGTGCAGACTGTTGGATGGGGCCCTTACGGCCAAGTGCAATATCACGCCATCATGTGGCATCATAAACAGGTTCTCGGCTTCATATCAATATCAAGCAACATCATGGTGTACAATCTCAGGCCCCCAACCTCATTATCATAATTAGTGTATCACTGCTGCGGCATGTAGCCCGACCTAAAAGTATCCTCATAATACAAGCCCTCGGCCTTAGTTAGTCAGAATCTCATAAGCCTTTCGGACAGTAATAAAAATATGCATCTCAGCTCAAAATATCTTTAAAACATCATTTAAGGTTTCTAAAACACATTAACATAGCAGAGATTTGAAAATATTGAAAGATCTGGCATGACTGAGCACAAGTATGAAATTAAACAATGAAAAAATATCATTAACGATCTCCTACGGGTTCAAACAGTTGGCACGAAGACCAAATATCTTTTTTAGCGCAAATTATAATAATATCAAATAACTAGCTACCAAATGTACAGAAAAATAGTTATTCGGGATGTACTAAGTCACAATCCCCAACGGTGCACGACCTCATGCTCGTCATCTAGCGTGTGAGTCACCTCAACACAACCAAACATTGTGTAATCTGGTGTTTCATACCCTCAGAACCTGCACACAACAACTGAATACCGACAGAAAACCTCTTATCAACTAATGTCTCATTCCAACACTTTCTTATACTGCCAATGATAAATAAAATATGCAGTAAGCCATAACTATTTCTCATATCAACCATTCATGAAGCCAATTTTCCTTTGGCGAGGACCATAGTAAATTTCTGAGCCAAACCTCGATATTATCCTTCCAACATGTTGAAATCGGATCCTTTTGCATTCATTAAAGACCCTAACGATCTCATCCAATCCAACACAATTACTCTGGTGACATGACACATCAATAAAAGCTACAGCCAGAACTTGTGCAGTCCGTGCATTAATAAGCAAAAATTCGAACATATTGAAATCATGAAAATGACTCAAATGAAAGAGTTGTACTGCAAGCTCACTATTACCACCACACACAATGCTGAGAGCCTGTCAGAAATCGTAGAAATAGAACACACGAATCCAATTCACAAAATCATACCTCCATATAGATTCACTCAATGCGCGACCTCATCCAAACACTAGTCCACATGAAATACCTCAAGTCACTATGCTCAAAATCGACAACCAAGCGCAATATGATGTCTAAAACCAAATCAATAATCATAATCATTGCAAAGCATTTGACATAACATACACAACCCGAAATAACATAACTGATATACCAACCGTCGGGCAATACCTAATACTCTTCTCACTCGAATTCCACTACGAGACCCAATAGAACCACACAACATGTGCCTATAACCAAAAAATCCCAAAGCCTCGCAAAATGTTAAGGTAACTTATAGATCACCTCAAAACATTAATAACTCAATAACAATTGAATCACCACATCCCTCACCAATGGGGACTCGAAGTCAACAAAGTTGTCTCGATGAAAAACATAAATCCATATAAGCCTACCAGTGAACCCTTATCAAGGAGTTCCTGAAGCTGATCTTTAAACTCCTTTAACCCCCCCCCCCCCGATGCTATACGCTACGATATCCGGCACCCAATTAATACCAAAATCAACAACCCCGTCCGGCGACATGCCCGGCCACAAGAAACACATCTGTACAGTCCCGCACCACGGGAACTGAATCAATGGTTGAAGTCTCTACATTGACATCCATCGCGAAGGCCCAAATAAGAAAGACAATCCTTCCCAACTATCCGCTGGGTCTTCAAAATATAAAACCACCTTACTAAGAACAAAATACGCTGAACCTCACCACTCAAATCCGTGGCACTCTTGGCATAGCCAACATCGCCACCTTAGCAGAGTAGTCCAGAATAACAGGACACGAACACAACGAGTCTACACCCAATATTACATCAAATCTAACATACCAAGAAACAAAAGATCCACTTGGGCTCTAAACCCCAATAACTACACAGTGTCGATGCACGTGACCTACAACCACAACGTAACCCGTTTATGAGAACTCCTAATCTCCAAATCCATATAGCATATGAATCACCATACATGATCCCAATTGCGTTGTCCGAATATACAACACACCTCTAATATCCATTAATCCATGAGAGGTACTCCTATAATTCTTCTGTGCCACTAAGCAAACTCGAATATCAACAGTTGATCCAACATGAGAGTGCTGAAATACTGATGAACTACCATCATTCTCAATCACATTGCCCTTTTCTAAAACATATACCACATCAAGTCAGACCAATAGTAATACCGTTTCCTTAATAATCTAAAATTTCTCACTGCCTAAGAATTTTTTTTTACCCCCCTTTCAGAACTGAACTGTAACCTTACACACGCAACTCTCAATCTTCCACGACATACCGCATATACCATACCATCCTAGGATAACATGAGAACTTCATATCCCTTCTGATCCACAAGCAACTATGTACCTGAAAAAACAGACTACCAAGACTCCTTCCTCTAAAACATCTACCTTCTCTCTAGGACGAGAGAGAGAAAGCTGGCGAATTCTACTTTCAATGGGATTAAATCCTTCATTTAGTGTAGTTTCACCTCAATTTTAATCCCAAATGAACGCCTTTCCTCTTATAAACTTTTCCCAACTGTTTTTTCTTCCATATCTATAATCTTCTTATCCAGATATTAATTTCAAAATTTTTCGAGTACTGTAGCACTGTCTTCTTCGTCAAAATCTGGAATATCTAAGCATTTTTAGTATACAATTGTTTCTGTTTCTCATTAACCAACTTGGCCTCAAGAAGATTGGGTTCTTTTCTAAAAATTTCTACATTTTTCATAAAAGAATCTGTCAAGATTTTAATCTTTTGAAGAACTATTTAGCCGTATATCTATTCTGGATATTACTAAACTGATCTTTACCAAAGTTGATGCACCTGTGTCTTCTAACTGTAATTTTCTCATTGGTGTTTGAGGAACTTTAGTTTTCTTTAAGATCCTCCGTGACCACTGTTACTCAAAGTTCTTAAAGATCTGTAAAGTTTCTGTCCAAAAATACAGTTTCTTTTGCAGAACTGTAGCTCGCATTTTTTTCTTCATCAACAAGTTTCTGCTAGTTTTGCCGTTCCTTGGACGAGGTTCATGGCCACCATGGCCGGTGACCAGTCACTTCCAATGGCTGGTCAGCCATCTCAAGCAAAAACGTCCGTCCCTAACAACACAATATTACCCAAGCCATTACATTATTCAAATATCCTAAAACCAGCCACAATCAATACTCCAATTCAAGGAAAATGTAATGTCGAGCCTATTTCGATGCGTCGACAAGTTTTATTACAAGGAGAGCCTATGGTTCGTTTCACTGAAGCTGAGGTAGATCGAATGAACAAGATGAATATCTCGATTATGCTATCGTGTGCAAATTTTCATATGGTTGGCCTGAGATTAATGAATTACGTCAAATAGTCACGATTCAATGTGGAATCAAAGGCGAGTGTACTATTGGACACCTCCGTGACAAACATGTATTGATACGATTGACGTTATGGCAAAATTTTGTTGCTTTCTCATCAAAGAACATTTATTATGTAAAAGACATGGCTGGAAATGAGTACCAATTTTGAACGTTGATATATGATGCTAAATTCAAAGTTGATGAGGAAACACCTAAGGTAATGGCTTGGATTTCTTTTCCAAATTTGCTGCCAACTTATTTTGCAAAGAATGTCTTTTTTCGTTGGCTTATGCTGTGGGAAAGCCAATACATCTAGATTTGGCTACTATTAACAAGACAAGGCCAAGTTGTGCATGAGTTAAGGTGTTAGTTTATTTATTAACTGATTTACCTAAAAAGGTGTTCATGAATATTGTTAATGAGCCAACGGGGGAAGTGAGGACTGACTGAGTGACAATTAAATACGATTACCTTCCAAAATACTACAAAGAATGCAAGTTACAAGGACATGACATCTTTGAATGTTGGAGAATTAATCCGGAGTTAAGGGAAAAGAAAAATGTCCAGCAGCAACAAAATGTTGAAACTGTGCAACAACGCAATAAGAAACTTGCAAAAAATGATGCTCCCATAATGACTCTTACCAGCAGCAAGGTAGTCGGTAATGTAGGCCCTCAATGGAAGGAAGTCCGCGATAATAGGTACTTAATAAAGGAAAACAAACTGAAGTTCCTGCTGCACAAGGTAAAGAAATAATTCTTGGTAACAATATCGATGTCACAAAACAAATCCAAAATACCAATGAATTTGCAGTATTAGAAATTGAAAATGCTCAGAACAATGAAGATAACCAACTAGAAGTTATGGAGGAATCTCCAGTTCAGAAATCCACAAGCAACAATGACATTCAGCAAAATAATTGCACAATAGGTGTGGAAAATGTTTTAGAGGAGCAGGATTTTTATTTTTCAACTACACAAATGGTACAAGAGATAAATTCTCCTAGCTCTTCTAGGAGACAACCATCCAAGACACAACCAAACAAACTGAACCACGAACTCAAGCCTACAGCAAAAAGAAATATTAAAGAAAATAGGGAATCAAGCAAATTGTGTACAACAAGATTTGGGGAAAGAGCAGCATATTGACAATTACTCAACTGCCCAATGGGTTCAGGAAACTTTCAAAACTAATGCAGTTCAGGTCAATACTTTATGTCACGACATTCCTTCACACGACACTACAATTAACCAATAATTAGCAAACAACAATGAAAATGAATTTGTTGAACATGCAGATTTTGAAAAATTCAGGACCAATGACATAGAAAAATGGGCAGTAGGGAAATTATGGCTCAACCAAACAGAGGAAGTCTTAGAAGATGGTCAGATTCTAGATACAATGCATAGTGATGATGAAAATGGAGGAAATGAAGTGGAAAATGAGGACCAAAGTGTTAATGCTAATGGTAATTCAATCACTATTCAAAGCATAAGGGATAGTGCAAATGCAGTAGAAGAAAAGACAACAGAAGGAAACATCAATATCATAGATCCACGAGGGACTTCGCATAATGCTGTCTATGCAAGAAGTGTTGTAACATTAAGCACAGCAAAGGGTGTAGCAGGAAGTGTTGTTCCTTTGAAAAATACACAGTTGTTGACCAATGATCGTGAAGAAAAAGCTGCCGAATTTACCAATCAGGAAAATAATGTTGACCTTACCAAAAAGCCATATGATGGTGTCACAGCAAAAGAACCAATAGATTCGCATGACCTACATGACCACGCAAATCTTAAAGGTAGAGACATGGATGACGAATCCACTGCACAAAATTTCCTTAATGTTGCCAAGCATGGGATCTGTCACCAAGGAATATTGAACCTGTAAATCCTACAACAAAAGGAAAAAAGAAACAGTCAAAAGAGACTTCTAATGTACATGTCAGTGGAGTACAAACAAGGAGGAAAACCCAAAAACATTTAATGGATTCCATTATATGTAATGTGAGGTCAGCAAACACAATGCAAGCATTTGAAAGGCTGATTACAATGGAAAACATTATTTTTAGTTCATAGGAATCATTGAGCCTATGCAGCAGTCTCACAAAATTGAGAGGTATAGAGCAAGAATTGGTTTGCCACTGGCTGTGGTAAATGTGTCAAACAAGATCTGGGTTTTTATTCATGAAAGTTTTTCAGTTACTATTCTATATAATATGCCTCAACAGCTGACTTTGAGTATGACGAACTCTGAAACTCATGCTGAGCTCATCCTTACGCTAGTCTATGAAATGTGATCGCATTGAAAGAATTGATCTATGGGATTCTTTGTATGTAATGGCATCAGATATAACAGCACCATGGCTAGTTGGAGGTGACTTTAATGTGATATGGGACGAGAAAGATAAGTTTGGAGGCTTGCCAGTTTCTCTCCTTGAAGTATATGACCTTAGACACCGCATAAATTCCTGCACTCTGACAGATTTGGGATTTAAAGGAAGCTTTTTTACATGGTGGAATGGAAGATCAGAGGAGGACTGTATATTCAAAAGATTGGATAGATGTTTTGGCAATGACAAATTGCAACAGTCCTTTCCTGGATTGGAGGTAACTCACCTGTCCAAAATTGGTTCCGACCATTGCCCGATGCTGCTGAAATGTGATATAAAAACTCCCTTTATTAAGAAGTCGTTTAGATTTCTTAATTTCTGGACAAAACATGAAACATGAAAAGATGTAGTGATGGAGAATTGGAATGCTCATTTTAGTGCTAACCCTTCAACACTTTTAACTACAAGTTGAAGAAGCTTAAACATGCACTATCTACCTGGAGCAGAGCTACATATGGGGACATATTCCAGAAGATTGCAAGTCTTGAGGAGGTGGTCCTAGTTCATGAATGACAATTTGAACTTAATCCTACACAGATATACAGACCGAGATTACAACATGTCCAAGCTGAAATGTTTAAATATCTTGGCTTAGAAGAAGATTTTTGGAGACAAAAAGCAGGCATGTTATGGTTCAAAGATGGCGATAGAAACACTAAATTCTTCCATGCTCAAGTTAATGGGAGAAGGAAGAGACTGAAATTATCAATGATCTAGAATAGCCTTGGTAACTGGATTGAAGAAGATCACTTAATAGCAGAAGAAGCAGTAAAATTCTACAATGATCAATTTACTGAGAGTATAGCTCCTAATGCTTTTGATATTCTAAATCAAGTACCTTCAATGGTAGATAATGATCAACATGAGAGATGTATGGCTTTGCCTTCGAATGAAGAAGTGAAGAGAGCAGTTATAGAGCTGAATGGGGACTCAGCAGGCGGACGGGATGGTTTCACTGGAGCCTTTTACCAAACTTGTTGGGAAATAATTGAAGAAGATGTAGTCGGCATGGTCAAGTATTTCTTTTGTGGTCAGCAGCTGCCAAAGAGTGTGAGCACACAAACCTGGTTTTATTACCAAAGAAAAAAGAAGTCTCTACCTTTGCAGACATGAGACCAATCAGTCTTAGCAACTTTGTTAACAAGATCTTCTCACGGGTCATTCATAAAAGATTTGTTGAATTGTTACCGACCATAATCTCAGAGGAACAGGCAGGTTTTGTGAAGGGAAAAAGCATCGTTGAGAATGTACTGCTAACTCAAGAAATCATTAAGAATATCAGATTAAGATCAAAAGCAGGTCCAAACGTTGTTATTAAGGTAGACATGACAAATGCTTATGATAGATTATCATGGCTATTCCTGACTAAAATGCTAAGAAAGATGGGATTTCCTGAAGATTTTATTGGATTGATATTTGATTTGATTGGGAATAATTGGTACTCTATTCATATAAATGGTCAGCCAAATGGTTTTTTCAAATCATCAAGGGGAGTTAAGCAGGGTGACAATCTATCACCAACCCTATTCATTCTAGCAGCAGAAGCACTGTCTCGAGGTTTAAACTAATTATATACTAACCTGTTTTTCAGAGGATTTGGACTACCAAAATGGAGCCCAAAAATAAACCATCTTTCATACGCACATGATACAATCATTTTCTGCTCATCTGATGCAACTTCATTGTCACTTGCGATGGAGGTTCTGCAAGATTATGAATCATCATCTGGTCAACTGGTGAACAAAGCCAAATCAGCCATATATCTGCATCATTTAACAGAAAATGAGGTGATTAACAAGGTGGAAAGGATTACTAGTATAGGAAGACAATGTTTCCCTATGACCTATCTTGGATGTCCTATTTTTTATGTCAGAAGAAATAGTGATAATTACCAGGGATTAATTACTAAGGTTATGGACAAACTGCTATCGTGGAAAGGCAAACTGCTATCTGTAGGAGGCATGGCTGTATTGATCGCAAATATCATGCAGAGTATCCCAATTCATATGTTGTCAGCAGTTAATCGACCAAGCTATGTCATCAACAAATTACATAGCATTTTTGCCAAAATTTTCTGGAGCAGCAATGAGGGAGGAAGCTCTAGACATTGGTCATCATGGACCAACCTGTGTATGCCTTATGAGGAGGGAGGTATAGGTTTCATATCCCTTCATGATGTATCCAAGGCACTGTTCTGCAAATTATGGTGGAATTTCAGGACAAAACCCAGCTTGTGGAGTGAATTCATGTGTCTAAAGTATTGCAAGAAATTAAATCATGTAATTGTACCGTGGAAGGGAGGATCACACGTGTGGAGAAAAATGCTTGAATACAGGGACTTGATTGAGCATCAAATCTACTGGAAAGTGAGAATGGGATCGGCTCAATTCTGGTTCGACAATTGGACTGAGATGGGAGCCTTATATTTCCAACTGCCTGCACAGTTTGTCGTCGATGAAGAAATTCACAATTTCAATGATATGGTTGAAAATGGTATGTGGAATTTGGAAAAAATTATGTCAAACTCAATCTGAAGATTTGGCAAACCACATTGTGCAGAATATTAGACCACCAAAAGAATGTGCACAGTTAGATACACCATTCTTGATGCTTGAAACAAGGGGACATTTTTCAGTGAAATCTGCATGGGATTACCTGCGAAGAAGAAACACTCCAAGTCTATCTTACAAGAAGATATGGGTCAAAGGCTTACCATTCAAGATATCCTTCCTCCTGTGGAAGGTGTGGAAAGCCAAACTGCCACTTGATGATTTTTTTCGTAGAATAGGATACTCCATGGCATCTAAATGTTGGTGTTTTGATGATCCTAAGGAGGAGTGTTTAGTACATTTATTCTTCACATCCAATGCAGCTAGGAGTGTTTGGAGTTACTTCCTGAGGAGAGCAAGAATTGCATTAGAAGGGTTGTCTTTACAACAAGCAATTACAAAGTGTTGGACGACATCAGTTGTACATAGATTGAAGCCAATCTTGCAAGCTTTACCCGCATGCATTGTATGGGAGTTAGGGAAGAGAAGAAACAGTTTGAAATATGGAGAAGCAGTGTCAGTAAGAAGAGTTATTTACCATGTGTCATCTACACTAAAAGCTCTAGTCCAGCTGAGAAAACCCGGACTACATGTGCCTCACAAGTGGGTAGACTTACCGACTATGATGGAACAATACACACCTCTACTGAAATATGATAAAGTGCTATGGGAATTTCCTCCAAGAGGCTGGATCAAAGTGAATACTGATGGAGCATGCAGAGGGAACCCAGGTAGGAGTTCAATTGGTTTTTGTTTAAGAGATGAGATACGTGATTTGATATATGCAGAAGGAAGAGAAATTAAGGAGGGTTCTAACAATATAGCTGAGGTGACAGCAATAGTAGAGGCAATGAGAATGTGCAAAACAATGAACCTCAACAACGTCTGGCTTCAGACTGATTCAAGTACAAATGTACAAATGTACAGCTTCATTTTAACATGTTGTGCGATAATTTGGGTGAATTTTAAAATCTTGCATGTGGCAAAGTGCACATGGTCAAACGCATGCTGCTTCACTCTTGCTTTGGAATCACCAGCCAACAGCTCGATAATGCTGGATATAGAACGCAAGCTGCTACACTGGGAGTGGGAGTGTGTTGGTACACCAATATGTGCTTTGTTTGTCAGATAAGCATGCATATTAAATTCATCCACAATTCAAAAAGTTGTGTTGGTTGCAATCCTCATGTGTTGCCCCTCGGCTTTTTGAATTTTCAACTGAAGCTTGGTCAATTTTAAATTCTTGCCTAGGCCAAAGTGCAGTTAGCCGCATGCTGCTTTCACGTATGGGAATCTCCAGCCAGCATGTTGCTCGATAGTGCTGATTTAAAGCAGTATCGATGCTGCTTGATAAGGGATTTGGAACGTATGCTCTTGGGAATTAAACAAGAGACACCATGTCTAAATCTTGGTCAAATATGGGGAATCGATTCAAAGCACAAAAATCACGTAAACGTGGTAGAGAAACAAACAGTTTTATTCGAATAAGGGCCAAAGTTCACAGTCAGCCGCATGCTGTTTGCTCGATAACGTTGAGTTAAAACAGTCTCGCACTCTGCTTGATAAAGGATTTGGAACGCATGCTCTTGGGAATTAAACAAGAACCAAACTCTCTTCATCAGTATTCAAAGCACCAAAATCACATCCTAATATTGGTCAAACTCGACACAAGAGAACCAAACAGTTTTATTTGAATGAAACCATTCCTGGGGAATCGATTCAGACGCATGCTTCTTCAGTCAACAATTCAATTTCATAGGTCGCTGACATGTAATAATGCGATGACACTCAATACGACCTCTACGGGTGGTATTAGAACATTCTGCTCATTCTTTTGAGGATAGAAAGGTGACATTGCACGGGCATGACGGCAAGCTATGGAGCTAATGCCAATTAAGTGGATTGGCATCACATTTTCAATTATAGTTTTCATTTACTGATACCAAGTTTAAGTATATCACTTAACTTTGGTAATAGGAAGAATGTAACTGTCACATTTTAGTCCCTTGTTTCGCATGTCTTTCGGACCTTGTAATTTCTTTTTATATTGTTTTAATAATATAAAATTTTGCCCTAGGCAATTGCCTAGCGGATTGCCAAAAAAAAGAACTATGTACCCAATCGACCAAGAACTTTCCATTGAGCCCATCCGGAAGAAAATCACTATACATCATGCGCTCTTCATGCTAGTAGAAAATATACACCTCCAAACTACGGTAGAAATCATCAAGAACTCTCTGACTCCCTTTTGCCCAAAACCAAATCTGACAGGGCTGAATCCTTCTAACTCAACCAAGCCACGCAGTCCACTAAAACCAAAGAGCATTGCCGCGAAATACCTATAAGAACTCATAACTTGTTAGCATCCAAAGAACTAATCATATCCTTACTATAGCGATTCAGCCTACTACCAAGCTATCCCCTATATCCGAGTTTCCTTCTGATTTACCTTCAACTTGATACTCCTTCTTGCTATAACACTACATTTCCTCAACCCAGACTCATCCATTTGACCCAAGCATAAAACCACACCGTCTAAGGCTCATAACCGGCTAAATACTCCCTTAAATATCCCCAAAAGTACCATATTCAAACTACTTTACTCTGAAGAGACTTCCTGCCAATCTAAATCTGTTACCTTCACCTTCTTGACGCTGATGTACATAGAGTTCCCTAATTGATATCAAAATGCCACAAGTCTTGACATCTTTTAAATGCAAAACCTCAATTTCTAGCCAAAAGTACAACTTGAAAATATATAATTATTAAATGTAAAATTTTGAACACATTAGAACCATTCTCTAAATTTATCCACAATACTCGAACCTCAATTAGTCTGATCAACTGAACTGAGCAACATGTGCCTCATTAGCACTCCGACACCGTAGAATGTAACCTCATATTAATGCAACCAAGAAACTTCCTATTCCATGAATTCCATACCCTTACCAGTAACCACTCAGGATATTCTATGATTCTCATACACCTATGAACCATAATATAACCTTCATAAAATTCTTCATTTACTCTAGCCCTCCTCGGTCTCAATCTCCGTACGCCAGAACTGACTCAACAGCACGCCCCAAACTAAAACCAGCATAGCACCTAACCATGCAATCACCTAATCAATGGCAGATTCCTTTCTTGGCTCAAAGTCATAGACCAAATAACACACAATAACTCATAACAAAAACATTCCATTACTACCATAATACCATAGTGAGATTAAACTCAATCCTTCATAAAGTCGTGAAACACAGATAATCTGGTACTTTAAATCTTCTACAAAAACCCACTCTCTTAAGCGACCCAAATTTAAATTTCAACACATATATTTCACTTGTAAATGAGATCTTCTAATAGGCGACATAAGAATCACACAAACTTCAGAACACTTCGTAGGAGATAACCCACCTGCTTTGCCTCAAACTAACATTCATGTATACCTTCTACCGTCATAGATATTACTTAGTCACTTAATCTTTCTGAGTCTAAACTCATACTGCAATATGAAATTTACTTCACTCCCAACTAGGAAATATGAAACGATTCTTCACACACCCATAACTCGGGGTTATACCTCAAATCAAGATGGAAATCAAGCACCTCATAGTTATTCTATCCTCCAGCAGGCACTTCTTGTCACTTCCAAATCATATGAATACATCCCGCAGTTGCAACATACTCATCGCATAGCCATCTAGCCGTAACTTCTTCTAATAATGACACTTCCAAACATATTAGTTCAAAAACATGTGCTCACACAATCAGAACCTTGATGCTCAAGCGATAGCAAAAAATCCGACCTTGAGTCCTCTAGACTGGCCCAACATCAACACATAGAGATCACTGCTCACTCCTCGATCAGGGAATCAAAATCCATCAATGCACATCTAATACTGAGCGCTCATGCGCGCATACAAACGCTTGCAAAGAAGTCAAAGAGTTACTTTTCAAGCTGAACCAAGGACGCACAATAAGAATTCAGGGATGTGAGGTTTTTCCTATAGGTTTTGCGGACTCTAGAGGATAAATATGGACGTCTTTGTACCGATCAGCGAGACTCTACTAAAATTGCTCAAGACTCGTGAGACCTATGTAGCCTAGGCTCTGATACCAACTTGTCACGGCCCTAAACCCAACCCGGTCGTGATGGCGCCTTTCGTGAAGACAACGCCAAGCGACTCACTTCCAATTCACTTAAAGCATTTTAAATAATAACTAAAAAGTTTTTAATCAGAAATAAAATCCCAAAATAAACATTTAACAGTAGAATTTACAGAATAAAAGCCAACACAGCCCAATATCGGGGTGTCACAAGTCATGACCATTTAGCAAGATACCACAAGTCTAAGAGTCTACCCTACTAATACATAACTTAATCAAAAAGGAAATAAAACATAGGAAGAATGCACTGGGCTACGAATCGCCAAGCAGCTACCTAGTAAATCTCCGAAGATCTGCTGGAACTATCAACCCGCAAAAGCTGGATTTGTAGTGCCCGAATCTGCACATAGGGTGCAGGGAGTAAAATGAGTACTCTAACTCAGTGATTAATAATAATATATGAAGACTGAGCGATATAAAATCACTATAAACACAACATTTAGCTGTCAGAGGCATAACAAAATTACTAACACAATTTAACAAGGAAACCTCATAAAAAACACATGTTTAAGCCGTCAACAATACATAGGAAAACAACTAGGAATGGTAAACACATAAGAGCGTAGGGCGTAGATAGGGAGATTTTCCAATTTATTTTAACATCGTTATGATTTGTATTGAAGATAAATCACTTAGCTAACGTGCCTAAATCAATTTCGTATTTTTAAATTTGCGAGGGCCACAAAAATTCACTAAGTGGTGCACCTCGGCTCTAATTTCAAAGAATTGTACTCAAGTAAAGCAAACTACGGATGTTAATAATTATCTCCTAGACTACTTTGCGATTATTGTAAGGTCAGCTTTATGAGCGGGATAATATTGCAAAGCAAGTTGGTTAGCTAAGGTGAAGCAGCAGCCTAGAATAAATGGCGATGAACATAAAATATATTTGATTAACCCACATCACAATTCTTCTACTAGAAATGGCAAAGAAAAGAAAGCACATGGACAAAACAGAAAACCAGCATCGAAATGAAAATATGCTATTGTCATCCTAAGTTACTCAGAATTACAACAACCTTATAACAACTACGACCAAAGCTATTATATAACTCGTAGACCAAATACACCTCGTGCTTCTGAAATGTGCTCAAAAGCTCCTTCAGTCCCAATTGATTTATTCTTATTGGGATGAAACATGGGAGATAATTTCCTATATTGTTTCCTTATAAAGGAATCTGATTAGAATACCACATGTTCAAACTTATGCACCTATACTAGACTCGGCTAACAGGGAAAGTCTAAGGCAATGAATTAATCCCCATAAGAGTAATGGAATCAATCAACATGAAGTTATTCTCATGCTAAGCAAACAAAAGGAACATACAAATAACTAAAATGGTTCCTAGAATAGCGGGAAACGCAAATTTATACATGATTCAGAGTATAGTGCCACCAGACCAACAAAACAACAAATATTTGCCTTACAAATCCATCCAAGCACAAAATACTCAAAACATTATTTAATCCTGAATTTCATATAGATATGGTGAGCCCCAGGAGTGTTAAATCAGTATACTCTTCAGTTTGAAGTGAGCTCAGTATATTCTCATATTGTCAAAGTTGAAAATCCATAAACATGGAGCTTCCGTGGGATTTCAGTACTTTAGAAGCATAGTTTTACATATTTGAAATCTAAAAATACATGGATAAGCAGCAAAAGACCAAGTGTAAGCTCAAAACTAAGGAGAAACAGCAGCAAAAGGCCAGCAACACCAAAATCACATCAAAAGCTTCAACATGCACATCACTTTAAAACCCAAAACTATAATTGCCTTCAGAAATCCAAAATGAACTTTACGAATCGTGGGAAAAGTTTTTAATGGAACAGTAAACTCTTTTACTTATAGTCACTTCTATTTTTTTATTTCTCTCCTCCATACCCCCTCAAAGCCAGAATAAGGTGTCTTTTTATCAGCAAAGGTATAGGGAAACATTTTGGAATTAGACTATGTGTCTTTTTATCGGCAAAGGTATAGGGAAACACTTAGGAATTAGACTATTTCACTTTTTCCCTTTGTGAATTTCATTTTAGCCTAAAAATCCCTCATGTACTTATTTGTTGCTCAATTTTTAACACCAAGCTACTGAAACTCTATTTTGAACCCCAACTAGAAGGTTCCAAATCAGTTACACTAAGATTCCTTTCCCTAAACTTCCTACACTACCCCTGAAATGTCCGGTTTTTACCTCTTTTACCAGCTGGACCAAATTGGGTCAAATTGACCCAAGGCTATGTTAAATTAAGGTCTAATGAACTGGTCATAATCGAACAAAAACTCTCTACTCAAGATCCCTTATAATATCAGGCTGACAATTGGCCTCAAGAAAAAAATCCTCTAAAATGTCACAAACAACCTAACTAAACACTAAGAGTTTCAAGCGAATCCTGATGGAATTCTTCCAAAAAAAAATCTAGAACACACATAATATGGATAAAAAATAAAATTTCCTATATTACTTAAACCAGCATGCAAATGGAGACTCGATTACCAACTTGTCGCGATTAAGACTAAACACTCACTAAAATGAATCAGCATTTAAGCTACTTGACTTGATACAACCATACCAAGAACAAAATCAACAATTTGACTTAACAGGACGAAACTAAAATCTTAACACAACTAAAGCTAAACTCAGGGATGAGATTCAAACCAACCCAACATGAATTCTATAAGCTAACCCTAACCTTGAATCAAATTGACAGAAGAGATGAGGAAGAGGAAATTCTGAAAAAAGAATAAAAAAACTTAGCTTAATTTCTCTACATGCACCATGGTCTGGGTACGATTCAGGGTCGATTTGGTGGCGATGAAGTCGACAGACTCTTTCGAATCTGCATTTAAGAAGATCCAATAGTGTTTTAGGTTTGTTAAGTGCAGATTTGAAGTGAGGGAGAGCCAGGGGTCGTTTGGTGTTGATTTAGGATCATTTAGGAATAGGCGCCTCCGTAGAACGGCGGAGCAGCTGCCGCTTCGAACAAAAATTTGACAGGAATGGGTGGGATTCGAGCCATGGGAGCTTCAAGTTTGGAAAGAGGAGGTCACGAGGAGTATGTGGTGTAAATTTGGAAGCTTTTGGGTGATCTCCGCAGCCGGCGGCGATTTCCGACCAGCGACGGAATACGGAGGGTGGTGGCGAGATGGTGGCATTACAGGTACGAGGAAGATGAAGTGGTCTCTAGGGTTTTTGAAATGTTTGGACAGTTATATTTAGAAGCCAAGGTTAATCAATGGTTGTTGGATTAGGAATGACGGAGGGCTCAGATTAATTCGCCCTTTATTGACTCAAAATGACGTCATTTTGGGTATTTCTAGACCGGATTGCGTTGGGGTTTGGGCTTGACGGGCGTGGGTTTTGAATGGGTCTGAAGGGGAGGGGAATTGCCTTGGGCTGTTACAAGCTTGGCCTAATTTGGGGTCTTTATAAATGAGACCCAATTTCTTTTGAATTTTTTTCTTTTCTTTTCAAATTATAACCCAAAATCTAAATTGGCTCTAAATAAAATTATACTACCAAGTTAAATTAATTAGCTCTAAATAAAAATTACAACAAATAATTAAATACCAAAATAAAAGAAAGACAACTAAAATTTCAAAAATTAAAATTAAAAGCGAAAGTAAACTATTTTTGTGATTTTGTATTTTGTGAACTTCTTATTACTAATTAATTCAAAAATATGCAAAAATTAAACCCTAAATGCAATTCATATATTTTATATTTCATATGAATTATAAATGCACACACAAATGCAAACAATTAATAGAAAATGCCATAAAAATCAACAAAATTAAATAATTTAAAATAATAAAAAGACATTATTTTATTTGAATTTATGGGAGTAATTCATATAGGGCAAATATCACGTGCTCACAGCTGCCCTCTTTGTTCGGAAACATGAAGAGTTTTCGTGCAAAGATAAGTGAGCTTTTGCCCGTTTTAGTACTCCGTGTAAAGCATTTTGAAAAGTTTGACCACACCCTGCTTTTGAGGTTGCCTACATATCCTTGAGTTTTCGGTAGCTGGGACTACCGAAGCTGTGATTTCGCTGCCGCTGATGCTGCTATTGCTACTCCTAGACCCCCTTATTGCACCTTGTGAAAAATGAAAAAGCTAAACTAAGCTATGAAATATGGATTACAAAAGAACCTATCTACGTCTTCAATCTTGCTCTTGATCTTTGTTGCCTTGTGTTTCTTCTTGTAAACTCCTTGTTTGCCTTGTTGACTTCTCATTTTCTCTTCTTCTATGATTGGCGCCGAATTGATGGACTTGAAATGTATTCCCTTGTTCTGTAAGTGGGCACCTCATTACCGAAACTTGCATCTTGAAAATTATTCCCTTGTTCTACCGGTGGGCGCCTGGTTAACAAACTTGAAACTTGAAAAGTATTCCCTTGTTCTACCGGTGGGTGGCTGATTATCAAGACTTATAGCCTGATAAATATTCCCTTGTATTACATGTGGGTGCATGATTACCAAAACTTGAATCCTGAAAAATATTCCCTTGTTCTACAGGTGGGTTCTACAGGTGGGCGCCCGATTACCAAAACATGAATCTTGAAAAATATTCCCTTATTCTACATGTGGGCGCCAGATTACCAAAAACTTGAATCTTGAAAAATATTCCCTTGTTCTACAGTTGGGCGCCTGATTACCAAAACTTGAATCTTGAAAAATATTCCCTTGTTCTACAAATGGGCACCTGGTTACCAAAACTGAAGCTTGAAATGTATTCCCTTGTTCTACAGGTGGGCGCATGGATACCAAAACTTGAATCTTGAAAAATATTCCCTTGTTCTACAGGTGGGCGCCTGATTACCAAAATTTGAATCTTGAAAAATAATCCCTTGTTCTACAAGTGGGTGCCTGGTTACCCAAACTTACATCTTGAAATGTATTCCCTTGTTCTACAGGTGGGCGCCTGGATACCAAAACGTGAAATTGAAATGTATTCCCTTGTTCTACAGGTGGGCGCTTGGACACCAAAACATTAAATTGAAATGTATTCCCTTTTCTATAGGTGGGTTCCTGGATATCAAAACATGAATCTCGAAAAGTATTCCCTTGTTCTACAGGTGGGCGCCTGGATATCAAAACTTGAAATCGAAATGTATTCCCTTGTTCTACAGGTGGGCGCCTGGTTACCAAAACTTGAATCTTGAAAAGTATTCCCTTTTTCAACATGTGGGCGCCTGGATATCAAAACTTGAATCTTGAAAAGTATTCCCTTGTTCTACATGTGGGCGCCTGATTACTGGAACTCGGAATTTTAAAGGTATTCCCTTGTTTTACAGGTGGGCGCCTGATTACAAGAACTTGAATCTTGAAAAATATTCCCTTGTTCTACCGCTAGACGCCTGATTATCAAAAATTGAATCATTAAAAAAATTCTCTTTTTCTACAAGTGGGCGCCTGATTACCAAAACTTGAATCTTGAAAAATATTCACTTGTTCTACAGATGGGCGCCTGGTTACCAAAACTTGCATCTTGAAAAGTATTCCTTTGTTCTATAGGAGGGCGCCTGTTACTGAAACTCTAAATTTGAAAGGTATTCCCTTGTTTTACAGGTGGACGCCTGGATACCAAAACTTGAAATTGAAAGGTATTCCCTTGTTCTACAAGTGGGCGCCTGGATATCAAAACTTGAATCTTTAAAAGTATTCCCTTGTTCTACAGGTGGACGCCTAATGCCAAAACTTGAAATCGAAATGTATTCCCTTGTTCTACAGGTGGGCGTCTGGATACCAAACTTGAAATTGAAATGTATTCCCTTGTTCTATAGGTGGGCGACTGGATACCAAAACTGAATCTTGAAATGTATTTCCTTATTCTATAGGTGAGCGCGTGGGTACCAAAACTGAATGTTGAAAAGTATTCCCTGAGATTGGTGCTTGTGTACCTGATCATAGCAAAACAAACGCAACAAGAGAAATTTTTCTACCCCAGTTTGGTGCTGGATGCATCTGCAGTGTTAATCAAATCCCATGACAACTCTAGAATTAGGTTGTGTTCTCAGAGTGTATTATTTTTCACTATGTCTTATTATCTAGTTTATATTTGCTGGGGATCGGTGATTGAAGCTACTTCCCATTATCTGGGGGAGTCTGACAACTCTTAAGTAGATGGCCAAATGTGTCTGCTGGGGATTAGTATTTAAAGCTACATCCCATTATTCAAGCGGGTCCGGACGACTCTTATTGGGGAAATATTTGTGCCTGCCCATGTTACCCATGCTTATTTGTGTTTTAGGCTAAGTCCCATTTTTCAGGAGGGTCCTGACAATTCTTAACTGAATTATATTTCATCATGCAAGTCATTTTATGCCCTTTGCTATCCATGGCTACCTCTATTTTTTAGATAAGTCCCACTTTCCAAGAGGGTCCTGAGGATTCCAAATTAAATGCCAAATCTAACTTCCTGTTGTTTCTGTTGGGGATCATTGTTCAGGCGAGTTCCGACGACTCTTATTGGGGAAGGTGTTTGTGTCTTCCCATGCCCGTGCTTATTTGTGTTTTAGGCTAAGTTTCATTATTCAGGAGGGTCCTGGCAACACTTAACTGCATTCTTTTTCATCATGCAAGTCATTTTATGTCCTTTTTAACCCTCAGTTCTTTCTCTTGGGGTTTGCAAATTAATGTTTTGTCCCAATATACCCTTGCTAGAGGAGAATATCTATGTCAGATTTTGTTCCTTTTTGAGCTTTAACTAGGTCCCATTTTTAGATGGGCCCTGAGGTTTTGATCATACTAGCCATGTGCTTGCCCTCCCATGTGGGCCGCATCCCTTAGGATCATCTAGAATCTTTCTACCCCTATGTCAATCAAAGAAAACTTGTCAGTTTGAAAAGGGGTGGTTAGCTTGCGACATTCTTGTTGGAAGTGGCCTCCCCACTGTCGTGTTCCGTTGTGTTCAAGTTTCCATGTTGATTATGAGTTGCCTGAGTTGGTTGGGTGACCCCGAACCTTTATGTTCTTGAGATTACCAAGTCAATGAACTACGCTCGGCTGACCCTCGGACCCTTGGGGCTTTACTCTGCTCCCCATCTTTGTGTTATGCTCCTTCACTTTGCCAAACTCTTGCCTCTCGAGTCAATTTTATTATTGAAGATCTTGTGAATCCCTCCCCTCGCGGTTTCAACCCTTATTGCCTTTGTTATCATTGAAGCTTTTGTGAATCCCTCCCCCTGCTGTTTCAACCATTGCTGCCTTCGTTACGTTTTTAGGTGGCTTGTGCTTTGTCCCTTTTGGAGCTGGTAGCAAGCTTTGAAATTTCTCTCTGATTTGCTTAAACAAAAAGACTTTAAAGACTCGAAAGAAAAATGAAATGCAATGACTCAGAACTGTTTTAGGGTAAAAGAATTTAAAATTTAATGACTGTTGAGGAGAAGCGAAAAGAAACTTATCTGAGGACGAACAGCTGGTTTTTCATGATCATGACATGCACTTCGACTTAGTCGACCCAGTCTGTCCCGATGACTGGCCTTCGGTTGCCATGCTTTTGTTGTTGCGACCATATTAACCCAATTCCTCTAATCAAACCCTAACTTTGCTTGACTTATGGTGTTCTAAATAGATTTCCACCAACGGCCCTTTTTCCAATTGTTCTTTCCTTGCCTAATCTTAGCCTTATGGAGCCTGTGAGGATTTTCTCCAACAAGACTCTCTCAATTTTATTTTTCTCAACTTTCGTCGCCTTACGATGCCCATGAAGGTTTTCACCAATAAGACCCTCTCATTTTATTATTTTCCTGCTTGACCTAGAGTACCATCCTGGGGTATGGCCCACTTCTCCTTGCTTGCCTTGGCATTTCTTAAAGACTGATCAGAAAATCTTTCTTTAGACTGTAATGTAGGCTTTGGATACAGTTAGAAAGAGAGAGGTATAAAAGGCTCAAAATCACTCGTATGGGTTCAAAATTTACAACTTTCGGAATCCAATTTATCATAACAAACGCAATTTCTACGCCAGTTTCTTGCTTGGGGCCTTTGGATTTTATTTGAATATGACTGAGCCGTGAGGCTGCCTACGTATACTTAAAAGGAATCAGATCAAACGTAGTTCCTGCCATAAGAATTGCTCTCTTTTTTTTATTTTTCTTTTCCTTTTATTTTTCCCTTCTTTCCTTCTTTTGTTTTTTTTTTTTTTTGTTGTTTTCCTTCTCTTTTCTTTTTTTCTTTCTCTTTTCATTATTTCCCTTTTC
Source organism: Nicotiana benthamiana (assembly GCA_034376525.1). Taxonomy (NCBI): domain Eukaryota; kingdom Viridiplantae; phylum Streptophyta; class Magnoliopsida; order Solanales; family Solanaceae; genus Nicotiana; species Nicotiana benthamiana. Next base: position 77,333,858 of record CM067338.1, on the reverse strand, counting down.
TCTTTTATTCACATATCTTTCATGCTTGTGATTTTTATCTTTGCTACTGATTCCAAACGAGGGATATGAAATAAAATAAATAAGGCTCAAACGGGTAACGAAGGATAAAGTGTTTAGAAAGCTGAATAAAATGCCTATGTCATTTCAATCTCCTAAAACATGCCAAGTACAAACAAACATGCCAAGTACAGACAATGATTCAACCAAAAAAAGTCATACATAGTATGTTTTGACTGGATCTGAATTGATAGCCATTTCAACACATTTTCCTTCCACATCTGTTAGATACAATGCCCCGTTGGATAACACTCTTGACACGACAAACAGTACCTGCTAGTTTGGAGTGAACTTTCCCTTTTCCTCTGCCTGGTGAGGAAGGATGCGTTTCAACACCAACTGACCCACTTCAAACCTTCTTGGATGCACTTTCTTGTTATATGCTCTATCCATCCTTTGTTGATACAACTGGCCGTGACACACTGCTGCCAATCTTTTCTCATCAATCAAACTCAATTGCTCCAGACAGGTTCTAACACATTATTCATCGTTGATTCCTGCTTCGGCCACAATCCGAAGGGATGGTATTTCAACTTCAGCCGGGATTACTCCTTCTGTGCCATATACCAACAAATATGGGGTTGCCCCTACCGAAGTGCGAACGGCAGTGCGATAGCCTAACAGTGCAAAGAATAACTTCTCATGCCACTGCTTGAACCCTTCCACCATTTAGCAAAGTATCTTCTTTATGTTTCTATTGGCTTCCTTGACTGCTCCGTTCGCCTTGGAGCGGTTTGGGGTGGAATTGCGATGTGTAATCTTGAACTGTTGACATACCTCTTTCATGAGATGACTATTGAGATTTGCTTCATTATTAGTGATGAGGATCTTGGGGATTCCAAATCGACAAATAATATTTGCATGTACGAAGTCGACCACAGCTTTCTTGGTCACTGCCTTGAAGGTTTTAGCTTCAACCCATTTGGTGAAATAGTCAATAGCAACCAAGATAAACCTGTGTCTGTTGATGGGCCCGATGACGCCCATGCCCAAAGCAATGAAAGTCCAAGTTGGAGACATCGTATGTAATTCGGACGGCGGGGAGTGAATAAGGTCTCCATGCTCCTGACATTGATGGCATTTGCGCACAAAACTGATACAATTCTACTCCATGGTGAGCAAATAATATCCTGCCCGGAGAATATTCTTTGCCAAAACATATCCGCTCATGTGTGTCCCGCAGACTCCAGCATGCACCTAACTCATATTGGTTGTAGCATGACCGGTATCTACGCATCTTAACAAACCAAGATCCGACTTCCTTTTTGTAAATATCCTTCTGCTGAATAAGAACCCACTTTACAAGCGACAGATTGTTCTCTTCTGGTCACTTGTGGCTTGTACAGGGTACACACCCATCCTGACATTTTCTTTGATGTTGTGGAACCAAGGCTCACCATCAAGCTCTTCTTCCACCATGTTGCAATAAGCATGTTGATCATCGACCTGGATATGTATCGGGTCAACATAAGCCTTATCCGGATGATGAAACATTGACGCCAAAGTGGCCAAGGCATTAGCAACCTCATTGTGAATTCTGGGGATGTGCCTGAACTCTATTGCCCAGAATCGTTGACAAAGATCATGAAGCATTGCTGGTATTGTATGAGCTTTAATCTCGTGTTTCCCGCTCCCCTTGAATATTGTGTACATAAGGTCTGAGTCTCTCAAGACCAACACTTCATGTACACCCATATCTGCTGCTAAACTCAAACCCAAAATACATGCCTCATATTCTGCCATGTTACTGGTGCAATAGAAGCAATGTTGAGTTGTGACTGGGTAATGATTCCCTTCTTCAGACATGAGCACCGCTCCTATCCCGACACCTTTCATGTTGGCGGCCCCATCAAAAAATAATTTTCATCCTGATTTCTCTCCCTATTCCATTTCATCAATATGCATTACTTCCTCATCCGGGAAGTATGTCTTTAAAGGTTCATATTCTTCGTCTATCAGATTCTCGGCTAAATGATCAGCCAATGCTTCTGCTTTCATTGCAGTCCTAGTCACACAGACAATGTCAAACTCAGTGAGCAAAATTTGCCATTTTGCGAGCCTTCCGATGGGCATGGGCTTCTGGAAAATGTACTTTAATGGGTCCAGACGTGATATGAGATAAGTGGTATAGGATGACAAGTAATGTTTGAACTTATTGTCTATCCACGCCAGGGCACAGCATGTCCTTTGAAGATGAGTATACTTAACCTCATAGGCCGTAAATTTCTTGCTGGGGTAGTATATGGCTTGCTCTTTTCTCCCTGTGACATCGTGCTGACCCAACACGCATCCAAATGAGTTGTCCCAGACTGTCAAATATAAGATCAAGGGCCTTCCTGGTTCGGGCGGGACCAACACTAGCGGGTTCGACAAATATTCCTTTATCTTATCGAAAGCCTCCTGGAACTCTCCTGTCCATTTCACTGTAGCATCTTTTTTCAATAGTTTAAAGATGGGCTCGCAGATGGTTGTGATTTGAGTAATGAATCGACTTATGTAATTCAATCTCCCCAATAGACTCATCACCTCTATTTTATTCCTCGGCGGCGGAAGTTCCGGTATAACTTTGAACTTGGATGGATCTAGTTCAATGCCTCGTCGGCTGACTATGAACCCTAGCAACTTCCCTGAGGGGACCCCAAATACGCATTTTGCCGGGTTGAGTTTGAGATCATACCGAGAAGCCTATGGAAGAATTTCTTCATATCTTTGACATCATCAAATTCCTTTCTGGACTTCACAATCACATCATCCACATAGACCTCAATTTTCTTATGTATCATATCGTGGAAGATGGTTGTCATTTCCATCATATATGTTGCCACAGCGTTCTTCAAACCAAAAGGCATGACCCTATAGCAATATGTCCCTCATGGCCTGATGAATGTTGTTTTCTCTGCATCTTCTTCATCCATTAAGATTTGGTGGTAACCTGTGTAACAATCCACGAATGACCCAATCTCGTGATTTGTACAATTGTCAATCAATATTTTAATGTTCGACAGTGGGAGGTTGTCTTTTAGACTTGCTTTGTTGTGGTCACGATAATCGACAGACACTCTAGTTTTACCATCCTTCTTTGGCACGGGCACAACATTAGCTAACCAGGTGGGATATCGTGTGACTCGGATAACTTTTGCCTCAAACTGCTTGGTCACTTCCTCTTTGATTTTCACGCTCACATCAGTTTTAAACTTTCTCAACTTTTGTTTGACGGGAGGACAAGCTGGGTCGGTGGGCAATTTGTGAACCACTAAGTCGGTGCTCAATCCGGGCATATCATCGTAAGATCATGCAAAGACATCTTGGTATTCAAGCAGTACTTCAATTATTTCTTCCCTAAGATGTGACTCTAGATGGACACTTAATTTGGTTTCTCTAACATTATCCGGGCCCCCTAAATTGACTGCCTCTGTATCGCTCAGGTTTAGTTTAGGTTTCTCCTCAAATTGGATAAACTATTTACTAATTTCATCCCATGCTCCTTCCTCGTCGTACTCTGGTTCATCCTCATGTTCTATTTCTTGAATTATTATTTCTGAACTAGACCGATTTTTAAGACTGGGCCGAAGAGTCCATATGCATGTCAGATCACTGGACCAACATAAAAATAACTGTACAAAAGAGAAAAGAAAAATAAATAAAAATGTAAACTATCACCACTACTGGAAAAGAAATTGCATTTCATTAAAATCAGAAAGATAACAGAGTTTACACATCCAAACAGACAAAAATAACCATTGAACTAACAACCCTGAAGCTAATCCAGACTAGACTGAAAGAAAAATCAAAGCCGACTACCACGACTCCCTTCGGGTGGGAAGAGGAGAGGTTTCCCAGTTGTTGACTTTTGCACGTGCTCCCACAAACTACACATCTGCACTGCTCGATTCTTCTCTTGCCTCAACCATATTTACCTCATTAAACAGTCTTTCTAATCCCTTATCCAAATCCCCATCCACATCAATCAGCGGACCGGGAAGCTTTGGCACTGGGCACTTGCTAGTACTAGGCTTGACAAACGAACTGGACAATCTTGGGATGGGCTTTGGGAAGGCCCAGGCCCTCTACTTTAACTTTCTGGCTCGTTTTATGTCCGCAGTTGTAGGCTTGAACCCTAGACCAAAAGTGTCCAGATTTTTTGGGAGAGTCACTGGTTGTAGAGAAGCACCCAATCCCTTACCGGGCATGAAACTATGCTTCAACATTTCTGAAGCCACCAGACTGACGCGTCCGCTATCTTTGGAGTTGTGACAACTTCACCTTCTGGGATCTTCTCAACTGACACCGTGTCGAATACCTAGTAGACCCAAGGACCTTTGCTGTCTTCAGATTCAATAAAAGGTACGATGGCATCACCCGAAACACACTGATTATCTTCACCATATACAAAAATCTCTTGTCTGTCCCATTCAAATTTGACCATCTGGTGCAAAGTAGATGGCACTGCCTTGGCTGCGTGTATCCACGGCCTGTCCAGCAACCGCTTATATGAGACTACCACGTCCACCGCTTGAAACTCCATGGTAAACTCAATGGGCCCTATTGTCAGTTCCAGCACTATATCCCCTATTGAGTCTTTGCCTCCGCCATCGAACCCCCGAACACAAATGTTGTTCTTGTGGACCCTTTCATTTTCCGCCTTGAGCTTGCTCAATATAGAGAGCAGACAAATATTTGCACTTGAACCGTTGTCAACTAGAACCTGGGTGACCACAGCATCTTCACACTTCACAGTCAAATAAAGGGCCCGAGTATGCTTAGTGCCCTCCATGGGCAGCTCATTGTCAGTGAAATTGACCTGATTTATCTCGAATATCTTTTTTGCAATCTTCTCTAAATGATTCACTGTTATCTTGTCAGGGACGTGGGCTTCGTTGAAAATCTTCATCAATGCCTGGCGGTGTTCATCTGAATGGATTAATAAGGACAGTAAGGAGATCTAAGCTGGTGTTTTCCTCAATTGATCTATGATGGATTAGTCCTGCATTTTCATTTTCTTCAGGAATTCTTCTGCCTCTTCTTCTGATACATCTTTCTTCAGCGATTCTGGGTTAACCTTGTGGATCCTGCTTTTCCTCAATTCCTCAAGGGTGAAGTATCTCCCTAACCGATTAAAACCCCGGGCTTCACAAATTCCCTAACTTCCTTCCCTTTGTACATCACTGTTGTGTGTTCATATCTCTAAGGAACGGCTTTGTTGTTGAAGATTGGTGGTTGGATTACTTGTTTTACAATGACAAGCTATGCGAGCACCTTCCACGACTGTGACGGGCTCCCTAGCTGCCCGTGTACTATCACTTTTGCCTATTCCTGCTTTGGTGCAACCATGCATGATGACCTCCCTTGAACCACAACAGATTTGCTGACTACCACTAACTTCTCACTACTCGTACTCTTAATTGACTTGACTTCACTAGATTTAATCTTCATTACCGTTTGTGAGGGCTTTTTAGGCTCTCCCCTTCTCCACTATCTCAATAATGTTGGTCTCATGATGGGCCAGAAATGGGTTTTTGTTGATGTTGGGTGTCTCAAGAGCTTGCACTAAGATTCGAAGGGAGTCAATAAGTTCCTGGATAGCATTATTCAACTGACAACACTTTTCGGTATCATGCCTCGGGGCACCGGAACAGTATTCACAGCTAACAGAATAATCTAGATTTTTCGGGGAAGGGTTTGGCAATTCTGCTTCGATGGGTCTCAACATATCTAGTTGTCTCAATTATTGGAATAAACTAGTGTAGGATTTTCCCAATGGGGTGAAACTCTTCTTCTTCTGCATCCTTTTATTTCTCAAGACTGGATTGGCTCGGAATGCGGGTCTCAGGGGTTGTTGGTAGGCTCTTGGAGATGGGTAATTAATTTTTGGAATTTGGTAAGTATTTTGTGGGGCTGGCGCACGCCATTGTGCGTGGGTGGGAGGTTGGGTATATGCTTGTGCATGATGGACTGAGAAATAGTGTTGTGGTGGGCCATATGGAGTGTGTGGGTATGTTTGGTTGTGGGGACGGGGTTGGCTATAATGAGATGGAGCCTGAGGCTTGAACCAAGTTCCCTACTCAACTGTTGCTACTTCTTCCTTCTTCTTCTTTCCAAATGTTCCGCCAGCACCAACTTGGATGGCATGAGTGGTCGCTTTGATTGCAGAGTAACTCATGATCTTGTTGGACTTGACTCCTTCCTCAACCATGCTTCCCATTTTAACTACCTCGTTGAAAGATTTACCCACTGCGGATACCAGATGCCCGAAATATGTAGGCTCCAAAGCATGCAGGAAATAATCCACCATCTCACTCTCCTTCATTTGGGGGATCAACCCTGACTTCCTGTTCTCTCCAATGGAAACCGTATTCTCTGAAGCTCTCGTTCTGTTTCTTCTCCAGTTTTGTCAAAGATAGACGGTACGGGACAATTTCGAGATTATATTGAAAGTGAAAGGCGAACGCTTTTGCCAGGTCATCCCAAATATACCACCGATTGTGGTCCTGCCGGGTGTACCATTACAATGTCGACCCACTTTAAATTTTGAATAAAGTATGCTATTAGCAATTCATCTTTCCCCCTGCTCCGCTTATTTTGCGACAAAACCCCCTTAGATGCGCAACTGAATCTCTATCTCCATCATATAAGTAAAATTTAGGCATCTTAAAACCTAGAGGCAAATGCACGTCTGGAAATAAACAAAGGTCTTTAAATGCCACGCTCACCTGGCCACCTAACCCTCGCATGTCTCTGAACTATTGTTTGAAACTTCTGACCTTCCTGAGCACCTCCTCTTGCTTAGGATTTTTGTCTGGTTTTTCATACCCCGTCGGGATTTCAAAATGAGGAGCATATTGTTAGAAACTACGCTTTACGCTAGAGGGGGGGTGAATAGCGTATTAATAGAATTTAGCGTTTTCTTGTGGAATTTAAACTTTGCAGGAAGTAAAATAAATGCAGAAAAATAAACTTACACAAAGATGTATACTGGTTGGCCACCAACGTGGTTAGTCCAGTCCCCGAGAGACTCTCTCGAGATTTTTCACTATCTTGTTAAGCTTAAGGGTGCTCAACAAACCGTTACACACTTGAGGACACAAGCCTCAAACAGTTGCTCGGAGATCGCAATCTCAAAGACTTCACCCAAGGAAAAGCAAGTTTCTTGAAACAAGAGAATCGCAATTCTCTTACAAGTATATCAAATACTTGGACACTCACTTAACTAAAGTACTCCTTATTGAGTAGATATGAGTAAAAGAATATGTTCAAGATCACAACAACTTTAAGCAATAATATGGCTCTCAAAAGCTTTATGAAATGAGTAGAAAATGAAGAACAATTGAATGAAAGCTTATAGCAATGTAATGATCAGTTTGTGTATGTTGTTGTATTTAAAACACTGAAATGAAGCTGTATTTATAGTTGAAAAAGTTGGTTCAACCGTTGTCTAATTGCCAATTAAGAGTTGCTGAAATTACTCAGTGATAATCGATTATTAAGACCAAACAATCGATTATCTGCCAGTCAGTTTAAAAATCAATCCCAGATTTAACGCTTCACAATCGATTATACATAATCTATAATCGATTACTGGCAATATTCAAAATCATATAATCGATTACACTAAGTTCATAATCGATTACTTTAGCAACGTTCTAAAAATCATTTCCGGATTTTAAGCAAAACATCGATTATATAAAATCTATAATCGATTACTTCAGCAACGTTCTAAAAATCATTTCCGGATTTTAAGCAGAACATCGATTATCTAGAATCAATAATCGATTACCTTATGGTATTTGAAAATCATTTGACAACGGCCAGCTTCAACAATCGATTGTCCTTTGCAACAATCGATTACTTGTTATTTTCTGAAAATCATAAAACTTACTGTCTCAGTGATAATCGATTATCTAAAGACATAATCGATTACTTAATTAAATTTAAAATCACTGGAAGACATCAACTCAACACAATCGATCACCATTAGTTCATAATCGATTATTTTGAGTATTGAAAAACTTTACCTCAACAACAATCGATTGTCATTTGTTCACAATCGATTATCATGCAGATTTGGAAAAACCTGATGTTCACTGTCTTGCTCACAATCGATTACCATTAATTCATAATCGATTGTCATGCAGTCTTGGCTCAGAAACTATCGATTATCATAAGTACATAATCGATTATTTTAGCCCAGATTTTTGAGGCATGTTTAGAAAACATTTTGTCTAATGTAAATATGCATGATTTAAAATATTTTTTGACACAGAATTAAATATGCATGATTTTGGAAAATAGTTTTATGAGAGAGGCCATACTATGAGTCAAGTTATAGGATCGAGATTACAATTTAGAACAACTCAATAACAATTAAAAGCTATATCTTGAACTTCAATCTTATTCGCAACCATTGTGCGCTTGTACTTGAATTCCGTCATATATCAATTTTTGCTTCGTTTGTCATTCATCAAAACCTACAAAAGAGTACACGTTTAGTATATTGCATTGAGAACGTGTTTCTAACAATTTCCCCCTTTTTGATAATGGCAAACATTAAGCGGGATATGCAATTTAGGCAAAAGATATTGACAATTCAAGACAAGTAACAATTATGCAATTTTGTTCTTGTTCCCCCTCAATTTTAGAGTTCCCCCTCAATTTTAGCTTATAAGCAATCAATGAATTAAGAGGTGGTGCATACCCGATATCCCGTTTTCTTCCCCCTTTTGCCATTTGCAAAAAAAATAGTAAGGAAAGATGCAAAAAGATGAAATAAACAAGGTTTATTTATTGAAAAAAAACTAGAGGGTAGTCGATTATTGATACGGGATAATCGATTTTTATAGGGACATTGCTTCAGATTCGCGGTTTGCTTAAGAATTGCTCTTAGCTCTAGGGTGATACCTGCAAAAAGAAGTTAGACGCCTCCGACGCTCAAGTTAGAAATCATGTAGGAAAGAAAATGCAATGCATGACTTAGATCAAAGTGGAGTCAAGGATCCCGAGTTCACTGCGAATTCGGAAGAAGGACTCTTTCTCTAAAGGCTTGGTAAAGATGTCTGCCAATTGGCTTTTGGTTTCAACAAATTCAATTTCGACATCGCCTTTGAGTACATGATCTCTAATAAAATGATGTCTAATTTCGATGTGTTTTGTTCGCGAATGAAGAACGGGGTTCTTCGTCAAGCATATGGCGCTAGTGTTATCACATCTAAGAGGAATGTGATCAAGACTTAGGCCATAGTCCAAGAGTTGTTGTTTCATCCATAGGTTTTAAGCACAGCAACTCCCCGCGGCTACATATTCAGCCTCGGTGGTAGACAACGCAACACTTACTTGTTTCTTACTAAACCAAGAGACAAGAGAGCTACCGAGCAAATGGCAAGTGCCACTTGTGCTCTTGCGGTCCAATTTGCATCCAGCAAAATCGGAATCGGAATATCCAATAAGTTGGCATGAAGAGCCTTTGGGGTACCATAGACCCACATTTGTAGTACCAATGAGATACCTTAATATCCGTTTCACCGCAGTAAGGTGAGACTCCTTCGGACATGACTGATAGCGAGCACATAAACACACGCTAAACATGATGTCCGGACGACTAGCGGTAAGATAAAGAAGAGAGCCAATCATACCTCGATACTTTTTAGTGTCGACTTCCTTACCTTTTTCATCTTTGTCTAGATGATCGGATGTGCTCATGGGAGTAGCCATTTCTTTTGCATTGTTCATCTCAAAGCGTTTTAGTAGTTCTTTGCAATATTTGGCTTGGCATATGAATGTACCTTCTTTCATTTGTTTCACTTGTAACCCCAAAAAGAATGTTAACTCGCCCATCATAGACATTTCAAATTCGCTAGTCATTAGATCGGAAAATTCCTTGCATAAAACATTGTTAGTAGCACCAAATATAATATCGTCTACATATATTTGAACTAATAAAATATCATTGTTTTTATGCTTGACAAAGAGGGTTGTGTCAACTTTTCCCCTAATGAAATCATTTTCCAAAAGAAATTTACTCAACTTTTCATACCAAGCTCGAGGAGCTTGTTTTAAACCATAAAGAGCCTTTTTGAGTTTCAAAACATGATCGGGATATTTAAAATCTTCAAAGCCGGGGGGTTGTTTGACATAAACTTCTTCTTCAATAAAACCATTTAGAAAAGCACTTTTCACATCCATTTGATATAGAATAAAATTCATTGAAGAGGCGAAAGCAAGTAATAGACGAATAGCTTCTAATCTAGCTACGGGAGCATAGGTTTCCTCATAATCAATACCTTCTTCTTGACTATAGCCTTTTGCCACAAGCCTAGCTTTGTTTCTAGTGATTATACCATTTTCATCTAGTTTATTGCGAAAAACCCATTTCGTACCAATTATAGAATGACCTTCGGGTCTTGGCACCAAATCCCAAACGTTATTGCGTTCGAATTGGTTAAGCTCCTCTTGCATTGCCAAGGTCCAAAATTCATCCCCAATTGCTTCGGAGATGGTTTTAGGTTCAATTTGAGAAACAAAAGCAGTAAGTTCTAAAGTGTTTTTGAGGGAGTTTCGGGTACTTACCTTTTCTCCAACATCGCCGATTACCTGTTCGAGAGGATGATCCTTGATCGTTCTCCACTCGTTAGGCATATTTATTCCTTTTTCTAATTGTGGCGCTTCTACCGTTGGTTGTTCCCCAATTTCATTTTTGTTTTCCTTTGAAGGTTCTTCTTGGATTTTATCTTTCAAGCTATCCAAGATACCTGCAAGATCAAAACCGGATTCCTTTCTCGCCAAACGAGTATTATCTTCGGAAAACACAACATGAGGGGATTCCTCCACAATTTGGGTTCTTTTGTTAAAGATCCTATATGCTTTGCTACGTGAGGAATAACCAATGAAAATACCTTCATCCGATTTAGCATCAAACTTACCCAATTGGTCCTTGCCATTATTATGAACAAAACATTTACAACCAAAAACACGTAAATGAGAAATGTTGGGTTTTCTACCCTTATAAAGTTCATATGGGGTTTTCATGAGTATCGGCCGAATTGCTACTCTATTTAAAACATAGCAAGCGGTACTCACGGCGTCCGCCCAAAAGTATTTGGGAATCTTAGCTTCGTCGAGCATGGTTCTAGCCATCTCTTCGAGACACCTATTTTTCCTTTCCACCACCCCATTTTGTTGTGGTGTCCGTGGAGCGGAAAAGGTGTGTTCGATTCCGAGTTCGTCACAAAAATCCGCAAAGAGATTGTGATCAAACTCTCCCCCATGATCACTTCTAATCGAAGTGACGGTCGATTCCTTTTCGTTTTGAACACGCTTAAGGAAATACTTGAAATTTTGAAAAGCATCACTTTTATTTGCAAGAAATAGAGTCCAAGTAAATCTAGAAAAGTCATCAACAATTACAAAAACATATTTATTTTTACCAAGACTTTCAATACGAGAGGGACCAAATAAATCCATGTGAAGTAATTGCAAAGGTCTAGACGTTGAAACAATATTCTTGGATTTAAAAGATGCTTTGGTTTGCTTCCCTTTTTGACAAGAATCGCAAATAGAATCATTTTCAAACTTTAAACTGGGAAGACCAACTACTAAGTTTTTAGAAAGAAGCTTGTTCAAAAGATGCATGTTCATGTGTGCTACTCTACGATGCCATAGCCAAGAGTTATCCTCTTTGCTTACTAAACAATCAACATATTCGGGTGAGGAGTTTGCAAGATCAACCATATAGATATTATCAATTCTAAAACCACGAAGTATGATCTTGAAATCACTACGTCTAAATACAAGACATTCATCCGAATTAAATAGAGCAAGATTTCCCTTGTCACATAATTGGCTTATGCTCAAGAGATTATGCTTCAAACCTTTCACAAGTAGTATATGTTTAATAGAGGAGTTTTCGTCCTTACCGACCGAACCAATGCCGATGATTTTTCCTTTATTGTTATCACCAAATGTGACACTTCCTCCTTCTTTGTGCTCTAGTTGAAGGAATTTGGATTCATCTCCCGTCATGTGTTTGGAGCATCCACTATCAAGGTACCATAGTACACTTGATCCCTTCAAGCACACCTACAAAACAAATTAATGTTCTTTAGGTACCCATGCCATCTTGGGTCCTTGAGGGTTAGGCATGTTATAATGGTGCAATTGATTTATATGTCTATGACGAGTAAAGCAAGCGGGAGCAATATGACCAATACGTCTACAATAATGACAAGTCACGTTGGGATTATGCATTTTTCTAGGTACATAGTAACTAGATGAATGAAGGTTGCTTACTCTACTTTGAACACCATTGTTTCTCCTATTATGAGCTCTAGGAGGTTCACAAGTTTGTCTAAAATATGCATCATTTCTAGAATATCTATTTCTAGGTGGAGGGTCATTTCTTAGTCTTCTAAATTGTTCAAGGTTTGGCCTAAAATATGCATCATTTCTATGTCTTCTAGCATTTTCACTATTTGGTCTAACATGCAAGTTATTTCTAGGATTTCTACTTCTAGGATAAGCATTTTGGTTATTAGTCCTAGGTTGAGCTCTAGGTTGTTGTGGTTTAGCACCAACCTTTTCTTCATTCTTGAATCCTATTCCATGTTTAGTTGATTTTAGATTAACAAGCACATCATTCAAGTTTTTATGCGAAGAATTAAACTTATCTAATGTGCCTTTAAGTCTAGCTACTTCATTCTTAAGAAGCACACAAGAAGAACAGTTTCTAGTAGAACCTTCAGGTTTATCAGCACTTCTTTTTCCATAAAACTTGTTTTCCTCTTTTAGCTTCTCATTTTCGAAAACCAGTTTTTCTAATTCTTTTTCTTTTAATGAAAGCTGTGTTTGAAAATCTTTTTCTTTTGGAGAAGCGCTTTCTTTAACACTTTTGACAGTTTTTGAAGCTTTGATAAATTCAGCATATAGTTCATCAAAAGCATTTCTCATTTCATCAAGAGTAAAGGAATTTTGAGAAGAGATTTGACTTACCTCGTCTTTGCCGTCTTCTTGAGCCATGAGACATAAATTTGCTACTTCATCGTCTTCTTCTTCGCTTGCTTCATCTCCAGAACCTCCTCCCCAAGAGATGTATGCACGTTGCTTTTTGAAGGGTTTCTTCTCCTTTTTGATGTTAGGGCAATTTGATTTTATGTGCCCGGTTTCTCCGCATTCATAGCATTTTAGTTGATCGCCTTGCTTTTTGTTCTTGCGTTCATACTCTTTGCGCATGAATTTTTGAAACCTTTTGATAACGAGTCCAAACTCGTTGTCACCTTCCTCATCAATTTGTGGTTGGCTAGCCTTTAGAGCAATCCTTTGCCTTCTTTGATCATCAACAAACGGGTTAAGTATAGTTGATTCATAGGTTTTGAGATTACCTCTTAATGCGTCAATTGTGACGTTTGTGATGCCAATGGATTCTTGGATTGCATCGGCCTTTGATCGCCATGCCGGAGTGAGACTTCTGAGGATCTTCCGGACAAGTTCTCTATCCGTAAACGTCTTTTTGAGGGCGTGTAGATCATTCACGGTCATTGAGAATCGCTCAAACATTTCGTCTACTTTCTCTCCTTCCTTCATGTGGAATAGTTCATAAGAGTGAGTTAAGAAATCAATTTTAGCTTCTCGTACCTGGTCGGTTCCTTCGTATGTCACTTCAAGCTTATCCCACATTTCTTTTGCTGTTTTGCAACATGATATCTTCCTGTAGTTGTTAGCAGTAACAGCACAATATAATAAATTTATAGCTTTGGCATTATTTTGAACCTTACGAATATCCTCCGCGGTATATTCCTCTTCGGTCTTTGGAACCCATTCGTCTTCCACCTTCTTGGTTGGAATTTGGTTTCCATTGATGAATACTTTCCACAAATGAAAGCTATTTGATTGCACAAAGATTTGCATCCTCTCCTTCCAGTATGAGTAGTTTGTGCCGTTGAATAGAGGAGGTCGTGTAGAGCATTGTCCTTCTTCAATTCCTGCAAAAGAGTCAAGAGTAGAAGCCATGGATGGTTCTCTCAAACGGTTAAGTTTTCAGAGAGTTGGGCTCTGATACCAATTGTTAGAAACTACGCTTTACGCTAGAGGGGGGGTGAATAGCGTATTAATAGAATTTAGCGTTTTCTTGCGGAATTTAAACTTTGCAGGAAGTAAAATAAATGCAGAAAAATAAACTTACACAAAGATGTATACTGGTTGGCCACCAACGTGGTTAGTCCAGTCCCCGAGAGACTCTCTCGAGATTTTTCACTATCTTGTTAAGCTTAAGGGTGCTCAACAAACCGTTACACACTTGAGGACACAAGCCTCAAACAGTTGCTCGGAGATTGCAATCTCAAAGACTTCACCCAAGGAAACGCAAGTTCCTTGAAACAAGAGAATCGCAATTCTCTTACAAGTATATCAAATACTTGGACACTCACTTAACTAAAGTACTCCTTATTGAGTAGATATGAGTAAAAGAATATGTTCAAGATCACAACAACTTTAAGCAATAATATGGCTCTCAAAAGCTTTATGAAATGAGTAGAAAATGAAGAACAATTGAATGAAAGCTTATAGCAATGTAATGATCAGTTTGTGTATGTTGTTGTATTTAAAACACTGAAATGAAGCTGTATTTATAGTTGAAAAAGTTGGTTCAACCGTTGTCTAATTGCCAATTAAGAGTTGCTGAAATTACTCAGTGATAATCGATTATTAAGACCAAACAATCGATTATCTGCCAGTCAGTTTAAAAATCAATCCCAGATTTAACGCTTCACAATTGATTATACATAATCTATAATCGATTACTGGCAATATTCAAAATCAGATAATCGATTACACTAAGTTCATAATCGATTACTTTAGCAACGTTCTAAAAATCATTTCCGGATTTTAAGCAAAACATCGATTATATAAAATCTATAATCGATTACTTCAGCAACGTTCTAAAAATCATTTCCGGATTTTAAGCAGAACATCGATTATCTAGAATCAATAATCGATTACCTTATGGTATTTGAAAATCATGTGAGAACGGCCAGCTTCAACAATCGATTGTCCTTTGCAACAATCGATTACTTGTTATTTTCTGAAAATCATAAAACTTACTGTCTCAGTGATAATCGATTATCTAAAGACATAATCGATTACTTAATTAAATTTAAAATCACTGGAAGACATCAACTCAACACAATCGATCACCATTAGTTCATAATCGATTATTTTGAGTATTGAAAAACTTTACCTCAACAATAATCGATTGTCATTTGTTCACAATCGATTATCATGCAGATTTGGAAAAACCTGATGTTCACTGTCTTGCTCACAATCGATTACCATTAATTCATAATCGATTGTCATGCAGTCTTGGCTCAGAAACAATCGATTATCATAAGTACATAATCGATTATTTTAGCCCAGATTTTTGAGGCATGTTTAGAAAACATTTTGTCTAATGTAAATATGCATGATTTAAAATCTTTTTGACACAGAATTAAATATGCATGATTTTGGAAAATAGTTTTATGAGAGAGGCCATACTATGAGTCAAGTTATAGGATCGAGATTACAATTTAGAACAACTCAATAACAATTAAAAGCTATATCTTGAACTTCAATCTTATTCGCAACCATTGTGCGCTTGTACTTGAATTCCGTCATATATCAATTTTTGCTTCGTTTGTCATTCATCAAAACCTACAAAAGAGTACACGTTTAGTATATTGCATTGAGAACGTGTTTCTAACACATATGAGTAAGGTTCATAGGCTTTGTAAGCGGGTTTTGATGGGTAGTACTGATTGTCATGAACTTGAAGCAAGGGCTCACTTGATGATCTATGGAGTGTGGGAGGAGGAGGTGCCATATAAATTGGAGCAATTGGTGGAGGGGTGTGAGGAACGGCTTTGGGTAGTTAGGAAAACTTGGGGTGGATCAGTGGTGGAATGGTCATGAGCTTGAGCTAGTGGTGGGATGAAGGTTGAATTATCGGGATAGGTCGGTGGTGGCTGCCCTCTCACCCATGCCTGATACATCCAGCGATTTGGTGTTTCAGTTTGTACATTTCCTCCTCCATGGCATTAACGTCCAATTCCTCTACTTCTTTCGAGGGGTCAATAATGCTGACATCAGTTTCCTGATAGGCCATGACTTGCTTGCTCTTAGACCGCATGTTGTAGGAGTGGGTTTACAGAATGCCGCAAGAACTAACCACCTGTCTGGAAATAAGGAAATACAGCACCAACACTGGTCACTGGTTAGGTTTCAACACATAGGTGGCCACGTGTTTGGGGATGAACGCACCTAAGTAGTTATCTGTTTCTATGATTCACAGATGTGATTGCTTGCGTAATCCCGGCTCTTATCCCGTGTCACTTTTTCTCTTTTTCTCTTCTTTTCCCCCCTTTTTCTTCTTTTTTTTCTTCTTTCTTTTTTTCTGGATCTTTTTGTTTGTGTACCTTCTGTCCTATCAATTTGCTTTTTTTACATCTTTATTTTACGAATGTTTCTCTCATGTTCTCTCTTTTCTTCCCTTTCTTTATTTGGTTATGGTCGAATCCTATGGAGATTGCCTATGTATCATGACCCTGCATGAATCAGACCGAGCGTAGTTCTAGCAGATAAAAAAGTGAAGGAACAATAAAGCATTTTGGAATTTTCAATTTTTCCTAATAAAACAAACTTTGGTTGCAAGGATCCGAAAAACTGACAAATTTAATCAAGAAACTAACTGACTCTGATGAAGTACGAACTACAGACTCGAAGGAAAACTAACCTATAGAATAAAATACATACTCCAAGACAACCTGACAGACTTTACAAACTGATGGACTTTAATGAAAGGAAAATACAATCTCAAGAAATCACGAAAACATTAGGGCTTCAATTGCTCCTGGTACTCATGAGGCATCGTTCGGCCTTGCTGCGGGTCGACTAGCTAAAACCCCCTAGAGGTGATGGAGATCCTCCATTACACGGCGAACAAAAAGCATCGCGGTGGTGAAGAACATAGATCTAGTCATATCCTCGCAGCTCATACACTTTATTGCGATGTAATGGGCGATCCTTACGATTATCTCTCTTATGACACGTTTCTCTTGTAATAACCGCCCAATCTACTCAGTTATGCCTCCCAAAGTTTGTTCAGCTACCTGATTTTGCTTCTTGAAGTTATTGAAAATCCAATTCTAATTGCACCAATGTTGTGCACCAATGTTCCTTTCAATTTTGAACTCTTTATCATGTTTGATCATTCTGTTTTCTGCAATGATGACCCTTTTCTTTAATCTTGCGACCTCGCTGTCAAACTCTTCTTTTAATTGGTTAACCAGACGTGCTCGTTCTGCCGCATTTTCAGCCAATTGTTTTTGAGCTCTGGCTAATTCCCTTTCCACTTTGTTCAAACAAAATTGTAGTCATTCATCTTCTGTCTCAAGTTATCTATAAGTTTTGTATCCTTGGCACTTCGGACAGGGTTTTCTGCTACTACTTTCATTTTCTGAATTTGGGCACGAAGGGCTTCATTTTCTTTGACCAGTATCTTCTTTTCTACCTCATTTGCGGCAACCTTCAAATCTTTCTCAAATTGCAAATTCATGACCTACTTCTCCAGTTTGACTATTGTAGCCCTGTACTCGTGTTATTTAGCCAACCAGTCCCACTACTCTTGCGATGCTTCAACGAATTCATGGAGATGGTACCTCTTTGCTAGCTTGTCAAACTCAGTTTCTCTCATGTACCAAGAAAGGTATCATGGCGACACTTCGCCTCTGAACCAATCTCGTACACAAGTGTTTGCTATTAGTTATTAGCATTCATTCCAAATTTTGCGCACTGTTGCTTCATGGAACTGACCATCAGGTCCAATCTCGGCTACCCGGATACTGATATGTTCATCTTTTCGCATTATCATGCACCTCCCGAGCTGTCTCAAGACCCGATGTGGGGCATAAGGCTGGATGCTCCTAAGACCCATCAGAAGGAAGTGAGGCCTCGTTGCTGGCATGTATATGATCTCGTCCATAGACAACCATCCTAGCATCCACTCTATTTGACTGGCACTAAGGGACCGAAAGTAAGATATCCATCTTGTTACTCCTTGAGGCAAGCTGAGCCCTTCAATCCTTGTGTAAAATTCGTCTATACAAGTTTTCTTCGTTGACCCAAAGCTTATAAACTGGGGACGGTGGCATGGATGTTCGGTCATCCACATTTGCAATAACAGATTTCACCCCTCAAAGAAATATTTCTCGACCCTGCAAGCTTTGAGAGCACGAAAGATCTCAGCTGCTATCATAGGTGCGAGTGTGCTCTTGGCTTTGGTGAGTAAAGTGCTGACAACCCTTGCTATTTTTATGTCGATATTCCCGTCTTTCCTCAGAAACACCAAGGGCCCCAGGAAAGCCACCATAAAAGCGAAGTGTCTATGTTCTTCCCATTTAATGCGGTGTCCTTTCCTGGAGATTTTGTTCTCTGGTTTGTTAAACCCCCCCTATATGACTATATCTGCTATATAGGAATGAAAAGGTACAAAAAACTGCTGTCAAGTCCGAGTTAATGTACCACTCTTCTTATTTTTAGGGAGTGTAAGAATTTGTGCACAGCTACAGTTCATGGGGCAACCAAATACTTGTGTCTCAAAGGAATCTCAGCATTCCCAATGTACCTAGCTATTTCTTCTAAGGTCGGGGCGAGTTCAAAATCTAAAAACTGGAACTCATTATGCGTCGAGTCCCAGCACGTGATCAATTTCCTTATGATGTCTCCCCGGGGTATAATCTCCAATAATCCGGGAAGGCCCCCCAAATATTTCTTGACCTCATCTTGCCCTTCTCCACCTAAATCATTCCACCAAAACCGCAACTCTAAAGGAATTCTGCTTATGAATGAGAAAGGTTTGTTTTGGATTGTGCTCATCCTGCACATTTATTAAGGTGATTTAGTAACTTATGATTTGATTATGTTTGACTCTATAATAAAAATTGACCCCTTCCTATTAAAAAAATTTAATTCAAAAACCAGAAACCCAGCTTTGCAGATATGGCCTTTCAGCATCTCCGGGGGAAGATTTTATAGTTGTGCCCGCTAACTGGCCAAAACAAGGGTTGCCGTTTGTGCAAAATCAGCCTTCCGGCGTCCCCTTCGGGAACGTTCGGCTATTCTTGATAACAAGGCATCACCTTACCTATTTACAACAAAAACAACAACTTTTTTTTCATTTTCGGCTATTTTCCTTATTATTACTTTTGTTTTTGCAAAAGGGAAGTTGGACTTGATGGGGGTTTCCTACGTATCTCACACCTTCTGAAACTCAAACTAGCGTTGTTCGGGCAAACAAAGCTATTTTTGAAAATAAGACTTTTTCTTCAATTTTTTTTCATTTCATAAAAAAAGCTTTTATGAAAATAAGGTTTTCTCTTTTTCTTGGGCGAATAAAACAGACTCCTTGTTTTTTGCTTTTTTCCATTTTTGTTCTTTTTTTTTCAGTAGAGCTTCGACAGTATTTGGACATTGGTTTTTCTAAAACAGGTGATTAACTCTCCTTACCCCTAAAAACAGGTCAACATAAAAATCTATAACAAATGAAATGCACAAGTAGGATGCATCAGAATGGTCCATTATTCTGGGTACACCTGTCCTAGACGGACCCAACCCCTGTGTTGAGTCCACTAAGTCAAATACATGATGCAGATAAGTGTTCCTACTAGGGATCAGGCATGAGGTTAAGTTGTTCTATGTTTAAAACCTGGGTGTTTTTTCTAGACTGTGTACCCGAGCGAACAACTCTAGTCGAGGCGGGGGCTACGTACTAGGGACCCGAAAGATCATCAGGCTTAGTAACTTTTCCGAGCCTCTTTCTTATTTCAAGGTATGACACTAACAGAATGGGGAGTCTTGACCAGCGAGCACATACCCAAAGATAAGAAGCGAAGGGTGTCGCAACAGTTTATATGTACAGTTCAAATAATATCAAAGTGGTAAAAGCATCATTTTGCACATTAAGTCAACATGTAAAAACAAAAATCAGACAATAAACAAAGCCAAATACAACAATTATTCTAAGCTTGAATTCTTGAACCATGAACCAGAGATTCTGGGTTCGATTCCAAGCCGAGTCGCCAGAGTTGTCACACCTCCTTTTGGGCACTACAACCCCACGAAGGGCGTAGATAGGGAGTTTTTCCAATTTATTTTAACATCGTTGGGATTTGGATATGGGTCACATAAATGTGCACTCGCAATCAGGAAGATAAATTACTTAACTAACGTTCCTAAAGCAATTTCGTATTTTTAAATTTGCGAGGGCTACAAAAATTCACAAAGTGGTGCACCTCGGCTCTAATTTCAAAAATTTTACTCAAGTAAAGCAAACTGCGGGTGTTCATAATTATCTCCTAGACTACATTGCTATTATTGTAAGGTCAGATTTATGGGCGAGATATTATTGCGGAGCAAGTTGGTTAGCTAAGGTGAAGCAGCAGCCTAGAATAAATAGCGATGAACAAAAAATATGTTTTTTTAACCCACATCACAATTCTTCTACTAGAAAGGGCAAAGAAAAGAAAGCACATGGACACAATAGAAAACCAGCATCGAAATGAAAATATACCATTAGCCGCCTAAAATACTCAGAATTACAACAACCTTATAACAACTGGGACCAAAGCTATTATATAACTCGTAGACCAAATACACTTCGTGCTTCTGAAACGTGCTCAAAAGCTCCTTCAGCCGCAATTGAGTTATTCTTATTGGGATGAAACATGAGAGCTAATTTCCTATATTGTTTCCTTATAAAGGAATCTGATTAGAATACCACATGTTCAAACTTATGCACTTGTACTAGACTCAGTTAACAGGGAAAGTCTATGGCAATGAATTAATCCTCATGAGAGTAATGGAATCAATCAACATGAAGTTATTCTCATGCTAAGAAAAAAAACGAACATACAAATAACTAAAATGGTTCCTAGAATAGCGGGACACACAGATTTACACGATTCAGAGAAAAGTGCCACCAGACCAACAAAACAACAAATATTTTCCTTTCAAATCCATCCAAGCACAAAATACTCAAAACATTATTTAATCCTGAATGTCATATAGAAATGGTGAGCCCCGGGAGTGTTAAAACAGTATACTCTTCAGTTTGAAGTGAGCTCAGTACATTCTCATATTGTCTAACATCAAAATCTATAAGCCTGGAGCTTCCGTGGGATTTCAGTACTTTAGAAGCATAGTTTTACATATTTGAAGTCTAAAAATACATGGATAAGTAGAAAAAGACCAAGTGTTAGCTCAAAACTAAGGAGGAACAGCAGCAAAAGGCCAGCAACACCAAAATCAAATCACAAGCTTCAACATGCACATCACTTTAAAACCCAAAACTAGAATTGACTTCAGAAATCCAAAATGAACTTTACGAATCGTGGGAAAACAAGTTAATGGAACAATAAACCCTTTTTGCTTATAGTCACTTTAATTTTTTAATTTCTCTCTTCTATACCCCCTCAAAGCCAGAAAAAGGTGTCTTTTTATAGGAAAAGGTATAGGGCAACACTTATGAATTAGAAAATTTCACTTTAGCCCTTTATGAATTTTGTTTTAGCCTAAAACTCCCTCATGTACTGACTTGTTGCTCAAGTTTTAACACCAAGCTACTGAAACTCTATTTTGAACCCCAACTAGAAGGTTACAAATCAGTTACACTAAGATTCCTTGCCCAAAACTTCCTACACTACCCCTGAAATGTCCTGTTTTTACCTCTCTTACCAGCTGAACCAAATTGGGTCAAATTGACCCAAGGATATATTAAATTAAGGTCTAATTAACTAGTCATAATCCAACAAAAACTCTCTACTTAAGACCCCTTATAATTTCAGGCTGACAATTGGCGTCAAGAAAGAAGTCCTCTAAAATGTCATAAACAACCTAACTAAACACTAAGAGTTTCAAGCGAATCCAGATGGAATTCTTCCAAAAACAAAAGGCTAGAACACACATAATATGAATAAAAAAATATTTCCAATATTACTTAAACCAGCATGCAAATGGAGACTCGACTACCAACTTGTCGCGATTAAGACTAAACACTCACTAAAATGAATCATCATTTAAGCTACTTGACCTGATACAACCAAACCAAGAACAAAATCTACAATTTGACTTAATAGGACGAAAATAAAATCTTATCACAACTAAAGTTAAACTCAGAGATTATATTCAAACCAACCGATCATGAATTCTGTAGGCTAACCCTAACCTTGAATAAAATTGACAGAAGAGATGAGGAAAAAGAAATTCAGAAAAGAGAATAAGAAAACTTAGCTTAATTTCTCTACATGCACCATGGTCTGGGTACGAATCTGGGTTGATTTGGTAGTGATGAAGTCGACAGCCTCTTTAGAATCCGCATTTGAGAAGATTCAATAGTGTTTGATGGATGTTAAGTGCAGATTTGAAGTGAGGGAGAGGCAGGGGTCGTTTGGTGTTGATTTGATCAATTGGGCATCGGCGTCGCCTTGGACGGTGGAACAGTCGCTGCTTCGAACAATGATTCGAGGGGAATGGGTGGGATTCGAGCCATGGGAGTTTGAGGTTTGGAAAGAGGAGGTCACAGGGAGCATGTGGTGTATATTTTGAAGCTTTTGGGTGATCGCCTCCGCCAGTGACGATTTCCAGCCGCCGGCGGACGGCGGAGGGTGGTGGCGCGACAGTAGCGTTATAGGTACGAGGAAGATAAGATGGTCTCTACGGTTTCTGAAATCTTTGGACAGTTATATTTAGAATCCAAGGTTAGTTAATGGCCATTGGATTAGGGAGGATGGAGGGCTCAAATTAACTCGCCTTTTATTGACTCAAAATGACGTCGTTTTGGGTATCTCTGAACCGAATTGGCTTGGGGTTTGGGCTGGACGGGCATGGGTTTTGAATGGGTTTGGGGGGAGGGGGGGAATTTGCTTGGGTTGTTACAAGCTTGGCCCAATTTTGGCTCTGTATAAATGAGATCCAATTTATTTTAAATTTCTTTTCTTTTCTTTTCAAATTAAAACCCAAAATCTAAATTGGCTCTAAATAAAATTATTCTACCAAATTAAATTAATTAGCTCTAAATGATAATTACATCAAACAATTAAATACCAAAATAAAAGAAAGACTACTAAAATTCCATAAATTAAAATTAAAAGCGAAAGTAAACCATTTTTGTGATTTTACATTTTGTGAACTTCTAATTACTAATTAATTCCAAAATATGAAATAATTAAACCATAAATGCAATGCCTATATTTTATATTGTATATGAATTAAAAAAGCACACACAAATGCAAATAATTAATGAAAAATGCAACAAAAATCAACAAAATTAAAATAATTAAAAATAATGAAAAGACGTCATTTTATTTGAAATTATGAGAGTAATTCATATAGGGCAAAAATCAAGTGCTCACATTCTTCACTTATTTAAATAATCTTAAATAGGTCTCATTCTGGAAACGTCTACCTAATATCAAAAGCTTAAGAAAGTTTGTGACAAGATGACAAAACTCCAAAAAATAGCAGCGGTAAGCCTGTGACCGCCTTTATGTACTTGGTGCTCACACAAATTCAAACTATTACTTTTAATTATCTTAAATTTAAGCAATAATGTGTATTAAGTAATAATGACTCGTGATAAAATCTAGTTTATTTATTAAAATATACGTCATAAAACTGCACGAATAGCGGCTAAGATAGCCCATAAAGTTGCCTAAGAGACTATCAACAATGATGGGGGGTCGAAGATTCAATCTAAATATACCCTTGATTGAAGAACTCTTCGAGAATGCAGTACCTAGGCCTAGTAAAGCATTGGGTGATTATGCCTAACCAGTCTACAATATATGACTGTTCTGTTCAATAGCAAGGAACAATCTCGAGTTGAATCAAGGCCTGCTTTAAACTATCCTGAATAAATATGTCTTCAAAGGGAAGGTGAATGAAGATCCTAACACTCACTTGATGGATTTTCAGGAAATCATGAATACCTTCTAGTACAATGGACTGTCGAAAGGTGCAGATTACTTAAGGACATTCCTTTTTTCACTAAAGGATGACGCAAAGCATTGGTTTCGTAGCTTACCAATAGGGTTGATCAGGACATGGGAAGATATGACTAGAAAGTTTCTTGGCAATACTTCTTAGCAGCAAAAATAGTGAAGTTCAAAATGGAAATTCACAACTTCTGCCACACGAACATCGAAATAGTTTTTGTGGCCTAAGAAAGATTCAAGGAGATAGTAAGGAAGTTTCAGCATAATGAGATTGAATTGTGGATGCAACTCCAAGATTTGGGATAGACTGACACCTCCCTCACGGCGAACTCTGAACATTGTAGTTGGAGGTCCTTTAATGAAGAAGACTCCTAAGGAGATTATGGCAATTCTTGATGAGCTATCTAAAGATGCTAACAGTGGCCTACTAAGTGTAATGATAGAAGAAAATCTGTTGTCGTTCATTATGTAGATTCGAACACAGCAGTGTAAGCCCAACTATACGCCATGGCCAAAAAGATAAGAAAGTTTACATTAGCCAAGGTCTAGATCCAACCATCACTAGTTTATGATTTATGTACAATGGGTCGCCCAATGCATGAGTGTCAGGCCTTAGCTATCGATAAAACTGTAAATGTTGTGGGAAGCTTTGACAGAGGTAACTACCAGAGTGGTAATAATTTTAACTCTATGGGATAGAGGCACCCATTCTTTTCTTGGAGTTCACCAAGTGGTGGCTTGAACTCTCAGCAGAATAACTCCAAACCCTAGAGACAAGGAGCTCTAGATTTTCAAAATCAATAGAGGAACAATATCCACCTCTACATTCTAATCAGTCTAGCATGGAAGATCTAATGAAGTACTTTGTTATTAAGACGGGCAAGAGGCTTGAACCCCATAGCTCGGCTGTAAGAGAAAATCGCGCATATATCAAAGAAATGGAATGGCTTTTCGAAACCTGGAAAGACAGGTGAGGCAACTAGCTACTCTATTGTCCAAGAGGGTTCCAGGAAAATTCACTAGTGATACTGAAAGAAATCCAAAATAGACAATCAATATACTGTCTTTGAGGAGTGGGCACAAGTTGGATGATCCCATAGCAAAGCAACAGGATAAGCTGATTGAAAGAAATGTGGAGAGTGTGGAAGAGCAGAAAAATGATAACATTCAATAAGGTGCGAGGATGGTAGATGATGGTCTGAAGAAGAAGGGAAGACTAGAGCTCATAGAAACAAGAAAGACGATGATGGAACAAATAATGAGACTGAGGAGAGAAAATATATGCCTCATCTACCTTTCCCCCAGAAGCAAAGAAAAGAGGTGTTAGGCAAACAATTCGAGCGCTTTTTAGAAGTGTTCAAGCATGTGCATATGAATATACCTTTCATAGAGGTGCTTCTACAGATGCCAGCTTATGTTAAATTCATGAATGATATATTTTCCAAGAAGCTAAAAGTGTAAGAAACATTGATGGTCAAGATCATAGAGCATTGTAGTGCCATATTGCAAAATAAGCTCCCTAAATAATGTGGAGGTCCAGGGAGTTTTACTATATCGTGCTCTTTAGGAAGCACTAAATTTCAAAATTCTTTGTGTAATTCATGTGCTTATATTAATCTTATGCCTTTGTCTATTTTTAGGAAATTAAAAGGAGAGATTGGAGAAATCACGTTGATACATGTTTCCTCGCAAATGGCGATCCTTGCAGCTGGCGGATCAGACCATAATCATGCCTGAAGGAATAGTGGAAGATGTGATGGTTCGGATAAACAATGTTTTCCCCGTGGAATTCGTTATGCTAAACATGGAGGAGATAGCGAGGTCCTGCTGATTTTAGGAAGACCCTTCTTGGCTACGAACAAAGCTAATCTAGATATTCAGGAAAGATAGTTCATGCTCAAAGTGGAGGATGAAAGGCTAATATCCAAAATGGAAGGAGATAAGGGAACCCAAAATAGCAACTTGGAAGAGTGAAGCTAATAAGTGTGGGGAATACCTAAAGAAAGCGAAAACGAATCTCCTAGCATAGAAATGTGCACTAGGTCGGGAGGGCAAAGGATATTTCGACTTTGATTTAGATTTCCACTAGATAAATCAGAGATGTTTGCTTTACCTCGTGCTTTTTTATTTATGTGCCACAGGGACATGCCACAATGTAATGTTTGGGATGGGGAATGTATATAATTCTTTTGATAGGAAAAAATATTTAACTTTGCTCGATGATGGCATTCCTCGTCGGTCTTCTTGAGGGATTAAAGTCGAAGAAAACAATTGCTAGCTATTTATTTGTGTTTTGTTTTCTTAGGTTGTGTAACAATTCCCTCTTAGTTTTTCTTTGTGTCATGGTTCTTTTTCAAGGGTTTTGCTTGAACTGGGTGTAGTTAGCTTTTTTTAGTAGGAGTAATGAATTTTGTGTTATGTATTAAATGGAGATGACTTACCTTGTCTTTGTTGCGCCTTGAGAACAAGGAGTGCCTTATTTGTGACGCCCAGGATTAGCTCTTCACTCTTAAATAAGTACCTTACATTATTTTATTGTAGTTTAACTAACTATTTTAACTATAGAGTCAGGATAAATCTGATCCTAAGTGAGTTATATGTCAATGTGTGTATACGATTTTGTTGATATCCTGTGTATGTCAGTTGATGTCTAGAACTTGCCACATGTGTTTACAAAGCAAAATAGCAGTCTTTTTTTTTTTTTGTTTTTTTAGATTAACTGTCGATTTCACTGATTCAAAAAAAGATATGTACAATGTATTCCTATGGTAGTAGTATGGACTCCTACTACTCATTACATTTCAGTTCTAACTACACAACTCATATAGACAACTCTAACTAGTAATAAGGATCAAAACTAAGGATAGCAGTTGAGCATTTGTAACCCTTCCTGCCACCTTTTACACTTCCTATTTCTTGCATGTATTAACAATGCCACTTCTTTGCAACACTGGTCTTCATCAAATGGCTTGTTCTCAAATCTGATCAAGTTTCTACTCCTCCATAGTAATGCAACAGTAGTAACAAATGCAGTGGCAGTGATTGCCTGCTGCCAGTTTT
Organism: Nicotiana benthamiana; assembly: GCA_034376525.1. Classification (NCBI taxonomy): domain Eukaryota; kingdom Viridiplantae; phylum Streptophyta; class Magnoliopsida; order Solanales; family Solanaceae; genus Nicotiana; species Nicotiana benthamiana. Next base: position 77,306,736 of record CM067338.1, on the reverse strand, counting down.
TACTCTTAACTTTGCTACAAATCCAGTTCACTTCATTCTCTCAGCATTCAATGATCCTAGCATGTCCCAACCACACACAAATTCTTCTCCATATTCTGCTGGTAGTGTCACATTCAAAATACAGATGCTTGAACTCTTCATCATGTATTTTACGGAATGCACACAATGTTGGTATTTGTATACCAATTATCTGCAACCTCTCAACTGTGGGAAGTTTTTGTTGAGCAGCTAACCAAACAGTAAACTTGTGTTTAGGAAGTGCAGATGAAATAAGCATTAAGTTCCTCCATGCAATCTTAGGAAACTTAGGCAGCAAAGCAATATACATTTTGTGAATCTGAAATTTTCCCAACTTGCATACACTCTACAGCCTGCTAGTGATATCACCTTGCAACTGAGTATTTCCCAACACCAATGCCCTACTGTCCAGTATCTTCTTTACCACCCAAGAAGAGTTGGATGGCACAGCAACTGACTCAATGCTCCTACTCTTAATATAGTAAGAATGTACCCACCTGTCACATAGACAGTCCTTTTTATTAGCCAAATCCCATAGTAACTTGGCTATGGCTGCTTTATTCCATATATCCATCCTCATTATATTAAGACCCCCAGAGGAAATAGGTTGGCATACCTTATCCCAGGCCACAAGTGCTCTCCTGGATAGTGTAGCTTTGCCTGTCCAGAGGTATGTTCTACAGATTGCCTCTATAGCCTTCAATACTTTTTTAGGTATTATAAACACCTGAGCCCAATAAGTCTGCATTCCAAAGATCACTGCCTTAATCAAAATAGCAGTCTTGTTTAGTCTAGGAAGTGACATAGGCATTTCTTTGTTAATCTAGATATATGCTTTTACCCACCAAATTAATATGTATCTGAGTTAGCTCCGTTGAGCCTGTATTCATATTTCTTTGGCAACCACGCTAAAATCTTGATCCATTTTGTTTAAATTGACCATTTGTTTGAACCTTTTATCTCTCTTGAGCACTTGAATTTGTTATGAGCTTGTTAAAAGTTAAGGGGATATATAGTTGGGTTTTTGAGTTGAACAATACAAAAGGAGAAACGTGCCCTAATTGAAAATTTGTGAGAGCCACTTGTAGGGGATTGAAGAAAAAAAATTGGTGTTTGTATATATTATAAATAAAATTATTCCCTGCTAGTGGTAACTCTCATCTTGTTTGTGCTGAAAGACATAAGGAGCTTGAGGTTATTGTGTTGTGAAGGTTGGGTTTGGTTCAATATAAGTGTGGGGTTTGAATTGTTCATGTATATGTATTAAAGTGCTTAGGGAGGTGTAGCCACTATATCCAAATCTATCATACCCGTCCTGCAACCTATATTACAATCAAATCAAGTCCTAGTTGATCATTGACTGACTGAGCTTAATTAGTATCGTATTAGATTACGAGCAAGCCTATGGTACGTCTTCTGTGACATATGAATCATAATTTTGAGAATGAGTGAATTCTTTTTTATCTTAGGTTCCTATTTGTTCTTAAATTCATCGTGTGTTGAACTACTCTCTATTGTTTGTCTGAGGGCACGACTTGCGAAGGTAAGGTGAATTCTTTGACTTATGTGTTAGAGTAAGTGAGTATGTTATGAAAAATGTGTGGTGCTCATGAGTCGAGTCTTGTGGCTAATGACATGGTATTTAGTCTATTTTAAATATTCTTGGCATGATCTATTAGGAAAGTTGTCTAATAAGAAGGTCGTCTCTATGTGAAGTGCAGTTTGATTGCTCGATGAAAAGCAATGGTTTAAGTGTGGGGTGTTGATGGTAGGCTAGAAACTTGTGTTTTGGTCGTAGTTTGAAATTTAATTACCGCACTTTACTTGTGTTTGAGCTTTGGTGTTAGTATATTGCAGTTACTGTATATTTTATGCCTTGTGGGAAGTAATTTCGAGTTAAAAAGATATTCATGAGCTAAATTTAACAAGTTGGAGCTTTGAAGTCTGTGTAAAAGCCTAAGGATTAACTGGGATCGCATTCGGGGGTTGGGAGCCAAGTGTGAATGTCAAAATACAAAACAAACAAACACTCAAGAAAATGATCATTGTTGCGCTGCCCCATGTGGAACGGCAGTACATTTTGGTGTTATCTATCATAATCTGTTCTCTGAACTTTCCCACAAGCGCGCCGAATGGGACAGCACGAGGCATGGAGCCCCTATGTAATTTTCTCAGAGTAGTTGTTCTGATTCAGCTTTAAAAAGGTAGTTTCGCCTAGGCCAATTCCTATTGCGTATATATATACCAAAAAGGCATTTTTGAAGGGACTTTTGACCTTAGAAGCTTCGGGAGAGTATTATAGGCTGCAGACACGGAATTCCATTATGTTTTCGTTAATTCAATACGAGAGTTTGGATTGTAACATTAGATTGATGTTTTCTCTTTCTTTAATTATATTGTGATGATTTCTTCCATGATTATGGAGTTGTTTCCCTTAGGGTTTGACGGATATGATATTTTGATAAATATTTGAGGATTTTAACTCTAGTTCACCTTGAATTCATTTATGTAGTTTTAAATAGTTGTAACTTTATTCATCAGTTTATTTAATTGAAAGAGTAATATCTTGGTGATTATCTTTACATTATTTTATTTGATTTAATTTATTGATTTTCTTAAGTGATCGGAAGAGCTTGTTGAATTGTTGATTAAATCAAGTTAGAAGAATATTCGAGAAACGTTTTCCTAAGGACCAATCTATCAACTCATGCTTGCATACTTCGCAGTGGTATTATTAGTTCATCTTAAAGCTAAAATTTAATCAAGAGAGGAGTCTTGATTATACGGTTGAACTAATCATGGAGTGAATTCGTGAGAATTATTAAAACATTAGAGTGAATTAAACTAGAGTTATATCTCAAATAGTTATCTTGCACCTATCATGATATACCATTATTCCTCTCATTGATAAGAAACCAATTTTGTGATTCTCCAATTCCTTGCCATCAATAATCAATTGCTTTATTTTAGTAAACGTAGTTTATAATCATTTAACTCAAGTGTTAAATCCTCCTAAATAACAATTAAACTAGAAATTATATTAATATTCTTTAAATCTATTTTCTGTGAAAACAATATTATATTATACTATCTTTGATTAGCGAACATCACTTTTGTATTGTATTTTGTGCTCATCAAGTACATAAACAAGTGTAGATTGGAGCAGTATACAATCCAGGCACAAAGTTTTGGATTATTATATTTTCCTCCCCAAGAGTCTTTTTTCGTCAATGCTTCGTAACTAAGTACTACTATGAAATAACCTCTCCAATTGTATTTTGATTTTTAAGTTATGGTTTACATTTGATCAACAGAGTCAGTTTGGATTAAACATTAAACACCTCCATTTCAAAATTAAAGATAGTAAATTCAAAAACTTAATTTTTCTTTCACTAAACTTAAAAGAAAATAAATAATCATTTAAAAAATTAACTCCTTAGCTTACTATACTTAAAAGAAAATAAAGTCAAACTCATGTTTAAATTCTAAAATTGTGTTAAACATGCAGGAGAGTGTTAAAAAATACTAGATTTGTCCTTCATCAGTTGTTTAAGAAAATTCAAAAGACTTTAAATTGTCGGGAACTACTTTATTCACTGCCATAAAAATTTTAAATTGGATGATCAAATACTTCTAGAATACATTTATATTATCTTTACCTTAATGGATTCAATGGATCAAATTTCCGTCGTCGTACAATTTCAGTTCGATTAATAAAGTCTTAAAAAGTTTCCTTTTTTTCAAAAACAAATTTTAAAAATATGTTCGTCCATGAAATTTATTAAATTTTCCAAAAAAATTTTAATATAAGTTTTTAGAAAAAAGTTTAAATTTTTTTCTTTTCTCATTTACAAAACTGCAATATTTTTTCAAATAAAACGCATATTAAACATAATTTTAAATTTCAATCACTATTTTTTTTTTAAAATGATAAATTTTTGTGTCCAGCCTGCTAGGCCTCAATTCGAGGACTCGTCGAAGTATCATAAGCTTGTCGTATGGATTTGGGAAGTGGGACATTATAAATTACAGCAATATGATTAAGACTGGAAGAACTGACCTTTATATTAAAAAATGTTAGGCAAGTGACAGCCACAATATTTTAATTTGTTTGTTTAAGCGTCCCTTCGCAATATGGGTGTGGAAGAAATATCCCAATAGGCATTTTCTTGTGCAATAATGGTCCATAAGGTCCATAATTGTTGGAAAGGGGACCATATGAGATTTATCTTTTTGATTTCTAAAATATTCAACTGTCCCTATCTTCATTTTAAGCCCCTATTTCTTTTTTGCACTTTGATGATAATGTAAGGTATGCAATTCTCAAATATCTTAGTAGGCGTTTGGACATAAGAAATGTAAAATTTCAAAACAAAGTAAGAAAATTTTTTAAGTATAAATGGTATTTGGAAATTAGAGTTGTGTTTGAACATGAATATAATTTTTGTTTGTTTTTAAAGTTTTGTGAGTGATATAAGTGAAAATTAAGAAAAATAATTTTTTGGAATTTTTTAAATTTTTGAAAAATTCTAAAATTCATTGTCAAATGAAAATTAAATATTTTATGGACAATCACTTATTTCAACAAAAAAAACTGAAAATTTTTCACAAAAAAGATGTGGAATTTTTTATGTCCAAATGAGCTCTTAGTAAACTGAAAGAGAAAAAAGGAGTTGCTTACATTCACAAACACTATATTTTAAATTTGTACAAAAAATAGATACTCCCATCCGTTTCAATTTATATGTACCTCTTTCCTTTTTGGTTCGTTCAAAAAAATGACATGTTTCTAAATTTAGAAATAATTTAGTTTAAACTTACAATTCTAATGAGAAGTTTTTATAACCACACAAAAAATTGGTGCCTCTTTTTAACTTGTTTAGGACCACAAATTTCAACAAACTTCAATTTTTTCTTAAAAGATGTGTTAGTCAAACATGTTCGCATAAATTAGAATGAATGGAATAATATTTTTAGGTACAATATTTGGAAAATTGTTTATTAAGAAAAAAAATGCGTATGAGGATTCAGTGACATCAACGAACCAAAATGATACCCTTGTTATCCTAAAAGGAACCACTCAATTTTCAAGTTATCCATAGCTAAACAATTCATTGATCGAAAATGCACTACTTGTCAAAACATACAATTTTGTTTATGTTAATAAAGGCACCCAAAATTCTTCTTAGGTATGCATCCACCTTTGCTGAATTAACCACCAAAAACAATCTCTAAAGCAATGGATACTTCATGGGAAGCCAGTGTTACCGATTCCATAAATGCCATTTATCTTTTGTTCTCTGCTTATTTAGTGTTTGTAATGCAATTAGGCTTTGCCATGTTGTGTGCAGGCTCTGTCAGGGCCAAAAATGCCATGAATATTATGCTTACTAACGTTGTTGATGCCGTCGTTGGTAGCATTTCCTATTATCTTTTTGGCTTTGCTTTTGCCTTTGGCGATGCTTCTAATTCAAACCCATTTATAGGCACCAATTATTTTGCTCTCAAAGATATTCCTTCAAGCTCTTATGACTATAGTTTCTTTCTTTACCAATGGGCTTTTGCAATTGCTGTAGCTGGAATCACGAGTGGCTCCATTGCTGAACGTACTCAATTCACCGCCTATCTTTTCTTCTCTTTTTTCCTTACTGGGTTTGTTTATCCAGTTGCAGCTCATTGGCTTTGGTCTTCTCACGGTTGGTTAAGTCCTAATTCAGATTCTCTACTGTTTGGTTCTGGTGCCATTGACTTTGCAGGCAGTGGCGTGGTGCATTTGGCTGGTGGGATTGCTGGTCTTTGGGGCTCGATTATAGAAGGACCAAGAGTGGGCCGATTTGATGCATTTGGTAACCCCGTGAAAATGAGAGGTCATAATGCAACTCTAGTAGTGCTTGGCACATTCTTGCTATGGTTTGGATGGTTTGGCTTTAATCCTGGCTCTTTCGACAAAATTCTTGTCCCGTATCCAAATAAGATCGACCAAGGTAACTGGACCTCAGTAGGGCGAACCGCCGTCACGACGACTCTGGCCGGTTCTACGGCCGGGATTGTCACCTTGTTCGGCCGTAGGTTACTAGTGGGACACTGGGATGCAACGGATGTGTGCAACGGAGTCCTCGGTGGGTTTGTTGCAATCACCTCAGGATGCTCAGTGGTAGAACCATGGGCTGCAATTGTCTGTGGGTTCTGTGCAGCGTGGGTTCTAATTGGACTCAATATTTTAGCACTTAAACTCAAATTTGACGATCCACTAGAGGCAGCCCAATTACATGGAGGATGTGGAGCTTGGGGTTTGATTTTTACAGGATTGTTTGCCAAAGAAGAATTTGTATTACAAGCTTATAACTCCGGTAAAACACAAGTGGTACGACCTTATGGGCTAATTTTAGGAGGTGGTTGGGGCTTGTTTGGGGCACAAGTAGTTGAACTTTTGAGCATTGTTGTTTGGGTAAGTCTGACAATGGGGCCTTTATTCTATACACTTCAGAAACTTGGAATTTTGAGAATAACAGCAGACGAGGAAGTTGCTGGTCTTGATATCTCAAGTCATGGAGGTTATGCGTACGAAGCTAATCAAGAAGAAAGCGGTCCCCGCTTCTATGGCGAGTATTTAAGGATGCAACACCAATCATAAGTTTAAGTTGCTATTCAAATATTATATTTTTCTAGACCAACTTATATATACCTCAATTGTTTCGTCGGGTATTTGTTACCTCTTACCATTCAAGATTGCTTTCATTTGTAAATGTATATATGCTACTTTATATTTCTCCATTGCTTTGCTGAATTTGTTTGTTTCTTAGTTATTATTCAAATGAATATGTATATTTTGTTATTGAGAAAATTTGTGGCATATATATTGATTAATTCTTCAAAACAGTTCAGTTGCACATGATTTGGTCGTGACTCTCTTTTCTAAAAGTAGTGAACTTATATTTTTACTTGGTCTTTCTTGTTAGTTTTACAATACTATCACTTAGTAGTGGATCGTGTTTCCCACGTTTTCTCATGTTCTCCATTATTTGTTAGGTGCTATGTTTTAGGCTTAGTAATTAAATTGTAAGCCTATAAAAATCAGTAGGTGTTCTTGTTTTTTAAGGAAGTGAATTGAGCAGTAAAAGAAATTTCTTTCGTATACCTCTTTTATAGCTTCTTCCTTTGTTTCCAACAGATTTGGTATCAGAGCCATTAGAAAAAGAAGTAGGTTACTGCATAAACCTTCTTCTTTTTTATTTTCGGGTTATTCTCCCATACACCAAATAGCTAAGTTAGAGAGAAAGTTACTAACACAAACCAGAGATAAAAAAAGGTAACAAATTTCAACTCTAACACTAACTCTCAGCATCTTCCAATTTTCAAAGGGGTGAATTATCTTTTTTGGAGTTTTAAGATACAGACTCTCTTCAAGTCTCAGGAATTATGGGACTTGGTGGAGAATAAATTTCTAGACCCGGATAAAGGCTACGCACGACAAATGTAGGAAAATTGCAAGAAGGATTCGAAGTCACTGTTTCTGATTCAACAAGTCCTTGATGGTGATATCTACTCCAATAGTAATTTCTCTTCTTATGGAAGTACCAAAAATTCTACTCCATCAAGCTCTCATTCTCTAACTTAAGCATCATTCAGCAAATTCCACCAGCAAAGTTCAGATCATTGAAAGATGATCATTCAGCTTGTAGTTTTGCTTGTTAGCTATTAATCTGCAGAGCAACCAAATTGGAAAAATGTAATGATAGAAGAGATTCAGTCTATTGAGAAAACTTAGATATGGGAGCTAGTTGATTTACTAGAAGGGAAGAACGTTATCAGGCTAAAATGAATTTTCAAAATAAAATGTGATGCTGATGGAAGCTCAAAAGGCATAAAGCTTGACTAGCTGGAAAAGGTTACTCCCAACAACAAGGCATCGACTTTGAAAGGCGTTCTCACTAGTAGCTCACTTTGAAATGATTAGACCTCGGCCACTTTGTGATTATTGCAACAGGCTAGGGCACACCAAGATAGGTGCTACAAGCTTCATAGTTATCCACAAGACCCCAAGTTCAATAAGGGAAAACGAGTGTTGCCATTATGTTTGGAGATTATGGTGATAATGATACTGGTGTAGGAAATGGGGAAATTCTACAGACTCAAAAAGAGGGGCGAGTGATGAAGATTCTGACCAAAGAACAATATAATCAACTCATCAACATCCTAAAAAATTTTCATACTGGAAGTGTAGAAGACAATTCTGGCATGAAGGCAGGAGCAGTAAATTTTGTAGGTGTTTAAGCTTGTTCTATCTTTCTTGACTCCAGTTATTATTCATATCAATGTTTTAAGCCAAGTGCTGATTATTGGGTACTTGATTTGGGCCACAAATCACATTACATATAACAAATCTACTTTTACTAATATTAAGACCTTAATTTACCCTTTTCTAGTTATACTGCCTAATGGATATAAGGTGAATGTGACACTAGTAGGTGATGTAGTCTTGAATCGTAAATTCAGCCTCAAGAGAGTCTTTTAGTGTCCAATTTCAAATTCAACCTAATATTTATCCATTGTTTCACAATTCAATTTGATTGTTATGTCATCATTACCAAGTTTTCATGTATTCTTCTATAAGCCCCTTCACTAAAGAGGCATCTGAAAATTGATACGGCTACTGATGGCCTATACTATCATATTTCAGATCTTTACAAGACAGTTGCAGCACCCACTCAAACTTCCACTCAAATTCTGTCTAGTATATCTGATAAGAATAATGTACACCCTCACTTGCACCTTGTTCCCCTATTGCATCTAGTTTACCTGCTTTATCTCATGCTTGCAATAAGAGTAGTGTTGATCCTCATAAATACTCCACTACTAATACTTCATCCTTAAGTAGTGAAAAAAAAATATTTCTATGTCAAATACATCTTCTTCTATTTTTACTTTCGCATATACATCTAATATAAACATGGTTGAACTTTTGTGGCACAATAGATTGGGACATTGCCCTTTGCCAAAATGAAGAGAATCATGAGTTACCTTCCAAATTCACACATGCATAACCTTTCTTTTGCACCATATGCGCAATGGCTAGACAAAGCAGACTATTCTTTCTAGAAAGAACCACCCTTACAACCAAAGGTTTTGAAATATTACATGTTGATTTGTGGGGATCATATCACATTGCAACTCATGATAAATACATGTATTTCATATCTTTTGTAGATGATTACAGTAGATGTACATGGAACATTTATTGAGCTATAAGAGCAATGCCTTACAAACCATGAAGGCCTTCTTTGCTATGGTGAAAAATCATTTTAGCACCTCTCTGAAAACAATAAGAATAGATAATACGACTAAGTTTACCAACCTAGAAACTACCGCCTTTTTCCAATATTGGGGAGTTGTACACCATAGAACCAGTCCATATATGCCCCAACAAAATGGGGTGGTGTAGAGAATACATAAGTATCTACAAGAAACAGCAAGGACATTGTTGTATCAATCAAAATTACCCTTACATTATTGAGGAGAGTGCATTCTTACCTCTACCTATACAATAAACAGATTACCTTCTTCTTCTCTCAAAGTCAAATGTCCTATTGAACTACTCTATAAGAAAAAATCTTGCTATTCACGTCTTAAAAGCTTTGGTTGCTTGTGTTTTCCTACCATACTTAAGATACATAAGCACAATTTTGAGGCTAGAACTTTACCTCATGTGTTTGTGGGGTAACCTTTTGGAACAAATGGTGTTAAATCTAGTCACAAAAAAGATCCATGTTTCTAGATATTTTGTGTTCCATGAGAATGTCCTTCCTTTTACTTTGCTTTCCAAATCAAATAAGGTTTTCCCTTCATTTTCTCAAGTCAATAGAGACTTGGCATCTGATTTCTTTCCTCCTAGAGAAGGAGTCTCAAACTCACCAAATCAATATCACAATACAGTGTCACATGAACCTTCACAAAGGCATTTATCATCTCAGTCCAACTCCAATAGAACACAGTTCATAAAATTCAACCACGGTGAGGACTTGTCACCTAATAATGATTACCTTGAACCTTCACCTCACATTGATAGCCAAACAGTGCAGGCCATCAAGAGCACCAATTAGGCTCCACACAAATCAGACCTTCTAGAAGACACAAAGTGGTTACATATATAAAATACTCTAACTACTTTCTCCCAAAGCTGTATACTCGGTAACATCAACCTTCACCATAGACTGATTTCTCCAATGACAGTCAGAGTAATTCGTCTCTCTCTTTTGTAACTTATGTACCTAATGCACAGTATATATCCCTTAATGTGTTAAGTTCTAATAGTCAGCAACTGGTAAGGAACATTTCACACGAATGTTAACCTAGTTCATACGAGGAGGTAACTATAAGCCATGCGTGGTAGTAAGCCATAAATCAAGAATTTGAGGCATCAAATGCTAACAATACATGGAGTTTGGTACCACTCCCAGCTGGTAAAAGTGCAATATGGTGTAAGTGGATATATAAAATAAAATATAGGGCTGGTGGTAGTGTTGTGAGGTTTAAAGCTAGGCTAGTGGTGAAGGGATACACTCAGCAAGCAGGGGTAGATTATACAGAGACATTTTTACCCGTTGTGAAGATGACAGATATGAGTGGAATGATAGGAACTGCGGTAAAGAATGGATGACAGTTGTTTCAATTAGATGCAAATTGCCTTTCAAATAATCAGAAATTCAGTATTCCATAAACGAAAAAATATATATATAAGTTGACTGCCACTTTATTAGAAACAAGCTGCAGGAGGTACTGATTTCTTTGCATCATATATCTACCAACGGGCAGGTCGCAGACATCTTCACAAAATCTCTTACTGGAATCAAACACTCGGAGCTACTTAGCAAGTTGGCACTGCATTCCTCCCTTCCAAGTTTTAGGTGGGGGAGGAGGTATTGAGATCGGTCATACATTTACATTTTGGGCACACGCGTATTTATCCCTTTTCTTACCAGTTAGCTTAATTAGATAGCTTAGCTTTGTTAGTTTGTTAATATAGCTATTAGCGGTTATTAGTCAGCGGACAACTGTTGACAGTTATCAAGTGTGTACGTGAGCCACTTGTATAAGTAGGTTGCTTTCATTTTTTTTCTATAGTGGAATATTTAATTCATTTTCTCAATCATGTGTCGCGGATCTCTCCAAGCTGCTTCTCTCATTTTTCTCTTTTTTCGCTAGATCTTTATTAGACAAGAGGGGTTGCTCTGATGGTAAGTAATTCTCACTTCCAACTGAGAGGTTGTGAGTTCGAGTCTCCCCAAGAGCAAGGTGGGAAGTTCTTGAAGGAAAGGATGCCGGGGGTCTATTTGGAAACAGCCTCTCTTCCTCAGGGTAGGGTAAGTTTTGCATACATACTACCCTCCTCAGACCCCACTAAGTGGGATTATACTGGATTGTTTTGTTATTGTAGTAGCTAGGTCTTTATTCATGTGCCATAGGAGCTCATTTGAGAATTTGTCAGTTTCTAGTGTTCAAATTAAGACTTTCATCCATGCTTACAAGGCGTTGTACAAGACAAAATAAAAATAGAAAAATAAAAAATTTCATGTCAGCCTCTAACGTTGTATTAATATTAAAACATTAAAAATATGTTTTATCTGAAACACTCGTTATACTGAAACTTTGGATAGACTGAAAACTGATGAATAGTACTCCTATATATTTGTCGGTATATGTTGATATGGAGTATTAACAAAGAAGCGTGACGTAGGAACTAATCTGACTGTCAATCTTTTTCATGAGAAAGCATAAAACATCTAGATTTTACGATGCAGGTAGAATTTCCTTTCTATTAAAGATTTAGTTATTTGGCGCACGTCACACGACAAGTGAAGATAAATTGTATCTACATTTTCTTCAATTACTTGGTTATTTCAACCGGGATTATTTGATTAATCATATTATAAATTTAAGGTATGGTTAAAGTTTTGATGGCGACTAAGAGATATTTTATTCAAAATTTATGAAATTTAAGTTTGTTTAGGTAAAGCGAATAGTTAAATGTTAACTGAGGAGTCAAGATTCCTTTTAGAATCATATTATCTAGTATGTAACTACAACTAAAATGATAAGTACAGTGATACCATTCAACTCAATTTTTTTATATAATCAATATTTGTCTTTTGAAAAGACTACCAAATCGTGCAAATAATACTCGCATATGTTACATAAAATATCACTGAATTTATATCATTCCTCTTTTAGATGTTACACTTCTTTAAATTGAGGTAGTTAAACGTAAGAAAGTAGAACAAAGGGATGGAGAAGGAAAGCAAGAACAGTATCTGAGAACATGTTATCTTACGTAATTGATTGTATCCAAAATATTATCATAATATTCAATTTAGGTGGTCTTCATAAATTGCTTAGTCAATATCATGTGGCTTCTGATTTATGGATGAACAAAATTGTCGATGAAAATACAATTTTTTGGCTCGTTCTTTGGTTTTAAACGCTTCATTCCAAAAGGAGTTAAAGCGAGGAGTTATTTGTTTAAACTGTCAACTGTTTTTTAAATTAAAAGCTACGCAGATTAAGGAGGGAAGAATTCATTTATAAGGGTGTGTTGGTATGAAGGAAATATTTTTGTTAATTTTTTTTATGTTTGGTTAGTTTAATATATTTTTCTGATAAATTCCTTCTTCTTCAATTAAAAGAAAATGACTTTCCTGCTAAATTGGAATAAAATAATTTCTTTACCAAAAGAAGAAAAATATTTTTCAAATCTCTTTTTTAACATTCGTTATCCTATTCTCCATCCCTACTCTTCACTCCCCCACCCCATCCATAGCCCCTTACTCCCTGTCACCCTCACCCCACCCCACCCCCACCATTACCCCCTCCACCTCCCACCCCTAGACTCGGACCTACTTCCCTCTCTCACCCTTTTGCTTAACTTATATATTTTCAAAAAAGACATTTTTTTGTTATTTAATTGTACCAGAAAATAAGTAAAAGAAATTACTTCTTTTCTAAGAATATATTTTTGTAAATAATAATTTTCTTCATATCAAATACACTCTAAAATCATATTTATTTTCTTCCTACCGTTTAATTCGAGGGTACTTGAAGAATTGTTCTTCACTTATTCATATGATCTTTAAATAGCTAAATATATAATCTCATGATGGAAAATACCATAAGATATTGTACGGGATATCATCTACCCAGTATCGAAAGGTTAAGAAAGTTGGCGGCTTGATGCAATGGCAAAGCTAGATATTTTTTTTAAGGTGTTTAAATTTAAAAAAAATGAAAATAATTTCCGACAAAGAATATTTAATATGTGTTACATATTTTTAAAACGTAATATTTTACTTATCTACATAATATAATTTTTTAATAAAGGGTGATCAATTAATTACCCTTATCACCACGTGGCGTCGCTAGTTGCTTGATGGCAAAGCTCCAAAAAATAGTAGTGCTAAGCCTGCAAGGCTACAACCCTTTTATGTAGTCGGTGCTTGCACCAAATCAAATAATTAATTTTAGTTATTACGCATTTAAGCAATAATGCATATTAAATAATAATGACTCGTAAAATATCTAGTTTATTTGGAAAGATATACGTCATTAAATTGTTGATATGATGTTTTAGTCTGGATGTATTTATCGTCGTTGTGATGATCTTGTTTTACATTATGATAGTTTAGAGACCAATTACCATGCGTAGCTATATTTTTCAACCTTTAAAATCGGATAACAATTAAATTTATAAATGATTTTAAAGATACAGGGATTAATTTGACACAAAGCAATAAATTGAATTATAAAAAAAGTAAACAATAATAAAATAAATCCAAACCATGTTACTTGAACATTTATAGCCTTGAAAAATAAGTCTCACTCGAACTGGTTGTGATTCAAATAATGTCAAATACGGAAGAACAGTAGCTTGCAGAAAGAAAATAATATTATAATACTTTGGGATGCGTGTTACAATGTATTTTACAAATTATCAGACCCCTTTTATATAATAGGGGAACCCTACTTTAGGCATAATTTAATAAAAGGTAAACAATCTCATGATTTGTTAACGAAATGGTCTCTCATTGATACGTGCCGAATTCCCATTGTGATATCTGACCATTTATGGATATTTTAGCCTTCTGTTATTTGGTATGACAATGTTTCTTTAGCTCATTCAGAATAGGGGTCGGTTCCGGAGTCACGGACTGGATGATCTTGAAGACATATGTTCTAACCTCGTAGCTTGATTCGAAGGAACTCGGGGTCGATCTTCAATCTTACGTTTCAGCCGTGATCTATCACGCAATAGAAGATCCTGGTTTCGATCGGATACATATAGTTCCCTCATTTTTTGGAGAGTAAATATCGAGAAACGATATGAACCCTTGATCGTCGTCTCGATACTTCGCGTAAAAAATGACAACATGGACGAAACGTCTCGTCAATCACGTCTTAATGGAATTAAATGTTTGTCAGTTTCTGGTTGTCCAGTATACATTTTGAACCGTCGTTTGAAAACTATAAATACCTCTTCCTTCATTCATTCAAACTTTACATCCAATTTTGTCATGCTCTTGCTTATAAAGAATCTTTACATTTTCTAGTATTTATACCCAAATTTCTTGAGAGCTTTGTAAGGATTCCTCCTTTGTTTGAACTATTAACTACACTCTTTTAACTCCTTCTTCTTTATTTTTGTCCGAAAAATGGAGAAGACTTCTAAAATATAGTCATAAAGGACTACAATTGGGCCGAGAAACATGGTGGTCCCCGACCTAGAAGAGGATATTACTACACACGTTAAGGGATATTGACTTTAGCAAGGAAAGAAACTTTGTAATGGATACCTTTGTGCATTTTATCATTAGTCCTTGAGTAACATCGACCCCTCCAATGATCATGCTAATGACATGTTGAAGTTCTTCTTGTTCAATCTGTTTATTAAAATCGCTTTTTCTGAAATAAATTTTGGCCCGGACTCTTGAAGCTGCCCGTTGTTGAATAATCGGGCTACCTCCTCCCTCAACTATCGACAATCCTCTATTATGTGGTCGTGAGTGCCATGATATTTTCACATCTGGTTTAGATCCTTTTGGGTTGGGTCAGATTGTGGAGGTCAAGGCTATTTGGTGTCTAAGGTGGTCCAATAGTTGATACAATGGTAGTAGCATCGGCGTTAAAATTATATTCTGAGAACCCCGGTGCTTCTTTAAACCTGATAGGCCTGTCAAAACCGTTCTTCATCATGAGTACTTGGCTATTTTGACCTCGGTTACTTCTCCTTTCACTTTGCACAAAACTTCGCCCGGATCCACTGCTTCTTCGATCCATTGTAAGGATGATATCGATCTTTGTTCGACCTTGGTTCACGGTGGATATCTCTCTTGACTCTATCAGCGGATCTAATAGGATAACCTGACCCGAAAGGAGCCCCGATTGATAATCTTCTACTCTGATTTTCGATTGATATCCATTATGTACATCAACCCAAGTAATAGCCAGTTATTCTATCAGATTCTTCTTCAACTGCTATGAAGCCACTGAGCTTCGAATATTGAGGCCTTGGGTGAGAGCTTGAACGGCCCAATCATCGGCGATTGGTGGCAGGTCCGTCTGTTCCATTTGACACCAAGACACGAACTCTCTGAGCATTTCATTAGCCTTTTGTCTTACGTTGAAGAAGTCTGACTTCCTGGTCTTGACCTTGATTTCCCCAGCATGTTCTTTCACAAAAAAGTCTGCAAATATAACAAATGAGTCAATAGAATTAGGAGGTAAGTTGTGATACCATATCATAGTTCCCTTTGATAGGATATCTTCGAATTTCTTTAGCAAGATAGACTCGATCTCATCATCTTCCAAATATTTTCCTTTGATGGTGCATGTGTATGAAGTGACATGCTCGTTTGGGTCAGTCGTTCCATTGTACTTAGGAATCTCGGGCATGCGGAATTTTTTAGGGATCGGCTTTGGAGCCGCACTTGGAGGGAAAGGTTTTGCATGAACTTCTTGGAATCCAAGCCTTTCAGTATCGGTGAAGATCCGAGGATCTGGTTGACAGTAGAATTGTAGGTTTCCACCTTTTTGTTATTTGCTTCAATTTTTTTCTCCCTTGATTCTATTTGTTTCGTCAACTCCTCGAGCATTTTTATAATCTCGGTGTTAGTCCATGACTCATCTCTATTTAAGCTATCGCTGCTTATTGAGCCTGTAACATTTCGAAGATCATCCGTACATTGACCCGGTCTCATCCATTATTTTGAGTATTCTACGATGTCGATCGGGTTCCACCATGGATGCTATTCTCAGGGTTGATAGGCAGGTTTGTATCGAGATCCACATGCGAGTTAGCGTCTAACGGGTTCGATACTGGAATTTCGATAGGATCTACAGGTTGTACCTCGTTAATAAGAACTACGTTATTATTTTCATAGTGGTGACCAAACTCGTAGGTAAGGTTGCCAATTGTTAGTTTGACATTTTGAGCTTTAACCTGAAATTAGAGACATTTCATAGGACACTTGTAAAATAGTGTATGTTATGGAAATTTGTATCAAATAACTACTATTATCCTTAGCCCATGGTGGGCGCAAACTATTTACTCTTAAAATTGGATAACAACTGAATTTATAAGTTATTTTAAGGATACGTGAATTAATTTGACACAAAATGATAGATTGAATTATAAATAAAGCAAACAATAATAAAATAAATTCAAACTGTGTGACTTGAATAGTTATAGCATTGGAAAATAAGTTTCACTCGAATTGGATGTGATACAAATAATGTCAAATATAGAAGAACAATAGCTTGCAAAAAGAAAATAATATTATTATTCTTTGGGATGCGTGTTACAATATGTTCTACAAATTATTATACCCCCTTTATATAATAGGGGAACCCTACTTTAAATACAATTATATAAAAGGTAAAAAATCTCATGATTTGCAAATCAGTCGGTCTCTCACTGATACGTGTCGAGATTCCCACTGTGGTATCCGGCGTTACAAATATTTTGGCCTTCCATTATTTTGTTTGATAATGTTTCCTTGAGTTCATCAGAATCGGGGTAAGTTCCGGAGTTACGGACTCGATGATCTTGTACACGTATGTTCTAACCTCGTACATTGGTCCTATGGAACTCGAGGTCGATCTTAAATCCTTTACGTTTCAATCCCAATCTATCACGCCATAAAAGAGCTCGATTTTTATTGTATACAGTACTATTTGTCCAATTACTATTTGTAGTTCTTGTACAATTGTTACCAGGTTGTATCAATTGTATTCATTCTTTCCAAATGTATGTATCAACGCATACAATACACTAAAATACAGTGATACATACAGTTATGTATCATTGTACGTGACTCCATAGTAGAGAAGAGAAGAAAGTTCTTCGGAGATGGCATCTTTTGGCCAATCAAACACTATATATACCATATTTATACTCAAAATAGAGACGAAAAAAAATCCAGAAAGATCTAAGAATACATTATATACATTGTATTTACCATTTTAAAATTCAACAAGATCTGAGAATGAGTCTTGCAAGCTTTGCATTACCAAAATCAAGTTAAATCTAAGAACACATTGTATTTTACTTTGTATTGACCATAAAATTTTGGCCAGATCTGAGAGTACACGGTCTATATTGTATTATTGTATATGACTCCATAACAGATAAGAGAAAACGTTCGTAGGAGATTGCGTCTTCCTGCCAAGCAAAACCACTATATACATTATATTTATACTCAAAATGGAGACAAAAATAAATTTGGCCAGATCAAAAATATACTGTATACATTGTATTTTGCCATTAAAAATCCGGCCAGATCTGAGAATGAAGCTTCCAAGCTTCGCGTCACTGGAGATGAATAAAAATCAGGCCAGTTCTAAGAATACGGTGTATATACTCTATATTTTGTAACGACCCGACCAGTCATTTTGATTATTTGCACTTCTCTCGGTAGTTTGAGGGCATGAATAGCTCCATATGATGTATAATGACTGGTGTAACTCGTCGGTTTTGGTTTTTCAGGTTATTTGAAATCAATTTTGAAGAATAAATTTCATGAATTAAGCTTTAAGTTTGAAGAGTTGACCAAGTTCGACTTATATGAATTTGACCTTGAAATGGAGTTTTAACAATTTTTTTAGGTTTAGAAGGTGATTTTGGCTCGGGCATATACCGGATTTGCATTTGTATATTCCTAAAAGGATCCGACACTAATTGGCGAAAGTTGAAAATTTGAAGGCTAGGAAAGTTCATAAGTTTGATTAGAAGTTGACTTTGAGGATATCGGATTCCGATTGTGGTTCTAGGAATTGGAATAGCTTTCTTATGTCATTTGGGGCTAGTGTGCAAAATTTAGGTGCATTCAAAGTTGATTTGTATGTTTCTTCGCGAGTTTTAAAAGTTGAAAGTTTAAAGTTTGTATAAGTTCGAACTGAGGTGTAATTCATCGTTTCAATGTTGTTATTTGTGATTTGAGGCCTCAGGTAGGTCTGTGTTATGTTATGGGACTTGTTGGTATATTTGGAAGGGTTCCTCAGTGGCCCAGATGAGTTTCGGACAAAGTTCAAATCATTTTCGTTTCATGTTGAACTGCTGAAGAGCGGCTGGTTCTGGTGTTGCGCACCTACGATTGGCTTTGCGCAGGTGTGGTAGCCGCTGAAGCTAGGGAATTGGCGCATCTAATTTCGAATAGATGGGATTTTTCGAACGGCAATGAAGCTTGTCATTGTGTTTATTTGGCCGAATCCAACTCTCGGCCTGCCCGAAGAAGGCTAGGATATGGAACCATCACAGAAGCGGAGTAGGAAGTGCACCTGCATACGCGCAGAAGCTTTAATTTTTGGCACAGAAGCGGAGTCCATGTCTGGCAGAAAAAGCCCGCAGCAGTGGCATTTGGGGCATAGAAGCGCGACCGCAGAAGTGGAGTGATGATCATATAAGCGGGACTGCAGAATTTGGGCTTGTGCGCAAAAGCGGGATTCCTGAATTTGGGCCCATTCACATAAGCGAAGGTTGGGTCATACATGCAATTCCACATAATCGGAAGTTTGTTCGCAAATGCGAAATTTTTGGGCAGAAGTGGTTCATTTATCATATTTTGATATTTGGGGCTTGGATTTGGACAATTTTGGGGGCGAATTTCAGCATAAGGATTGGCGTAAGTGTTTTATAATTGGTTTTAATCATATTTCGTAAGCCTATATTCATTTTTGGCAATTGATTAATGAATTTTAAAGAGAAAATTGGGGGTTTTTTTGTCTAAAACTTCATGAAGTGAATTTTTGAGTTTTGAATATCGATTCGGAGTCGAAGTTGAGTGAAATTATGGTTGGATTCGTAATTTAATAGGTTATTGAATTTTGTAAGTTTCATCAGGTTCCGAGGTGCGGGACTGGGTTTTAACTTTTTGGTTGATTTTGAGTTTTTGATTAAAGATTCGACCTTATTTGATTGAGTTTATTTTCTTTGGCATTACTTGATGTATTTGAGTTGCTTTTGGCTAGTTTCGGGTCGTTCGAAGGTTGATACATGCAAGATGGTATTTTTTGAGCATCGCTTGGCTTGATCGGTATTGGATTTGGCTTGTTCGAGGTAAGTAACACTTCTGAACTTGGTGTTGAGGATATGAAACCCCGAATTACATGTTATATGTTTGGTGTTTGAGTGACGCCCATGCTAGGTGACAGGTGTGTAGGCGTGCGCCGTGTGAATTGTGACTCCATTATTTCTGTGGTACTATGTAGTTACCTAATCTTATCTGTAACCATGAAATCTCTACGTAATAGAGCTATTGAGTTGTGATCCATGTTAGAAAGCATGTCTAGGCTACATACTTATTCTGTTTAGACACTAGGTTCATTTCTATTGTTGAGTTATTTGCATACAGTGAAATTACATACTCAGTCGTATGCATTCATATGCATATCGTATCTTAGTCTCTGTTACCATTTATTAATATATCACATTATTATTTTTTGGCTGAATTTCATGAAATTGTGAGCCCGAGAGACTGAGAGATTGATGATCGAACGAGGCTGACGGCCTGATTGTGAGGATATTGATGGGAGCGGGTTGTATGCCACGCCAACTATTATTGATTTATTCCATGGTTGGCTTATTATAGTGCTTTAGCTGAATGAGTCCCTCCGGAGTCTGCACACCCACAGTGAATGCAGGTACCTAGTGAGGACGAGTGGCAGTGAGGACTAAGTAACTGAGTGACTGGGAGGACTAAGTGACTGGGATGACTGAGTGAATTGATACTCTAAGAGTATTCATATGGTTTATAAATGAGACGCATCACATTCGACATGTACACTTAATATACAAGCATAGAGATGTATTTTCCTCATGATGTAATGTATCACGTCACTCATGACTTCTTATACACATTAACATGTAGGGGTAGAGATGTAATTTACTCATGCCATTTGATAATAAAATATCTTATCTGTTATTGAAAAGTTTTTGGAAAAATCACAGTTTTATAAACCTACTCATATTTTGGAGATTTCGGTAAAAGAATCGGGTTTTCAGTGATATACTTGAAAAGTATGCCTATATTTTCGGACCTGTGAGCGAGTTGAGCATCTTATATCTGAGTATTTTTCTTGTACTATTATAATTATTTTTGTTATGAACTATTATTGGCTATTGGGTATTGAACTCCGACCTCTGTTCCAGCTCGTCACTACTTTCAATATAAGGTTAGGTTTTTAATTATTGAGTACATGCGGTCAGTTGTATTCATACTAAACTTCTCCACCTTGAGTACAAATTTGGATGATGACATTGTTGTGTATGACAGGAGCTAACATTAAAGACGTACTTATATTCCGGTTATAGTTGCCTCTTGTTCATGGTAGCTCTAGACTTATCAAAAATCTATTTATGTATGATTCATACAGATGATGTATTTGTTTTAAACTAGCTTTATAAACTCTAAATCTTAGAAGCTCACGATTTGTACTACCAGTCCTTAGAAAATTCTTGTATAAAAGAAATTGTATTATCATTTCTTTTCTTGTTAAATCTCACTAATTAGGATAATTGTTAATTGGCTTATCTAGTGGGTTGATTTAGGTACCATCACGACTAGTTGGATTTTGGGTCGTGACATATTTGCCATGAGAAAATTTATCCAGATCTGAGGGATCCTTCTATGTAGCCAAACACTAGCCAGTAATGGCCGTCGGCCGAAGAGGACGAAGCTTTACCGGAGCAAAAGTGAGGGAGCATAACCAAATTTTTGACTTGATGGGCTTAAGTGTTAGATAATACGCTTAACGCTAGGAGGGGGGTGAATAGCGTTATAATAAAATTTAGCGTAAACTTGCGGAAATTAAAATTTGCAGGAAATAATTAAGTGCGTTAAATAAACAAAAGGAAAGAACGCACCGATGTATTCTGGTTCACCACAACACGTGGCTAGTCCAGTCCCCGAGAGACTCTCTCGAGATTTTCCACTAACTTGTCAAGCTTACGGGTGCTCAACAAACCTTTACAACTTAAGGACACAAGCCTTAACACCTTTGCTCGGAGATACAACACTCCAAGACTTCAACGAAGGAAACACAAGTTCCTTACAACAAGAGAATCACAATTCTCTTACAAGTGTACAAAACACTAAATACTCAAACAAAACACTCCTTAATGAGTAGATATGAGTAAAAGAAGTAAGCTCAAGACCACAACAACTTTGGACAAGACTTTGGCTCTCAAAAGCTTTATGAAATGAATATAAAATGATAAACAATAGTATGCAAGCTTATAGCAATAGAATGATCAGTTGTTGTGTTTAAAAAACTGAAATGAAGCTGTATTTATAGTTGAAAAACTTGGCATTACCGTTGCCTAATTGCCAATTAAGAGTTGTTGATTTTACTCTGTGACAATCGATTGTCAGGAAGCCACAATCGATTGTTTACCAATCGTACCAAAAATCAATCCCAGATTTTACGCTTAACAATCGATTGTCCAAGATCAACAATCGATTATTGGCAACGTTCAAAAAATCATTTCCAGATTTTACGTAAAAGAATCGATTATACCAAATCAATAATCAATTATTCAGCAACGTTCAAAAAATCCTTTCCAGATTTTAACTTCAACAATCGATTGTACAAAATCAACAATCGATTATTCAGCAACGTTCAAAAAATCTTTTTCAGATTTAAATACCAACAATCGATTGTACAAAATCAACAATCGATTACCTGACGGTATTTGAAAACTTTACGACAACGGTCAGCTTCACAATCGATTGTGCAAAGTTAACAATCGATTATTTATCAGATTTTGAAAATCATTTAAGACACTGCCTCGTGACAATCGATTGTTATATACTCACAATCGATTATTTAATAACTTTGAAAAAGTTTGGAAGTCACTGCCTCAACACAATCGATTGTCATAAGTTCACAATCGATTATTTTGTGACTTTGAAAAATCTGAAGGACACTGTCTCTTCACAATCGATTGTCATTAGCTTCACAATCGATTATTCTGAGTTTTGAAAAACTTTGATGGACACTGCCTCATCACAATCGATTGTCATAAGGTACACAATCGATTGTCATGCAGGTTTGAAAAACACCTGATGCTCACTGCCTTAACACAATCGATTGTCATTTGTTCACAATCGATTGTCATGCAGTCTTGGCTTAACATAATCGATTATCATAAGTACATAATCGATTATCTTAGTCCAATTTTTAGAGGCATGTTTAAAAATCATTTTGACTGAAGTAAATATGCATGATTTAAAATCATTTAGCATTAAATTAAATATGCATGATTTTGTAAAAAATAGTTTTAGGAGAGAAGCCATGTCATGAGTCAAGTTGTCGGATCAAGATCACAATTAAGAACGACTCATTTAAACTATAGAACTTTGTCTTGTGCTTGAATCTCGTTATCCACCAATTGTGCGCTTGTACTTGAACTTCATCATATATCAATTTGCGCTTGTTTGTCATTCATCAAAACCTACACATAAGAACACACGTTTTAGTATAAGGCCTTGAGAACGTGTTTCCAACATTAAGATCTTTTAATCTATGTTTTGATGATCTGAAAAACTTTCCATATAGAAACCAGATAAAGGACCTGAAGCATGCTGGTACAATCATTCAAGTTAATCAACTCAAGATAATCTGGGCAGTGTGCCTTTAGATTCACAAGAACCAGATTAGGGACCTAATCCCTTGGTGTTCCCCTGACAGAAGTATAAGTCAACTATTCAACTGGAAAGCAACTGCAGAAAGTGACTGCCTTAAACTGTACATGTGATAGTGCAGTAGACAGTGTAGCAGTCACTTCCCATTGGGAAGAGGCATCTACTAACCAAGAATTGACATCACCATTTTGTAGAATAACAACCAGGTGCAAGGCAAAAAAATTTTACTTGAGCATTTTATAGTGATATTCTTTCAAGTACTAGAAACACCTCGCTCTCAAGAACAAAGGTATTGCAACCTCAAGGACCAAATCCAAAGATTGAAGATATCTTAAGTCCTTAGGTTTGTTGAGTCTTTGTTATTTGTTCTTTATTTATAACTCATACTTAGCTTAGTTAGAAGCATTCTGTAGGAACCCTTTTGTCAATCATTAACCCTTGTGTTTGTGTCTTGGCTAGAGTTATTTGAGTTGTGAAGTCTTTGTAATAGAGTTATTACAAAGTGGCTTGTAATAGTGTTGCGACAAATTAGTGAGTGATTGAAGTCTTTGTAAGTAGTGAGTGACAAAGTTGCTTGTGATAAGTGTATTACAAGTTAGAGTGATTAAAGTCTTTGTAATAGAGTTATTACAAAGGGACTTATAATAGTGTAGATACGAGTTAGTGAGGGATTAAGAGGTTAATTCCTAGGTTACAATAGGTTGTAATCTAAAGATTGCTCAGTAGTGAAGTTGAAATCCTACAAGGGTAGGTCGTGGTTTTTAATCCCGTGAGCTGGGAATTATCCACGTAAAAATCATGTGTCTCATTTACATACTGGTTCAGTAGTTAGCACTGAGGGAACTGATATAGGATAAGATCTCTATACAATTTGGTTGATTAGTATTTTCAGTGGAAACTCAAAGAGGTTCAGGTACTCCATAGTATGGTGGACTCATATAAACTAACAATTTGTATCAAGGTTCCAATCAAATTTTAAGGAATATCATCTAAAGGTTGCTAAGAAAATTCTGAGATATTTCAAGAGCACATAGAACCTGGTTCTGTACTATCCTTCAAGTGATAATTTCAACCTTATTGGTTATGTTGATGTTGATTATGCAAGCTATCTAGTGGACAAGAAAAGCACATCTAGAATGACATATTTCCTTGGATCATGTTTTATCTCATGGGGTACAAGGAAATAAAACTCAGTAGCTCTCTCAATAGCTGAAGTAGAATATGTTGCAGCTGCCTCGTGTTGTGCTCATTCACTTTGGATCAAGCAACAATTGGAAGATTTTGGTGTATACATTGATTGTGTACCCGCTTCTATATGACAACACCAGTGCTCTCAACATGGCAAATAACCTGGTTCAACACAAGAGAACCAAGCACATTGATGTCAGACACCATTTTCTCATGGACAATGTAGAAAAAGGTCTTATTTGTATAAGATTTTGTTGCACGGAAGATCAAATTGCATATATCTTCACCAAAACACTGAGCAGGGAACACTTTGAGAAATAGGATGGCACTGGGGTTACTTTAACCTAATTGAGAACCTGGTTCTGCTGAAATGACTATGATAGTCACACTAAGGTAAAATTGGCTAAAGTATTTTCTGACTAGGGCTAACTAACATCTATACCATTGCAGGTAAACACGTACGATGATCATAGAAGCTAAAGGTACAGTGTTGAACATTGGAGGAGAGCTGGAAAACCCTTTTACCAAAGCAGGTCAGGAACCTAAGTCATGTACTATATGTTAGTATTAATGTGTTTTTCACATGCTTATTCAAAAGGATAGCAAAAGTAATTCAACTGACACATCATCCGACTTTTTAGAGTCTACATAACACTTCTTATTTCTCAAATCATTTAACTTCCTATGCACATTACATGTTCCAAAAAACCTACCGTCATTTCAAAACTCTTCAGAACCTGTTCCTCTCCCCTCTCATCATTATCTCTTTCTTCCATAAAACCTCCACACTTCAAGTAGTTATGATCAATTATCTCTCTTTGCATCTCTTAATTTTTCCTTCAGAACTCTTTACCACTTCTCTCACTATAACAAACAATAGTCTCCCTCTCCTACCATCAACACCACTCCCACATCTCCACCTCCCTTAACACCATCACCAGAAACTCACTCCTTCACTATCCCTGATACTACTGTTGCCATACTGGTTTCCTCTTCATCTCTAGTCACCTCTATTCCTCCTTCAAACCCTGTCTCACATCCATGTGTTGCAAACCCTACTTCTCATCCTTTCTTTGAACAAACAAAAAATGCTACTCCTTAGACATTAGAGGTCTCTGAGGAAGATCAAGATTAGTACTTGAACTCCTCTATTCTAGGCACAGTGGCTCCCACGGAGTCACCAGAAAAGAAAGCGGCACTAAAAATCATGGCTATTGCTGATGAGACTCTTATGAATGAAAAGAGCCTCCCCTTTGCCTGAATCTCAGGGGGAAGAAACTCCATTTTTACGAGATGAAAGGACTCTGGTGCTTTTGATTCTCCGGTTCATGACACCATCACAGAAAAATCTGTTGAAAACCCCAATTCCCTTTCAGCTGAAACAAACTAGGAGGTTGTAGAAGAAAATGGCTTGTGAATCTGTCTTGCAGAAGAATAAGCAGAGCATTAAGAAAAAGAAGAAGAGGTTGATGAAATATGGGAAGTTATGGCTGACAAACACATTCCAGTTGTTGAGGTTGATAAAGATGTTGTGGAGGAACCTAGTTCCTTAGTGAAAAGATCAACAAAAGATCAAAAGTTTGTGGTTGAGAAAGATTAGTTTAAAGGTGATATTGTGGCTGTTGCAAACAGGAACAAGAAGTGTGTTGAAATGTCTAGAAAACAAAAGTGGAAAACTGCGGGAGGACCTGGTTCAAAAAAGACCATCCCAAGTGACAGTGGCCTTGGGCAGGAGAGTTTGAGAACTCAGAGAAGTCTTGTGGGGTCGCACGTCTGACCAAAAATCTCGGAAATGGCAGGTATGAGACAAGTTCTGGATTTAGGCAACAAGTGGAGAACCTGCAGGAGAAATTATTTGACTGACAGTTGTCTGCAAATGCCTGCATGGACCTGGTTCTCAAAACCACTATTGCCTCCTCTTCTAAGCCTCCCTCTTCTAGTTTCCCCTAGGATCCTCTCAGTGGCAAGTTATCTTTTGCTTCGATGTTTTGTGGCTGTTGTTTTCTTTTTGTTTGTCTTTTCACCGTTGCTGCTACTATAGATACAGTCTAATTTCTTATCAATGAAACAACTCTTATTTTGCTTGTACAATGCTTGTTTTCCTTTTTGATTCTCTTCTTTATCATGATGTGTACATATATGTGGCATGAGTTAGATTTGTTAGACTTTTTTTATGATGTTTTGTCTAACTGTGTCTTTTTGTTGATGACAAAAGGGGGAAGAATTGATTAAAATGAAATTATAACAAGTAATTAAGGGGAAAACATAGAGTCAGGAGGAACATATGCAGTTGCTGGTACCTTATCTGGTTAGGTCAAATAGTCATCAATGTTAAAAGTTTGTCATCATGGGCTTAAGGTTTTTTAATCTATGTTTTGATGATCTAACAAATTTTGTGCATAGAACCAGATAAAGGACCTGAAGCATGCCTAGTACAATCATTCAAGTTAATCAACTCAAGATAATCTGGGCAGTGTGCCTTTAGATTCACAAGAACCATATTAGGGACCTAATCCGTGGTGTTCCCCTGACAGAAGTATGAGTCAACTATACAATTGGAAAGCAACTACAGAAAGTGACTGCCTACAATTGTTCACACGACAGTGCAACAGAAAATGCAGAGTCACTTCCCATTGGGAAGAGGCATGTACTAACCAAGAATTGACATCACCATTGTGAACTGACATCACCATGGTAATGTCTTTTGTGGTGTAACAACCTGGTGCAAGGCACAAATTTTTTGTTTGAGCATTTCCTTGTGATATTCTTTCAAGTGTTAGAAATACCTCTCTCAAGAACAAAGTTATTGCAACCTCAAGGACCAGATCTAAAGATTGAAGATATCTTAAGTCCTTTGGTTTGTTGAATTTTTATTATTTGTTCTTTTTTAAATCCTACTTAGCTTAGTTAGAAGTATTGTGTAGGAAACCATTTGTAAATCATAAACCCCTGTGTTTGTGTCTTGACTAGAGTTAGTGGAGTAGTGCAGTCTTTGTAATAAAGTTATCAAAATAATTGGTAATAATATTGTAACAAGTTAGTGAGTGCTTGAAGTCTTTGTAACTAGTG
Source organism: Nicotiana benthamiana (assembly GCA_034376525.1). Lineage (NCBI taxonomy): Eukaryota > Viridiplantae > Streptophyta > Magnoliopsida > Solanales > Solanaceae > Nicotiana > Nicotiana benthamiana. The sequence goes on along the minus strand of CM067338.1, from coordinate 77,279,275 downwards.
AGTGACAAAGTGGCTTGTGATAAGTATATTATAAGTTAAAGTGATTGAAGTCTTTGTAATAGAGTTATTACAAAGTGGTTTGTAATAGTGTAGTTACAAGTTAGTGAGAGATTAAGAGGTTAATTCCTAGGTTACAATAGGTTGTAATCTAAAGATTGCTCAGTAGTGAAGTTGAAATCCTACGAGGGTAGATCGTAATTTTTAATCCCGTGAGCTGGGAATTTTCCACATAAAAATCACGTGTCTCGTTTATATACTGGTTCAGTAGTTAGCACTGAGAGAACTGATATAGGACCAGATCTCTATACAGTTTGATTGATTAATATTTTTAGTAGAAACTCATAAAAGACCAAGTACTCTCTAATGTGGTGGATTCATATAAACTAACATGACCTTTAATACCGAAAAAATGCAGGTTATAGGTATGGAGCCTTAGCATTATTGGCGTGGGGATATGAGAGAAAAAGTTTGATGAGATATGCCAGTGAATTTTTTATAAACTCAAATAGTAGCAATGATTGATAATTTTTTTAAAATGTATTTATATATGGAATCAGACCTTTTTATAATAGCATACTTATATAACAGTCATTCATTATGAAAGCCAAATTTTTTTCAGAATTAATTTTTTAAGTTATATTTTATCTCTCTATAATAACTTTTTACCTATAATAGCAACATTCATATTTATAACTGAACTCAATTTGTAAAACTACCCCGCTATAACAACCATATAAAATCTTTAAGATTACTAATAATAATTTTAAAAATATGCACACAGTCTTTTCGTTAAACAAAGTTCCTATCATACATAAGATATAAGATATGAAGATTTGCACATGATCTCTTTTCCATTGGACAAATTTCAAAAAATATTTTGATAAAAAGTTTAATTATTAAAATCTTAGATCGTCTTCAAGGAAAAGCTATTGCATACATTTTTGTTGAAAATTTGGATACGAATTTTTGCCAATTCAAAAATCATACCACTATTAAGAGAATCAAACCTACGAAACAAGTTACAATTTTAATGTTATTTCATTAATTTTTAAAGAATTTATTTTTTTAGGAAGCTTTAAAATGTTTGCCTTAGAATTAATTTAAATCTTTGTACGTTAGGTATGAATTTATTAATAATGTAGTTTATTAATATTTAAATAGTAAAATATACATATATTTGAAGATTTAGATTTGATTAATTTTTACCTTTTATATGTAACCTTAAAAAGGAAAAATAATTAATTTTAGATAATTTTTATCTATAACAACTAAATAATATTTAAACATCAAATACTGTTATAAATGTATAGTAACTATTTACCATAAAAGTAAAAAAATATTAAAATAAATAAGGTTTTTATAGAGAAGGTTGACCGTATTAAATATTATATGGAGTAAATTTTCCTTATTACTTTATCGTGATACAAACGTGTAAATTGGAGTAATATATAACCCAAGCGCAAAGTTTTAGATTATTATATTTTCCTCCCCAAGAGTCTTTCTTTCGTCAATGCTTCGTTACTAGGTATGAAATAGCCTCTCCAATTGTATTTTTATTTTTAAGTTCTGGTTTACATTAGATCAACAGGGTCGGCTTGGATTATCATTAAACACCTCCATTTCAAAATCAAAGATAGTAAATTCAAAAGGTGAATTTTTCTCTCGTTACTTAAAAATAAAGAAATGATCATCTGAGGAATTAACTCCTTCTGGCTATACTTAAAAGAAAATAAAGTGAAATTAATGTTTAAACTCTAGAATTGGTTTACATGTGCGGGAGAGTGTTAAAGAGTATTATATCTGTCCTTCACCAGTTAGTGTAAAATTGTTGAGATGAAAGACTATATATGAGTGTATACATTGTATATACACTGTATATTTATTGTATTTTCTGGTATACAATGTATTAGGCTGTGATGATTGCTGTTTGGGTTATATATATCAGAGCCCACTTTTATTTTGTTATTGGGCCGTCTGACCCGACCCAATATTATCTGTTTATATAGGTCATGTAACAGAGATATTTTCGTTTGAGGAATTCATTTGCTTCTCGGGTTTCCTCCAGAAGCCTCTCATCTCTCTCTCTCCTTCTCACTGTTCATCTTCATCTTCTCTGGTTTTCTTCTTCAAATCTCCATGTTTTCATGGTATCAGAGCTAGGGAAATCTTCCGATCCTTCCCTGTTGTGTGTTATCGATGCTTGATGAAGCTTTCGCTGAAGTTTTTCTTCGATTATCTGAGAAAAATATTTTTTTTTCGATGAATGTTAATCGGTTAATCAGGACTTTTATGTCTGTTTGAGGCTCCAATCCTGTATAAGTAGATGTTTTGGGTGATTTTCCGACATCTCTGACTTCGTTCCGATAAGTTATACAAATTCTAGGGTTTTCCGACTTTCGGACCTAGAGTTTTGGTGTTATCCGATGACTTTTTCTTCGCTTGGTGGACGTTTTGGGTGATTTTCCGACGTCTATGACCTTACTCCGGTGAGTTTCAGAACCTAGGGTTTCCGGTGTTGGACCTAGGGTTTTCTTTGATTGATTGAAGGCCGATCTTCTCCGGTCGCGAAGAAGGAGGGTAACTTTGTCCTTATTCTGACTATTGTATGCTTTGTATGTGATTATCTGGTTCTGTATGTGAGTATCTGGTTCTGTTATATTTTGATTGCCGACACTGTTTTTAAGCTGATTCATTAATCATGGCTTCTAATACCACTGTTGGTACCTCCTCCTCGGTAGACTCTACCAGCCCCCTTTTTGTATATTCCTCTTATGTCCCTGGGGTCTCTCTTGACCCCACTCCCTTCTGGGGTAGTGGTTATGGGGGTTGGAGGCGCAAGATGATTGTTGCATTATCTGCTAAAAACAAAATCGGATTTGTTGACGGCTCATGTCCTCGACCTACCACTAATGTGGCTCAACAGAGACTGTGGGATAGATGTAATAACATGGTCATTTCCTGGTTGACCTCTTCCCTGTCTCCTCAGATTGCCGAGTGCAGTATTCCGATACTACACAGAGTATATGGTCCCAAATTGAGAAAAGATATGGTACCCCTAACAAGACCAAAATCTTTGAATTAAAAAAGGAACTTTCCCACACATCTCAAGGCTGCTTAGACGTAGCCTCATTCTATAACAAGCTCAAAGGCTTGTGGGATAAATTGGGCATAATGTGCACAAATTATGGGCAGAGATGTGTGTGTGCTGCTAAAAATGAAATAATTGAGGAAGAAGATGAAAACAAGGTATTCCAGTTTCTTATGGGGTTAAATGAAGCATACGTGGGGGTTAGGAGTAATCTGTTGATGATGCAACCATTTCCTTCCCTTGACAGTGTTTACAATATAGTGCTTAATGATGAGAAACAGAGACAAGTTCAATCTATTTTTCAAATCAGTCCATACTTTATGTCTTTTAATGCTCATGCAAACAAGCACTCAGTTGGGTTTAATTAGGCCACAGTGCCTAGACCCCCTATTTTCAGACCCAGAGTTAATTTTGAGCAAAGCAGAGGGCCCTTATTTTGCAAATACTGCAAGAAATCTGGGCACTTAATTGATAAGTGCTACAAAATTCATGGGTTTCCTCAAAACATAAATTACAACAAGGGAAGGAAATCTGCAGCTGCTCATGTCTCCACTGGTGAGAAATGTGTGTCTGTTAATCATGGGAATCCTAATTTATCTGTTCCTCTTGGGGATCCTCTTGCCATCCATCACCATGTTACACACATAGACGGTCAAAGCTCTGTGATACCAGGGTTGAGCAGACACCACTATGATCAATTGATGAGCTTGTTGCAACAGACCAAGTTAGGGGATTCCAGTGATCAAGCTCCTCCTCCCATGTGTGCTGCTAATTTTGCTGGCACTATGTTGACTGAGAGTCTTGTTTTTGATTCCAAATTATGCATGCTTACACATATTAATTCTGTCACCTGGATCATAGATTCAGGGGCATCTAATCATATGACACATGATAAAAACCTACTCTTTAACATCATACCTTTGACTGTTCCTTATCTTGTAACTCTGCCTAATGGTTACAAAGTGAAAGTAACTTGTACAGGTTCTTTTGCATTAACTTCTTCCCTTACTCTTCACAATGTGTTTCTGGTTCCTTCCTTTAAACACAACTTGATTTCTGTTCACAAGTTGATAAAACAATTGCACTGTATAGTTTTGTTCACTCCAACTTCCTGTTTACTTCACATGATACAGAACCCTTCTCTGAAGAGGCCTCTGGATCTTGGTAAAGAGGAAGCTGGCCTATACAAACCGTCTTGGGTGCCTTCTTCCCCATCTTCCTCTCCTGGTTCTTCTTTTACTTTTGTGTGTGCTTTGTCTGATTTTTGTAATGACGACAATGTGTCTGACAGCAAAATTGTTGGCTTGCCTCCAATTGTAAATAATTCCATTTGTAATATTGTTACCACTGATATGAATTACATTTGGCATTTAAGACTAGCACATACTCCTTTTGCAAATATGAGACATATTTCTGGTTTGTCTTTTCCACTTGCTTCTAAACAACCTTTTCCTTGTTCTGTCTGCCCTATGGCTAAACAGACTAGACTCCCTTTTCATGACAGCAGTATCAGCACTACTAGACCATTCCAATTAATACATGTGGATACTTGGGGCCTTACCACACTTCTACTTCTTCTGGTTATAAATACTTCCTTACCATAGTTCATGGTTTTTCTAGGGCAACCTGGACACACTTAATGGGATCTAAAAGCAATGCTTTTTCCCTGCTTAAGTCTTTCATCTCTTTTGTTAAAACTCAGTTTAACACTGTGGTCCAAACTGTTAGAAGTGACGATGCCTTAGAATTGGGATCCAACATTGAGGGCATATCTTTCTTTAGTAGCTAGGGGATTATTCATCAAACCTCCTGCCCTCATTCACCTCAACAGAATGGTGTTGTTGAAAGAAAGCACAGAACCCTTCTTGAAACATGTAGAGCCATGCTTTTTCAATATGGCCTACTTGTTTTTTTCTAGGGGGATTGTCTGTTGACTGCCACTTATCTTCTTAACAAAATACCTTCTAGAATTCTTCACAATAAGTCTCCTAATGAAATTTTGCATGGAGAATCTCCATCCTATTCTATTTTAGGGCATTTGGGTGCCTTGCTTATGCTGCTGTCCCTATTCCTCAAAGGGACAAGCTGAAACCTAGAGCCCTCTCTTGTGTTTTTCTGGGTTACCCCTTTGCCAAAAAGGGATACAAACTGTATAATTTGGTTTCCAAGAAGTGTTTTGTCTCCAGGGATGTTGTCTTCCATGAAGCTTGTTTCCCTTTTAAGAATAAACCTACTTCTGCTCACCTTTCTCCTTTATTTTTTCCTTCTATTCCTCCTGCTGATCATTTCCCTGACACAGATTTTCCTATACATGCTTCCCCTGATTCTCCTGTTCCTAATTTTACTTCTGATTCTCCTGTTCCTGATTTTACTGATGCTGGTCCATCTTCCCTTCCTTCTTTCAATCATTATATCCCTCCTCCTGTGTTACCTCCTTCACATCCTCTTCCTACTCCTAGAAAGTTCACTAGACAGCATAATCATCCTTCCTATCTTAAGGATTATGTCTGTCAACTCCCTGCCTTTTCTGGTTCCTCTTCTTCCACTTTGGAATCTGAACCTCTGTATTACTCTCAAGCTACATCTGTCCCAGCATGGCAGGATGCAATGAGACAGGAGTTTGATGCTTTGGAAGCTAACCATACCTGGGATATTGTTCCTCTTCCTCCTGGTAAGAAACCCATTGCTGTAATTGGGTCTATAAAATCAAATACAAGTCTGATGGTCTTGTTGAAAGGTATAAAGCAAGGCTTGTTATTAGGGGTAATACACAAGTTGAAGGGATTGATTTTACTGACACTTTTTCTCCTGTGATTAAGATGACCACTGTGAAATGCCTTATTGTTGTGGCTGTCAAGAATCACTGGCCTCTATTTCAGCTTGATGTCAATAATGCTTTTCTCCATGGAAATTTGGATGAGGAAGTTTACATGAAACTTCCTCCAGGTTTGACAGTTTCTGCTCCTATTTCTGGTTCTGTTTCTCCTCCTTCTTCTACTTCTTCTCCTCTGGTTTGTAAACTCAAGAAATCCCTATATGGGCTAAGACAAGCATCCAGACAATGGTATTCCAAGTTGTCTTCTGCTCTTTATTCCAGAGGGTACAAACATTCTTTGAATGACTATTCTTTGTTCATCAAAGGTAAACCTGGCTCCCTTGTGGTTGTAGCAGGCTATGTGGATGATATTATCCTTACTGAGGATGACAGTGATGAACTTACTGCCCTGAAACTGTTTCTGGATGATCGGTTTAAAATCAAAGATTTAGGATCTTTGCATTATTTTTTGGGCCTTGAAATGTCAGTTGTTCCTAGTGGAATGATCCTTAATCAGCATAAGTATATTTCTGATTTACTGCATCAGTTTGACTGTGCAAATGTCTCCTCTGTTATTTCTCCTTTAGACATTAATATCAAACTTCATGCTGATTCTGGTGACCTTTTATCCTCTCCTGACCAGTACAGGAGTCTAGTTGGTAAGGTGTTGTTTCTGACTCATACTAGGCCCGACATATGCTTTGCAGTTCAACATCTGAGTCAATTCCTCAAATGCCCCAGACTTCCCCATATGACTACTGCCTTGCATGTTTTGAGATACCTTAAAGGCACTCCTTCTATGGGTTTATTTTATTCTGCTCATGCTGATTTCTCTGTTATTGGCTATTCTGATAGTGACTGGGCTGTATGCCCTGATACTAGACGATCTGTTACTGGATTTTGTGTGCTTTTGGGTGGTTGCCTGATTAGTTGGAAATCGAAGAAGCAACCTGTTGTTTCTCTGTCTTCTGCTGAGGCAGAATATCGAGCCCTCAGCAAAGTTGTTGCTGAGTTAACTTGCCTTTCTCGTTTGTTGGTTGATCTTGGGATATCTGTTTCTCCTCCTTTTTCTGTATATTGTGACAGTCAGGCTGCTGTCCATATAGCTAACAATCCTGTTTTTCATGAACGTACCAAACACATCGAGGTGGACTGCCATTTTGTTCGGGACCTGTTACAGACTGGTTTTCTCAAGCTGCTTCATGTTTCTACTTCTCGTCAGCTGGTTGAACTGCTCACTAAGCCATTGCTTGGCACTGTGCTTTATCACTGTTATCCAAGTTGCAGGTGGTTTCCCCCTCCAACTTGAAGGGGGTGTTGAGATGAAAGACTATACATGATTGTACACATTGTATATACATTGTATATTTATTGTATTTTCTGGTATACAATGTATTGGGCTGTGATGATTGCTGTTTGGGTTGTATATATCTGAGCCCACTTTTATTTTGTTATTCTGCCGTCTGACCCGACCCAATGTTAGTTGTATATAGGTCATGTAACAGAGACATTTTCTTTTGAGGAATTCATTTGCTTCTCGGGTTTCCTCCAGAAGCTTCTCATCTCTCTCTCTCCTTCTCACTGTGCATCTTCATCTTCTCTGGTTTTCTTCTTCAAATCTCCATGTTTTCAAAAATAGGACTGATGCACGCTTAATGTAACGGTGTCATGCGACAAACACTTCATAAATATTTTCACCAAATATATATATTTAATACTATAAGGAAATGGATAATAAGTAAAAAAAATAGCACCACTTTATATAATTTATCTTGGTATTTCGGTTATGTGGTTCATTTTGCTTTAAAATTTTAGAGGTTCGCACCTCAAATAACACATTTTTTTGGCAAATATTTGAAAAAGCCTCGTGATTAAAATTATGATGAAGTAGAATTTGACTCAAGATCTTTTCTAACTTCAGACTCAATAAAACTTTTAGATTGAGATTACTTTTTTTCTACAAGTATAATAATTAAAGATATTATTTCTATTCTTCTATAAATTTTGACATTGCTTACCAAATTTGATGAAAAACTATTCAAGAGACTTTAAATTATCGTGAACAACTTTATTCATTGCCTTTATTTTTGATTGGATCATCAAATTCTTTTTAGAGTACGTTTGTTTCTCTTTACCTTTTTTTTTTTTTGTAAAATTAAGCTTTCATTGATAACAAAGTATATGTACATCAAAGGTCATGATAGTAGTATTGGACTAACTACTATACTAATACAAGAATCTTACTATACTATTTGGCTATGTATATACAAATCTGTCTATAGCATGTAATGTCATAGGCTAAGGAAAATAGTTGAGCTTTCTCAGTCCAATTTGCCATTGCTTGTTTTTACTGCCTCGAATATGGATCAATAAGGCAATCTCTCGACATAGCAAATCCTCCACATATGTAGCGCCTTCAAATCGAATATGGTTTCTTGCTTTCCAAATAAGTGCAGTTGTAGTTATGAATGCAGCAGCTGTTATCGAATTATGCCATTGCCTGCTCTTAGCTATACTGCATATCCAATTGAGTTCAGAATCCCAACAGCCAATAGTTCGATGATATCCCAGCCAATTGCATATTCTTTTCCATAACCTGTTAGTGCTATGGCAGCCAAAGAACAGATGATTAAAGTATTCCACATGTAGCTTGCAAAATGCACAGTCCACTGGAATTTGAATGCCCAACACCAGCAGTCTATCCACTGTAGGAAGGCTATGATGAGCAGCAAGCCAAACAGTGAATTTGTGTCTAGGAAGGACATTGCCAATTTATAACAAACTCTTCCATGTAACCTTTGTAAAGCAGGGAAGCAATGATATATAAAGTTTCTGTATGCTAAACTTGTTATGCTTGTATACACTATGCAATCGAACAGTAAGATCACCATGCAACTAAGGGCATTCCAGTATATAGGTCCTGCTTTCCAGTATTTTCCTGATCACCCAAGATGCTGTTTTTGGAGTGTTAACAGAGGAGAGATTACGTTGCTTAATGTAGTAAGCATGAACCCATCGAACCCATAAGCAGTCTTTCTTGTTAGCCAAATCCCACAGCAGCTTTGTTATGGCAGCTTTGTTCCAAATAGACAAATCCAAGAAATTAAGCCCCCCAGTAGATATTGGCTTGCAAATATTATCCCAAGCCACCAGTGCTCTCCTGGAAATACTTGCCTTACCAGTCCAAAGAAAGGTTCTACACATAGCTTCAATGACGTTTAGGACTTTTTTAGGCAGAATAAAAATTTGAGCCCAATAAGACTGGATGCCAAAAACCACAGCCTTTATCAATTGGCTCCTACCTGCATAAGAAAGAAACTTGGCTGACCAACAAGTGATTTTATCTGTTATCCTCTCAATAAGGGGCATGTAATGTCGAATGGCCAGTTTCTTAGAATCCAGTGGGATTCCTAAGTATCTAAATGGAAGGTGTCCTTCAGTGAATCCTAGAACACTAATTAACTGTTCTCTAGTATGTTGTTGTACCCCAGCCAAGTATATAGCACTCTTGCTAATATTTGCCTGAAGACCAGAGGCTGCTGAGAACTGAGCAAAGGTGTTATGCAAGATTTGAATAGACATTTCATCAGCTCTGCATAACATAAGCAAGTCATCAGCAAAACATACATGAGAAATATTAAGCTTCCTGCACCTAGGATGGAAATTGAAGTTTCCATCCTTATGGAGTTGCTACAGTAGTCTGTTTAAGTATTCCATGGCCAACACAAAAAGATAAGGTGACATAGGATCCCCTTGTCTAATACCCCTCCTAGCATTGAATGGCTTGGTTAAACCACCATTCATTACAAAGAAATATGATACAGAAGAAACACAAGCCATAATCCAATGTGTGAACTTTGCTAGGAAGCCCATATCAGTGAGAATTTGTTTCATGAAAGGCCATTCTAAGGTATCATAAGCCTTTCTCAAATCAACCTTGAGAACACATCTAGGTGAGATACCTTTTCTAGAGTACCCCTTAAAAATTTCATGGCTTAACAGAATGTTATCAACAATACATCTTCCCTCAATAAAGGCTGATTGAGCAGGCCCCACTAATTCCCCAATGACATCCTTCATCCTTCTAGTAAGTACCTTGGATATAATTTTGTATATTGTAGTGCAACAGGCAATTGGTCTGTAATCTTTAACAGTAGAGGGTGATCTGACTTTTGGAACAAGAGCTATTGTTGTTGTATTGATCATATAGGGCAGTTCACATGAAGAGAAGAAGGCTTTAGTAGCAGAAAGAATGTCATCTTTAACCAATTCCCAATTTTTAGTGAAGAACTCTACTGGAAATCCATCAACCCCTGGGGCCTTATCTGTAGGCATATCCTTAATTACTGCAGTAACTTCCTCCATTGTTACCCCTGTAATAAGTAGTCTTTGTTGATCAAGAGTAAGACATTTCCCATCCTTCATAATCTGAGAGTTCACACAAGGAAGTTCAGATGCACATTCTCCTATTAAAGAGTGAAACACCTTCAAGAATTCCTGTTCCACAAATAAAGGATCAGTTAGTTTCATTCCAGTTTCTGTATAGATGGATGTAATGTTGTTTTGTCCTGTTCTAATCTTCCATTGAGCATGAAAGTATTTTGTATTTGAGTCTCCACATTCAATCCATGTAGCTTTTGACTTCTGCCTCAATACTTTTTCTTCAATATTACTCAATTTCTCAAGTTCCTCAAGTGCCTTCCTTTCCTTATGGATAAGTTCCTGTGTGCAAGGGCTGTTTTGCATCTGAGTTTGTATGATATCAAGTTGTTCCCTGGCCTGAATAATATTCTGCTGGTAAGCTGCCATGTATGAAGTGATCTCCTTTAATTGTTGTTTTAGACTCTTCAATTTCTGCCATATCTGCTGGATAAGATTGCCCACATACTCCTGTTTCCATACCTGCTGGACTATGTTAAGGAATTGAGGATGCTCCATGACAACATTATATAATCGAAAAGGTTTAGGATGCAAAGGCTTCTGCATTCCAAATTTAACAAGAATAGGAGAGTGATCAGATATTGAGGGGTTCAAGTAATATGCTTCCAAGTGTCCAAACTGCTGCAACCACTGATAGTTACCCAGTGCGCAATCAATTTTACTGTATACTTGCTTATTAGACCAAGTGAAATGCCAACCTTTAGCTCTGATGGCAGTCAGCTGGAGGTCAGAAATAACTTCTTTGAAATCCTTCACTTCAGCATCAGTCACAATAGATCCAATCCTGAGGTTTGGTAACAAAATTCCACACATGGATGACAAAATTCTCCATAGATTGCTCATTAGGTCGATCTCCAATTACGAAACCAATCAATGCATTTTGCCAATAATCCACTTGTGGTTGCAGATCTTCAACACTAATTTTAACAACTTTATTTCCCTCTTGTTCAATAGGAGGAACAAATGAGAGTTGTTTGCCCATTTGTGTGTTGCGATTACCTCGCACCACATCCGCAACTGTTGACTTCGATTTCTCCTCCTCAATGAGATTAGTGAATTGTAAGCACTTTGCAGCAATAGGTGACACTGCTTCAGTCTCCGTCACTGGTTCATCGCAAGTAACTATCTCTGCATGGGTCATTTCTGTCGATTGAAGTTTCTGAGGCAGAAAACTGCCAAAAGTCAGTGGTTTAAGCTCCTTGGTTGTGCCATTCTCAGGTGTAACTAGTTGAGTATCAGAAGATGGGAGGTTACGCCGGCGACGAGCCATATTCCGACGTCGGAAGCTGCCTTGCTATTGTGCGCCAGAGTTCTCACTGTTTTATTGCGCTGCTAATGTGCGCCGAGAGCATCCTCCGCGTTTTTTTTTCCTTCTCTTTACCTTAATGGTTCAGTGGATCAAATTTCTATCGTTGTACAATTTGAGTTCAGAATAATAAAATCTCAAGTTTCAATTCGAGGACTTGTCCAAGTATCATGAGCTTGTCGTATGAATATGGGGAGATGTGACATAGAAAATTACAGCAATATGATTACGATTGGAAGAACTGACCTTTATATTAAAAAAATGTTAAGCAAATCACAGCCACAATAGTTTAATTTGTTTGTTTAATCTTTCCATTGACAATTGGGGTGTGAGTGCAGAAATATCCCAATATGAATTTTTCTTGTGCAATAATGGTCCATAATTGTTGGAAACGGGGACCATCTGATATTTATCATTTCGATTTCCAAATAATCAACTGTCCCTATTTTGTCATTTGCTTAAATTTGAAATTGTACAGAGACATAATGTACAAATAATATCATTGAGTCATTTTTTTAAGATTTAAAATTATAAAGGGACATAATGTACAAATAGCACCAGTTTAAGCCCCTATTTGAAAAGAAGGGACCTTGGGCCTAACTCAACCCCAAAAGCTAGCTTATGATGAGAGGATTGCCCAAGCCATATAAGGAGACCAAGGACCTCAAATCCCTTCGATGTGGGACAACTCAACACCCCCCCCCTCACGCCCAGATCTCTGGGATGTGAACAACATAAATGGGGGCCCAACATCGATAACAATAATTGGGATGGGCATGGCTTTGATACCATGAAAACATCGCAAATCGAAGATGAAAATGGAGATGAGAGATGAAGATTTTCAGAGAAGTCTCTCGAACTTTCGAGAGAAAATGAAGTCTTATTATCAAAATATCTGTCATCTTCATCCACTATGCAGAGGGTATATATTATATATCACACTTGGGTCGGCCCAAGTGTGATAAAAGAAAAATGGGCTCAGATTTATGTTTGGTCCAAAAACAACTCAAACCTATAATATACACAATATACAAACAATATACAATAAATATATAACACAAAATCAATGTATATGTCTAGGTTTGGAAGCTAGATAATCTTGTAGCTCAACACTATACTTTTTAACTTTGGTCATGATATAAGGTCTGCAATTCTCAAATATCTAAGTAAACTGAAAGACAAAAGAAAGGAGTTGATTACATCGCCATCACTGTATTTTGATATTGTACAAAAAATATATTACATTTTAGGTACAATATTTCGGAAATTCTTTGACATGCATGCAAATGAAATGTTTAAATCTGTAGGAATATTGTGTTAGGATTATGATTCCTACTAAAGACAACAACCTTCATATTGAATAATTCGGATACATAACTACATGAGGTGAAGCTAACCTGAATCCATATGTGTGGAATTTTATGAACCACCTTTGATAATTGTCCTTGATTCCTTTTAAACCTTCCTTCAAGTTTTCTTGAAGTATGATTGTCACCACAAGAATGAATCCACAAGATTTAATAATATGAGAATTGTTACACAATAACAATAATATGACAATGATCAAATTTGGCTTATGGTTTTCCACCCTATTTGCAAGACAATGGACAATATGGTTCTTGATTCAATGGGAAGAAGAAGAACTTGTCTTGCACTAGGGTGGGAACCATAACCCCCCACTTTATAATTCTAGGAGTTACATAACCCAAGAGACAAGAGTTACAAGAGTTATGTCTTGCAAGAGTTACATAACTCAAGAGTCACAAGCATGTAACCATGGTTACATATGTAACCTTAGTTAGCCCATCATAAACTAAGGTTACCCTTTTGGGTATCTACACATTAGTCCTACACTTTAGTATGACAACACATTGGCCCCCTTAACATAATGTCCAAAAGACCACATAATTAGGCCAAACCAAAAGATAGCACATAACATATAATTATCCATATATTGTTCATATATATGTAGATATAAGTCCATATATCTAGATATAAATCCATATATCTTACATATTGAGTCAATGCAGCTTTCATGGATAATTAGGAAGACAGAGCCACAGAGGTATAGCTAATATTGGGGCTTCATGCCTAATCTTAGATCGGTTTTGAGTACCTTTTCTATGTTTTTTTTGTGAGCTGTAATATTTCCCTTTTTTTAATAAAATTGTTTTAATTACCAAAAAAAAGGAATAAATTTTACAATACGATATTTCTCGAGTATATTAAGCCACTCTTTATGAAAGAAAATGAATTTCTTGAAACTTCTAAAAGATTTTTTAGTATATTTCCTTTACTTCTTTCTTGTCTAGAAGTAGAGAAGTAGTCGGCATACCCAAGATCGGTATGTATTTTCAAAAATTGTCTCAATTCTCTTAATGATTTCAGATGTGATTGTAGCTCCTGAAATCAAGTTTTTCCTTGTTTTTTCCCCTTCTCGAGAGCAATTCTTTTAGTAATAATGCTACTTATTTTGAATTAGCAACTACAAAAGGAATCATGGGTCACGGTTGAGGTAATCAATAATAATTGTCCAAAAAATTACACTTCAATCCTTCGTGGAACTCCAACTTTATGTCAAATAAAATAGTATGTTTACACATTTTCATTGCCATCTTCCAGGGAACTATGGACAATGACAATATGTCTGTCTTCATTGTTTTTGGAACTCTTCTTTTGGTTATTTGATATTTTAACATATAAGGCAGTTTGTTTAGTGAAAAACTTTATGTTAACACGTCATTTTCTTGCTCAATTTAAGGAATTACATATAAAATTGCCAAGAAAGAAACAAGTTTTTCCCTTTCTCATTGGAATTTCCGATTTAATATGTGGATGGTGAATTGTGATAGACTAGTATTTATCCTTCAAAAACCAACAGAAACGAAGAAACGAACAATGAGGAATCAAAGTTTTATTGATCAACTCTCAAGAATTGATATTACAATGAATCTACCAAACTAAGTACAATAGTCCATCATAGCTACTGAACAAATAATACATAAAAGAGAAGAAGAAGAAGAGGAGAAGTTGGTTAGTAATTTTAGAGAGAGGAAGTAGAGAGAAGGATAGGCTGTTGGGTTTGTAAAAGAATTGTACCGTATAATGCTTGAATCCTCGCTTCGTTTGCTGGTATTTATTGCTGAATGGTATTGGGCCTTAATTCCAATTGGGTCCAATTAGTTGATAAGATGGAGCTCATAATTAATCATCTAAAGCCCATTCCCTATCTAGCTCAGGTCTTAAAGATAAGAAGGGTTACTTTCCTAATTAGTGACTTAGGAATTTCCGAACATTATATCTTGGTCTCCTTCAAGAAATACCTTGTCCTCAAGGTCTTAGTTGAGACATAAACTCTGGAAATCGGTGCTTGATGTAGCTCCAATCTTCCCAATAAGCCTCACTTTCACTCAGGTTAGCCCACTGAACCAATACTTTTACCCCAACTCCATTGTTGACCTTTATTATTTTTCTCTGAAGAATGGCGAGTGGTTGAATCAAGACTTTTCCTTCCATATCGCAGAGGGACAGGTTGTTGTGCTGGGAAGATAGTGGGGCTTATGCGGTACTTTAGCTACGAGACATGAAACACTGGGTGGATTTGCGATCCAGGTGGAAGTTGCAATCAGTAAGCTACATATCCTATTTTCTGTTCACTCTTATATGGACCATAGCATTTGGCACACAAGTTTACATTTCTGCGCACATTTATAAATGATTAACGCTAAGGTTGTAACTTTAGGTAAACTTGATCCCCCACTTCTAGTGTTCTTTCTAATCTCATTCTATTTACATAGAACTTCATGCGAGCCTATGCTTGTGTCAAGTTGTCCTTCAATGTTTGTAGCATGTGCTGACGCTGGGCCATACTCACTCCTGCTGGTGATTCGCCTGTGTTAGGCAAGGATTCTGTAGGTAATTGTGGAGGTGGATAGTCATATAGTGCTTGAAAGGGGGTATTTTTGGTGCACTATGGTAGTTGGTGTTATATCACCATTTCGCCAAATGAAGCCGCTTGGTCCATAGTTTGGGGTTATCAAATACCATCCCTCATAGATAAGTTTCCATGCACATGTTTAGCCTTTCAGCTGCCCATCTGACTGTAGATGTTAGGCTGTGCTCATGTTCAATTTGGTTCCCATAGTCTTGAAAAGATGTTGCAGGAAATGGCTAGTGAATATAATATCCCTATCAGACACTATTGTTTTAGGTAACCCATCTAATATATAGACTTAGTTGATAAATAGATCTGCAACCTCTTGAGGTGAAAATGAGTGTTTAATAGCCAAGAAATGACCATACTTGATGAACCTATCAATCACCACTAACGCGAAATTTTTACCCCCAGAATTTGGTAATCCTTCCACAAAATCCATGGATATGTCCTACTATGCCTGGTCTGGAATTGGCAGTGGCTGAAGCAAGCCTGGTGAGTGTACATTTTCAGATTTAACTCTTTGACAGACATCATACTCCTCCACCCATTTACACACTTCTTTTTTCATATTTGGCCAATAAAACAGAAGTTGTAATCTTTTATAAGTGTCATGCTCTCCCGAGTGTCCACTAATAGCAGAATGATGCATAGTTTGTAGAATCTTTTCCCTTAGATCAGTACCCTTCCCCATATAGATCTTCTGTTTGTATCTGATGAATACCTGATGTAAAGTATAGTCCTCCTTGATGTTAGGGTTGATGGATAACTCACTCAATAGTTGTAATGCTATAGGATCCCTTTCATAACTATCAACAATATCCCGCAGCCAAGTAGCATATGGGTTGAATATGGCTAATATAATAGATTCATATTCCTGTCTCCTTGAGAGAGCATCTGCCACCCTGTTATCACTGACCTTCTTATATTGGACCTCATATTCAAGGCCCATAAGCTTGGTTAACCCTTTCTGTTGTAAGGTTGTAGTTACCTTTTGTTCCAGTAGGTATTTTAAGCTTTGATGATCAGTCTTAATAATAAAGTGCCCCCTTGTAAGTAATGCCTCCACCTATCTACAGCGGATAAAACTACAATATACTCTTTTTCATAAGTAGACAATCCCATGTGCTTAAGTGCTAGTGCTTTGCTAAATTAGCTATAGGTCTGCTTCCCTGCATCAATACAACACCCATTCCAGTAGCACTTGCATCAATTTCTATCACAAGAAGCTTGGTGAAATCAACCAAACCAAGCACTAGTACTGTTGACATAGCTGTCTTTAATTGTTGAAAGGCTAAATTTGCTTCTTCATTCCACTGAAAGGCAGTCTTCTTAAGCAGATTAGTTAATGGTCTTCTTATGATTCCAATCCAATTAGGTTTTTTCTAAACGGAGCCTGGATACTTCATTTTTTTAGTTGGGGGACGACCCGCCGAATTCACATCAGAAATGGCGCCAGAGAGCTGCCTTCGCTTTTGGCGTTCCTTCGTAGATCTCCGGATTTCACCCCTACAAACGAAATTCCACTCTCCTCTCGAGAATTCTTTTCTACCTTTGGACGATTTTCCGATATTTCTTTCTTATGTCTGTTTTTTCTCTTGAAGATTGTCAACCAAAAAAAAGAGCTCAAACTCTTTTTTTTTAGTTCCACTGAGAAAGTCTTTTCTTATAAAAGACGCCACTCTACGAGGGAAGATGCAGATAAAAGGCCAATAGGTAAATTCGTTCCCGGGCCTTGTACACACCGCCCGTCACACTATGGGAGCTGGCCATGCCCGAAGTCGTTACCTTAACCGCAAGGAGGGGGATGCCGAAGGCAGAAATCAGTGGGTTCATGATAAGTTCCTCGTACCGAAAAAAAGAAATGGTTAATGATACAATCAACCAATGAGTTATGACTTAATTATTCCCTCGCTAGGACTCAAGTCCTATAATGAGCGAAACCCTCGTTTTGTGTTGCTGAGACATGCGCCTAAGGAGAAAGTCTTTTCAACCGAAGTGAGTCGAGGAGCCGAGTGACGTGCCAGCGCTACTAATTGAGTGCCAGCACCTAGCTGTGCTGTTAGTAAGAAGGTAGCCGGCGCCTAATCTCCTATTGTAGCCAGTCAATCCTGGGAATCCCCATAAAGCCTTCACAGATTTAGGTATAGGTCAATTTAACATCGCTTTAATTTTAGCAGGGTTAGTAGAAACCTCTTTACCTAAGATAATATGTCCCAAGTATTCCACCTTATCCCGTCCAAAAGCAAATTTTAACATCTTTGCATAAAGCTTCTCCTTTTGTTGGATCTCTAGTACTTTTCTGAGATGTAATACATGAGTCTCTATTGAAAAACTATAAACTAATATATGATCAAAAAACACCAATACAAACTTCCTTAAAAAGGGTTTAAACACCTGATTCATGAGGCTTTGAAAAGTGGCTGGGGTATATATATATATATATATTGATCAAGCCAAATGGCATGACCCTAAATTCATAGTGGTTATAAAGGCAGTTTTGTAGGTGCCCCCTTCCTTCATTCTTATTTGGTGATAACCAGCTCTCAAGTAAATTTTTGAATAAATGCAAAAGAACCAGTAAGCTCATCCATAAGATCATTCGCCAAGGGAACTGGAAACTTTTCCAAAATTTTCATATTGTTTAATTCCCTATAATCAATGCAAAATCTCCAACTTTCATCTTTTCTCTTAACTAGCAATACATGGAAAGAGAATGGGGAATGACTAGTTTGTATAGTCACATTATTACGCATTTCACTAACTTGCTTTTCTATCTCATTCTTCTGAAAATAATTATCTTGTATGGTCTGATACTGATTGGTACTGCTTCAGGTTTAAGTGGGATCTGATAATCATGAGTCGTTCTTGGTGACATGCACTTTTTTTTCAACAAACACTCCTGGGAACTCAGCTATAATGTCTTGAATCTTACCAGGTATGCTACTTGGTAGTTTTGTGGTTTGTACGTTAATAGTGATCAAATATTTCCATAACACATGTCCTTTCTTCAACAACTGTTTCTCTTCAGTGGCTGTCATATTTTGTAGTTTGCTTTCCTCAGAGTATCCCTTCAAATTTACCCTTTTCCCTTTCACGCTTATTTGTAGTCTATATGCAATAAAGTCAAACAGGATTGCATTGTGTTTTATCATCCAATCTACTCCCAAGACTACATCACAACCCCCAATATCTAATATCCTCATTTTATGTTCAAATTCAATACCCCGATATTTCCACTTGAATTGAGGGCAAGAATGGTAACTCATCAGATGCCCTATATTTGCCACAACTACCCTCATTAGTACAGCTTCTTGGATTGCACATCGATTTTCTTAGCAGTGCTACTGGCTATAAGTTGTGAGTGCTGCCACTGTCTGCTAGGATCATCAATACCTGTTTCCCATATCCCTTTAGTTTGATAGTTGTAGAAGTAATAGTCCCTGACAATGCATTGAGACTAATTGTCTCATCTACGATGGATTCTGAATTCTCAACAGGAACTATCTCATTCTCTATCTAATCATCTACCTCCAACTGCTCTAGTTCTGTTATTCCTGACAGTGTATTGAGTTGTTTATTCGTACACACATGCCCAGGGAAATATCTTTCCCCACACTTATAGCACTCCTCTTAGCTTTTCTAGCTTCAAAGAGTTTAGTCCCTGAGATTGAAGCAGGTTGGTTATTCTTATTCTGTACATGACTAGAAGGTTTACTCCCTGTAGTATTAACATGAGTACTTGGCTGAGGGTTTCGTCTTCCCCTATACTCTTTCTTCCTATTCATTGACTCCATCAATTCTTCCTCGTATCTAGTTTCTTCTACTGCATGACTTAATGACTAAGGATCAAGCATTTTAACAGTGTGCCTAATCTCTTCCTTAATTCGTTCTATAAAAAACCTAGAAAAAACTCTTCAGGTATGGTTGGATGTTTAATCAACACCCATGCCTTCAAATCTTCAAACCTCTCCAAATATTCATTAACGGATCAATTTTTCTCCACCCTCTTAAACCTTCCTATCAGATTAGGTTTCTATTATCAGCATCACTGAATCTTTTATAGATTTCCTCCACAAATTCAACCCATCTAACTGTACCCCTACTCAATTGATAGGAAAAATACCATGCCTCTACTCTACCGTCAAATGCAGTACATCAGTCTCAAGTTTATGTTGTGGATCAATTATATGATTTTAATGAAATTACCTTTCGCATTTTCGCAGCCAAGCTTTTGGATCTCCTTCTTCGAACTAAGAGCAGTCGACTTTGGAGTTAGAATTGCTCGAGTGGAATCACTCCTAGGAATCTCATGATTCTTCATCATTCTTCCTCTACTACCAGATCCTTCTACTGTATAAGAAGCTATTGGAGCACTTCCCAAAATTCCATCCTTGCTTGCGAAGAATTCGTCCATCTAGAGATTGAATTTGTGATTCAATTCATCCATTTTAGAGTCATTCGACTCTAGTTTTTACTAGGTTTGTGCCATGTAATTTTGCAATTGATTCTCTAATTTTTAGATGCTTTCTTCTGTAACTTTGGATCTGGTTTTTGGTGTGTCATGGTGCCAAGACTTGTTCTTTTATCAACTTGTAATAGACTAATATTTATCCTTACAAAACGAACAGACATGAAGAAACGAATAACGAGGAACCCAAGTTTTATTGATCAACTGTCAAGAATTGATATTAAAATGAATCTAACAAACTAAGTACAAAAGTCCACCATAGCTACTGAACAATAGTACCTGAAAGAGAAGAAGAAGAGGAGAAGTTGGTTAGGAATTTTAGAGAGAGGAAGTAGAGAGAAGGATAGGCAGTTGGGATTGTAATACACCTGTACCGTATAATGCTAGGGTCCTCAGCTCCTTTTGCTGGTATTTATTGTTGAATGGTATTGGGCCTTATTCTAATTGGGCCCAATTAGTTGATAAGATGGAGCTCATTATTATCAGTTGAGCCCATTTCCTATCCAACCCAGGTCTTCAACATAAGAAGGATTACTTTCCTAATTAATGACTTAAAAATCTCCGAACATGGCATGAATTATGGTGCATTATTTTAATTTTTAATTTAAGAGTTAAAATAGTGCCCTTTAAAGAAAATAAATTCAATATATATAGAGTGGTTACTAGATCGTTTCTATATGACTAGAGAACACAATTTAACATTATTTATATCAGCGTCATCGGACTATCTATAGAGGGAGTACTGCAACCAGAAATGATGGCTAAAGATTGTTTCTTTAACAACAATCAAACATTTTTAAATATAAACATTGATTTTATATACTTTTGATGTAATTTTTAATATTTAAATTCTTTAAACTAATTAAGTCAGTGGTATACCAGCAGTGTACTCGCTACTCTTTTGTTCTATTTTCACGGAAACCATATTGAGAGTGACGATTTTTTGTCTTTAGTTTTTGGAGTGCTTATTTAAATTATTGTTCCTTCATCCTAACGTCAGCCACTTTGTTTAGTAAACAACCTGTTTATGTCGTCATCATATCATGCTCTTCATGATCAATTCGTAAGAATTAGGTATACAAATGGCATGGAAGATAAGGTCTCCTTTACCTATTTCTCTCTCATTTATTATATAAATATGATGATGAAGAGTGGTTCATCCTTTTATGTTGTAGGTTATTTTCCAAAATAAAAAAGAATTAAACAAAAAGAGTAATTAATTCCATATAGGTTACGATGTTGTCATTTGATTATTGTTTAAGATGTTGATTTATATTATTTGATTACAAGTCCTTTTTTTTTGGCAGAGTATAAGTCGGACTACTTTAATTTGAGGCTTGAACCTTTATACTTATGAGTAACTACTAAAAATTAATCGAAAGAAACAAAAGTGTAGTTCAAATATACGTAGGAAGCAGCTTGTTTCTTGATGATTGTTGGAGTAATATATTGATTGGCACAAACTAGCATGACTACTTGTACTTTTCAAGTTATAGCCATTTTAAACTATCATAGCAAAATATATATTTTACCCATAGATTTTATACTCAAAATTTTCTTATATATTTGTTAAATACAAAAATAATATTATACACTAAAACTTTTAAAAATATGTCAATTGCACACCTCTTTTGTCACGTATCACACGCGTGTATTATACATAAAAGAGGCACATAAAAACTAAAAAAATCAATTGAAATTAATTTTTTTAATTTTTTTCCTTTTTCACTATTTCCTTTAAATTAAAGAAGAAGAAAATATAACCTATGTCTTCTTCCCCAACCCCAAGATCCAGCATTTTTTCTTTCCCCCTCCCCCCCCCCCTCCTGGTTCGTCTTCGTCGCCGATCCCCATCCTAATTTTATCTACCAACTCATATTTCGTCTCTCCAATCCCATAACTAAGAAGAAAAGAAAAACGAACGTATGAGCTATTGCGTATTGTAAAAATCACCATTATTGACTTTTTGAAACAGCTTGAAAACTTCAATCGGGTCTTGTTGATTTTGGTGTTCCATGACCTAAAAAATTAGTTTGAATTTGTGATTATTGCAGAGTAAAACTTTACTTAGGTAATTAAAATATGTATTTTGCCTCATATTTTGTAGTTGCGAGTATTTACCAAAATGAACAAAAACAAACGGAATACAAATAAAAAAGGGAACGGTAATCGAATTTTTTTTAACTTATTTCAAATTTAAACACCCTTAAAAAATAAATTCGCCGCTATTTTGAACCCGCTAACGATAAGTTGTATGTATGTACAGAGGGCATGGAAGAACCAATCTTCCCTTACCTCCTCTGCATTCATTCATTGTTACGTATGGTGACGTGTTGGCAATACATTTTACTTTGAGCTGTCACGAAGAATGGCAAAAAGAGCGACAAAATTACACAAACATTATCCAATAAGTCACTCAAGCTGTTCAGTGCTTCCTTTTCCATTAGTGTCAACTTTCTTGATGTCACCAACGTACAATTATGTTACTATTCAAGAACACTACAGCTCGTCAAAAACCACGTCGTTTTGAATGTTTTGAATAGGGTATGTATACAAAAATCTTAATAATTTTCTATTACACGAGGAAAAGAGGAAGAGGGTTCCTGAGAATCAAACCTATATCATTTGTGAATAAAATTTCCACCAATATTACAAAACTAAAAATTATTAGTTAAAGGGGATTATGTTGATGAGTTGTTGTTGGAGTGGAATTAGGTTTGCAAGACCAGCCTTGAAGGCGTAAAAGTCGATACAAGACAACTCCTGCAACAGCTCCTAGTATGGGGGCTACAACATATATCCACAATCCACCAAACTTCCATGATACAATTGCTGGTCCTAAAGATCTGGCTGGGTTCATTGATCCTCCTGAAATTGGCCTGCAATAACACACAAAAGAAAAGAAAAGAAGATAAGATACTTTTTTCGTTCAAGCAATTAGAATCATAATATATGTATAAGTCTATAGTGTATGTTACAATTTCATTTTACATCACTTAAGTGCAGAAGTTTCAACTTTCATTTCATTTTACGTACTTATACAAAAAAAAAGTATTTTAAAAAATTTCTATTGTATATAAAGTTTGAATCAAAGCAGTGAATGAGATTGCACCCCGTTGCACGATATGTAGATCTGCTCATGGGTGAATGGCAAAGAAAAATTACCCAGAAATTAGTACAGCCTGTC
This sequence comes from Nicotiana benthamiana, assembly GCA_034376525.1. NCBI lineage: Eukaryota > Viridiplantae > Streptophyta > Magnoliopsida > Solanales > Solanaceae > Nicotiana > Nicotiana benthamiana. Next base: position 77,256,034 of record CM067338.1, on the reverse strand, counting down.
CAATGGCCACTCCAACGACAAATCCGGACAATGGCCCTGTCTACAAAAAATACAATATTTGACTAATAGCGATAAATTACAAACAATATCCAAAATTTATTAGAGGGAATTTTTGCTATTTGTATAATTGATCTTACTGATGGAGGATCATTTGTCAACGATGCAGTTAGGAAGAGCACAATGAAGGTAGCCAAAAGCTCCACAAAAAATGCTGAAGTGCTACCATGGAGAGGTCTTGTTATCACAAATTCTGCTTTTAATCCATACACCAATTTCCCTGTATATGTAGCCAATATAGAACCTCCCACTTGTGCCACTACATAAAATGGAACCTTAACAAAACAGTTTTCATGATTTTAGAAAATAAGAACCTAAAATCAAATTTGATAAAAATTATCTGTTACGTTTTAAAATTAAAGAAAAAAAAGGGAAAAGAAAAAGCTAGACCACTTTACTCTCCATTCTTCACTTTTTTTTTCTTTTTTCCAACCTAGATCACCGAAGGATTGGAGCCTTGGCGCAACGATATAGGTTGGCCCTATGTGACCAATTGACCACAGATTTAAGCAGTGAAAACAAACTTTAACAAAAATATAAGGTAAATGTACGTACATAAAACCAATATGGTTTAATCCCTCTTCACATCCCGCACATAGTGAATGGTTCAATCCCTCTTTATATCCCGTACTTAGCGAAAACTTAATGTACTGGCTATTTATTTTTCTTGAAACAGAGCATAAAAATAAAAGCTTGAGATACAAACCTTGGACCATGGGAAATGACCAACAGCTGCAAAAGCTAATGTGACAGCAGGATTAATGTGAGCCCCAGAGATAGGGCCTATAGAGAAGGCTACAACGACTACTGTTAGTGCTGCTGTGGCTGCATATTCCATAAGCCCCACCCTCACTCCAATTATTTCCATGCTTGCCATTATCCCACATATACAAAACATCAGCATAAAAGTCCCCAATGCTTCTGCTAAAACCTGCAATATTAAAAATATTCATTGAGTTTAATTTCCCTTTAGTTTCATCAAGCTTGGGTTATTTGCTAGTAAATTCGCTGATATGGATTCAGAATTTTAAAACAGTGTGTGCACCTCTTACTAATATAAATACTTATATATTCATAATATTTGTAACTTTTTCAATCGCAAGATATGTAATACACGTGCATCCACTACTTGTATGCTAGATGCGTGTCTAAATTCATCGTTATATAAAGTGACACGTAATTAATAATCGCTAACCATACGAAGGAGGGTTGGATTAATTAGTCCAAGTGGTGAGTTCCAAAAGTTTCTCTTCATCAACATCTCTCCATTGCTTGATGTTGAATGTGATGTAGCCTCTTGATCATACGTAGATTGTTCGCTTGTTGATGCATCGGCTGGAAATTCAAGGGATAAACGATTTTCAGATGAAGGCAATTTCATGATCATCAACTAATATATCTCCCTTCGTATATTGTGGAAAAGGAAGTTTAGTTGACATGTTGCATGAATCGTTTTTAAAGATATCAAATACACAAAATGAAGGTAAAGGTGATGCAAAAGAGAGACTTCTTTCGTTACATCCGTTTGTTATATATTGAAGTTTCCTTTTAGGTTGTTCTGATGGTAAGCAACCCCCACTTCCAATCGAGAGGTTGTGAGTTCGAGTCTCCCCAAGAGCAAGGTGGGAAGTTCTTGGAGGGAAGGATGCCGGTGGTTTATTTGGAAACAGCCTCTACCCAAGGGTAGGGGTAAGGTTTGCGTATATACTACCCTCCCCAGACCCGAGATTATACTGGGTTGTTGTTATTGTTGTTGTATAGTTTTATAATCCAAACATAAGAAAGTGGAAGTTCAACAGAAATCAACACACATTCCTCGTGCACTCCTAAAGTACGGAAAAGGTTGTTCATGCATTGCACGTCCATGATTTCATTTAAGCAATCCTATGACTTTTTATGGGATTATATGCATGCTCAACCTCTTTGTCTCTCAAGATTTCCCTACTAGATTATGTGTCAAAGGAAAACATTAATGTAAGAGATTTAATTAATTAGTATCATTAAGTCGGCCAAAATGAACAAATAATAGGTCAAGGTAAATTATGTTGCTTGTCAGCAGTACTCTTAAGTCTTAATCCCTTCCCACTGCTCAAACCATTTGCCCAATACATTCAAAATTATAATACCATCTGTGATCCATTACAATTGCTGCAATTAGTTTGTAGACGAGTGGAAAAAGATGTTATATTTAAAAGGAAGTCGGTAAATTTAGGATCCGTGAGCACGTGATTTTTGTCTCATGTGAAATACTTCTAAAAATTAAAGAACCAAATGTTTGTATTTTTACATGATTTTTTATTAAATTGTTTGCATTTCTGTGCATGTTTACCTTAATTAAAATGATTGAAAAATACCAAAATACCATGCATTGAATTTTAATTTTTTTATCCATATTTTTGTATTAAATAATTAATTAGTTGCTTTATTAAAAATGAAAATCGCAAAAATTAGTTCACTTATACATTCTTTTCTTTCTAATTTTAGATTAGTAATTTTCTCTTTTAATCTAGGAGAAACTAATTTTATAAATATTATGGTTGGATAATTATTTTGATTTACAACCTAGATTAATTTAGGAGTTAATTTTAGGATTTTATTAATTAAAGAAAAGGAAAAGAAAAAAAGAAAAAGAAAAACGAATTTGGGAAAAGATTTGGTCAATTGGGCTGGGAATTTAACACAATTTCCCCAGCCCAAATCCCACATCCGCCCTACCCTCGCCCCAGCCCAAACCCGCCTCTGATTCGACCCACAATCACCAACATATAAGCCTCCTTATAATTTTATCCCCAAAATAAACCCTAAACCTAGGATCATAGAAACGGCGCCCACCCCAGCCCGATTCTGCTCGCCCAAAGCTCGTCCAACTCCTTTGAGTTTTAGAACGAGTTTCATCCCCAAACGTGTTGCACATGGCCTCTTCTTTCATCTCTCCAATGTGGCATAATCGTTCCCTGACAGAATATTTTCAGCATTACGTTATTCTCACGCGCTTTCGATTTCTTGGGACGAATCTCGGGTAAATGGAATCACATCCACACCTTTCATTTCCGATTTTTTTTCTATGTGACATTGGGGTTGTTTTTTTTTCAGATTTGGGAATAAAATTTGGGGATTTCTTGGGAAGGAAGGGGGAAGGTTCGAGACTCCCCTATATAGTTTTGGTGAGGAGAGGTTTGAGATTTTTTTTGGACTTTAACAATTGAGAGCTCTTCTGTACGGTAAAACTCTTGAGAGAAATTGAAGAATTTTTTCTGGAGTTTTGTGTTGGTTTCCTTCTTTATTGTAAAAATAATCAAAATCGAAAAAAGTGTTCTTGTTACTTGTTTTACAACTCTGAATCTGGGTTCAAAATGGAAGTGATCTGAGTCATTGTTTCGAACTCGCCGGAGCTGAGGTTGTCCTGTTCGTGGTTCCGTTTCATTGTTCGCGTTTTCAGTTAGGGGTTTATTGTTGTTCCTCTCGTTGGAATTTTGGAGCAAAACCTTGTATTCTTCTGTTATTAATGAAAGAATTTCTGATTTCAGGTTCATTTCTCCCCCCTTCACTTAATCTGATTCATTATGGGTTACATTAATATGTGCCATTGGGTTTACTAATTTCTTATTAGTTGGTTATCCTTTTTGGCTGTTGGTTTCTTCCTCGATTTTCTTCTGTTGATTTCTACGAGTACTCAAGTGGATTTTAAATTTGTTTGGTTTCATGGCTGCTGCAACACCATATGGTGAATCTATGTTCCATCTCGTTGATTGGTAAATTTGAGTCAAATGGCGTTTGGTAATGTCTGAGATTAGGTTTGCTGCATTCATTTGTTTGAATTCTTCCCTTGGTAGCATGGATAGCTAATCAATCATATTGTCTCGTGCTCGATTTTTGTGGAATGCTAAGCTGTTCTTCATGTATGTCTGTACCAAATGCATTTCTGCCTGCTTCAGACTTATCAGTTTGTTTAGTTTAATTAGCCCCATTTGAGCAGTAAATTGAGTTGATACGGATGTAGTTTGGAAATTGTTTGACCTGCTAGGCACGCTAAAAATCTGCCTTGTTTTGCACTGTTTGGGCAACATATTTGCACAATTTTGACTGCAAATTCTGCACTGATTGGTCTGCAGCAGCTCTAATTTACTAGATAGTTTATGTGCTTGGCTTTGCGATTGTTAATCAATCAAAAGAAATCAGCAGGGGTGAGTTTGTTTTTGATAGGTTCACTGTTGAGTAGTAAAAATACTGAAGTAAGTTTTTCAGTGTATATTTCAGTTTAATTGGGATTTCTTCTTATTCTTTCTACTGGGGTTTAGCTCATGGACAAACTCTTGCTTATCAAAACTTCTCTTTCTGTTTCTATGGATCTCTAAGCATGATTGAATGCTCTGCAATATTTGTAAGCTAAATTTGATTGTGAGTTACTTAATGTGATGACCTTGGGCTCCTTCTGTGAGTACTTCTGCCGTTTTTCGCTCGAAGTAGCATATGGAAATACTTGACTCTTAAGTTCGAACCACTCTAGTTTCTTTCCAAAAAGCGTGTGATGGCTGAAGCTTAATTGTTGTGCTACTGTCAAATGAATCATTGATCTAGAGTTGCACTCTAGTTATTTGTTTTCGGCTGTTAGCATAAGGGTGAATCGATCATGCATTTGTTGGTGATTGTCACGAATGTTTCTATTTGTTAAGTGAAATTCGACACAAAAATGTGTTATGGAAGTTCTTTTAATGCAAGAATTTGTAAGATCGCTTGGTGATTTTCTAATTAAGCTTTGGTTTAAAATGGCATTTGAAGTCAAATTGTCTTGCTGAGTAGTATGGATGCAAATTTGCATCTGTCTCTTTTTACTGGGCAGAAGATTCACCTCGTGCTTTTGGTCTTAAAATGCTAGACTATCTTTGGTGACTTCTATAGATTGGTTCTATCCACTTTGCCAGAGTTCAAGTATGAGCATATAGACATACATTTGAGAAATTGCTGGAAAATGGCATTTGTTACTGGATAACCTGTGAAAAGCATGCAACTGTTGATGAATTCATGAATACTTCATTGAGCTTTGACAATTTCTTTAACTGCTGATGCTATTCCTTTCATGGTAGATTACTGTATTGGCATGCGAAATGTCATGAAGAGCAGATTATCTAAATAAAGAATTAAACCTAGACGTATTTGATTCTAAACTAATTAAATAAAGAAACATTAATAATGAACTTTGAATGAAGAACAAATTTTTATGTTATCAATGTTTGGGCTTATGGGCTATCTAACATTCCTATTGTATTTTTCTGTTAAATTGACTAACTAATTTATATATTGCTTATAAGAATCTGTTGAGTCCTTATGCACTTATACAAGCTAACCTAACACATTTCTATGGAATTAGAACCAGCAAGAATGTATTTGTAATTCCTCTAAATCAACCAAGCAAGACAATTAGGTATATGTCTATCATAACCGCGAATTCGTTCCCTGATGCCCAAGTTCAAAAACTTGCTCTACTCAATCCTACATGCAATCTAGAATTTTGACTTTCGAGTCCAATTCAAGATTCATAGACTGTATTCAGTTGGTGATCAATCAATCAAATAATTAAGTGCAGGATTGAATAAATAAATCAAGAAAGTAAAATCAATATTCAAATAACACTAATCATGAAAGAATTATAATCCTAGAACGTAAAGTTTAGTTTCACATAAACATGGTAATGAATTGACAAATCATATTTTGCTCTCTCTTGATTAAAAGTTCCTCTAAAAAATGTTCTTTCACTCCAAAATATGTTTGGATTGACTTTTATATGAATTGGGGCGTCTTAGGTCGAATAATCGAGTCCCGAACAAAGTAAAAGATCTCCTGCACCCAGCGTCCGGGCAGCACCTCGCACTGGCCTTGGCACGAGATATAGTAGCGTTTTGCGAATTTCAATATTTTCTGCGGCCAACTTCCAACTTTCCTTATAAATATTTATGATTTGTTTTCTATCTCCTTTAATCTCCAATCATTAGCCAATCATTATGTCCCCTTCCCTTGTTTTAATTGTTACGATCCACATTTACTTTACTTCACTTTATGCCACATAGACAAACATCCTAAGTCCTCCAATTTTCTTCATTTCAAGTGTTTGCTCAAAACTTTTCTCATTAATGTAGATTTTTTTCTATCCTCTTTCCAATTATAATTTTGTGCTCTTTTTCTTTTTGCATAATTTTGCTTCGAATCTTTCTATTTTCATATCGTATTATTTCTGCACAATTAAAATATAGTATTAAGCATTATGTGACATAATTAATACTCAAAAGATAATTAAAGGTGTTATAATGTGAGGCGTACCCACTATCCTCCCCAGACCCCACTAAGTGGGATTATACTGGATTGTTGTTGTTGTTATTGTTGATATAATGTGAGGCGTATTTTTAACCGAACATTAGATGCTCCAGAATTACAAACACTCGAATAATGATCACTATTAGTACTATCTATCCTTAAGAAATTACTAGTATAGTTAGTCCGACTAGACGAAGCTTCATCGGACGTTTGACAAAAAGATTTAGCATAAGGTGGAACTTGAAAACTATTACAAATATAGTATCTGCATTGAAGCTACAGCTTATCAGCTTCTAGGTTTGCCATAAAAAAAGTGTTGGTTTGTTCCAAAAATGTGATGTTGCTCCTTTTTGGTTCCATGCCAAAATGAGCTTGCTAGTCTGCTATTGTGTTTTTCTCTCAGTAAGCATGTTGTAGTAGCTGGTGGATTAGGTACCTGCAATCATTGAGTATATGTGAGAAATTGGTAGAGGTTCTACGTAGAATTCTAATTACCTGTGCAAGGTTATGAGCTAAGGTTAGTTGTAATCCATGAAACCGTTTCAATATGCACCACTGTAGCGGCTTCTATATTACCTGCATATTCCATTACCCAATTCCCTTTGTCGTCCCTGATAACTCCATCAAAATCGGCCCGAGTATGAGGGTGTTTTATAGATCCATCCGTGTTAAGCTTAAAAAAACATTTTGGTTGGGGTTCCCATTTGAGGTGTAAGGAAATTATAGAATTCTTGGCCTTATTAGAATTTGTAAGGAAGTAAAATTCAGAGGCTTGATGATATATAATTGATGGTTGGGTGTTATTTTTAACTTTTTCAAAACAGTTCTTGTTGCGCATTTTCCATAAAGGCCAAAGTATAAAAGGAATAAGTGTATGATGAGGTATGGATTTATAGGAGTTGTTCTTGTCTAGAATAATTAGCTTTTTAAACCAAATATGGGTGTGTGCCTTCTCGTACGGAATTTTTTGGATCAAAAGTTTCAGTTGTAGATCAAACCAACATTTTTTTAGCGTTGATGCATTTTAAGAAGATATGAGGGATAATTTTCGCTTCTTGTTGACATATAGTACAAATATTAGATAGAAGGATTCCTGGTTTAGATAGGTAATATTGTGTGGGAAATTGATCATGCCCAACTATGCCTTATAAAAAGGACAAGTGGACGTTACAATTATAATTTGAGTATTTCGTCCAGAGTCGAACCTACAAGGAATTAACCTATCAATTGCTCTCGTTAGACTCATTAAATTCTACGTAATCAACTTCCCAAATGTTTTAAATAACAATTGAGGATATTTTTACTAGCTATGACTGACTGCAATTAAGTAAATAAAGACTAACAATGATTAAGTTATAAACAATTAAGAGAAGGATGTAAGGTTGTGATTTGCCTTATATATGGAATCCCTTCCGGTTATGTTTCACATATATTTTCCTAATTGTCTCTATCGATCATAAGCACTATTATTACCGTAAATCTCTTCCGAGTAATCATGACAATTTACTAGACGCACTCTTCCGAGTTAGGCTAGCTGGCTTTTAATACAACTCACTTTAGAACTCACCCAAGGCTTTGTTATAAAAGGCTCCGTGAAATTTTGTAATCAAACCTTAAGAGCTCGTAGTGCCAAATTATGAAAATGTGTTAAAGAATATGTAATATTCTTCACGGTGAGGTTGCAAGCTGCGATTCACACCCTTTTGTACTGATCTATGCATTTAAAAATCAAAAATTAAATTTTTTCAGAAAAATAAAATTATGTGATCCAGAATGCGGTCGCATACTAAGTATGCAGAGCGCATATTTACCGCATAATGAGTCAGTATGTTGGCCAAATTGAAGTCAACTATGCGGTCAATTATGCAATCACACAGTCAAAATGCGGACCGCATAGTTGTCGCATGACTTCCTTGGGATTTTGTGAAGGTCAGTTCTGCGGTGCACTTTGCGACCACAGAACGTGAATGCGGACAGCATTTCTGCCGCAAATTCAACCAGTGTGTCCAGTTTTGGGGAAGCATTTTGCAGTCCATTATGCGGACCACATGTCGACTTTGTGATCGCAAATGCGATCACAGATACGACTCGTAGCTCCAATTTTTTAAATTTTAAACCCAACCACCCTATCGATATATTCAGTATTATGGCTCATTTTGAGCATATTTCCTAACGCTTTTAGAGTGAGAGAGAGAGAGGTTCTTAGAGAGGGAAAGTGCTTCCCATCAACAAATCTCCATAAAATCTTGCTAAAATATTGAAGATAACCAAGTGAAGGAACCTAAATCTTCACCCCAAGAGGTAAGACTTCATCCCCTCAGCTCTTATTTCTACAACTCAGCTTTAAGGGGTCATTAGTGTGGTATGCATGGGTAAAAGAATGGATTCCTTGCATGCATATCAAATCTTAGGATATTAGGAAGAGTAAACTAAAAAGAAAGTAAATGGGGTATCTAATGATAGAAACGTCTCTCAAAAAGGGCCTAAAACTACAATGCACATTAGTGTTTGATAATATGCTTGAAACAAGCTAGAACCTCGATCTTGTCTCTAATTCTCGATTTAATTTGTACTCATTACACCATAGATCGAAGTGCTAAGAGTTCTAGAATTTTTTAAAGAGTAAGGAAAGCTATATTGAGGTATGTATGGCTAAAACCCCCTTTTATTAGAAATTGAGCTCTGTTGGCATTTACGCAAACATGGTAAGACTAGAATTTGTTGATGTACCGATTGTTGCCTCACATGATTTGGTTTGTAATTATATATATCTACATGAAGGATGTGCTTCAATGTGTTTAATAAACCATCCTTGTTAAGCTATGGGATTCAAATTATGTGTTGACATGCCTGGGCTATAAGCCAAGAATAAAACTAAGATTGACGTGCTAATTATGTAATCTTACTTTTGTTTGCAACTTGAATTGCTTTTATATGTGCCCAAGAGTCACAAATTGCAAGATAGACATTGAAAATAAAAAAGATGTGATAATTGAGGCCCTAAGTACCAATGAACGAATATGATATATGTGAAATAAATATTCAAGTGAGATGATTGATGAGAAAGGAACAACGCCTAAGTAAGGTGGCCTTGCCGATCGGCCCGTGATCGGACACCATGCCACACACATGGTGGTAATGTGCCAACATTGAATTTTGGAAAAAAGGAAATGAAATGATGATTGAGAAATATGCCTTAAATGAGGCAACCTAGCCGATCGGGTCGTGATCGGACTCCGCCCAAGATAGTGGTGGTATTGAGGACACTGATAAATATATGAAAGAAATGCCTCAAACTAAGTTGTGGAAATTATGTGAAAGATTACATGATTCATTTATTTGATGATGTGGTGTTTGGTTAAAACCATGATTTATTCTTGTGATTTCCTTGTTATTGCTTGATAGTTCTTTCTAGTAAAATGGTGTTTAGTTATACATACTAGTACTATTCTAGGGTACTAACACCCCTTTTGTTGGGGATGCTACATTTTTAAATGAATATAGGTGGCTCCGTGGCGGATAGCGCCGATTGTGTGTAGCGGAGCATCCTTCTCAAGATCTTGGTGAGCCCCTTTCTCCTTCAAAGGGCTGTATTGCACATCTTTTGTTGTGGACTCTCACTTTTAAGGTATAGCCGGGGCCTTGTCGCCGACATTGTTACACTTGTCTTTTATATCTTTAAAGGCTCCATCGACATAAATATGGGTTACGTGTGGGTGTTGGATGGGAGTACTAACTATGTTGTGATTCTAGCTCTCGCTTCTCTAAAGTATAAATGTAAAGAATCTTGGAACTTACCTATTGTTTAAACTTGTGATGTACAATGAACTAAAAAATGTTAAACACAGTGTCTTTTCTTGTCTAACCAATGAAATCATGGCTTTCCTTAATTGTATTGAGTTGGATAGGAAGCGTTTGATAGGGCTTCCTTAGTTGGGTTCATTCAATTGAGCACCCGCCGCGCCTCCCGAGGTTGGAGCGTGAAAAAATTGGTATCAGAGCCTAAGGTTTTAAAGTATCCTAGGATGTCTCGAAGCCATGTCTAGTAGAGTTCTTCTTATCGTGTAGTCGACCACATCTATTAGCTGGAGGCTACTTGGGCATTTAGGAATAACAACGTTCTTTGTTATTCTGGATCGTGCGGTGAACTTGTTCCCTTCCTAATCAGTGCATTGTTCTATTTTTCAGTGAATGGCACCTAAGAAGAAAGTGAAAATTAGCCAAGAAGCCGATGCCACACTAGGAGTGGCTGATGATTCACCGTTTGATGCTATAGGTGAGGGTAGTCGCCCCACTATTACTCTGGCTAGCCTATTCCAGAGAAGATTACACTAGTTCCCACACCCGTAGAGGGTACCACTATCCCTCCCGTTGATATTCTTGTCTTACCTTCAGCCCCAGCTTCTAGTTCTGGTATTTAGGATGGGGATCTTAGGGGAGATATTCAGATGTTGACCCAATTAGTGGCTCGCAGGCCTAGAGGGCAAATGTTGCACCCCGTTCGTCTAGCCAACAAGGGGAATATACTAGTTCCAGGGTGAATAGATTTCTCCGGTTAGACCTCTGGTATTTACGGATTCCAATCCAACAGAGGACCCTCAGGATTTTATTGATGAGATGCAAAAGACCCTCAGGGTTATGCGTGTGACTGAGACAGAGGGAGTAGAGTTGGCTGCCTACCGCCTGAAAGGGTTGGCCTATGCGTGGTTTGAGTTATGGGAGGATTTACATGGGGAGGGGAGCCATCCAGCGAGGTAGAGTGAGTTCGCCGATGCCTTTATAGATCACTTTCTACCTGCTGAGACCAGGGCAGCCCATGCAGCAGAGTTTGAAAATTTGAGGCAAGGTAATAGAAGTGTGTGGGAGTACCATATGGAGTTTTCACGTTTTTTCAAGTATGCTATTCATATATTGCCCACGATGGAGGCCAGGGTGCACCGTTTTGTTCAGGGCCTTGATTCTTTGACCATTAATGAGGCTTCTACAACTGCATTAAATTATGACATGAATTATGGGAAGATGGTAGTATTTGCTCAGGCCACAGAGACTAATTTGAAGAACATGATGGAGAGAGAAGGTAAGAGCAATGCCTGGTCTACGGGCAACATGGGAGAGTCACTAAGTGGGGGAAGATAAGCTTTTAGGGGAGGATCATCAGGGCCTTCCCAGTCTATTGCAGAATCTTCAGCTTTTCGAACTTATTTGTATGTTTGGATAGTGTCTCGGGATCCTCGAGTGAGATTCAGATTAGTTTTTTGCTTAGGAAGTTAGCTAAATTTTCTGTTGCTTGGTGTGATCATACCTGCGGAAAAGGGGTCGTAGGTGCGATGTCGCAGAAGAGACAGTATTGTCGCAGGTGCAGAGTTTGGCTAGGCTTGGTAGAAGCCGCATATGCTAGGAACTTTCTGCATCTGCAAACCTGCAGGTGTGATGAAGTGTTCCGCAAGCGGGATTGGTCAGGTGAGACTAGAATCGCAAAAGCGGAGTTACTCCACAGGCACGGACGCGCATGAGATGAGGAAGGACTGCACAAACGGTCTTGCAGATGCACATATTGAGCCGCCCTTGGTCTGGTTTTTTAATGATTATGTAGATGCATACATTTGACCACAGAAGCAATTCCTCAGAAGCGAAGGTGTGGGTTGCAGATGCAAAACACCTAGTAGTGTCATATATTTGGGATAGTTTCGGGTTTTCTCTCATTTACACTTGTGAAACTCACTTTAATGTAGGAGGAAAATGACTTTGTGTTACTCTTGTCCAAAAATTGAATACCCATTGATTTTACATCAGGATTATGTGTTTGAGGTGAAATTTAAGGATTTTTGGAGTATATATTGGAGAATGGGATTTGGGAATTTGAGGGTTGATTTATGGTTGGAATTGGATGATTTTGGTATAGTCAGACTTGTTATTGAATGAGTGTTCGGATTTTATGAATTTTTTTGGGTTTCGAGTGTTGTCCCAGTTGACTTTTTGGGTTAACTTTCCAGTTGATTAAAGACCTTACCTGATTGTTTTCAATACATGTTTTCAGTACCTTAGCTTTATGTTTTAATGATCTAACAAACTTATCGTCAAAGAACCAAATAAGGAACCTGATACACTTGGTACATAACTCAAATAAATGGATTTAAGCTAATATGAGTTGCTATGACTTCAGAAAATAAAGAATCAACACAGGGATCTTATACTCATAGGTTCCGCTGACAGCTTTATAAAGTCAACTGTTTACAGCTGGAAAGTGAACTTCCTTCACTATACACGCAAACAGTGCAACACAGTACAACAATCGTTTCTCGTTGATCAACCAAGTGATTACAACATTTAAGTGATGTTATCCAAGTTATATTAACACGGAGCATTACAACAAAACATCACTTGAACACTTGAGAATTCACTCAAGCACTCCAACTGTCTATCCATCAAGCATTCAATTCTCAAGTGTATCAAGAACAAAATACAATGCTACTATGGACCAGTTCCTACAACAAGTCTACTGCATGTCCCTAGTTGAGTTGTAACTTTTTAATTGTTCTTTATTGTAATTCCTTCTTTTTTATCTAGAATCTTTAATTAGGAACCCTTTGTAAACCATAAACCTTCAATTTTTTTTTCGTGACTATAGTTAGTCATGAGTTAAAGTCTTTATAATAGGTGTATTTCAAACTAGCTTGTAATAGGTGTATCACAAGTTAGTGAGCGGTTAAAAGTTTAATTCCTAGATTGTATATGTTGTAATATAAAATTTTCTCATAGTGAATTTTAAATCCTACCAATAAGGTCATAGTTTTTTTATCCCCTTGAGCAGAGATTTTTCCAAGTAAGAGTTCCCTGCTCCATTTATCTACTATTTCATTAGCATTATATGTTGAAACCAATATAGGACCTGGTCTCTATATAGTTTGGTAGACTCATATATTCTATGAATTGGTATCAGAGCGGATTCTTTCTATTGGCTTAACACCTAGAAAGGATCCTCATGGTTGCTCCACCAAATTCTGAAGAGGGTTAGTCTACCTACAGACCACCTAGGTTCAATGGGAAATACTATGGGTGATGGACGACAAGATTGCATGACTTTATCATGGTAGAAGATTCTGGAGTTGTGGCGTGTTATTTGTAATGGTTAGTCTACCTACAGACCACAAATAAAGATGATTGGAGACCCTCCTATGATGATGCCAAAAACCAGGAAAGAATGTAACGTTGCAGATAAGAAATCTTTAGAGAAAAACTTCCATGCCAAAAACCAGGAAAGAATGCAACGAGTTGAATTTCTTCTTGGGTATTCAAGTGATGCACTCCATAAAGGGTATATTAATCAGTCAATAGAAATACATGAAGGAGTTTCTAAAGAGATTTAATATGGAAGCATCAAAAGTGATTGACGCTCCTAGTTCCACCGCCACTCAGCTGGACATGGATGAATCTGGCTCTCGTGTAAATAAAACAATGTATAGAGGAATGATTGGGTCTCTTCTCTATGTCACTACAAGCAGGCCAGATATTGTCTTTAGTGTGGGACTATGTGCAAGATTTCAGTCAAATCTCGAAGAATCTCATATGAAGGCTGCCAAAAGAATTCAGAGATATCATAAGGGAACACTGGACCTGGTTCTGTACTACCCTTCAGGTGACAAATTAAATATTTTTTGGCACATTCGGAATGGTTCACTTCCTAGGATCATGTCTTATTTGATGGGGAACAAGGAAGCAAAATTCAGTAGCTATTTGAACAATTGAAGAAAAATACGTTGCTACAGCCTCCTGCTGTCCTTAACTTCTATGGATCAAATAGCAATTGGAAGATTTTGGAGTATAGACGGACTATGTGACTCTTCTGTGTGATAGCACAAGTGCACTCAACATATCCAAATATCCAGTCCAACATAAAAGAACCAAGCACATTGATGTAAGACATCATTTTCTCAGAGACAATATGGAGAAGGGGCTTATCTATATGAAGTTTTGCAGCACAAAAGACCAATTTGCAGATATCTTCACCAATGCACTAAACAGAAAACATTTTAAGATAAAGAGGCTGACACTGGGGTTAATAAAGTCTATTTGAGAACCTAATTACTACTATATGGCTATGCAAATCACATACATGTAAAATTAACTAAACTATTTTCCAGCCAAGTCTAACTCACTTCTATATCGTTACAAGCATACACACATGATAATTATAAAAGGTGTTAAGGTAATGCATAAGTAGTAAAAGAGGGTTGAGAACTTTTGGAAGACCGATCAAGAACCTGGTTCTTGTACCACCGGTTGGTAGTCTTGTGATTTTCTTATATATATCTTAAAAGAAACAAAAAAATAAGTGTGGTGTCATCAACCTTTTCAGACCCTTCATGTCACGTCTTTTAATTCAAAACCCTTCTCTTTCCTCTGAAACATTGCATCTTCCTAAATATCTACTGCCCTTCCAGAATCAGTTTCTCTCTCTTCCTCATAATTACTTTCTTCCTCATTAAAACCCTCTCATCTTCAAACCTTGAGCGATCATCTCTCCCACTCTCTCTCCTCTCTCAGCCTCTCCATAACCTTAAAACTAATCATCTATCATGGTTGAAGATCAAACAACCCTTCCCACTATTGAAGATAAAACCCTCGACTCATCCGTTCCCATTGAAATATCTCTCAAAATTCTCCCTTCCACCACTGTTAAAAGTGAGACGCCTATACCTGATTCTCCTTAGCCCTCTATCAATCTCACCACTCCCTCAGCATTCTCCCACCAAGTGTTAAGAACTCTGAAATCTCCAAAATTGATTGTTTCTCTTCTCTGTTGCCTGAGATTCTCAAATAACATAATAGAGATGGAGTAATGACTGAGACTCCAAAGGCAAAAAAAGGTTATGAAGATGGTGTTGATCAGCCTACAAGTACTCCCGTCTCAAATTTTGTTGCACC
Organism: Nicotiana benthamiana; assembly: GCA_034376525.1. Lineage (NCBI taxonomy): Eukaryota > Viridiplantae > Streptophyta > Magnoliopsida > Solanales > Solanaceae > Nicotiana > Nicotiana benthamiana. The sequence continues at coordinate 77,240,743 of CM067338.1, read as the reverse complement.
CATGGAATCTCAGGAGAGAGAGACCATATAAAACATGTTGTCCATATCTGCTAATGGAATAATGTATGAGGTCACCTCAACTATGCCTGAGTCTCAGGGGGAAGAGACTCAGCGTTGGTGGGAGAAGGAATGATGGCGCTCTTTGAACAACCTGCACCAGAAGAAACTACTGGGACCCCTCTTGAAGGACCTGACCCTTCTCAAGAGGAAATAGGTCAGGAATCTTCTTCCAAGGCCAGTTCCACCCTACTCGTTCTCCTCACTTTAATGTTGAGCCTTTGAAAGTAGTACATCCTACTATGATGTCTAGTGATGAAGAATATCAAGATAATGTTTCTCTAGATTTGTTCATTTCTAGAAAGAGGCCAGTAGCCACTCTCGAGCTCTCTCCTAAGCGACCTACTACAAGGTTGCACAATTAAGGAGGCTCTTGAGTATTCCCTATAGAAGAATAAAAGGATTAGCATTGAAGAGAAACCAAGTTGCTTGGTCAAGAGATCTCCAAAAAAGAAATAATCTATTAAAAGTGCTTTAGAGGAGGCTGTTGGGACGCCCAGTAAAAAGTCAGTGAAAAGTAGTGACAAGTTGAAACAAGTGGTGGCTGAAGAGTCAACGTCTGATGATGATGTTCTAGTGAAATCAAGTGAAAAGGGTAAGTCTATTTTGAATTCTGGTTAAAAAAATTGGAGAACGTGAAGGAACACGGTTCTGCGAAAAAAGTGAAACGTAAAAGTGTATGTGGTAAAAACAAAGGTTAAGGTGCCAGAAAGTTCTGTGGGGTATCACATTTGACCCAAAAATATTTTGAGAGGACTATTTTGAGGCAAATACTTGAAATGGTCGAATTTTAGTAGTACGGACATCTGTTCAAATAAAAGCCTTGCTTCATGTGTATCAACTCTTGTTTGAATTGGTGAACAAAGTCTAGCTACCTCACGCTGATAGGAGGTCTATAATATCCAAGTCTGATTTGTATCCAATGGAAGAATTGGATGGGTTTTGATCTATTAATCTGGAAGCCATAATGATTGAGCACATGCAAGAGATGTTAGCTTTAAAATATAATAATCATGGTCTCTCATATGAATTTCTTATCAGCATGTCTTCAAGTTTTTTAATGTGCCTTTGGAACAGCCAAAAGTGGGGACCAAGAAGCAGACCTTCTCGCAAACTACTCTAGATGAATGTGAATGTGTTGAAAAAGGTGGAGGAGTAGGAAACACTTCGACGATCTCACCTTATCAATGCCTAGAACAATGCTACTTAAGAGATTATGAAGTTAAAGGCAAGGAACACCATTCTATAGACTTAACTAAGTCAGAATCAAGAGGCAACATGGTCCTCAAGTTCATCATGTGCAGAGGTTGCACGTCTGACCAAAGAAAATGATGATATCACGCAATAGGTTGAGGACCTGAAGAAGAAATTGCTCGCAGAGCAAATGTTCGCAAATTCTCGGATTGATCTCATTCTCAACAATCTTACTCCTGCTTATAACCCCTCTTTCTCTAGTTACCCTTAGGCTAATCCACTAGTGACCAATGACCAGTTTCCTTGTTTATATTTTTTATTTTGTTGATTTTGTGGTAGTTGTTTTTGCTTTTTTGTTGTTGTTGTTGTTTTTATGATATGAATGGAATTCACATGTACTACTCCTGTTTTCAACAATACAAATATGACTTTGTTGTAACGACAAAGGCTTATGTTTTATCAAATTAATGATGACTCTCCTCTTTTTCTGTAAATTCTTATGTTTCTTTACTTGAATTTTCTATCTTGTGGTGTGTACATATGTGGCATGAGTTAGATAAGATAGACATATTTATGTTGCTTGATTTCTTGTGTATTTTTAGTGATGCCAAAAGGGGAAGAGCAGTTGAGCAAAATTGAAGGGACTGATTCAGGAGGATGCACAAATTCAGGGGGAACTTGTAAAGTTCCTGTTACACTATCTGGTTTTTTTGAGAAAGGGGAAGTTGATGGTTTTTCAGTGCCTTAGCTTTATGTTTTGATGATCTAACAAACTTACTGTCAAAGAACCAGATAAGGAACTTGATACACTTTGTGCTCAACTCAAATCAACGGACTTAAGCTAATGTAGCTGCTATGACTTCAGGAGATAAAAAATTAGCACATGGACCTGATTCTCATTGTTCCCCTGACAACAGTACAAATTCAACTATCTACAATTTGAAAGTGAACTGCTTGCACTGTACACACAAACACTGCATCACAACATAACACTCACTTCTCATTGAACAACCAAGTGATGACATCATTCAAGTCATGTCATACAAGTTCTATTAACAAAGAGCATTATAATAAAACATCACTTGAACACTTGATTATTCACTCAAGCACTCGAACCATCTATCCGTCAAGCATTCAATTCTCAAGTGCATCAAGAAAAAGTACAACACTACAATAGACAATTTCAACAACAAGTCTATTGTATGTCCCTAGTTGAGTTGTAACTTTCTAATTGTTCTTCATTATTATTCCTATTTTTCTTATCTAGAAACTTTAATTATGAACCCCCCTTGTAAACCATAAACCTTCAGTGTTTGTGTCGAGACTAGAGTTTGTCATGAGTTGAAGTCTTTGTAATCGGTGTATTGCAAAGTGGCTTGTGATAGGTGTATTATAAGTTAGTGAGAGATTAAGAGTTTAATTCCTAGATTGAATAGGTTGTAATCTAAAGTTTGCTCTTCATGAAGTTTAAATCCTACTAGCGTAGGTCATAGTTATTTTATCCCCATGAGCAGGGATCTTTCCACGTAAAAGTTCCCTGTTTCATTTACTTACAGTTTCAATAACGTTATTTGTGGAAACCTGTATAGGACCTGGTATCTATATATTTTTGTAGACTCATATATTTTATCATTAGCATTATTTTCTGAAATAATTTCCCATAGTTTTTAGATGGAATTAAGTTGCTTTGTCTAGATTCAAGTCGCTCGAAGGCTGATTAGTGTGGCAAGGGTTTGTTAGAGATTAAGTTGTGCACTTTGAGGTAAGTAGTATTTCTAAACTTGGAATTGAGGGTATTCATCCCAAAAATATGTTAATTGTATTGTGTTGGGTGATACACATGCTAGGTGATGGAGGTATGAGCATGTAACGTGCTAACCATGGTCTGTACTGACTTTTATGCTGAGTTACTATCAAGTCTTGTTACATCCGTGAACTCCCCACTTGTTAGAGTAATTGAGTTTTGATTCATGCTAGAAATCATATTTATGCTATGTGCTTATCCTGTTGCGACCTAATGAGGTTATTTATATTGTTTAAGTTATCAACTTAAACTTTAATTATATACTCCCTTATACTTAATTTCCATATCATATCTCAGTCTCTGTTATCATTTACTGTTTTGTCACATGCAAATGATTGTTTGGACTGAGTGGTACCAGATTGTGAGCCCTTGAGACTTCAATGATTGATGACTGAGGTGGGACTGAGCACCGAGTTGTATTTGTTATTGTGGATCAGGCTGCACGCTGCAGCAGGCCTTATTGTCTTTTAATATTGTGGATTGGCCTTATAGGCTTTATATTAGCGCTTGGGCAGGATTCACTGTAAAATCTGACATACCAATAGTGAGCGCATGCAAAATGATATATATATTCATGCTGTAGTGAGGGTCATTGATGGCATGCACACGTATTGTCACAACCCAAAACCCATAATAGGTCGCGTTGACACCTAACATCGCCGTTAGGCAAGCCCACAATTAAAAGTATAATTTAATTACCCCTTTTTAATGTTTTAAATAAAAGTTTTCCTTTTAAAAAAACAAAATAAGTGAGATCTCATACAACCGTACATACTCTTTTGTCAACAAAATAACAGTGTGATAAATACATCCTTTTTAATGACAATAATGATAAATACAACAGTACATAGATGCTAGAAGTCCTCAAAACCCAGTGCCACATGTGCATGAGCGATCTACAAAATATACAAAACTAGTACACCTACTGTCTAAAAAGTAATAGATAGAAATAACAAACAATGTACTGGGAGACTCCGGTTCTACAGATCGTAGAAATCACCACTAAGTCTCCATAAAATATCGTCTACGGCCCGCATGACTGCTGATAATACTTGTCTAAGTACCTGCACATTTAAGAACAAATGTAGTGAGTATGAAAAACAATGTGTACCCAGTAAGTATATAGTCTAACATCGATGAAGTAATGTCAAGGGGTTGACTTGACACTTACTAAAGGTAAAATAGTACTCCCTCCATTTCAATTTACATGAACCCATTTAACTGTGCGCGGAGTGTAAAAAAAGAGAAAAGACTTTTAAACTTGTGATGTAAAATAAAGCACATACATTTTGTGCGGCTATAAATTATTACATAAAGGTAAATTTCTTTTAAATAGGGAAAGAGGTCATTCGTTTTGGCACAGGCTAAAAAGGAAATAGGTTCACATAAATTGAAATGGATGGAGTAATAGAAATATATAAAGTAGACATGATTGTTAGAAAATACGCTTAACGCTAGAGGGGGGGGGGGTGAATAGCGTTATAATAAAAATTAGCGTAAACTTGCGGAATTTAAAATTTGCAGGAAAGAAATAAGTGCGATAAGTAAATAGATAAGAACGAACGCACCGATGTATCCTGGTTCACCACAACCCGTGGCTAGTCCAGTCCCCGAGAGACTCTCTCGAGATTTCCACTAACACTGTTAAGCTTACGGGTGCTCAACGAACCTTTACAAACTGAGGACACAAGCCTCAACAACCTTTGCTCGAAGATACAACACTCCAAGACTTCAACCAAAGGAAACACAAGTTCCTTCTTACAATACAAGGGACTAACACTTCCCTTCAAGTGTATAAAACACTTAGCACTCACTTAAACAAGACCCTCTTAATAGAGTAGATATGAGTAAACAGATACGCTCAAGAACGCAACAACTTTCGTCAAGAATTTTGGCTCTCAAAGCTTATGTAATGATTAGAAAGTGATGAACAATAGAGTATGCAAGCTATAGCAATAATATGATCAGTTGTTGTGTTTAGAAGACTGATTTGAAGCTGTATTTGTAGTTGCAAAACCATGCATTACCGTTGCCTAATTGCCAACTAAGAATTGCTAATTTTACTCAGTGACAATCGATTGTCAAAATGTCACAATCGATTGTTTGCCAATCGTTCCAAAAATCATTCCCAGATTTTGCGCTTAACAATCGATTATCTAAGATCAATAATCGATTACTGGCAACGTTCAAAAAATCATTTCCAGATTTTACTTAAAACAATCGATTGTAAGAAATCTACAATCGATTACTTGGCAACGTTCAAAAAATCATTTCCGGATTTTACTTAAAACAATCGATTGTCAGAAATCTACAATCGATTACTTGGCAACGTACAAAAAATCTTTTTCAGATTTTATTTAAAACAATCGATTATTAGAAATCTATAATCGATTACCTGACGGTGTTTGAAAATATTTTGGCAACGGTCAATTACACAATTGATTATGCTATGAGAACAATCGATTATATATCAGTCTTTGAAAAATCAATTAGACACTGCCTTAATGCACTCGATTGTCAAAGGTACACAATCGATTATTTTATGACTTTGAAAATGTCTGATAGACACTGCCACAACACAATCGATTGTCATAAGTTCACAATCGATTATTTTGTAGCTTTGAAAAACATTGATGTACACTGCCTCAACACAATCGATTGTCATAAGGTTCACAATCGATTGTCATGCAGATTTGAAAAATCTGATGCACACTGCCTTAACACAATCGATTGTCATAAGTTCACAATCGATTGTCATGCAGCTGACTTAACATAATCGATTATCATAAGTACATAATCGATTATCTTAGTCCAGATTTTAGAGGCATGTTTAAAAATCATTTTGACTAAAGTAAATATGCATGATTTAAAATCATTTTGCTTTAAATTAAATATGCATGATTTGATAAAAATGTTTTTACGAGAGAAGCCAAGTCTTGAGTCAAGTTATCGGATCAAGATCACAATTAAAGAACGACTCATGTATAACTTTATATCTTTTCTTGATCTTGGTCTTGTGCTTGAATCTCGTTATATATCAATTGCGCGCTTGTGCTTGGACCTCGTCATATGTCCATTGCGCATAGTTTGTCATTCATCAAAACCTACAAATATGAACACACGTTTAGTATTGTGCCTTGAGAACGTGTTTCAACAATTTCCCCCTTTTTGATAATGGCAAACCTTAAGCGGGATATGCATATTAGATAATTTATAATGACGATCCAAGACAAGTAAAGATATGCAACAATATGCAACAAGTCTCTAGATGTGCAATTAGTTCCCCCTCAACATATGAATTCCCCTCAATTTATGCCAATAAAAAATTAGTGCATATCCCTTATTCTTCCCTCTTTTTCCATTACCAAAAAATGGGAAAAGTAAAAGACATAATAAAGCAAATAATATCAACATAATCGATTATTGATACTTGATAATCGATTATATACTAAAGAGAAATCGATTATCCTTAGGAGAAATCGATTATTCTGCATCAATCTTTATAATTCCCCATGCCTTTAGGGCGATACCTGCAAAAATACGTTAGACGTCTCCGACGCTCAATTTAGAAATCATGTGAAAGGGAAAATGCAATGCATGACTTAGATCAACGTGGAGTCAAGAATCCCGAGTTCACTACGAATTCGGAAGAAGGACTCTTTCTCTAAGGGTTTTGTAAAGATGTCGGTCAATTGATCTTTGGTTTCAACAAATTCAATTTTGACGTCACCCTTGAGAACGTGATCTCTTATAAAATGATGCCTAATTTCAATGTGTTTTGTTCTTGAATGAAGAACGGGGTTCTTCGTCAAGCATATGGCGCTAGTATTATCACATCTAAGAGGGATATGATCAAGACTTAGGCCATAGTCCAAGAGTTGTTGTTTCATCCAAAGGATTTGAGCGCAACAACTCCCCGCGGCTACATATTCAGCCTCGGTTGTGGACAACGCAACACTTACTTGTTTCTTGCTAAACCAAGAAACGAGAGAGCTACCGAGCAAATGGCAAGTGCCACTAGTGCTCTTGCGGTCCAATTTGCATCCAGCAAAATCGGAATCGGAATAGCCAAAAAGTTGGCATGAAGAACCTTTGGGGTACCATAGACCCACATTTACAGTACCAACAAGATACTTCAATATCCGTTTCACCGCAGTTAGGTGAGACTCCTTCGGACACGATTGATAACGAGCGCATAAGCACACGATAAACATGATGTCCGGTCTACTAGCAGTAAGATAAAGGAGAGATCCAATCATACCTCGATACTTTTTGGTGTCAACTTCCTTACCTTTCTCATCTTTGTCTAGATGATCGGATGTGCTCATGGGAGTGGCCATTGCTTTTGCGTTGGTCATTTCAAATCGTTTCAGCAATTCTTTGCAATATTTAGCTTGACAAATGAAAGTTCCTTCTTTCATTTGCTTTACTTGCAGCCCCAAAAAGAATGTTAGCTCACCCATCATAGACATCTCAAATTCTCTTGTCATTAAATCGGAAAATTCCTTGCATAAAACATTGTTAGTAGCACCAAATATAATATCATCCACATAGATTTGAACTAATAAAATATCATTGTTTTTATGCTTAACGAAAAGAGTGGTGCCAACTTTCCCCCTAATGAAATCATTTTCCAAAAGAAATTTACTCAATCTTTCATACCAAACTCGGGGAGCTTGATTAAGACCATAAAGAGCCTTTTTAAGTTTGAAAACATGATTTGGAGATTTAAAATCTTCAAAACCCAGGGGTTGTTCAACATAAACTTCTTCTTGAATAACACCATTTAGAAAAGCACTTTTTACATCCATTTGATACAAATTGAAATTCATAGAAGATGCAAAGGCAAGTAATAAACGAATAGCTTCTAACCTTGCTACGGGAGCATATGTTTCTTCATAGTCAATACCCTCTTCTTGATTGTAGCCTTTTGCTACAAGCCTAGCTTTGTTTCTAGTGATTACACCATTTTCATCTAATTTGTTTCGAAAAACCCATTTCGTACCAATTATGGTATGATTTTCGGGTCTTGGCACCAAATCCCAAACGTCATTCCGTTTGAATTGGTTAAGTTCCTCTTGCATTGCCAAGGTCCGAAATTCATCCCCAATTGCTTCGGAGATGGTTGTGGGTTCAATTTGAGAAACAAAAGCAGTATGTCCTAAGGTGTGCTTAAGAGAGTTTCGGGTACTTACCTTTTCTCCAACGTCGCCAAATACCTGTTCGAGAGGGTGATCTTTGATTGTCCTCCATTCGTTAGGCATTTTCGTTTCTTTCTCCAATTGTGGCGCTTCCTCCGATAATTGTTCCAAGATTTCATCTTGAATTTCCTTCGAAGTTTCCTCTTGTACTTTGTCTTGAGGACTTAGTGAGTTTAAAATACCTGCAAGATCAAAACCAGAATCCTTTCTCGCCAAGCGAGCATTATTTTCGGAAAACACAATATGAGGGGATTCCTCCACTGTTCCGGTTCTATTATTGCATACTCTATATGCTTTGCTACGTGAAGAATAACCAATAAAAATTCCTTCATCGGATTTGGCATCAAATTTTCCCAATTGATCTTTTCCATTGTTATGGATAAAGCATTTACAACCGAATACTCTAAAATGGGAGATATTTGGTTTCCTTCCCTTGTAGAGTTCATAAGGGGTTTTCATGAGTATTGACCTTATGACTACTCTATTCAAAACGTAGCATGCGGTACTCACGGCATCCGCCCAAAAATGTTTGGGAATCTTAGCCTCATCGAGCATGGTTCTAGCCATCTCTTCGAGACACCTATTTTTTCCTTTCCACCACCCCATTTTGTTGTGGTGTTCGTGGAGCGGAGAAGGTGTGATTGATACCGAGTTCGTCACAAAAGTCCGCAAAGAGATTGTGATCAAACTCTCCCACATGATCACTTCTTATTGAAGTGATGGTTGTGTCCTTTTCGTTTTGAACACGTTTAAGAAAATATTTGAAATTATGAAAAGCTTCACTTTTATGAGCAAGAAATAGAGTCCATGTAAATCAAGAATAATCATCAACAATAACAAACGCATAACGATTTCTACCAAGACTTTCAATGCGAGATGGTCCAAATAAGTCCATGTGAAGTAATTGCAAAGGTCTAGTAGTTGAAACAATATTTTTCGATTTAAAAGATGCTTTTGTTTGCTTCCCTTTTTGACAAGAATCACAAATAGAGTCTTTTTCAAATTTCAAGTTTGGAAGACCAATAACTAAATTTTGTGAAACCAATTTGTTCAAAAGATGCATGTTGATGTGAGCTACTCTACGGTGCCATAACCACGTATCATCTTCTTTGCTCATAAGACAATCTACATATTCAGATGAAGAATTTTCGAGATCAACCATATAGATATTATCCATTCTAAATTCACGAAGAATAATTTTAAAATCGCTACGGCGAAAAACTAAGCATTCATTTGAATCAAATAAAACAAGATTTCCCCTGTCACATAATTGACTTATGCTCAAGAGATTATGTTTTAGACCCTTAACTAGCAATATATGCTTAATGGAAGAGGATTCATCCTTACCGACCGATCCAATGCCGATAATTTTTCCTTTGTTGTTATCACCAAAAATAACGCTTCCTCCTTCCTTGTGTTCTAGTTGAAGGAACTTGGATTCGTCTCCAGTCATGTGCTTGGAGCATCCACTATCAAGGTACCAAAGTACACTTGACCCCGTCAAACACACCTACAAAACAGATTAATGAGTTTTAGGTACCCATGCCATTTTGGGTCCTTGGGGGTTAGGCAAATCATAGTGATGTGATTGAGTGTTATGTCTATGTCGTGTAAAACAAGCAGGAGCAATATGTCCAATTCGTCTACAATAATGACAAACAACATTAGGATTATGCATTCGTCTAGGTTGATAATAATTGGACGGACGAAATTCATTTACTCTATTCTTGACAATATGACTATTGCGCAATTCATGAAAATCATTTCTCCTACTATTTGTTCTAGGATATGCAGCATTTCTAGAATAGTTATTTCTAGGTTGAAAGCCATTTCTAGGTGTTCTAAAAGGTTCAAAGTTCCTTCTAGTGTTTGGCCTAGAATATGCGTTATTTCTAGAATGATTATTTCTAGGTTGCGATTGTTGAAAGCTATTTCTAGGTTTGTTATATCTAGGATGAGCGTTTGTTTTATTAATCCTAGGTTGAGCCTTAGGTTGTTGGGGGTTGGCTTCAGCCTTTTCTTTAGGCTCATTTTTAAACCCTATGCCATGCTTGGTCGACTTCAAATTAACAAGGACTTCATTCAAATTTTTATGAGAAGAATTAAACTTGTCTAGGGTGCCCTTAAGTCTTTCTACCTCATTTTTGAGATGCATGCAAGAAGTACAATTTTTACTAGAGCTCTCGGGTTTGTCGGCGCTTCTCTTGCCGAAAAATTTGTTTTCTTCTTTCAACTTCTCATTTTCCAAAAACAGTTTTTTCAAATCCTTTTCTTTCAAAGAGAGTTGTTTTTTAAAATCTTTTTCTTTTAAAGAAGCATTTTCTTTTATGCTTTTAACAGTTTTGGAAGCTTTAATAAATTCACTATACAACTCATCAAAAGCATTTTGCATTTCCTCAAGAGAATAGAAATTTTTGGAAGAAATTTGACATACCTCTTCTTGATTGTTTTCGTGAGCCATGAGACAAAGATTTGCGGCTTCGTCTTCTTCTTCCTCACTCGACTCGTCACCGGAGTCGCCTCTCCAAGATATGTATGCTCGTTGTTTCTTGAAGGGTTTCTTCTCCTTTTTGGCATTTGGGCAATTTGATTTAATGTGCCCGGTTTCTCCGCACTCATAGCACTTTATTTGATCTCCTTGCTTTTTGCCCTTTCGTTCATACTCTTTTTGCATGAACTTTTGAAATCTCTTAATAACGAGTCCGAACTCGTTGTCTCCGTCCTCATCATTTTGAGGTTGGCTTGTGCTTGCCTTGAGAGCGATCTTTTGTTTCCTTTGATCATCAACAAGAGGGCTAAGTATAGTAGATTCATAAGTTTTAAGATTACCTCTTAATCCGTCGATGGTGACATTTGAAATGCCAATAGATTCTTGAATCGCGTGCGCCTTGGATCGCCATGCCGGAGTGAGACTTCGGAGAATTTTTTGGACAAGTTCCTTATCCGTGAAGGTCTTCTTAAGAGCATGTAAATCATTAACGATTTTTGAAAATCGTTCGAACATCTCATCGACCTTTTCGCCTTCCTTCATGTGAAACAATTCATATGCATGGGTTAGGAAATCAATTTTAGCTTCCCTTACCTGGTCCGTGCCTTCGTACGTAATTTCCAGCTTGTCCCACATTTGCTTCGCCGTTGTGCAACATGATATTCTCCTGTAATCATCAGCATTTACAGCACAATATAATAAATTAATGGCGTTAGCGTTGTTTTTCACCTTTCGGATATCATCCGCATCGTATTCATCTTCGGACTTTGGAACATCTTTATTTTCAACCTTTTTGGTTGGAATTTGTTCTCCCTTCATTATAACCTTCCAAAGATGAAAGCTATTTGATTGAACAAATATTCTCATTCTCTCCTTCCAGTACGTATAGTTTGTACCGTCGAATAGTGGTGGTCGGGTGGAGCATTGTCCTTCACCTATTCCTGCAAAAGAATTACGAGTAGAAGCCATGGATTGTTTCTCTCAAACGGTTAAGTCTTCAGAGAGTTGGGCTCTGATACCAATTGTTAGAAAATACGCTTAACGCTAGGGGGGGGGGTGAATAGCGTTATAATAAAAATTAGCGTAAACTTGCGGAATTTAAAATTTGCAGGAAAGAAATAAGTGCGATAAGTAAATAGATAAGAACGAACGCACCGATGTATGATGTGAATCTAAGTCTACTCGGACATATCGTTGATATGACTACTTAAAGACTCTGGTCACCATGTGCGTACGTAGCTCACCATAACATATTGCACAAAACAATGAATACTGCTAAATCGAGTAAGTTCCCTCTTACAAGGTTAGGCAGAAGACTTTCCTCGATTCCAAGTTCTCAATCTGGCTCTTCAACCTCACTAGAACTCCTCAAACAACACCGAGGACTCCAAACTAACCAAAAGACATATATACTAATAAATAATATACTCAAAAGTTCAACATTTCGCTATTAAAGTAATTTCCCAATCTAACTTGGAAAATTTCTAAAATTCACCCTACAGGTCCACGTGCCCGTTATCCATGACCTCATGAACTCAAATATATAATTTATCCAATTACATAATCAATTTTGTGGTCGAAATCTTATTTTTACCAAATCCTAGGATCCACACAATCCCCCAATTTTTCCCTTAACTTCATCTTAAATATACTCATAATCCGTGTATTTAACTCAACTATTGATAGGGATCAATTACCTCTTGATGCTGATACATATCCCCCACAAAATGCTCTTAAAATCACCCAAGATCAACTGAAAAATGAGGGAGAAAAGGCTAAGTACCGTACTAAAACTCCAATCTGCCCATTTGACCCTTCTTAGCGATCTCGAAAGAAGCCTTGTGATCTCAAAGGCATAACTGGCCCAGCCCATGAAGACTTTCTTAACCAATGCGAGGTCAGTCATACGATCTTGAAGGCTTGCCCAACCTGAGCTCCGCGAACGCAGTTAGCCTTCGTGAATGCGACGAGCAAAGGTGATTGACCCACCCTAGGGCCTTTATTCTATGTGAATGCACACTACTAGAAATTCGGCAAAAACCGACAAGGGTCACTAACCAACTTTGGTCGATCAAAAAGCCGGCCAAAAAACTGACCAAAGTTGTTCGATTTCTCAAAATATTTTTATTTTAAATTTTTTCTTACGAAACCGACCAACTTTGGTCAGTTTTCTTTGGCACAAAAATGCGGGAAACTATTTTGAGTCTCGCAAAATTTATTTTTGAAGAAATCGACCAATTTTGGTTGATTTTTAGTTTAAAATAAATTAAAATTAATATTTAAAAAAGACGAAAATTGGTTAGTTAATTTTGTCGGTCATTTTAAAATACCGATCAATTTTGGTCGGTTATTTTCGTGTGAAAATACAATTAAAGAGTATAAATAAAATAAAAGACAGTCAAAAAATAATATGCTCTATTTATCTAGTGGAAGAATAGTATTCCCCCACAGTACAAACCCCGGTTCGATTCCTAGATGATGCCTTTTTAATTACATAATTAAAATACCGACCAACTTTGTCGGAAAAAATTGAGCAACTTTGGTCGATTTTTTTGGCAATTTTTTTTGAATTTAATTGATCGACAAAAGTTGATCGGTAATTTCTGACTAACTTTGGTCGGTATGCTCTTCCGACCTTCAAAATACTGTCCATATGTAAATGGTCGCGTTTTGGACGGTTATTAGGCATTACCAACAATCTTTGGTCTGTTTTTTTGGACGGTTTTGCTTGGATTTCTAGTAGTTGTGATGACTACCAGTCCCAAACATTTGAGAATGCTGCCCTATGAACGTGAATGCGAAGGAAAAAATGCCCAGTCCATCGATTCCTTCTTTGTGAATGCGACCCAACCTCCGCGTTTGCGAAGAAGGAAACTAGAACGAGTAACATCAGATTTTTAGACTTTGCTCAGGTGGTCCGAAATTCACCCTTGTCACCCAAGACCCCGTCCAATCGCACCAAAACGTTCATAAACATAATATGGACCTGATCGAACCCTCAAAACATATAAAATAACATCAAAATCAAAAATCCTACCCTAAAACAAACTTGAATCAACTCATAAGCTTCAAACTGATTAATTATCTCCGAACGTATCTAATCATACTTAGTCTGTTCGGAAAGACACCAAATTTTCAAATATTGGTGAAATGGGTGAAGGTGATCTTTGATGATAAAGAGCTAGGGAGATTCTAAGGATACCTGTTGAAGGCTACAATGACTATATAAGTTAAAGTGGCCAAGTTTAGAGAATCTACCTACCTCACTTGCCATCACCAAGAAGTTTGCTGGTAGGGATTTAGAGCTACGACCCAAGGCCCACAAAGTAGTCTTTGAATTTGTCAATAAAGTAGTTTTACCTAGGCAGGAGAGAAGGCACATTACTACATTTATGGATTTGGTCCTTATGGAGTCCTTGGATAATGGGATGCAGATCAATTGGCTGGGATTTATAATCCAAATAGGGTGCTTTAGCTTTGAACTGTGATGTTTATAACCTAATGAACATGGTCCTTGATGATTTGTGATTTTAAAATGAAAAGTGTTCTAACATTGTGTTGATGTTGAGCTGAGTTGAAGCATATTTTATGTATGAAAAGCACAGGTCATCATCAAAAAGGGGAATTTTTTGGCCTTAGTAAGAACACATGCATGAAGAAGGTCTGATATACAGTGTACATAGGGCATGGGTAGATTGAATCATAAGGCATGCACGTGAAGGGGATAAGCACAAGTGACTATGTATGATGTTTCTTGAACGAAACAATTGCATAATTGATAAGGAGCGTGACTCCTTACTTGAAGAGAACTTTATCCTAGAAAATGGAGGAGTTAGAAGTTGAAGATAACAAGAACCCTTCCACCAATGGAAGAGTAAAGCATTAGAACTCTAGCTAATCCTTATTCTACTAACTCTATATATATCAGTTGTGCTCTCTTTTACAGGTGACACATAAACACTGAAATTAAGCAAGAATTGAGAGCAAGATAGCAAGACATTTTGCAAATAATTCCGGTGTGTTTCAAATGTACGAACATGAATCTACATGAACCAGATAGAAGAACTATTTCCATTTATCTTCCTTTTATTATAGTTCAATTATATTAGGGGTTTTGCTTTATATCTTTCAGCTTTCTTTAGAAGTATTTGTACTATATACTTTGAGTTGTATTGTTTATGTTAGAGTTGTGAAGTTGTCGGACAACCTGTGGCTAGAAGCTACAAAGGTTAGAGGTAATTCTTAGGTTTACAAGAGAGTTTTGTAAACATTGTTGTTTTACTGAGTGATTTAGTGAAGTATTGGAAAAATTCTTGCTGGAAAGTAGGTCGCAATTTTTTCATCTTTTGAGCCAGACGTCCTCCACGTAAAAATACTTGTATTCTTTACTTTCCGCATTTATTATTCTGCAAGTATTGGAAAAAAATCCTACTGGAAAATAGATCGTGCTTTTTTTTACGTTTTGAGACGGATGTTATCCACGTAAAAATACTTGTATTTTTTTGCTTTCTGCATTTATTATTCCAGAACTGTAGTGTAAGGTACTGGCGGATCCAGAATTTTAAAGTGGTGGGTGCTTGCAGATAAAAAATCTGAAAGATGAGAGAAAAGAATATTTAGTTAGGGGTGCTCGCTCTATATTTATCTAACTATTTTTATTATAATTTGCTTAATCCGGTTAAAAGTAATAAATGCTCAAGCACCCATAAGTATTCATGTACATCCGCCACTTGTATAAGGGACTCGTAGAAGAATTAAATTCTTCTATAATCTGTACACCCTAAGAATTAGACATCACATAAATCACAATTGCTTTTGGTGCGTTGGAAATTTTTTGGCTTTTGCTGCGCTGTAATCAGTTTATAATTCCGAAGTCACCACACGGAGTTTGGATGAGCTCCTATGTTGTTTTTTTTTGTTTTTCTTTTCCCTTTTTTTTTAGGAGACTAAGAAAAGATTAAGAAGCTAGAAATGGAACTTCTTCAAGACAATGTTCATAAAATTAATTAAGTAGTACAACTTGACATATATATTGCCAATAGGAAACACAATGGAAAGCTTGTAAAGACACAAATTAACTTCAGAACACTTATGGTAACAAATTAACAATC
This sequence comes from Nicotiana benthamiana, assembly GCA_034376525.1. NCBI lineage: Eukaryota > Viridiplantae > Streptophyta > Magnoliopsida > Solanales > Solanaceae > Nicotiana > Nicotiana benthamiana. The sequence goes on along the minus strand of CM067338.1, from coordinate 77,224,888 downwards.
AAAGATCTTTTCTTATCTTACTCTATTTGATAAGCTCAACATGATACTCTTGTTGAATCCAACGTGCATAGAAACAGTTTAAAAACAATAAAAAAAAGATTAAGAAAAAGGAAACCTGAAATGAAAAATAAGAATTCATCATCTGCCTTAGTAATAAAAGACTTTTAATTAACTCTTAGAGGTGTAATCATACTTGGCACATGATGTTTTTTGAAGCTTGAGGGAGGAGCTGAAACCAATCCTCTTTCTTGCAAGGTCAAATACCAACAAGTTCTCTTCCATTTGATGCCCTCCGATCACAATCGATGGTTCCCATGTTTGGTCTTCTCCAACAAAAGCTAAACACATAACATCCTTTGTAACTTGTACCACTGAATTTCCCCCATAAATCCTCCAATATGCACTCTTCTTGTGCAAGACAAAATCTATCACAGGAACATCTGGTCCAACGTTTGTGCTTCTAATGTTTTTTGAACTAAAGCAAGCTCCAAAGTGTTTCATGGGAGGTTCTACAATTGTCACATTCTTAGGAAGCGCCATGAGAAAAGCAGTTTTAACAGCATTGTAAATGCTATTGTCCAAGATTGTGAAAGGTGTCGTTGTTTTGATTCTCGTCCCACCTACTCCATTTCTTTTATTTATAGATAGCAGTGTTTTATTCAATGGCACGTCTTTCCCTGCGATTCGAATGGATGAAACTTCGATATGGTACTCTGAAGATTGCAAAAATGCCCTGGGATTTGTGATTAGTTTGGTATAGACAAGATTGTTGGAGATACCAACCTTCTTTGGGTTGTAAAAATTATATGGGCCTGAACCAATGAAGATAACTCCACGAGAACTTGTAGATGAGCTCAAACAAATACCAAACTTCCTGGCAAATCTAGGGTCTAAAGCAAGTTGATTAGGAATTGAAACTGGACTTTGGTGTCCAAAACCTGCAATTCCTGTATTGAAATTAAGTAATTAAAAAGCGTCTTCACTCTAACTAATTAAAAATTTAGATGACGATTAGAGCAGGCAAGAGGTTATCGGTTCAAAAAGCAAAAAAAATCTCCCACACGTGAAGGACATGTTGGTACATGGAAGTAATATATATAATTGAGTAAAAAAAAGCGTGCTAGCTCTTTCTGACAGTTTACTCTCTGCAATAAAATAGTACGTCACACAATATAATTCAGTACCTGTGACTCCGTCTGCAAGGTCTTTCGACATAGAGGAATCAACACAACTGAAAATAAACCGCGGCCAAGTGACAAGGATGCCAGGAGTAGAGCCAATTACCAATACATCCTCGGCGATTTCTGCACGGTCCATATAAGTATTAATCAAGGGATTTTCACCCCAATTATAGCAAGTATTGTTGTTGCACCCCGGCTGTATTTGAGGTTTGAATATGCAGTCTCCACAGGAATGAGATTTGGCAAAAGAGCATAGTGTGGAGTTACAGCGAGCTGGTTGGTAAGTTGAACTATTATAACCTATGTCACAGTCCACCCATAAGCTTATGCCACCAAGATGGACAGTGAGTTTGATGGGGACTAAAGGAGTTCTTTGCCCTATTACTGTAGTGTATTGTCGGGTTGATGAATCTTTAGTGACTGGAAGGTATAAGGTTGTAGGTAGTACCTCAGCTGAGCATAAAGAAAGGAAGAGGAAGAAGAAAGTGTAGCTGGAAATCAAGGGAAGTTTGAATGTCACCATGCTAGAGAAAGAAAGCATCTGCTATAATTAGATTGTAAGGTATATCTAATGATAGAGATGCAAATTTATAACCAAACTGTCAGCTTGCCCACGCCCTTTCTTAACATAATTATATGGAAAATATGACCCAACTTTGTTTAATTTTCGTTTTTTTATTTCCGTTTGACCTTGGAAGTGAAACCCTATAATGGCTCTTCATTCTTATATCACGGCTTGAATTTGAATTTGAATTTAATTGAGTCAATGTAATCCAAACGCGTAATAAGGAGTTCTCTGATCCTATCTATATATGCACATGGTGATGTTGACTAATTTGAATAGAGAAAATCAATACTATATGCCCTGTTGGAGGAGAGAGTTAGAGAGGCTAATTGATAAACCTTAAACCACTGCCTTGTAAGATGAAGTCATGTCCCTTGCTTTAGTTGAAATCGACTTATAATAATTGACCGCCTAGCTCCACTATTAATTTAACAGGTACTTCAGGAGCCATTTGGCCATGAAAAAGAATTTATTTATATATCTATTTAGTTATTCACTATAGAAGCTAAATTTTTCATTATCGATTTTTTATGTTATATTATATAATATGTCTTTTATAAATAATACTTCACTATAACATTAAAAAAATATCGGAATAAATTCGGCTGTTATAGAAAGGTTTGGCTATACTATACCATGTCAACTATGATCATTTTTGAATAATATTCGGAACTTAGATGGCAATTCACCACTCAACGACTTATTAACTACACTCCTTTTACTGTATCAAATTTTGATACTTAGGGGTGGTGGACTTAGTATTTTGAGTTAATGAGTTTTGAATTCAAAAGAATTTACCTTATTGAGTTATGAATAAATTATTTATATATATTATGTAATTTTTACAAATATAAGATTTAGAATAAACCTATTATTTATTCCGACTCCATATATATATATATATATATATATATATATATATATATATATATATATATATATATATTTAAGTGGACTCAGTCAACCAAACTCAGCCAAACTCCTTGAACTATGAGGATTTATATCGCATTTCAGCGGCGCGATCAATAATCTTCTCATGCTTATGTTGACCGTGTGCATATTGCTATTATTTATATACACATTGATCTACTCTTTTCAATGACTCCCAAGAGATTCTATATAAAGAATAGACATTTCGAATTTTCCGTGCTGCTTACTTCGCCCTAATTATCATGCCGCATACTGTGATAATGTATACTTAATTTATACCCTTCGTTTACTGGACAAAGTTTGGACTTCCTTTTTAAGTTTTCATTGCTTTCTTGAAAATTAGAAAAGATGCTAAGAATGTGTGTGAGATATATATGTGAAGAAATTAGTGTTTATTTAAAGACATAAGAGAGACACGATTAATGCAGCAAAACTTGATGGTTATAATCACCCGGGGTTGGGTGTGGGATAGTAGGGTTACCCGTAGATGACTAGTGTTTTAGCGTAGGTCCCCTCTTGGTTGGTAATATGATAGTTGTCACTTGTTATTGTCGCATGCGACGGTATTTATGTTTCTTATGTTTACATAATCATTTACGTTATTTCTGCAGGATTACTTAGGCTTTGTTTTGTTATTGTGTTTTGTCTTGTCTTGGTTCCTAACTTTATCTTTGTTTTCCAATGCAGCTCTTCATTCTGTCCTATGCGCCGAGGGTCGCTTGGAAGCAGTCTCTCTGCCCTTTTGGGTAGGGGTAAGGCTGTCTACATATTACCTTCCCCAGACCCCACCTGGTGGGAGTATACTAGGTAGTTGTTGTTGTTGTTAAACACTCTTCTACCTCAAAGACTACACATAATCACATAAATTAAGTCTAATCTCTAGGGTTATCTCTTGGCAGCTTGCATCTATCTGTACGTGGTTTATCATCCACGTAAGGCTTGCATCTTCTTGCACATGGAATATTATTAATTGTTGACCAGAAGGCATTCATCAAGTTGTATATTGGTTCTCTTAATTAGTCATAAAAACCGTAAGGAATTATTAGGGTACTTAATTATAGGGCACTTCAATTGTGTTTAATGATTCGGCTAATCAATATTTTATAGATTTTCAAATGTATTAACTCGCTATCCAAACCTTATAAACATCAGTTGGTTTGGAACGGGTCGGTTTATCGGGTATGTTAACTTGAAAAATAGAATATACATATATGCGACCCAAAATCACAAAATTGATCTTTGTTCGCAAGCATTAAAATTGTTACTGAACTAGTATAATTAATCTCCAGGGCACGCTAGATGGTAAGGCAACTAAAACCACGGCTTTACGCCTCATTTGGAGGCGCCAAAATTTAACAAGTATCGATAAATGAAATAAAATATGTTTTATTGATAAAAGGTTGAAATGTTATTTTTTTCCTGAATTATTTTGGTTGAAATTAGTTATACGTAGCAATTCAAATTGCTACGTATAAGCTTTTACCTTTTGTTAAATAGTAGCTAGTATGTTTATATCCCCTTTTGGTTTTGATTTTTCATCCTCTACATACATCTGTTTGTTTTTCTTGTTTATAATACGAGTACACCTTTTAATTCAACTCAATTTTTCTTTAGCAACTATTCTTTTTGTCACATTCAATTGATTCATAAATTAAAGAACAAGTCCTTTGAGATAATATGAAGATGCTTATTAATACCCTTTATGTGACATAGCTATTATTGGAGGGACAAAAAGAGTTTAACAAATATCTTGCTACATGGATGAGCAACCAACCTACTTTCGGACAAAAAAGCCCTTATCATTAATGAATTGGTAGGGACATTTAAGGTAAATCGAAAGTGGGTAGGTTTCTAATCCACGTAGCAAGACCCTGTTATCGGTGTATTCTAACGCAAATATAACAAGTAACATAATTATCTTATTTTTTAGGTTATTGGTCGATCGTTTGTGACAAGAGGGGTCGCTCTGATGGTAAGCAATCCCTATTTCCATCCGAGATGTTGTGAGTTCGAGTCTCCCCAAGAGCAAGGTGGGAAGTTCTTGGAGGGAAGGATGCCGGGGATCTATTTGAAAACGGCCTCTCTACCCCAGGGTAGGGGTAAGGTCTGTGTACATACTACTCTCCACAGACCTCACTAAGTGAGATTATACTGGGTTGTTATTGTTGTTGATCTATCGTTTGTAAAAAATTATTTGTAATTATCGTTCTATTTAGATGACTTGATACTATACTTGGATGACTTATGTGAACTCACATAATACAATAAAGAACCTTTGCGTTTCAAATACCTTGGAGTTCAAATCTCTTCCAAAACCTCTCTGTCGGTTGATTGTGAAATGTTAGTGAGAAGATAAGTGCAGGAATAAGAAGTTGGGGCTCTAGAGATTTATCTTCTACAAGTGCAACTGGTGAATTCTGTTTTGATGCATTTCCATACATACTGGTCTTCTATTTTCATCTTAACTAGGTAATATCGTTAGAGTTGCTCCTAGGAACTTTCATAATCCTTTGGGATTGTAAAATAGTGACAAACAAGCCACAAATGGAGGCATGAGTCTTAACCTGTAGTCCAAAGGAGGAGGGGGAATAGGAATTAGTATAACTGGTTGTGTTGTGTGGAATTAGAAAGCTATAGCAAAATATGCTTGAAATATTACAGAGAAAACCGATAATCTATGGGTGTAATGGGTGAACCATATGTACCAAAAAGGAGTTCATGGATCACCTCTAAACTGATGTTGGTATTGCAAGAGGATTTGTTCGATCGAAACTAAATCGTAGCTAGATGTGTATATGATGGATGTGTTGGAATAAATCCGACTATAAAACTTTAGCCTTCATATCAAATTATTTGGAACTATAACATAAGCGGAAGCGTACCTGAATCCATAAGTGGAAGCTCCTTGATCCGGCTTGAAGATCGTCTGGGGTTGAGTTTCTTGAAGATAATCCAAGGTTAGGCTTTCCACTTGATGTGCAAGACAAGTTTTTGCTCTCTAGCAAGAATGGGAAAATCGAAGAGAATTGTCTTGCATCAAATGGGAACCATAACCCCCTAATTATAAGCATGTAATATCAAAGGTCACATGTAACCTACATGTAACCCAAGAGTCTCATGCATGTAACCTTAGTTAGCCCATCATTAACTAAGATTACTCTTTATGGGTATCTACACAAGAAATTATACCCTATACTTTATATGACAATGTATTGGCCTACTTAATAATAATATCCAAAAGACCACTAATTTAGGCCAAACCAAAAGATAGCACATAACATATAATTAATTCACATATTGTCTATATGTATGTAGTATAAGTCCATATATCTAACAATCTCCCACTTGGACGATATACTCATACATATGTACAAACCTTAGTATTATATGTTACATTATAGCTTTATGAGCTCAGTATTGCTATCAAAATAAAATTGTCATGATCAATCCGGTCCATCAATCATATCAACATAGGATCTAAGAGATCTTAGTTACTCCTGCGTAACTAGACCCAACATTGATCACGTATATCAATATAACCAACGACATGGATCAAGTACAGGTGTGTAGCATGGAAATAACATAGAGTGTGGTCTGAAATAGAATGTCTATTTCCAACTGGTTCACTTTATTGAGATCAATCATAAACCATAAGAGTGCATAAAACTTTAAGGCTGAATATCTGCAGATAAAACCTTAATGACTGAAGTACCGAATGTACTGGACAATATATAATTGTATAACACAAACTCCCACTAAAATTCATAATCCTCAACTGATTTGACATCCATGCGAGCAATATCCTCATGAAATACTTTGGGTGGCAATCCCATAGTAAGCGGATCCGCAATCGTGGAGTTTGTACTGATGTAATCTATGCACAGTTGTCCATTTTGTACTCTTTCTTTAACAACCCAAAATTTGACGTCCATATGCTTTGCCTTCGTCAAACTACTGTTATTGTTAGCATAAAGGACTGCTGATCTGTTGTCCCACAATAGCCTGAGTGGCCTTTTAATACTGTCTACTATGCGCAGTCCACTAACAAAATTTCGCAGCCATAATCCCTCATTAGATGCCTCATAACATGCCATGAATTCCGCTTCCATGGTGGAAGTCGCCGTAAGAGTTTGTTTGATGCTTCTTCAAGAGATAGCACCGCCAGCAAGCATGTAGATTTAGCCTGATGTAGACTTCAGACTATCTTGACATCCAGCAAAATTGGAGTCGGTGTACCCGATGATCTCAAGCTGGTCCGATCTCCGATATGTGAGCATGTAATCCTTTGTTCTCTGTAAGTACCGCATGACCCTTTTGGCTGCCTTCCAATAGTCCATTCCCGGATTGCTGAGATATCTGCCCAGCATCCCAACAATGTATGCTATATCAGGTCGTGTACATACCTGAGCATACATCAGACTCCCTACAGCCGAAGCATAAGGTGTCTTCTCCATTTCCATGGTTTCAAAACTATTCTTTGGGCATTGTTTGAGACTAAACTTGTCTCCCTTAGCAACAGGGGTGTCGCCTGGTTTACAATCCTGCATGCCAAATCTTTTAAGAACCTTATTGATATAGCCTTTTTGTGACAGACCGAGAACACCTTTGGAGCGATCTCGATGTATCTGAATTCCTAATACAAAAGAGGCATAACCAAGATCTTTCATTTCAAATTTCTTTGAAAGAAATTTCTTAGTTTCGCGCAATAATCCTATATCGTTACTGGCAAGCAGTATGTCATCGACATATAAAACCAGAAAAATATGTTTGCTCCCACTGAACTTATGGTATATACAGTCATCAACAATATTTGGTTCATAACCAAAAGATGTAATGACCTCATGAAACTTGTGATACCATTGACGGGAAGCTTGCTTGAGCCCATAGATGGATTTCTTTAATTTGCAAACTGTTTTCTTTGAGTCTCCTGAAATAAAGTTTTCAGGTTGCACCATATAAATTAATTCCTCAATGTCACCATTGAGAAACGATGTCTTAACATCCATCTGATGAAGTTCAAGATCAAAATGTGCTACTAGTGCCATTATTGTCCTGAAAGAGTCTTTCGATGAAACTGGAGAGAAAGTCTCTTTATAATCAATGCCTTCCTTTTGAGTGTAGCCCTTTGCGACAAGGCGAGCTTTAAACTTAATGGCATTGCCCTCTGAATCCCTCTTGGTTTTAAATATCCATTTGCAACCAATTGGTTTAACACCTTCGGGCAATAAAACAAGCTCCCAAACGCTGTTATCGCTCATCCAACCGCTTCTGCAGTTTCTACCTCCCTAGCTCCATCAACCATCAAAAATAACCTTGAGGCCCCCAAGACCACAACTAAAAACAAAAATATAACCCATAGCCTTATTCAATCTTTTACCAATCTTCAAAACACCTCAAAAAACATTAAAACACCAAGATAACATCTAAGTCAAGCCTAAGATTTGAAAGATCTTCCTAATTTTCTTTTGATCAAAACCCCAACCAAAGCACGTCCGAATATCTTGAAACTTTGCACGCACATCCCAATTGATAGAACGAAACTATTGTGACTCTCAACATTCTATTCCGACCCATATATCAAAATATCACCTATCAATCGAAAATCGCAAAATACCTACTTAGCCAATTCAAGCCTAAATCTATTTCGAACCTCAAAAATCCATTCTGATAACGCTCATATGTCCCAGATCACCTACCGATGCTATTCTAACCATCAAAACTCACATCCAAGCCCCCTAACACATAATTCAACATCCTATTGACTTTTCCAATTAAGCTTCCTAAAAAAAGATTAAGTGTCTCAAACCTAACCAAGTCCTTTTCGAACCTCAGCCAACCAACGCGATCATATGTAGAACTGATAAACAATGCAATAAGAAGTAGAAATGGAGAAAACATAGCGGTAACTTATGAGACGGTTGGTCGAGTCATCACAATAAGGAGCGTACTGACTACCAGGAGACTAATAGTTCGAGAATATGTTAAAATTATTTATTGCATTAGATGTATAGATTGAAAGAATTATTCAATTTTACACTAGACGCCTGGACTATCCCAGGAGTATAAAATTTAATAACTTCTTTTCTATCCTGATGGTTGAACTAAACTATACTAATAGGATCGACCTGACTACTAGGGGACTATTTGACATAGAGCTATTTAAGGAAATTGTATGAGCATACAATTGGTAAGGGTACCTACCTTTAAAATATATGTGAGAAATGACTTGACTTCCAAAGGGCTCATACATATTGTTAAGGATTCCTTTACTCCACTAACAAAAATAAAGATTTCATAAACTATAATGAGGGCAAAGAGTTTTAAATGATTAGTAGAAATATCATTTAGATAAAAGTACATGTCTTTATGATATATGCAAATATGTTCTTAGTACATTATTCTTCTACTGATTCTTGTGAGTAAATTGAATATTTCATGTTATTCGGTCATTAAGGAGTGTTGCTAGCTTCAGTATATTTGCTTTGGCTTCACTAATCAAAGAGAGCAATATGGAAGTCATCGTTGTAGTAGAAGAAAGAAAAACCGAAGGAGGAGGTGAAAGGGGCTGAAGTTTTTTAAAATGTTGGTACAAATTAAAAGTTTTTTTTAAAAAAAGCTGAAGTTTTGCATGATTGCCTTTGCTACTTCAGCCCCATATGCTGAAGTTATGCGAAAAAGCGGGTATGCTTGTAATTTTTTTGTAGGAGCCACCCTTGATTAGTATATTGGTGTGGTCAATTTACTACTATTTTAGTATTGAACCTATGGGGTCGCACACTAACGAGTATTCTGATCTTTGCTAAAGGACTAATTACTTTATTATTTGTTAATTAAATTAAAAAATTTAATTAGTCAAATAAATTTAGTTAGTTAGTCCAAATGAAATATTGTTATATTCTTTGTTAGGGCAGAGGATATAATTAATATCGTCAACAAATTGAAATTTTCTACTTGGAATAGAAAAATTAATATTTATCTCTTGGTTGACATATATATATATATGTATGTATATACACACACCCACACAAAAGGATAATGTTTATTTTATATAAGATTTGTGGGGCATTTACATCTATACCCGCTTTTAGTGTCACGTTTTAACTTTTGCTTGTTTTACAAAATATAATTACATGCTTACTCGCTTTTTCGAATAACTTCAGCATACGGGGCTGAAATAGCAAAGGCAATCATGCAAAACTTTAGCATTCTAATAACTGGGCCTAACGTTGAAGTTTTTATTTTGTAACTAGTGTACTTCAGCTCTAGAGCTGATGTTTTTGTTTTGTAACTCGCGAACTTTAGCTCTACAGCTGAAATTTTGGTTTTATTTTGTTACTGGTAAACTTCAGCTCTTTTATTTTGTAACTGGGGAACTTCAGCTCTAGAGGTGAAGTCTTTGTCTTTGTGACTTGGGAACTTAAGCTGTAGAGCTGAAGCTTTTGTTCTATGTTTGATTAACTTCGACATGTTTTATGCTCTCATATTTTTTGCTTTCTGATCCAAACTCTTCTTTCTTTTGTCCAATATGTGTGCAGTATACAAGACATCATAGTTTTCACTCACGTTTAAGTTTGTCAATGCATTGGACTAATAAGCAATATATCTTGTATGTAATGAGACAAGGTACTTCCATTAAGTTTGGAAATATTGTACCTTATCATTAACTCAATGTCCACAACCATCACCTACATCTCCTCTATACTGTTCTGCATCGTTGTAAAAAGAGACGACATAATATATTTAATAATACTACCGGCTTGATATATGCCACTTTAGTTTGTTTCATCGAAATTTATAAATACAAAATTGAAATTTCAAAGAACTTTTATTTTCTCTTGGATTAAGGTTTTTAATGTTATAATAATCCAAGTGGAAGTCATCGGTATATTTGCTTTAGCTTCACTAATCAAAGAGAGTAATGTGGTAGTCATCGTTGTAGTAGAAGAAAGAAAAAAAACGAAGGAGAAGGTGAAAGGGACTGAAATTGTTTAAAAAGTTGGTACAAATTAAAAGTTTTTAAAAAAAATGTATAATTTAAATGGAAACGACCAAATAAAACGCCCTATATAATTTTTTTATCAGAGTTGTTGTATAAAATATTAATATAGGTTTCTGAGTAAATCCAATATTGAATTGGACTGACGAGAAGTCCATAAGGACGTGTGGCTACTCCAGATCCATTGAGAATGGGATTAGTATTTCTTCGTATAAAATATTAATTAGTACTTATAATCCAATTTAGAATTTGATCTAATGGGAAGTCTCAGCAGTCACGATGCCAATTGGAACGGGAAAACAAAATTTCATTGAAACTTTCCATAAAGTTTATATTTGGAATTAACTTTCTCCTTAAATAAATCATTACCTTATCCAAATAGGAAAATAGTTTATAGGTGATGTTATATAAAGGGTGATGAAGAAAATTTACCTTATTATTAATATTTGAGAAGAAAATCAATTTGTAAAAGTGACAGTGCAATACAAAGTCAAGAGAGAAAATACAATTACAAGAAAAATGTTTCTTGTTCTTCTAACATTGAATTGAGATTTTTAAGAAAAATTTCAACGCAATATTTTTCGTTTAATTTGTTTACGAGTTTTGTTGATCAAAGAGTTGATAGCAAAAATCGGTCTCGGTGTGAATACGTATAGAGTCTTTGCACTATCGAAAAATTTGAAACGAGACTTTCTTTACTAGGTACGTCTTAGATCCGATCTTTGACATGTAAAATAAATATTAAACACGAAAAGTTCTGCCTCAAATTATTATTATCTGCCGCTGCGTGTTACATCTATATGCAATCCTTAACTTTTTCACTCTAATAACATTCAAAAGATGGAGCAAACGCCTGTCAAGATGATTTAGATTTGAGAAGTCAAAATTCATAATCAAGGTTGATTTTCACCAACAAAGTAAATTTAAAAACTGTTACACTTTTGGTAATTGACACACGCCATTATTATCTTCAGAAACTGAACAACCAAAAGAAAACGGATACATTTATTTCTTGGCCAACCCCATCACCATTTGTGTTTTGGGGGAAGATAATCAGGCTTCTGATGTAAAGTTGAAGTTGGCACATGTTGTTTGACCATACAAGAGCGAAGAAGTAAAACCCAACCTTTTGTTAGCAATATCAAATTGCAAAAGGTTGTCTTCAATTTGATATGCTCCAATAACTATTGAAGTGGTGGGTTCGAATTCAATTCCTCCATCCACAAATCCAAGACATAGAACCTCATTATTCACAGCCACCATTGAATTGGCACCCCAAATAGTCCAAGATTTTGCATCTTTACTGCTTCCCAAAACCAGTTCAATTGGTGGAACACCAGGACCAACACGAGTACTTCCCAAACTCGTTCTATTATAACATACTTTAAAAGGAGCCACAGGTTTTACTCTTGGAACCTTAGCAAGCGATTTTACAAATGCCTTTGTCAAAGCATTATAAATCGAAGACTCTAATTTCATGTAAGGCTCAACGGTACTAATTTTGGTTCCACCTTTGCCATCTTTGGTTATGGTCAACAATGTAGTGTTTATTGGCACGACATTACCATTTATTTTAATTGATGTCACTCCAATAAAATAGTCGGTAGAAGGCTCCCCGTCGAAATACGCACCTGATGTACTAACAGGGTTTTGCAGAAGTGGAGTGTAAACAAGTCTTTTGGAGACATCCATTCCAGGAAGAAAAACATAAGGACTATCACCAAAGAAGATAACTGCACGAGAAGTTGTGGAAGAACTCAAACAAATGGCGAATTTTCGAGGTACACGAAAAGCATTAGACAATTGAGTAGGAAATCCAACGAAACCATTGCCAAGTCCAATAATCCCTTTAACACCATTAGCTAGTCCCTCAAGAAGAGACTTAGGAGCACAATCAAAAACTACTCCAGGCTTTGATATAAAGTTACCAGGATTTGAGCCATCAGTTGATTGAAGTGAAACAATATCTTCAGCAAGCTCACCACCAGTGCTAGTGCGAATAAAGGGGTTATAAGGAATATGCGAACAAGTATTATTGTTGCATCCTGGTGAAGGTGGATCTAAACATGATTCAACACACGCACCAGATAATGAACGTTTACAAGGAATAGAACCACAAGGGACAGGTTTGTAAGTTGAGCTAACGTAGCCATCTTCACAGTCAACCCACATGAATCGTTGACCAAGATCTACGGTTAATTTGACAGGGACAAGAGGTGTTCTTTGGCCAATGACTGTCACGTATTGTTTAGTAGCTGCATCTTTGGTTACTGGAAGAAGAAAAGCTCGAGGTCGTGGAGTAGTTTTGGCTGTGGAGAGGGAAGATAAGAGAAGCAAAGAAAGAAACAAAGATAGAGTATTAATTGTGGAAACCATTAGTATTGAAAATAGAGAACGAGTGAGTAAAATTGAAGAGCTACTATCTTTATTTATAATGATGTAAAGCTTCTTTAATTAAGTTTGATTTATGATAGATAACTATTTTAGTTGCGAAGGGGCAAGACGAAAGCTGAAGGAATGCAGAAATAATGTTATTAAATTATTTTGTTCGAGTATACAACTTGCGGTGTAAAATTTCAACGAATGATGGACATTGACTATATATTAGATATCGCTGCCAGATCTATTTCGTCTAAAGGAAGAAAGAAAAGGAATGGTGGAAGCATTATTCTATATATTCTGTCAAAATGAAGAGGAAAAAAAGGCATTATCCTGTAAAATTGATTGAGATTAGTGCGGAAACGCAATTGATGGGACTTGGGTTGCGAGTTGTATATTAACTTTATATGTATATACGATATCTTTTTAATCTTATACAAAATCATTTAGAAAATAGAAATAGATAGTGGTAGAATAATTATATTTTCCAAATTACCTAGATTAAAATGAGCGTAAAAAATATGAAAGGACGTACATACATCAAGAAAAAGGAAATATCTAATGGTTGCTTGGCTTACTTCCTCAGTTCCAAAAAGAGGGCGGCGTGATTTAGAGTACTTTGCGTTGGGATATATTATTAATTGTGAATTTAGTTTAGATAAAATATTTTTTATGATAATATTATTTATTAAATTTTAATAAATTATATATTAGTTTGTGTCCTTTGCTTATATAGAAGATGATTTAGTGTATGAAGATTAATTTATAGAGAGAAGATTAAATTATTGGTTCTTATAAGGATAAAGTTTGAGTTCACAATCTAATGATGTAATTGGACAAATCATTACGAATGATTGTAGCACAAGAGTAAATATAATTTATCTTAATTATGGGAATGGTTTAATTCCAACTTCTTGTGCTAGTACAGTTTGTATGTATTGAACGGACCAAGTAGAGATACGTACTTTATACTGACTTAATAAAATAAATTATCTAGCCATTAAATATACTTATACTCTTAATCTTGATATAATTATTATTAGCTGCGTAAAATATTATTGTTTTGATTTATTAAAAGACGAGATTCTTTCGTGGGTCAATATGCCCGGTAAATTGGATAATAATAATGTACATTGGCGAAGTAATAGTTGGTTGATAGAATCCATGTCTCGGTGATTGATGATACGCCTTTATGAAAGCTTATAAGTTTTCATGTGTAAATCGGCCGATGGATTTTATATCCGACACATGAAATAAGTTAAGCAAAAGTCTAAAGAAAATAATTAATAAATTAAATCGTCAGTAATTTAATTTAATTGATTAGTATCTGAATCTTAACTTCGGAAATTAATAAGATTTAATGATTAAATTTCGAAATTGAATAAGGATTGCAATTACGAAATTTTAGTGGAATAATTCATAATTAATTATGGTAGATATTAATTCTGAAAATTACAAATTAATTCCATAATTGGAAGCCTTGTTAGTTAAATTATGTGGTCCCTATTGTGCCTAAATAATAGAAAATAAAAGAATAATTTTTCTCGTGGAAATAAAAACCCAACAGATTTTGGAAAAGAGTCTTAACCCTTAAAACTTGTGCTATAAATATATAAGGTTTCCACCCAGAGGGGGAGTACATGGTGGCTGAAATTTTCAGCCATATTTTTTGTAGAAATTTTGCCCACACAAAATTTCTATTTAAGAATATTATTTTGGTAACACGGTAGAAGACCATGGAACGTGCGAAAATCATGATCGTGCGGGGTGGTAGAGAATTCATTGAGTTGCAATGCAATTGGAGGCTCGTGTGATAACAGAGTTTTGTTCACGCTTCAAGAGGCAACCCGTGAAATCTCGTTTATGCTAGTTGTCTAGATTACATGTGATTTTGATACTGGGATTGCTTCCGCTGCTAATTATAATTCATCAGTTGGTATTAGAGACCACATACATCTAATTAGATAACTAGTTTTCTCATGAAACAAGAATATCATATTTATGTGCGTTTTTTTTAATTATATGTATATGTTATTTTCTGAAAACTACACTGTTGTTTTGTGAATTGACTATGCAAAAATTTTGAATTATTCTTGTAATAATGAGATACATGTTTGCTTATTGATATTCTATTGTGATGATCTAGATTTCTTAGGTAAACCAAAGAAAAAACACAAAACCTGATTTTGACCGAATTGCTGGAATTTTCGGAGGTCAACAAACTTTAACTCCGATTTAGCTGAAATTTGATGGGTCCATCGGAAACAACGTGGTCAGAAAAACTCATTGCTTTTACGTGAATCATGGTTTTTTTCGGTGTTTTGAGGCCGTTTGGGCTATGTTTTGGACTTTTTCTATTTTTTGGAAATTATCTTTTAATAATTTTGATTGATTTTTAATTCAATGGTGGTGGGGTGACTCCGCAAGGTCTCCATGATTAGATATTGGTGATACAATAGGTTTATACGTTGCCTATTAGTAAGTAAACGTGTTGTTGTATTAAATTCAATAATAGAGGTGTAGGATTTTATTGACTAGGTCATACAAGTTATAATTGATATTGTGTCACGATATAATTATTTTGTAAGAAAGTGAAATCCTCTAATTGATATCCTGGATGACTAATTATTGGAGCGCTTGGCATATTTGTGTATAAGAATTTTCTCAAATTTTTATTTGTATTTTCATGCCCTACGTGATTACTAATCTTGGATTTTCGATGAAAAATTTTATTCTCTGGTTGGAGGTTGTAATTAAATGAAATATGATGATATTTTGTATGAGTTTTATATTATTCGCATATCTTTTAAGATGTGGTTCATAATCTGCCATAAAATAATTGTATGAGCTACATGTATCTTCACTTGTAAATTAAAAATTTTGTGAGTAATAAATAGTTACCACTAAAGTGGTTTGTTTATTTAAATTCATAAAAAATTCTTAATAAATTTGTACATGTGAAGTTGTGTCTATTCATGGATTGAGTATTATGATTAATAAGTAGGATCCACTAAATACTCTATTTTTTTGATCCATGAAAATCTGCTTAATGTACCATGTGAAAATTATCTTTGATAAATCTATATTAGTGGTGGAGGTTCCAAACTAGAAAAAAAGTTTTATCTTTGGGTACTAGTGAGACCAACTCCACCCATGAGAAGAGATAATGAGGTTTTCACCGAACGGAAGAAATATAATATCTTAGGTTCTTGTGTATTTAAAAAATGGATAATTTATTGTAAAAGGAGATATTGTGTATCCTAGAAATAAGAAGAACATAATATATGCCTTGAGCTCGTAGTATAATTATAAGCAGAGTGGAAATCAGTGTCATATTTATTTTAATCCATGAAACTGCTTAAAACGGTTATTCTCTGAGTTTGGTTATAGGTTGATGGTCATGAATTTGACGAACTCCGATTGACCTGAAACTTGGAAGGTTCATCGAAAACAATCTAGCCAGAAAAACTCACTAATATGCAGTGAATCATGTTATTTATTGGCATTTTGATGTCCTTTAGATGGGTTTCAAGCAGTTTCTTACATGGCGAGTTAAATAAGATTTAATGATTGAATTTCGAAATTGAATAACGAGTACAATTAGGAATTTTTAGTGGAGTAATTCATAATTAGTTATGATAGATATTAATTTCGAAAATTATAAATTAATTCCATAATTGAAAGTCTTTTTAATTAAATTATGTGGTCCCTACTGTGCCTAAATAATAGGAAATAAAGGAATCATTTTTCTGGTGGAATAAAAAATCCAACAGGTTTTAGAAAATGGTCTTAACCCTGAAACTTGTGCAATAAATATATAAGGTATTTCACCTGGAGGGGGGAGGGGGTACATGGTGGCTGAAATTTTCAGCCATATTTTCATAGAAATTTCGCCCAACGAAACTGTTATTTTCGGATATTATTTGGGTAACGCAGTAGAAGACCGTGGAACGTTCAGAGATCGTGATCGTTCGGGTAATGGAGAATTCATTGAGTTGCTATGCAATTGGAGGCTCACGTGATAGCGGAGTTTTATTCACACTTCAAGAAGTAACCTGTAAAATCTCGTTTATGTTAGTTGTCTAGACTATATGTGATTTTGATGTTGGGATTGCTTCTGTTGCTGATTATAATCCATCACTTGAGAGTATCATCTAATTTTTGGTATTAAATTCGTTTCTTTATTTTCAAAAAAATAATTTATAAGTAAACTATAAATAAAAGTTTCATATATGTTAAACGTATTTTTTTAAAAGACACAAAAATTTGATTCACATAATATTGCATCAACTTTTTTGGTGGATGGAAAAAGTACGTAAGAACTCAATAGAGAGTACCTCTATTGTGTACACGAGAAAGAAGCAGTTGAAATAATGCTGTTGATCGTTTACAAAGTAGCAAATACGAACCATAAATTGTGCTTTTTCCATTAACCCTAGTTTATAATTATAGCAGAAGAAAAAGAAAGGAAAACATATTGATTTTCCTCTTAGTTTTTAAATTATTCTTCTAATTTTTCTACTTTTTCTTTGTACCCCGGAAAACCTCTAGAACGTAACACGGATCGTGAGACTTCCCACATGGGCCACGACTGAAGCATAGTTCTACTTACACGGTGTTGTTTACGGTGAATATAGAACTATTGGAATTTTCATTAATTTATCTCTTAGGTTTTTTATTCAAATTTTGAAATTGATTTTTTTTTTCTGTGCAGAGAGTTCTTTACCCTATTAATTGATCTATTCGATGTAAACTCGAGCGCCCATTTTCTTAAACAGGAAAAATATTTTTTTTATATAAAAAACCCCTTCCTTCAATATCAAAATTGGATCGATCATATCAAATCATGAGTGAATAGTAAAAAAATGTATATACTTGTTATATCTAAAATACTTGAATGATCAAAACATCGAATTACTATATGTGTCTTGGTGGTGATTACTTTTACTATATATGTCTTGATGGTGATTACTTTTGGGTACTCCTCTTCTTATTCGATTGATCCAGACAACTATTGACTTCATGCTGACTTGTGATTCGGATTCAAACAGAGACTAAAGCACAACCAGAGTGGAAAGAGACAGGGAAGGAAAGAGACAAGCAATATATTTCATTAAATTAGATGTCACTTGTAATATTTTGATAATTGCTATGATCTTAATTAGAACATTAAGTAGGTGAAAAACGTTAAAACAGTCGCAACTAACCACTAAACAACAGACAATCTTTAGAAGACAGCATTCAATCCTTGTAATTTTGCATTTTGATATCCTTATTTTATTAATACTTTTGCAGTTTACGAGAAAAAATGGTGGACCATGTTGGGCTGTGCTTCATAATTTACAATGATGAATTCTTATTTTATGATGTAATTATAGCAAGCTCACGTTGTTATAACGCCTAAAATATAACTCTTGACTAATTCTCGTATTCCAAACATTAAAGAAAAAAAGAAGTATAATTAGGGCACAGGAATGGAATCCCTATTGCATGCATGGTTCTCAGTTGGCATATTATCATAATTTATTTCAATTTATCTTAAAATAATGTTTTACAACTTGGTTGATTATAATTACTTAAAGTGTAGTGACCTCGATGTTAGGTGTTTGTCCGAATTTTTTTATTATAATTTGATTTTTTTATTTGTTGAAGGAAAAGGGCAATATAATTACCTTAATTAGATTTTCCTTTTTGTATAAGAAAATTATAAATCTCTCATATTTGGCTAGTCCTTTTTTTTTGTAGGAAATGATTTAGACTTTCATACATTAAGGATCCTCCCTTCTCATTCAGTAGCATACACAATGTAGCCATATGAGTTTGAGAGTAGTGTTTAGGGGGAGAACATTACGGGACAAATTTTAGTATGTCACTTGTGTGTTTGTCTCTTTATGAGGCTGTTCTCTCGATGTTTTGTACTCTCCCTTTATAATGGATTTCTCATCTCCATTGTGGGCGTAGGTCAGTTCACCGAACCACGTTAAATGTTTGTGTTACTTTTAGTATATTTCTCTTTTGTTGTTGGATTTATCGTCGCTCAAGGTTTACATTACTAGCTTCCGCATGATACCTAATATTTTTGTCCTAACAAGTGGTACCAGAGCGAGGTTCAAGACAGGTTCATCTTAGCGGGTTTAGTTCTAGCCGCAACATATTTAATGATAATCGTGATATTTGTCAGAGAAATTTGACCGTTGTGCTAAGCACGTTGAGACAAACTTTGTGGTGGAGATTTGGAGATGTAACCGGTTGGAGGCTATATAAAGAAGGTGGAACAAGTTTATTTTGTGAGAAAATTCAGGCCAAGAGGGAGAATTGTTAGATGTTTGTATAGATTTTCTTACCATAATTTGGTTTTCCTATTTGTTCTAAGAAAATGGCAATATAATTACCTTAATTGGGTTTTCATTTTTGTAGAAGAAAATTATAAATCACCCATATTTGGCTCGTCCTTTTTCTAGTAGGTAAAGATTTAGACTTCTATAAATTGAGGATCCTTTCTTCTCATTCAGTAGCATCCACAATATAGCCATATGGGTAGTGTTTAGGGGGAGAACTTTACGGGACAAGTGTAAGTGTGTCACTTGTGTGTTTGCCTCTTTGTGAGGTTGTTCTCTCGATGTTTTGTACTCTCCTTTTATATAGTGAATTGTTCATCTCCGCTGTGGATGTAGGTCAGTTGACCGAACCATGTTAAATGTTTGTGTTTCTTTTGGTATATTTCTCTTTTGATTGGATTTATCGTCGATCAAGATTTGTGTTACTAACTTTCGCATGACACCTGATTTTCCGATCCTAGCACTCGAATCTCCATAGTAGAAATTAAGTCGTCTAGAGATTACTATTCGAACTTTTATATCAATATTCATCTTCTATGTCACATAGAACAAAAACGAAGATCGAATAAAAATTTACGTTCAAAATTTTCTTCTCAGATTTTTTTTCTCGGGTTCAATTTGCATTTTCACTGTATAACAGAATATGAATGCCCTATTCATAAATGAAAAAGGTAGCGCGTTTTAACATAGTGTTTACATGAAACTAATATATATTATGTACAGTGAGTGTTTGCAGGAACATGAATAATTTAACTGTGAGAGTCACAAATCAAACTGCGAATACATTTTAACTAAGATTAGCCAATCAAATAATTTAAAAGATACAGGTCGACTCTTTGGATTATACTAATTTAGTGCGAGATCTAATTTTTCTTCCTGTGTTGAGTATAGGGATGAGGGAATCAACCATATGCACGCACGCACGCACGCAAGCAAATATAAAAGTCTTTTCTTTTTATTACTTTCTAAATAAATTTTTAAATAGAATGTCTTCGTTTTATGTATCGAATGAATCGGAACTGCTAATTTTTCGCAGCATTTGTCCAACTTTAACAAGATGATAAGCATTATTACAAAAGCATAGAGAAGATTAAGAAGTACAGAAATATAAATTATTTTTGTTGTTGTAGTTGCTCAGGATCTAAATTTTTCTCTATTATATGTTTATATATTAATAGTTACCTCTGCATCATTTCTGATAATCACCAAACCACGTTTTTTATAAAAAGAAATGTATATAATATATATATATATATATATATATATATATATATATATATATATATATATATATATATATATATATATATATATATATATATATATATATATAAAACGCTAAATAGGGAGGTTGTCTCCTCCCTACAGATGTTGTTTATACATGCATTACTTTTGCCAATCATTAGGCCATCTATGGCACTAATATTTCCTAGAGCAGCTAGAGTTTCGCATTGTTTTGTACTACACGATCTTACATAAACATAGTCCTCCATATCTCTTTCATAGAGACCGATTACAAAATTAGGAGGCTTACAAAAATACGTAGTTTATCAAAGGTCTTGTTTCTTAGAGCTTCATTTGCCAAAGTGTGAGCCTCGCTATTTTCTTGTTTGAAGCTATGCATGAATGATATCCTCCCCTGCTTGGTTCCCTCCTCCACTAATGATCTGCATTCGAAGGAAAGTTTGTCGTTAGTAAGGGTGTTATCGTATTTTATGTTTAATATATCCGTTGCATCGGTTTCCACTTCCACAGGGAGGAGATCTTCCTTGATTATTAATTGAAGACTGTGGCGTAGAGCCATAAGTTCGGTTTTTAATGATGATGTTGCAAGAATGTTCATCGATGATCCTACACACCAGCGTCCTTTTGGGTCACGTATTGCAGTTCCAATGCCACCTTCCATGATTTTTATGTCGAAGGCACCATCAATGTTCGCTTTGTACCACCCTAAGGGTGGTTTCATCCACTTTACTTGTAATAATATAGTCCTCTTCACTATCACTTTTTTATTAGTGTAGAAGTAATTTTCATTTGTGTAAGCAAAATTTTTATAATGTTCATAGGGTTGGTATTATTATTAATATTGTTTTGATTCCTGTTGTTCCAAATTACCCATATTATAAAGGGAAGTAATTTGTGCCAATGAAGATATTTAGGGCTTATTTTTGGTTGGGCGTTCAAGAGAAAGTCCATCCAAAGTTTATTGCTAGGGTTGTCAACAGTGTTGATACCAAAGTTGTGCCAAAGGTGTTTGGCTATATGGCATACCCAAAAAATGTGGCGAATAGTTTCCTGGTTATTTTTACAAATTGGGCATAAAGGATCAATGTTTATACCAATTTTTGATAAAAAGCTTCTGGTGGGAAGGCGTCCATTGTATATTTTCCAAAGTAGGAATTTTATTTTGTTAGGACATTGGAGTTTCCATAGCCAGATGCTATTTAAGGAATTATTGTTGTTATTATCAATTAGTTCGCATGGTGAAGAGGTGGTAAACAGTTCATTTGAGGTGAGACTCCAACATATATTACTTAGGACAACTGAGTTTTCATTATTACAGGGAATGGAATTGATACAATTCTTTAAAGGGGTTGGTAGTTCAAAGGAGATTATTTCTAAGCATCAAGTGTTATTATCCCTAATATTTTTGATTTGTAGTTTATCCTCTCCTTTTGGAAGAGGCCCCTATATACTGCTTCTAAGGTTCTTATAATTAGGGATCCAATTTGTGTCCCAAATGTTGTGACATGAGTTGTTATGAATTGGCAATCTAATGCCTTTTTAGAGATAGTCCATCCTTCCAAAAGATTTTTCCAAGTGATTGAAGAGCCAATTATTTTCTTTATCCTCCCATAAATACTAATTAGTACCTTTGCCCATAGGGAGTGAGTATTGTTGAGGATTCTCCAAGCTAGGCCTGTGATTAGGGCTTGGTTTTTTTGGTAGGCTTTTCTTATACTTAACCCCCATTTGGAAACTTCCTTACTGACAATGTCCGAGTTAATAAGGTGTAGTTTCTTTTGGTCCTGGGTAGCACCCCATAAGAAATTCCTTTGGATTTTGTCGATTTCTTTTAAAGTTTTTTTAGGAAGAAAGGATGTTTGGATAAGGTGATTTGGAAGAGTGTTAAGGGTAGACTTTATCAGCGTACATCTACCAGCCATACTAATCAATTTAGCATTCCAGTTGTTGAGTTTAGTTCTCATTTTATCAAGAAGAGGAAGGTATTTTGTATGCCTTGGGATGACATTTAGCATGGGAAAGACTAAGTAGTTCCCAAAGCTAGTACTTGATGTTTTTCCCAGTGTATTTGTTAAAAGAGTCTTTGTGTCATCAGAACAATTTTTCGACACTATTAATTTAGATTTAGCTTTGTTAACTCTTAGGCCAGAAAACTAACTAAAATTTTCTAGGCATTGATTAATGCTGGTGATGATCTTATAGTTTGTTTCTCCCATAAGAGTTATATCATCCGCGAAAAAAAGGTGGGATATACTAGGTGACAAGGAATTAAGTCTAAGAGGAGTCTAGTTCTTGATATCCACCTCATGCTTAATATTGTTATATAACATATTCATATAGAATAAAAAGGTAAGGGGATAGGGGGTCACCTTGCCTGATTTCTCGAGAAGGGGTAAATTCTTCAGTTTTATTTCCATTCACAAGAATTGAGAATGAGCTAGTTGTAACAGTGTTCATTATGAGATTTGTAATATTTTTATGAAAATTATAGTGCCTGAGCGTTCGATAGATATAGGACAATTCGAGCTTATCGAATACTTTCTCTAGATCAAGCTTTAGGATCATTTTTCCTTTTCCCTTACATTTGTTGAAATATCTTTTCTCTTTCCTCCTTTCTATGTTTCTTTTTTTTTTTTTTCGTTTCTTTGAGTCGCATCCATTTTCCCTTGCCCCTGTTTTCAATTTGCCAAATCTTTTTCTAACCCTTGTGACTTATGTCATATTAATGGGCTAAGCCCGCTTAATTCTTTCTTCTTCTCTTTTTATTTATTGGTTTTTCTTTTATTTTGTTTCATTGTTTTTTGTAGTAGTTTCTTATTTTTATTATTATTTACTAATGACCAAGACATCCTTACTTAAAATATAGGGTATTACATCCTCCCTACCTATAAAATTTAGTCTCCGAATATAACTTAAGTACATACCTGTACTTTAAAACAGATGGGGATAATTTGCTTGCATATCTTTTTTTAGTGCCCAATTAGCTTCTTCTACTGTATGATTTTTCCATAATACTTTCACGAACACGATTTCTTTTGACCGTAGTTTTCTTATTTGTATATCAACAATAGCCATTGGCTCCTCCTCATAAGACAACTTCTCATCTAGTGGTATAGTCGGTACTTCAATCACCTGAGATGAGTCTGATATACATTTTCTTAGCATTGAGACCTGAAACACTGGATGAATAAAGGACAACTCAGGAGGAAGTGCCAAACGATAAGCCACCGCTCCCACTTGGTCTAATATCTCATACGGTCCTATAAACTTGGGTCTCAACTTGCCCTTTTTTCCAAACCGCATCACACCTTTCATAAGGGAGACTTGTAGGAACACTTTGTCCTAATTGTGGACACTAAATCTCTTATTCTCTTATCAACATAAGACTTTTTTCTACTTTGAGTTGCAAGCAATCTTTGTCTGATCAACTGGACGTTGTCCATAACTTCTTGCACTAGGTCGGGTCCCAATAAGTTAGTCTCACCAGCTTCAAACCATCCGATAGGAGAAAGACATCTTCTACCATATAATTCTTCATACGGTGCCATTTGAATACTAGACTTGAAGCTATTGTTGTAAGCAAATTAAGCTAACGGTAAATAAGTATCCCAACTACCTCCAAAGTCAAGAATGCAAGCTCTCAACATATCCTCCATGATCTGAATAATACCTTTAGACTGCCCGTCTGTCTGTGGATGACATGCAGTACTAAGATCTGCTCGTGTGCCTAATGCTTTTTGAAAAGATTTCCAAAAGCACGAAGTGAATTGTAATCCTGTATCTGAGATGATGGATATTGCAACTCCGTGAAGTTGGACAATTTCGTTCACAAATATCTGTGCATACCTAACTCCACCATATGTATTCTTCACCGGCAAAAAGTGTGATGATTTTGTAAGTCGATCTACAATCAGCCATACCGAGTCATAACCTCTAAGGGTTCGTGGTAGTTCGGTGACAAAATCCATAGTAATTCTTTCCCGTTTCCACTCTAGAATCTCAATTTGTTGTAGTAGTCCTACGGGTCACTGGTGCTCAGCCTTGACCTGCTAACAAGTCAAACAACTAGAAACAAAGTTAGCAACATCTTTCTTCATACCTTCGCACCAATAAAAATACTTCAGGTCATTGTACATTTTTGTGGATCCAGGATATATAGTGTATTTAGTGTTGTGAGCTTCGTTAAGAATAGCATGTCTCAACCCATCTACGTCTGCTACACATAGCCTGTCACCCATTCGAAGAACACCATCACTTTCAACAATCATATCCTGGCTTTTACCAGCTAAGCCCACAACCCTATATTTGCATAATCGTTCATCCTCATATTGGGAGGCCTTAATGCGCTCAACTAATGAAGACTTAGCCTGAGCACAAGCCAACAATACCTCTGAATTTCCTACACTAAATCTGATACCTGCATCTGTGTCTGAATATCTTTGGCCAAAAAGTCTCTTTGCATGGGCTATATGTGCCAAACTCCCCATAGATTTTCTACTCAATGCATCAGCCACCATATTGGCTTTTCTAGGCTGATGTAAAATAGAACAAGCATTGTCTTTGAGTAGTTCCATCCACCGACACTGCCGAAGATTCAAGTCTCTCTGCTGAAAGATATACTTCAGACTTTTATGGCCGATATAAATCTCACTAGTTTTGCTGTATAGATAATGCCTCCAAATTTTTAGATCAAATATCACTACAGCCATCTCCAAATCATGTGCAGGATAGTTTTGCTCATGCCTTTTCAATTGTCTCGAAGCACAAGCAATAACACAACCATTTTGCATGAGAACACATCCTAATCCTACCCTCGAGGCGTCATAGAATAATGTAAATTCTCCAGAACCTGATGATAAGGCTAATATTGGTGTAGTTATCAGATACTTTTTGAGTTTCTGAAAGCTTTTCTCACATTCCACCGTCCACTGAAACTTTGCATATTTCAGTGTTAGTTTTGGTTGGCACTTCTATTCTGGAGAAATCCTTCACAAAATGCCTGTAATAGTCTGCTCAGCCTAAAAAGCTACGAATCTATATAGGAGAAGTAGGTTTGGGCCATTTCTGCACAGCTTAGGTCATCTTACGATCTACCATAATTCCATCCTTGGATACAACATGCCCCAAAAAGGCTACCGAGTCTAGCCAAAATTCACACTTTGAGAACTTAGCATAAAACCGCTGTTCTCGCAATGTCTGCAACACATTCCTAAGATAATTCTCGTGTTCTCCTTGGCTATGAGAATTATCAGGATATAATCAATAAATACTATTACAAATCTATATAGAAACGGCTTGAACACCTTATTCATTAAATCCATGAATGCAGCTAGAGCATTTGTCAGTCCGAAAGGCATCACAAGAAACTCATAGTGGCTGTATCGACTCCTGAAAGCAGTCTTAGAAATATCTTCATCTTTAATTCTAAGTTGATGATAACTAGAAAGAGGTCAATCTTTGAAAAGTGGCCAGCTCCTTGTAACTGATCAAACATGTCATCTATACGAGGCAAAGGATATTTATTGCGTATTGTTATCTTGTTCAACTGCTTGTAGTTAATGCACATTCTCGGGGATCCATCTTTCTTCTTTACGAACAGTTTTGGTGCACCCCATGGTGATACAATAGGTCTAATAAAACCCTTATCTAATAAATCTTGTAATTGTTGCTTTAGCTCCCTCAACTCCGCTAGTGCCATTTGGTATTGGGGTATCGATATGGGTTGTATGTCAGATAGCAAATCAACACCAAAGTCTATTTCTCGTACTGGAGGCAATCCTGGTAAATCCTCGGGAAATACATCAAAAAATTCTCTCACTACAGGTATATTTTATATACTAACTGTTTCCTTTCTTGTGTCATTTACAATATCTAAGAGACCCAAGCAACCTTACATCAGAAGTCGTTGAGCCTTCATAAAAGATATAGTTTTGCAAGTCTTTGGACCTCACTCCCTCTTAGAATAAAATTGAGTTCATTAGGTATCTCAAACGTAACTATCTTTGCATGACAATCGAATAAAGCATAGCAAGAAGATAACCAATCCATTCCCATCATCATGTCAAAGTCAATCATATCAAGTACCATAAGTTCAGCTAGAGTATCTCTACCCTAAACCCGAATCTGACAAGAACGATACACGTATTCAGCTCATAGAGACTCTTCAACAAGAGTAGCAACTAGAAAATGATCATTCAATAGTTCGGGCTGTGTAATAAATCTCAAAGCAAAGTACGAGGACATATAAGAGTGAGTAGATCCCGGATCAATCAACGCAAGTGCATCAAATGAACAGATAGAAAGAAAACATGTAACCACTGCATTTGATGCTTGAGCATCCTGTCTAATAAATGCAAAAACTCTCGCCTGACCTCTACCCGCATTCCTTTTTCCTTGATTCATGGTAGCACGATATGCAGCACATCGACCTTTATTTCCTGTACCTGTAGCACCTAAAGTATTACGAGTAGCTTGAGACGGTGCAACTTACTGAATAGAAGCCTGGTTGAAATTTCTTGGAGTATGAAGGTAATCCCTGAAGTGATGTCTTAACTGGCCACACCGAAATCACTCTCATGTTCGATTAAGACACTGGCCCATTTGTGATCTACCACAAGTCAGGCAGGCTGGAATAGTGGCATATATATACCAAGAATTATGATGTCAAGAAGATGATAGTTCTCTATTACCTTGTTTGTAATGTAGTCTGTAAGTGGACTGTGAATACATGTGTGTCCTTGGCTAAGAAACCTGTTGTTGTTGTTGTCCCTGATTTCCTGCTCTTCTATTTTCACTAATATCTCCATTGAAATCCCCTTATGTCTTAGACTTATTACGTAATTCACTAGCTGCACGCTCTTCACGTCCCTTGTTTTAAATCTTTCTAGCAAGTTTGACTACATCAGAGTAGGATAAAGTCTTTATCTATGGGGCTACAACAGTGTATAAATGACCAACTAATCCATCAATAAACCTCCGAATTCGAGCTTCTTCGGTAGGCAATAAGTAAGGAGCATATATAGCCAGCTTACAGAACTTAGTGTTATATGTTAACATATCCAAACTTGGAGTCTGAACCAATCTCTAAAAGTCCCTAGCATATTGTTGCATCGGACTGTCTAGAATAAAATGATTTTTGAACAACCTAGTAAACTCGTCCCATGTCACTGGTGGTGCTCCTCCTGGCCATCCTAGCAATACTGTTTCATACCATGTGTTGGCCATATCTTCTAATTTGTATGATGCGAGCTCCACGGCTCTCCCACTAGAACATCCAAGAGCACGTAATGCCTTTTGTGTACCATCCAAGAAACTTTGAGGATCTGCTAAATTATCGGAACCCGTGAATTTTGGTGATTTCAATTTCAGGAACTCGTGTAGGGATAGTTTCGCATTCTCGAAAGGCTGAGTTTGTGTAGGTGCTTGTGTCTGCAAAGTAGCCTAAGGAGATGAACGTTTGCCCTGAGTAGGCACTAATGCCTTTAACAAATTCAATAACCTTACCACTGCATCTGCAGGTAAGGCAACTATCGGTATACGGTTGGCACCGGTGGTGGAGTGTTCTGAACTCCCTGCCCTTGCACTTGATCTAGCATAACAGCTTGGGTTTGAACCATGTTCCCAACTTAGGGTTAAGGAGTAGTCTGTCTTCTAGTTTGATGAACCCTAACTTGATCGCCACCGCGGGTAGCACCACGTCCAGCAGATGAGGGTGTGCGTGTCCTAGCCATTTGTGAAAGAAATATCCAAAGTCAATCTCAAGTTATCTCAACGCACGATAAAAGAATGAAAGAAGGAAAAACATTCCTAAATGTTCAGTAGCCTCGAGATCATAAGTATGGGCACCTACATACCCATGAACAAGACTCTACTAAAAATTGCTCCATGACTCGGGACTTAAAACCTAAGCTCTGATACAAACTTTGTCACGATCCAATTTAGGATCGTGACCGGCGCTTAGAAGCAAGTGCTCCCAAGTAAGCCTCATTGGTATTTACAGAAAATCGGACAGAGTTTTCCCTGTTTTTGGACTATCCCAAAAATTTTCCTGTCTCAGTCAGCAACCAAACATCCTAATATCATACAAAATAATTGGCAACTTATCAATTTACCAAAATAGAAATCTCAACCATTACTAATCAACCCACTAGCAACCAGAAATACTAATTATCTCCAAATTTAATACTAAACAACGATACTCATCATAAGGCTATTAGCAAAATAATACTCATGATAATAAAAGAATGACTATGGAGCGACTCTAAGAATTCAAAGAAAATACTACAACAATTGATAAAAATCTTCGCCCATGCAAACAAGTGTAAGGCTCACCAAGAATTCTCTAAATGTATGCTCTATTTAACGAAATCCTTGCCTGCGTCAATTGTTGTCTATGGAATAAAAAAATTAGCAGAAAATGAGCCGCTAGATCACTGATTAATAACACGTAACTGCAACCGTTTTTATTTGGGGACAAGTCAGAAAACATGTTATTATCTCAAATAGAAATAACATAAAAATGCCCTTTCAGAAACAATAAGTAATTTTCAGTATCATCACGCTTTTCCTCTAATATAATATAATTAGCAATTGAATAATAAGCTCCATAACCACTGTATAATATTAGTATTCACATTTTGGGAGATTTCAATGAACGGATCATGTAATCGATATAACTGTGGATTTCTTCGCAAGAAGGTTAATATAGCGGTAGTCCCTACTCGATGGTAATCGGTAACGGTATGCTAGTTCTACCTCCCCACTAGCGAGGGCTATAACGACAATCCGTTATTACAAGGTGTACCAGGTCTAACGAATCCGCCGTTAGCTACAGGATCCTTCAATGTCTACTCTCATTTATACTTGTCTCTATAATCCGTATATACTCGTAGAAAAAATTTTAAAACAATATAGGGCATTTCGATTCTTATTAAATCATATAATTTTTTTTTTGATAATACTAAATTCAAGTAACAGTAAAACAGATCTAATGACAACGAAAGTATTTAAAACCACGATATTCATCTCAAATAACTATTTCGGTATCATATCGAGTAAAAGACTTGTCCCACATGCAACTTGAAATAATCGGTAATATATTCATATTAAAATCATGTGTAAATCATGCAAGTTATGATAACATATATTGCGGTAAGATTACTACTCACAGTACTCGCGCCGAAATACCAAATGCTTCACCTCGAGCAATGCGTACAAATTCCTCCAATCAATCTATAATTACATAACATCAATCTCATGTTAATTTCCCTTTTTAGGTTAATTCATAGCTATTTTAGAAGACCCAATTATCAGGGTTCATATTTTGAATCTTAATTTGTAGATTTATATTTACTCCTGCTATGAGTAATTTAAATTAGTTCAAAAACATTGTAAATAAAAAGGTATTTATATTTAACCATAGAGCTAGTCCATAATTCTACCGATTTCAAACTATTTAGTATACTCTATTTCCCAAAAATTAGTCCTACCAGTACCTATACCAGACCTTTATTACCTTACTGTCCATAGTAATTATTTATTTATTTATAAAAAAACTAATATAAAAATTCTTTTATACTACATAAAATTGTATAAATGCACTGAAATAATTGAATAGATGAGAAGAAGAAGGTTAACTCTTGAGTCGAAGGAGAACTTTAATATCAAACCCCAATTCTTTTTAAAGCCTTTTATCCAAAGCTTTGTTCTTCTTCCTCTCTTTTCTTCTTTTCTCTTTCCTCCTTTCTCTGTCTCTTTTTTTTTTCTTGAAGTAGCGTCACTTTTCCCTTGCCCCTGTTTTCTATTTGCCAATTTTTTTCTAATTCTTGTGACTTATGTCACATTAATGGGCTAAGCCCACTTGTATTCTTTCTTCTTCTCTTTTTTTTTGTGGTTTCTTTTTTTTATTTTATGGTTTTTTTAATAAATTCTTATCAAATTAAATGATCCGCCCATCCATTAAAAAGAATTTCATAATAATCTTAAGTCTGATGGCATCAAGTAACCCACTTGAATGTGGGATAACAAACTCAGAATTATAATACAAAAATTATTAATATTTGGGTAACTTTCTTTGGAACCAAATGACCCTTTAGAATCTAAAACAAGTCAAATATTTATGTGACTAAAAAAATATTATCACTAAAAGAAATATTAAAATTTAAAATTAAATAATGTTAAAACATAAAAAAACATTACTTTTGGTACAAGCTAAAAAGAAAATATATCAACTAAATACGATATAATGGTAGTAACCAATAAGAGTTGTGACACGAAGCATATGATCTCTCCCTCTTAATCATAGGTCTTTGGTTCGAACTCTGAGTATAGAAAAAATAATATTATTGAGCGTCTCTTCCTTAAATTGGCCTAACATATTACGAATTCGAATTTATGAAAACTCCAATACGAATATTAAATACTGGATAAAAATTAAAAAATATAATGATAATAACAACTAGTCACAAAATAATTATCTTCAGAAGCTGTTTACATCCGGATATTTGTTCGGTTGCATTTCGATATATCCTTCACTGTAACTTAGTGATGGCTCAGTTTGGCCAACCATGTTGAATTCTACTTGGGACAGTATTACTCACATGATGAACTGTACCATCTTTTAAAAGATGAATATGGTGCAGCAGAGACAGAAAAATAAGTGAATTCGTATGTACATAAACCTAACCTAATATTTTTTTGTTCGTTAGCAAAATTCGAAAATAACCTTTCAAAATATTTTCATACTTCTTTACTTGACGGATGACACAAAATGTCAGGTGGCCTTCTATTGTTATTGTGTCATCTCATATGAAGAGCAGAGCTCATTGATGTATATAATCTCTTTAACCTAGTATAAGGGGTACGTAATGTATTGCCTTAACTGGAACATTTTTCTTTTTTTGAATTTATGACTTTCTTGTAACGAGGTTAGTTACAAAATTTGTAATTTTCTAAGGCTGCATCATTCTTATAGAATAACATGCAACCTTTCTTACAACATCAATCCTCTCTGATGAAAGTCCTAGCTTAGAAACAAATTTCTTTGCTGTATAGAAATCTTTGGCTAGGCCAATTTTATTTGAATTAAGTTAATTCATAAGACCAATGATAGAGTCATCCCGTTTGGTAAATACTTGAATTTGATTTAATACTTAATAATATAACTACGACAGACAACTTAGAATGCATTGAGCCTTTATACGATGAATGACTTGCTTTCTCTAACTGTTCATAGAAGCACCTAGCATCATCATTTGGTTCAGACTGAGCCCTCTGTTTCTTCACAAATGCATCCCTAACAATTTCACTAAATCGAGAATTTTATTCTCTGCTAATGGACTACCCTCACTATCAATTTTTTTTTTTAAATCAACGTTACCAATACTAGCAACATTCTCTCCATGAATAGTCTATACATAATAATTTTCCACAAACTCTTTTTTATAAAGATGAACTTTAACATTATCTTATTGTAATAACTTTTCGCATTTGTATTTTATGCAACGACACCTAATCACTCCTTCACTGAGAAATTCATGGAGTGTTTTTGTATTAGCCGTGAATTTGGCAACCCCTTCTATAAATTCCTCCCTCAACCCACTACGATTAGGATAAGTTTGATTATATATTTATCTACGATGTGCAAGATTCATTTACACAAAATAAATCCAAAATATATAAAACAACACAAGCCAACTATACGTACGTTATAATTACAAATACATTATAATTGCAAACCACATTTTCTTAGAGATTTCACTTCATAACTAGCTACTTACAATAGTTTCCATGGAACTTGTCTGGAAAACACAATTGGAGAAAGATGGAAAATTTACAGAAAAAAATAAAAATATAACCAGCCACTTACATATTCAGCACAATCCTAGTGCTGCATAAATAATAACAGGGGATTGGTTTTCCAACCATATTTATTAACTGGATCATGGAATGTATCAAAGCATCGAGTTTCTCAGTGCTAGTTAATGGAGAAGCAACAGAACCATTTGAAACTGTTAGAGGACTCAGACAAGGGGATCCAATTTCTCCATGCTTATTTGCTATAGTAATGGAGTACCTTAGTAGATCACTTACGGAGCTAAGGTAAGGGCCAACATTTCAACATCCTAGATGTAAAAAGCTAGGTATTACTCACATGAGCTTTGCTGATGACTTGCTACTGTTTGCTAAAGGAGACCTGGATTCTATCATAGCCATGTTCCAATACTTCTCTCAATTCCTTGAAGCTTCAGGATTGCAGGCTAATCTAGGCAAAAGTTCAGTGTATTTTGGAGGAGCTACATAGGTAGTGCAGAGACAGATTACTGATCACCTTGGTTTTACTCATGGAGAATTCCCATTCAAATAACTTGGTATTCCTCTGTCCACCAAAAAGATTGCCTTGATTCAATGGCAACCTTTAGTGTAGAAGATTACTGCTACGATAATTTCATGGACAACCAAGAAATTATCCTATACTAGGAGGCTGCAATTAGTACAATCAGTGATATTTGGCATTCAAGCATATTTGGCTCAACTGTTCATCATTCCAGCTAAAGTATTGAAGATGATTGAAGCAATATGCAGAAGTTTTGTTTGGTCTGGATCAAATTCCATTACTAAAAAAGCTTATGTATCTTGTGACAGAATGTGTACTCCAAAATCAGCTGGTGGAGTGAACCTTATCAATCGTATGCTATGGAATAAGGCTGCAATTGCAAACATTTGCTGGGATCTAGCTCACAAGAAAGACAAACTATGGATAAGGTGGATAAATGCTTACTATGTTAAGCATCACCAGGTAGAAACAATGCCAATCCTTGCATAGGCAAGTTGGATGGTCAGAGAGTAATAGCGTCCCGAGATATCCTGCAGAAATTTCAAAGCTGGAGGTGCCAGACTGCTCGATCAGACAGTTATATCTCTTGCAGTTAGGAGATCTCCCGAGAGTCCCATGGAAGAACCTAATCATCAGAATTATGCTAGACCTAAAGCTGTGTTCAATTTCTGGCTAATGTTACATGGCAGATTACCAACCAAGGACAGATTAGCTAACTGGGAACTGAATGACCAACACTGTGTTTTATGCCATTGCCATATTGAGACAAGAGATCATATGTTTCTATCCTGTCCTTTTTCAACTAAGTTATGAGAGCAAGCAATGCATTGGATTTAAGAGAATCATCCAAAGACATATACTTGAGATCAAAAACTCCACTGGTTCATCAGTAAAGCTAAAGGGAAATCTTGTAGAGCCACTATATTCAAAATGGTGATTGCTGGAGTATCATATGCTCTATGGATGGAAAAGAACTCACGGATATTTGAGAATACTTTTCGTAACAGTGAAATATTAGTAAGGGAACTAGCTTATATATTTAATGTTAGAGGTATTCCTAGAACTAGAAAGCAGATGAAGCAATTCAAATTATAGTATATGAGTAGTTAGTTTTCTGATACGGATAATTAGTTTTTTTGGATTAAAATTAATAGTCAGCTGAGTATAAGCTGGATTGGCATTGTAACGCAATATCTTTAATGATTAATAAAATCTTAATTAAAAAAAAAACAAGTTGGTATAAACAATAAATGATACCACACCACTTGAGAATCGGTTGGACTAGTGAGATCGATATGTCATCATAAAGTTTTAATTACAACTAATCTTTTTATTAAACTAGAACATCCACATGCTTTCTTTCCAAAAATATAGACCATACATTATTGGTAACATGAGAATAGTTTAAAATAGGAATAAATGAAGATACAAATAGGCAACGGGAGCAGGAGAGATTTAAGTAGCGTCTAGAGCATTAAATGTTACATTTTTTTTTTTGTTTTATGTTAATCTAGCAATTTTGTAAAAGCTTACGGTAAAACTTGTGACTTCACGTGCACAATGTTGTTCATTTAACCCAAAGACCTCACGAATTACCCCATGGACTCATTGCTAAGCCCAAAAACACATAACCGCTCATGTCCGTCCTCAGTGTAACTCTACGACCTTACTCACCCTATCTATTATGGAGTATACTTTGTTATTTATGATTTGATTTATTACCTTATATTTTTAGGAAAGTCATAATCTCTATAGGTTTACAAAAATTCAATGTATTAATAGATTTGGGAAATGAAAACCTATAATTCTTGTCAATTTGGGAGACCTTTCTCTTATATGTTTGCAACCTTTTGGGATTTATATATTGGGGTTGTATTTGGGGATCCTAGAGATTGTATTGTGTTTTTCTTCTCATTCATAGCGGAAAACTCTCTCAGCTTTAACTCTGAAGATCAAGCTTAGCCGAACCTCATTAAATTCTTGTGTTAATTTTCTTCTCGATTTGCTTTGTGTGTGATTGTATACTAGTTAACCT
Organism: Nicotiana benthamiana; assembly: GCA_034376525.1. NCBI lineage: Eukaryota > Viridiplantae > Streptophyta > Magnoliopsida > Solanales > Solanaceae > Nicotiana > Nicotiana benthamiana. Next base: position 77,189,885 of record CM067338.1, on the reverse strand, counting down.
ACGATATTCTGCAACAATTGGTATCAGAGCATGGTTCGGATTTCTACATATAACCTAGAGTCAAGATGTCTTCATCATCTTCAACATAGTACGAAAGTAGAAAAATTTGAGGGGGGTTCTAGTGTTAATCGATAGAAGATTATAATGAAATCATCCTTGGTGTTAGAAGGTTTATGGAAAGCAATTGGTGAGGATTTTCCTGAAGAGATGAAATATTTAGAGAAGTCAGACCTGAAGTAGAGGGCTTTGAGTGCGATCTTCCTGAGCTTTACAGACAGCGTTCTTTGGGAAATTGCTGAAGAAACTTCTACAACAACGACATGGAAGAAGCTGGAAGATCTGTATTATATGAAATTGCTAACAAACCGCCTTTACCTGAAAAAGAGGTTATACAATCTCCGTATGAATTAAGGTACACCTGTTAAAACTCACATTGATGAGTTTAATTCAATTATGATGGGCCTGGAGAATGTAGATATCAAAATTTAGAGTGAGGATTAGACCTTGATTATGTTACGTTCTTTAACACTATCTTATGATACTTTGCCGATATGCTGCTATATGGAAAAGACAACATTTCACTGGAAGATGTTAGTAATTCACTATAATCTAAAGAGTTGAAAAAGAGCTTTTGAGACAACAAAATTGAGGGCAAGGGTCTTGTGATAAGAGGAATAAGACAATAAAATGACATTAATAGGAAAAAGTAAACTGTCAAATCAAAGGCTAGAGCAAGGAAGCAACATTTTTATGAGTGCGGGGAGTAAGGTAAATACAAGAGAGATTGTCCTAAGCTGAAGAAAAAATGAGGGAAGCAGAAAATAGATAATTCGGCAAATATGGTTGACACTAGCAATAACTCTGATGATAGTGACTATATAGGGAAAGTGTGTGTTCAGAGTTCTAGTCATGTACAAAATTCTTGGGTTCTTTATCTATCAAATGCTTCTTGGCACTCATCTATCCATTTCACCACAACATTCTTTTTCAACAACTCAAAAATGGGTTCGCAGATGGTTGTGAGCTGGCCAATGAACTGACTAATGTAATTCAATCTTCTAAGTAGACTCATCACTTCTGTTTTATTCCTTGGGGGTGGCAGCTCCTTTATAGCTTTGATCATTGATGGGTCTAGTTCGATGCCTTGGCGGCTGACTATGAACCCTAACAACTTCCCGGAGGGGACCCCAAATGCGCATTTCACCGGGTTGAGTTTGAGGTCATACCTGTAGAGCCTTTGGAAGAATTTCCTCAGGTCTTTGACATGATCGTATTGCTTTCGAGACTTGACTATCACATCATCCACATAGACCTCAGTTTCCTTATGTATCATATCATGAAAAAATGGTTGTCATGCCCCTCATATATGTTGCCCCAACATTTTTCAAACCAAAAGGTATGACTCTATAACAATATGTCCCCTACAGTGTGATGAACGCTGTTTTCTCTGCATCTCTTTCATCGATTAAGATCTGGTTGTAGCCTGCATAACAATCCACAAACGATCTGATCTCGTGCTTCACACAATTTTCAATCAGTATGTGAATGTTTAGCAAGGGGAAGTTGTCCTTCGGACTTGCTTTATTGTGGTCACGATAATCGCCACACACTCTGGTTTTACCATCCTTCTATGCTACATGCACGACATTACCTAACCAAGTGGGGTATCGTGTGACTAGGATGACCTTTGCCTCAAACTTCTTAGTCACTTCCTCTTTAAATTTCACGCTCACGTCAGTTTTAAACTTTCTCAGCTTTTGCTTGACAGGAGGATAGGTTGTATTAGTGGGTAACTTGTGAACCAGCAAGTCAGTGCTCAATACGGGTATGTCGTCGTAGGACCATGCAAAGACATCTTTGTACTCAAGCAACACTTCAATTATTTCTTCCCTAAGTTGCCGCTTTTGATGGACAGTTATTTTTGTTTCTCAGAGATTATCTGGGCTTCATAATTTGACCGCCTATGATCATTGAGGTTTGGTTTGGGTTTTTCTTCAAATTGGGTTCAATTCTTTACTAATCTCATCCCATGCCCCTTATCATACCCTGGTTCATCCTCATGTTCTATTTCCTGAATTATTATTTTTGAAATAGACCGGTTTTAAAAATTGGGCCGAGGAGTCCTTATGCATGTCAGATCACGGGAACCAGCATAAAAATAACTGTACAAAAGAGGAAAGAAAGAAAAGTAAAGAGAAATGGAATCTATCAGCATTGCTAAAAGGGAAATTGCATTACATTAGAATCAAAGTTAATAGAGTTTAAACATCCAAACGAACTGAATTAACAACTCTGAAACTAATCCAAGCTAGACTGAAAGGAAAATCAAAGCCGACTACCACGACTCCCTCCGAGTGGAAAGAGGTGTGGCTTCTCAATTATTTATTTTTGCGCATGCTCCCACAAACTGCACATCCGCCCTGCTTGATCCTTATCCTGCCTCGAACATATTTGCCTCATTGAACAATCTTTCTAACCCTTATCAAGATCTCTGTCCGCGTCGATTAGCGGGCCGGAAATCTTTGGTCTGGGGCCATTGCTAGTGTTGGGCTTGAAGAATGATTTGGACAACCTTGGGGGATGGGCTTTGGGAAAGCCCAAGCTTTCTACCTTAGCTTCATGTCTCGCCTTATGTCTTCGACTGTGGGCTTTAACCCTATGCCAAAAGTGTCTAGATTTTTGGGGAGGGACATTGGTTGCACAATGCCTTGCAGAGAAACCCCCAACCCCTTGCCGGGCGTAAAACCATTTTTCAACATTACTGAAGCCCCCATGATTGACGCATTTGCTATCTTTGGGGTCATGACAACCTCACCTTGTGGGATTTTCTGAACTAACACAGCATCAAACAGTTGGTAGACCCATGTCCCTTTGTTGTCCTCACATTCAATGAAAGGTACGATTGTATCACCTGAAATGCACTAATTATCTTTACCGTGCACCATAATCTCTTACCTGTGCCATTAAAATTTGACCATCTGATGCAGTGTAGATGGCACTACTTTGGTTGCATGAATCCAGAGCCTACCCAACAATAGGTTATAAGAGACTACTACATCCAACACTTGGAATTCCATGGGGAATTCAACGGGTCCTATTGTAACTTCCAGCACTATATCCCCACAGTGTCTTTTCCTCCGCCATCGAAACCTCGAACACAGATGTTATTCTTGCGGACCCTTTCATTTTTCACCTTCAGCATGGTCAATGTGGAGAGTGTACATATATTTGCACTGGACCCGTTGTCGACCAAAACTCGGGTGACCACAACATCTTCACATTTCACATTTAGATAAAGAGCCCGGTTGTGCTCAGTGCCCTCCATGGGCAATTCATCGTCAAAGAATGTGACCCGGTGTACCTCAAATATCTTGTTTGCAATCTTTTCCAAATGATTCACTGTTATCTTATCTAGGACATGGTATTTATTCAAAATCTTCACCAATGCCCCGCGGTGTTCATCTGAGCGGATTAATAAGGATAATAAAGAAATCTGAGTTGATGTCTTCCTCAACTGCTCTATGATGGAGTGGTCCTGCATTTTCATTTTCTTCAAGAATTCCTCCGCCTCTTCTTCTGACACCGCCTTCTTCAGTGGTTCTGGGTTATCTTCAGAGATTCTGGCCTTCCTCAATTATTTCGGGGCAAAGTACCTTCCTGATCGAGTTAAACCCCGGGCCTCACACACTTTCTCCCTAACTTCTCTTCCTTTGTACATCACTATTGCTTGCTCATATCTCCAAGGAACGGCTTTGCTGTTGATTATTGGTGGCTGGATTAGTGGTTTTACATTAACAGGCTCTATGCGAACACCTTCCACAACCTTGATAGGTTCTCTAGCTGCCCCATATACTATTACTTTTGCCTGCTCCTGCTTTGGCGCAACAGCGCATGCTGAGCTCCCCTGAATTATGACAAGTTTGTGCCTCTTTCTTTTGCCCCGATTAACTGCTTGCGTTCTCAGTTGGCTTAACCTCACTGGCTTTGATCATCATTACTATTTGTGAGGGCTTTTTGGACTCCCCCCTTCTTTCCACAATCTCAATCATGTTGGTTTCCATATGGGCCGGCAGCGGGTTTTTGTTAATATTGGGTACCTTTCGAGTCTGCACCTGAATCCTCTGGGAGTCAATAAGTTCCTAGATAGTGTTCTTTAAATGCCAACACTTTTCGGTGTCATGCCCTGGTGCACCGGAACAGTATTCACAATTGACAGAATAATCTAGATTTTTCGGGGGAGGATTTGGTAGTTTTGCTTCAATTGGTCTCAATATATCCAGTTGTCACAGCCTCTGAAATAGGCTAGTGTAGGATTCTCCTAGTGGAGTTAATGTCTTTTTCTTCTGCACCCTTTCATTTATCAGGATGGGATTGGCTCGGAAGGCAAGATTCGGGGGTTGTTGGTAGGCTCTTGGAGGTGGATATTGATTTTGTGGAGTTGGCTAGGTATTTTGTGGGGCTGGTGCGTGCCATTGTACGTGAGCGAGTGGTTGGGTATATGCTTGCGCGTGATGGGCTGAGAAGCGGGGTTCTGGTGGTGGATAGTAATGTTGTGATAGGCCGTAGGGAGTGTGTGGGTATGTTTGGTGGTGAGGACGAGGCTGGGCGTAATGAGATGGCGCCCGAGGTCTGAACCATGTTCCCGACTCCACTGTCGCTACTTCCTCTTTCTTCTTCTTTCCCAATGCTCCCCCAGCTCTACCCTGGATGTCCTGAGTAGTTGCCTTAATTGCGGAGTAGCTCAAGATTTTATTGGATTGGAGGCCTTCCTCGACCATACTTCCCATCTTGACCACTTCGTTCAAAGACTTCCCCACAGGTGACACCAAATGTCCAAAATAGGTAGGATCCATAGCCTGTATAAAATAATAAACAATCTCACTCTTCTTTATGGGAGGATAAACTCTGGCAGCTTGTTAACTCCATCGAAAACTGTATTCCTTGAAACTCTCATTGTGTTTCTTCTCCAGCTTTGTTAGAGATAGATGATCCGGGACAATCTCAAGATTATATCGAAAGTGGCAAGAAAACGCTTGTGCCAAGTCATCCCAAGTATACTACTGATTTGTGATCCTGTCGAGTATACCACTCCAGCGCCGACCCACTCAAACTCTGGCTAAATTACACCATTAACAATTCATCATTTCCCCCTGCTCCTCTCATTTTGCTACAAAACCCCTTAGATGCGCGAATCGCCATGCCCATCATATAAGTCAAATTTTGGCATCTTGAACCCCAGAGGCAACTGCACGTCCGGAAATAGACAAAGATCCTTGAACGCCACGCTCACCATGAAACCTAATCCACAGATGTCCTTGAATGATTGTTCCAGACTCCGGACCTTACTAAGCATCGCTTCCTGCTCAGGATCGTTGATTGGTTTTTCAACTCCCGCCAGGATTTTGGGACAGGGAGCATAGGATTAAGGCTCATGGATCTTGTAAGCAGGTTCTGGCGGATAGTATTGAGGGTCATAAGCTTGAAACAGGGGTTTGCTTGATGACCTATGGAGTGTAGGAGGTGGAGGTGCCACATAGATGGGGGCAATGGGGGAGGAGGGTGAGGAGTGACTTTGGGTAGTGGAGCTGGTTATGGTTGGGAGGTAGTACCCTGATGCTGTAAATAGATATGAAAACTTGAGAAAGATCAACGGTGGACTGGTCAGGTGCTTAGACCATCGGTACGACGAAGTTGGATTTGCTGGATAGGTGGGGGCGGTTGTCCTCTTGCTCATGCCTAGTACATTTAAGCCATTTAGTGCTTTAGCTTATACATTTCCTCCTCCATAGCATTAACGTCCAATTCCTCTACTTCCTTTGAGGGGTTAATAATGCTGACATCGGTTTCCTGATTGGCCATGACTCGCTTGCTCTTAGACCGCGTGTTTTAGGAGTGGGTTGCCAAAATGCCGCAAGTAATAATCACCTGTCTAGTTTGAAACTGAAACAACACCAAAAACTCGTTAATGGTTAGGTTTTGACACATAAGCGGCCACATATTGAGTATGAATTCACCTTAATAACAGTCGGTCACTACATGCATTGGTTGCTTGCGTCATCTCGGCTTTTATTTCTTTGTTTGTGAAGCCCCTTTGTTTTAGACTTATTCCCTCCCTTTTTCCTATTTTTTTCAATTTCTCTCCTATTTTATTCAGTTGTGGTCGAATCCTATGTAGATTGCCCACGTATCATGACCCCGCATGAACCAGACCGAGCGTAGTACTTGCAAATAAAAAGCAAAGCATAAAATATTTTGTAAAGTTTCCATTCAATACAAACTTCAGTTATAAGGACTCGAAAGACTGACTGATTAGACAAGAAACTAACAAGCTTTGACAAAAAACAAACTACAGGCTCGAAGAACAACTAACTACGCATAAAGGAAAATACAGACTCCGGGTTAAACTGATAGGCTTTTTAATATGTTTTTTGAAAAAAGGAAATGCAATATTCATGAATACATTAATGCTTCAAATGCTCCTGGGCCTCGCGAGGCATCATTCGGCCTTGCTGTAGCCTTGCGTGCTAATCTCTCTTAGAGGTGGTGGAGGTCTTCCATCATTTGCCGAACAAAGGTCATGGCGTGGCAAAAAATATGGATCTTGCCATATCCTTGCAGTGGTTGCACTTTGCGGTGATATAGTCTTCGATCGTCCGTGCTCTCTCCCTAATAACACCTTTTTCTTGCAATAACCTCCCAATTTGCTCGGCCCTTGCCTCTAGAGTTCGCTAGGCTACCTGATTCAGTTCTTGGAATTGATGCAAATCCATCTCCAACCTTGCTATTGCTGCATAACAATGTTCTCTCTTGGCATTAAAATCCCTGTATTGCTTGGCCACTTTGTTCTCAGCCATGATGACCTTCCTTTTTAACCCATCAACCTCATCGTCATGCCTTTATTTTAATTGCTCAATGACGAGGGATCGTTCTTCCGCTATTTTAGCTAATTGTTTCCTAACCCTTGAGAGCTAACCTTCTGCCTTATTCAAGGCAAACCCATACTCGGTTACTTTTCGCCATAAATTGTCTATGAGTTTTTCATCCTTCGCGCTCCGGGGGGATTTTCCACGGCTGTTTTCATTTTCTAGATTTGGGCTCGCAACACTTCGTTTTCTTTGGTTAATCTTTTATTTTCCCCTTCCTCTGCAGTGGCTTGCAGACCATTTTCAAATTGAAGTTCTTTGACTTTTTTTTTCTAATTTTCCTATGGTGGCCATGTATTCATTTTCCTTGGCTAGCCAATCCCATTGTTCTTGTGATGTTTCAGCAAATTCTTGGAGGTGCGGTCTCTTAGCTAACCTTCCAGACTCTATTTCTTTTTTATACCAAGAAATATACCCAGGTGTAACCTCGCATTTTGATATGTTGCAAACTCGGGTACCCACCGTCAAGTATTGACATTTGCTCCAAATTTGACGAACGACGACTTCGGGGAATTGGCCATTGGGACTAATCTCAACCGCATGTCCGCTGATATCCTTGTCCCTGGAAATTATTTAGCACCTACCTAATTTCCATAGCAGTCTATATGGCGCATAGGTTTGGATACTTCGGAGTCCCATTAGCAAGAAATGAGGTTCGATGGCTGGCATATACACGATTTCATCCACGGGGAGCAACCCAAACGTCAACTCTATCTGGTTTGCAGTGATAACCCGGAGATGAGACACCCATTCCTTGACACCCTCAGGTAACCTAAACCCATCAAACCTGTTGTAGAATTCTTCTATGCGGCTCTTTGTTGGCTACCCATAATTCATGAACTGAGGCTGGTGGCATAAGTGCTCGATCTTACATATTTGTAACAATAGGTTACATCCTTCAATGAAGTCTCCTCTTGCTTTACAGGCGGTGAGAACATGGAAGATTTCTGATAAGATCATAAGAGCGAGGGTTCTCTTGGACTGAGTTATTAAAGTGCTGAAAACCCCTGCTATCCGTATGTCAATATTTCCATTTTTCCGCGGAAACACCAAATGACCTAAGAAGAATACCATGAATGCAAAACATCGATGCTCCTCTCATTTGAGTTGGTTTCCTTTGCTACAAATATGGTTTTTTGGGTTATTGAATCCCCGTATGTGCCCGTACTTCTGATATATAAACTGTGGGGTACAGAAGCCGGCTGACAGGTCTAGGTTATGAACCTTCTTACTAATTTTTATGGAGTCCATGAGCTTGTGCACGGTGGGGGCTCTTGGCGCAATCAAGTATTGGTGCCTCAGGGGAATTGTATGGGCCCCAATATATGCAGTTATTTCTTCCAATGTCGGTGTGAGTTCGAAATCCAAGAAATGGAATACATTGTAAGCTGAGTCCCAGAACGTGATCAACGTCTTTATGATTTCTCCCCTCGGGTTAATTTTTAATAGCCCAGTAAGTCCCCCAAATGCATCTTGACCTTATTTTTCCCCGCTTCCCTCAAGTCATTCCATCGCATATGTTGCTCCAAGGGAATTTTGTTAATGAATGTTATCGGCAAATGCGGGTCCGTGCTCATTATGCATATTTAATAGGGCGAATTAGTATCTCAAGACTATGTTCTGTTTGACTCCACAAAAACATTAAAAATGACCTCTTTCTTTTATGAAATTTAGTTTCTAAAACCAAGGCCGAGCTTTGAAAATACGGACTTTCAGCACTTCCAAAGGAAGATTTTAAGGCTGTGCCCCCTAATCAGCCAAAAATAAAACCAAGAGGTGGCTATTTGTGCAAAGTCATCCTTCCGGCGTCCCTTTCGGTAACATTCGATTGTTCTTGGCAGTAACGACATCACCTGATTTATTTAGGAAAATAAATTAAAATTGGACATTTGTTTTTCTTTGCTTTGGTTATTTTTTGCAAAAGGGGGGTTGGACCCGATGGGGTTGCCTATATATCTCGTACATGACGAAAATTAAACCGGCGTAGTTCTGGAAAAATAATTTGTGAACACCAAAATTTTGTTGGAAAAGCCTACAACATTTCGGCGCTATTTGAGCTTTGGTTTTGCAAGGCAAATGATTAATCTCAGCTAGTCCTAGTACCACTTATTTTCTCAATTCTCTTTCCTTATTCGCAAGCCGGTCAACATGCAAATCTAGAGCAGCTAAATGCACAAGTAAATGCATGATGAAAATAAGTGTTTACAGGGATACGACATGAGGCTCAGTTATTCAAGGTTAAAAGCCTTCGTATATGTTCTAGACGGTGTACAAAATATGGAGTCTCAACCAGTAAGCACATCCCCGGATGTTAGAAGAGAACGGTTTCGCAGCAGTTTATATGTACAGTTCAGATAATATCTAAGCGGTAAAAGAATCATTTTGCATATTAAGCCAACATGTAAAATCAGATAATGAACAAAGCCACATACAAAAATTCTTCTAAGCTCGAATTCTTGAACCTTGAACAAAAGATTTTGGGTTCGTTCCCCAGTAGAGTTGTCAGAGCTGTCACACCTCCTTCTAGCTACTACATCTCGGCGAAGGGCGTAGATAAAGATGTTTTTCCAATTAAAGGACAATTGAAACGCGATTCAATTATTTAAGAGAATTTTAGAGTCTCCACTTTGGAGATTTATGGTGTCCTAAGTCACCGATTTAGAATCGCGAATCAAGAAAAAGAGTGACTCCATTTACAGTCCATGAACAAGAAATGCGAGTAAGGAATTCTGTTAACCCGGGAGAAAGTGTTAGGCATTCCCGGGTTCTGTGGTTCTAGCACGGTCGCTCAAGTGTCATATTTGGCTTAAATTATCTGATTTTAGACAATTATGAACCTATGTGCATTTTGAATCTTTAACCACTTTTATTATTATTTTTAAAGAGAATTGCTACATCGTAAAAACATGCCTCGAACAACGTCACAAAAATGCACCAGTGGATTTGGTCATATTCTAACATCGTTGGGATTTAGATTTGGGTCACATAAATGTTCACCCGCGTTTAAGGAGATAAAATAATTAAGGACGTGCCTAAGAGCAACTATCGTGTTATTATCTTTGCAAGAAAGTTGTGAAATTCACTAAACAACGTGTCCCGAAGTCTCTTAATATTTTAAAAAGCGATTCACAAGGGCCACTCAATTTGGATTCTATTTGGCGCGGAACACCTCAATTGTTATTTTTCAGGACCATCCTTAAAATGAGCTACTTGTTTTCCTACACTTTGTCTCCAGAATAACTTTGATCAATTAATAAAAGACTCCGTTCTCCAATTCAAATCTGGGACGGGAGCATTGTGTTGCTCACTTCAATCTCTACGCCTGTCAGTTAGCCGAATGGGAGGAATTCAACCAAGTCTATTAACAAGTTACATATACTGCTGCAAAGGCACGCGTGGATGTCAGAATTGTTACTAGATTTTTAGAAGAAAACAAGCAGTGTGTCTAGTTGATATTTCATAGTTTTGCTGTAGGTTATTATGGAATTAAGGGATAGTTCTGAACAAATAGCTATCAGCTATATATGAAACTTTGAAATTACGGGAAGTCTGTAATAACCAAAACCTATTTTCATTATTTCCAGACCCAAATGCCAAAGTGACATTGAGGTTCACATATGAACTCTATTGCTAATGTAGAAGCTAAATCTGTAATATAACCATGACTTGAACTGACAAAATTAACTCTACAGGCTTCAGTATTAAACAACTATGCATACATGTTCGTTAGGCATACATGTTCTGCAAGGAGCCAAAAAAAAATAGTCTAGATTCACTACTCATATACACCAGTATAATGAAAGCCACCATTAGCAAGTAAGAGTCCACATAGTTAATACATACAGTCCCATTACAACTGAACTAATTCATATATAAGTTACCAACATAAATGGAAATCAAACAGAAATTAACAAATGATAAATTAAATAATCCTCCAGTGGGGTAAATGATATTGTTGATATGTGATATGATCATTTACATATTAGGGCTGAGAAGTAGCTGGTAACCAATTACAAAGAAGAATAAGGAGTCAGCAACAGGTTTAGATATCAGCAACCAATTGTGCATACACCAGAACCTTAAAAATGAATCAAAACACTTGGAAATGTACTCAGAAATCCCAGGAGTACCCACACCTAAATTACTTGATTTAAACAAACCATAAACAGACCAAAATCCCCTGAACCCTAGCTGGACCTTAAATGAAACAATGCTTTCTGATTTCCTGCTAATTTGGAGTCTTAACTACCCAGATTTTTGAAGGAAAGGCTCCCAAATGTTTCAGCTACCCTAATATTTTTGATTTTTGTTATGATTGCAGGAATTGGAAGGTTAATTTTCTGGCTACTAATGAAGATTTTCACAAAATTTTTCAGAACCCCCACTTGGAATGACTTGGGGTCCCTTTTATAGCAAAAGGCTAGGGCAACCCCCTTATTACAAATTAACTACTAGTCCCTCCTTTTATTTTTAGATTTTAACTATTTGGTCCTTCATTTTTTTACTTGTTTCCCAAGTCACTACACTAAACTACTGATTTTTAAACTAAACCAACCTTCTAGAAAGGTCTAAAAGATTCTAACATTTCTCTTTACTTGTATGATACCTATACTATCCTTGTTTTATTTCTAAAACTTCCAATGCCAAGTTAAAACTTCAATATTACTCCTATTTTATTTTAGAAATCACCAGAACTAAGTGAAAATACTATTTTACCCCCTTTAATGCTGAAATTACCAATTTTCTAATACTAAATCCTGTAATTAATTACTAACTATTTAATAGCTATAACCAATCCCTAATTACATTGAACTATTAGTTAGGAATAACCAACAATCAATCTCAGAAATCTAGACACTACTGAATCGAGATATCAAATGAAATACTAAAATTAAAAGAAAAACATGGAAGGCTATAGTGCTGATAGTTTCAATGAAATACTCTTCCAGCAGTGCTGATAGTTTCAATTTTTCTTTGCTTTATTTTCTTGTTTTTTTGTAAAGTTAATTTTATGCTGGTTCCAATGATCTGACATGCATAAGGACTCTTTGGCCCAGTCTTAAAAATCGCTCTAGTTCAGAAATAATAATTCAAGAAATAGAACATGATGATGAACCAGAGTACGATGAGAAAGGAGCATGGATTGAAATTAGTGAAGAGTTGATCTTTTTTGTGGAGAAACCCAAACAAAACCTGAGCGACATAGAGAAAGTCAATTTAAAAAGCCCGGATTATGTTAGAGAAACCAAATTAAGTGTCCATCTGGAGTCATAACTTAGGAAAGAGATAATTGAAGTTCTGCTTGAATACAAAGATGTCTTTGCATGGTCTTACGATGACATGCCAAGATTGAGCACTGACTTGGTTGTTCACAAATTGCCCACCGACCCAGCTTGTCCTCCTTTAAAACAAAAGTTGAGAAAGTTTAAAACTGCCGTGAGCATGAAAATCAAAGGGGAAGTGACCAAACAGTTTGTGGCAAAAGTTATCCGAGTCATGCGATATCCCACCTGGTTAGCTAATGTTGTACCTGTGCCAAAGAAGGATGGTAAAACTAGAGCGTGTGTTGATTATCGTGACCAAAACAAAGCAAGTCCAAAGGAAAACTTCCCATTACCGAACATTGATATATTGATTGAAAATTTGCGAAGCACGAGGTTGGGTCATTCGTGGATTGTAACGCAAGTTACCACCAAATCTTAATAGATGAAGAAGATACGGAGAAAACAAAATTCATCACGCCATGGGGACCTATTGCTATAGGTTCATGCCTTTTTGTTTAAAGAACGATGGAGCAACATATATGGGGGAAATGATAACTATCTTTCATGATACAATATGTAATGAAATTGATGTCTATGTTGATGATGTGATTGTGAAGTCCAGAAAGAAATCTGATCATGTCAATGATTTGAGGAAATTCTTCCAAAGGCTCAATAGGTATGATCTCAAACTCAACCTGGCAGAATGTGTATTTGGGGCCCCCTTAGGGAAGTTTCTAGGGTTCATAGTCAGCCGACGAGACATTGAGCTAGACCCATCAAAGATCAAAGCTATACAGGAAGTACCACAACAGAGGAACAAAACAGAGGTGATGAGTCTATTGGGAAGGTTGAATTACATCAGTCAGTTCATTCTCAGCTCTCAACCGTCTGCGAGCCCATCTTCAAGCTATTGAAAAAGGATGTTACGGTGAAATGGACGGGAGAGTGCCAAGGGGATTTTGATAAGATAAAGGAATATTTGTCAAACCCACCGGTGTTGGTTCTGCCAGAACCAGGAAGGCACTAGATCTTATATCTAATAGTGTTGGACAACTCATTTTGATGCGTGTTGGGTTAGCACGATGTCATCGGGAGAAAAGAGTAGGCTATATACTACCTCAACAAGAAATTTACGTCATACGAGGTCAAGTATACTCATCTTGGCTGTGCCTTGACGTTGGTAGCCCATAAGTTAAAGCATTACTTGTCATCATATATAATTTATCTCATCTCACGGCTGGACCCATTGAAGTACATTTTCCAGAAGCCAATGCTCACAGGGAGGCTCGCGAAATGGCAAGTCTTGCTCACCGAGTTTGAGATTGTCTAAGTGACTAGGAGTACAATGAAAGCACATGCATTGGCTGATCACTTAGCTGAGAATCCGATAGACGAAGAATATGAGCCTTTAAAGACATATTTCCCTTTCTAGGAAGTAATCATATTGATAAAATGGAATGGGGCGAGAAATCGGGATGGAAATGGTTTTTCGACGGGGGCTCCCAACATGAAAGGCATCGGGATAGGAGCAGTGCTCATTTCTTAAGAAGGGCATAATTACCCAGTCACAGCTCAACTCCGCTAGTATTTCACCACCAACATGGCAGAATATGAGGCATGCATTTTGGGTTTGAGGTTAGCAACAGACATGGATGTCCAGATAGTCTTGGTCTTGGGAGACTCGGACCTTCTGGTACACCTAATTCAAGGGGAGTGGGAAAGAAGAGATTTAAAGCTCATACCATATCGGCAATGCTTGCATGATCTTTGTCAAAAATTCCAGTCAATAGAGTTCAGGCACATCCCCATAATTCACAATGTGGTTGTTGATTGGCTATATTGGCATCAATGTTACATCATCTGGATAAGGCTTATGTTGACCCGATACATATCTAGGTCCATGATCAACATGCTTATTGCAACATGGTGGAAGAAGAGCTTGATGGTGAGCCTTGGTTCCACGAAATCAGAGAATATATCAAGAGGGGTGTGTACCAGGTACAAGCCACAACTGACCTGAAGTGAACAATCCATTATTTTGTCAAGTGGCTTCTTCTTCAGCGGAGGGATATTATACAAAAGAATGCCAGATCTTGGTTTGTTAAGATGCGTAGATTCCGGACAGGTTACATCAATCATGAATGAGGTGTATGCTGGAGTTTGTGGTCCACACATGAGCAGCTATGTTTTCTCAAGGAAGATTCTCCGGGCAGGATATTATCGGCTCACTATGGATTGGGATTGTAGCGGTTCCATGCGCAAATGCCATCAATGCCAAGTGCATGGAGACTTGATCCATTCCCAGCCATCTGATTTGCATACGATGTCCACATCATGGCTTTTTGTTGCTTGGGCATGGACGTCATCGGGACCATTGAGCCAACAGCTTCTGACGAACACAGATTCATCCTAGTTGCTATTGACTATTTTACCAAATGGGTTGAAGCCAAGACCTTTAAGGCAATGACCAAAAACGCAGTAGTCGAATTTGTACATGCAAATATTATTTGTCGGTTGGAATCCCCAAGATTCTCATCACTGATAATGGGACGATCTCAACAGTCACTTGATGAAAGAGGTATGTCAGCATTTCAAGATTGCACATCGCAACTCCACCCCGTACCGCCCCAAGGTGAATGGAGCGGTCGAAGCAGCCAATAAGAACATTAAAAAGATACTTCATAAAATGGTGGAAGGGTCCAGGCAGTGGCATGAGAAGCTACCCTTTGAACTGTCAGGATACCACACTACCGTCCGTACATCGGTGGGGGCAACCCCATATTTGTTGGTCTATGGCACAGAATAAGTAATACCGGATGAAGTTGAAATCCTCTCTTTTCGGATTGTGGCTGAAGTAGGAAACAACGACAAAGAATGGGTTAGAACACGTTTGAAGCAATTGAGTTTGGTTGATTAGAAAAGATTGGCAGCGGTGTGTCACAGCGAGTTGTGTCAACATACGATGGCTAGAGTATATAACAAGAAAGTGCATCCAAGAAAGTTTGAAGTGGCTCAATCGGTGTTGAAACGCATCTACCCTCACCAAGCCGAGGCAAAGGGAAAGTTCACTCGAAATTGGCGAGGACCGTTTGTCGTGTCAAGAGTGTTGTCCAATGGGGAATTTTATCTAATGTATGTGGAAGGAAAATGTGTAGAAACGACTATTGATTCAGATGCAGTCAAAAGATATTATGTATGACTTTCTTTTGGTTGAACAATTGTCTATACTTAGCTATTTAAACACTTTATCCTTTTGTAACCCTCTTGAGCTTTAATTATTTTCTTTTCATATCCCTCTTTCGGAATCAGTAACGAAAGTCAGAAACGCAATTATAAGAAGGAAGTGAAAGGACAAGAAATAAAAGAGAAACGAATACAAGACAAAGAAAGAAAAGAAATGAAAAAGAAAGAAAAGAAAAAAATAGAAAAAAAAAAGAAAGAAGATAAAGAAAAATGAGGAAAACAACAACAGAAAGAGAGAAGGAAAAGGAAAATAGACAAACAATAGTAAAAGTAAGGAATTAGCAGGAACTGCGTTTGACCTGATTCCGTTTAAGGGTATGTAGGCAGCCTCACGGCTCGGTCATATTCAAATAAAATCAAAAGGCCTAAAACAAGAAACTGGGCTAGAAATTGCTCTTGTTATGATAAATTAAATTATGGAAGTTGTAAATTTTGAACCCATAAGTGTGATTTTTGAGCCTTTGATACCCGTTTATTTCTAACCTTTGTTCAAAAGCGTACATTACAGTCCAAAGAGAGACCTTCTGATCAATCTATACGAAATGCTGAAGCAAGAAAGGAAAGGTGGACCATACCTCAGGACAACACCTTAGTTCAAGTAGAAAAATAATAAAATGAGAGATTCTTATTGGTGAAAACCCTCACGGGCACCGTAAGGCGACAAAAGTTGAGAGAAATAAAAATTATAGAGTCTTGTTGGTAAAAACCCTCACGGGCACCATAAAGCGAAGGCAAGGCTAGAAATTAATGACTGGGAATGGGCCGTTGGTGGAAATTCGTTCGGAACACCGTGAGGCAAGAAAGGTTAGGGTTTGGTTAGAGGAATCTAGTTAAAATTATTGAAACAACAAAGCATTGAAACCGAAGGCCGGTCATCGAGACAAACTGGGTCGACTAGGCCGAAGTGCATTTCATGATCATGAAAAACCTATTGCTCATCCTCACAGAAGCTTCTTTTCTATTCCTTTCAACAATCATTAAATATGGAATTATATACACAAACATATGAGTCATTGCATTTTAGTTTTCTTTCGGGTCTCTAAAAGTCTTTCGTTTAAGCAAATGGGAGAGAAATTTCACAGCTTACTACAGCTCCCAAAAGGATGAAGCACACGACACCCAAAATGGAACAACAACATCCAATTTTTGAAATTGCAAGGGGATGGATTCAAAAAAGAAAAAATGTTAAAATTAACTCGAGAAGAAAAGATTTTGGCTAACTGAAGGGGCGCAACGCAAAGATAGGAAGGTTATAAGGGATCAGAGGGGTCAGCCAAGCGTCATAAACTGACGGTTAATCTCCGAAAGGATGCAAAGATCAGGCAAAAGAGTCAAGAGCACAACACAGAGAGGGCCACAGGGATTGAGGGTCCACTGAGTTTTATTCACCGACTCAGCAACCTCAGGAAAGGATGCAAGTATCTGGTAAAGGAGTCAGGCGCGGAACACAAAAATAGAAAGGGCCACAGGGATTGAGGGTCTGCTGAGTTTAGTACACTGACTTAGCAACCTCAGGAAAGGATGTAAGAATTCTAGCAAGAGGGTCGAAAGCGCAACACAAAGATAAGGAGCAGAAGAAATCCACAAGGGTTTAGGTATCAGACGCGCACAATAAGCTGACTCGTTTAACCCCGGGAAAGACGTAAACATTCCGGTAAAAGGGTCGGGAGTGTAACACAACAATGAGGGAGAAAAGTAAAGCTATAAAGGTTTGGAGGTTAGCCAAACATGCATGGGCACC
This sequence comes from Nicotiana benthamiana, assembly GCA_034376525.1. Lineage (NCBI taxonomy): Eukaryota > Viridiplantae > Streptophyta > Magnoliopsida > Solanales > Solanaceae > Nicotiana > Nicotiana benthamiana. The sequence goes on along the minus strand of CM067338.1, from coordinate 77,172,714 downwards.
ATGGGTAGGCACAAACACCTTCCTCAGTAAGATTCACTTAAACCCTCTAAATAATGATCACCAGCAGAAGCAACCAGAAGTTATAATTGGCATTTAATCTGGAACCTTCAGGACCCTCCTGGAAAATGGGATTTATATAAAGGTTAGAGGTGATCATGGATAGCAAAGAGCATAAAATGAATGGAATGTTGAAATAGGATTCAGTTAAGAGTTATCAGGACCCTCCTGAAAAATGGGACTTAGCCCAAAACACAAACAATCCCGGGTAACATGGGCATGCACAAATATTTCCCCAACAAGAGTCAACAAGTGTCGTCAGGACTCGTTTGGGTAATTTTGGTGGCCATCGGAGCTGATGCCGCCATGGATGGCGTAACAACCACTCTTTTGATCAAATATTCAAGAAGAAGGATTGTGATTAGAGGGCTGGGTCTTGGGGCATTCGAAAGAGGTGGAGTTGGGAATTCAGGGGTGTATTTTTGGGGTTGATTGGAGACCGATCGTCGGCGGAGGCGATTTCCGGCCGACGGCCGACGACGGATGGATGGTGGCTTTAGGGTGGTGTTGCACCAGAGATATCAGTAGAGTTTGAGAAGTTAACAAGGGGCGGGGGTAGGGGGGGCTCTCCGAAACTTATATAGCAAAAACCTAGTTAGTTTGCATCCGTCTAATTAAGCAACATCAACGACTCTTATTGGTTGGAGCCATACGGCGTTGTTTGGGAATGAGGAAGCTGGACCGGGTCTGAGGACGTGGGTTTGGGCTGGGGCGACCAGAGAAATTGCTTGGGCTGGGGATTAAAATGGTTCAATTTCCTCTGCTTTTGATTTTATTTCAAAACAAACTTAATTAAAATTCCTTTTCTTCTCTTTTCTCCTTTTTTTAAAATACGTTGATCAAAATTAATTCATAAAAAAAAAGTTAATTAAACCTTAAATGATAATTAACACAATTAAGAATACTACTCAAAATCATAGCTAAAACTACAAATTAAACTATTTTTTTTATTTTTCCATCTTATGAAACAAATAAATTTATAGTTAATCCTAAAGTGTAATATTAAACCCTAAATGCACATGTCAAGTATTTTTTTGTAATTTTAGATGAATTAAAAATGCACACACAAATGAGAGCAAATAACAGAAAATGCCACAAAATTAAGAACAATAAAAAAAGAAATAATTTTGTTTGAAATTATGGGAGTAATTCATATATGGCAAAAATCACATGCTCATAGATGCTCCTCTTTGCGTGGAAAAACAGAGAGTTTTCATGTAACGATAAGTGAGCCGACACGAACGATTTTGCCCGTTTGAATGCTCTGTGCAAAGCATTTCTGAAAAGTGTGACCGTACCCTGCTTCAGAGATCACCTGCATATCCTCGGCTAAAGAGGAATCGGGTCAATTTAGTTCAAGAGTGCTTGGTAGTTGGGACTACCAAAGCTGTGATTTCAATGCTGCTGCTACTGCTACTGCTACTACTAAACCCCCTTAATAACATCCTGTGATTATAAAGACGATAGACTAAGCTATGAGCTATGGATTACAAAACACCCTATCTATGTCATCAATCTTGCTCTCAATCCTCGTTGCTTTGTTGCCTTGTATTTCTTCGTGTAAACTCCTTATTGCCTTGTTGACTTCTTGTTTTCTCTACTTCTATGTTTGATGCCGAATTGCTGGGCTGGAAATGTGCTCACTTGTGGGCGCCTGATTACAAGAAGTTGAATCTTGAAAAATATTCCCTTGTTCTAACAGGTGGGCGACTGATTACCAAAACTTGAATCTTGGAAAAATATTCCCTTGTACTAACAGGTGGGTGCCTGATTACCAAAGCTTGAATCTTGAAAAATATTACCTCATTCTAACAGGTGGGTGCCTGATTAGCAGAAACTTGAATCTTGAAAAATATTCCCTTGTTCTAACAGGTGGGTGCCTGATAACCGAAACTTGAATATTTGGAAAATATTCCCTTGTTCTAACAGGTGGGCGCCTGATTACAAAAGTTGCATCTTGAAAAATATTCCCTTGTTCTAACAGGTGGGCGCCTGATTACCAAAGTTTGAATCTTGAAACTTGTTCCCTTGTTCAAACTGGTGGGCACCCGATTACCGAAACTTGAATTTTGGAAAAAGGTCCCCTTATTCTAACAGGTGGGCGCCTGATTACCAAAACTTTCCACTTGAAAAATATTCCCTTCTTCTAACAGGCGGGCGCCTGAAAACCAAAGCATGATTTTGAAATATATTCCGGCGTTCTAACAGGTGGGCGCCTGATTACCAGAACTTGAATATTGGAAAAATATTCCTTTGTTCTAACAAGTGGGCTATAGAGTTTTTGATTAAATTTGTGGATTGGCTGGATATTGTTGAGTGTCTGATTACCCATAGTCATTTCTAACTAGGGTTAAAAGAGGTTTGGGAGGGTTAGTTTACTGCTCATCCCAGTAAATTCAGATCGAATAAAGGGTTGTTTAGCCATTTGAGGGCTAGGGAATCTTTTGTAACAAGTTAAGAATCTTTTAGTAAGGGTCTCTAGTTAAATTTTAGTGGTTTGAGTGGTAAACTTGGCAAACAAGTCAGAAGTCTAAGGTGACCTAAGCTAAAAGCACCAAATTAAGAGGGGCTAATTGCTTAAAATGGAAAATTCATAGGATTATAGGTAAAAAATAAAAGCTGAAACTTTGCCCTAGCTTAGTTGGATATAAAGCCATAGGTATCTTGACTGAAAAGGCACGGAAAAACCCTCTAAAAATCTTTCTGAATTGATCCTGTGTATAGAAGCAGAAATACAAAATAGAAGATCTAATTTTAGGAAAATTTCTTGAAAAATTGAAAACAAGTTGGAGTGGTTTGAATCTATCTTAAAAGTTGTGTGTAATATGGTCTTTTTGATAAATTCTCCTGTTCAATTCTGGGTTTCGGGCTTTGTTTACTGCTACATTTGCTGGTGGATTTGTTGTTGTTCTTTTCTCTTGTTTCTCTACTCATAGCTGATTCATTTCGCCTTGATTCAGGTACACATACTAAGATTGCCTTGATGTAGTTGTGAATTTGAAATGGACTAAGTACATTTATCAGCTTGCTTCCTAATGCGTGCTCATTTGGATTGCTTTATGACTCTAGTTGGATAGACGTTACTGATTTGTGTGTGTAGTGTAGTTTAGTTTGTTTTTTTAATTTGTATTCATTTGAACACTTTACTGTTGGATTAATAAGTTGTATCGGACTGTTAATATATTTTTTAGTTTAGAATGATTGCATTTGGTGGTTCGTATTAATGTTGATATCAGCCACAACATAAATATATGTAAGCTGAGTTTGGATCTTAGTTTGTAGCTTAATAACTCAACACATAAATAGCTGTGAGAAATTATAACATATCCCTAAATGTAGAATCAGGTTGTGACTTGTTTGGTTTTACTTTTGATGACATAACTCGATCATTAAGCTGTATTTTCACCTCGATTTGTGACTATGTACTGTCATAGGCTTGTACCCTCAAATCGTGAATTTACCGGTTTAAATCTAAAATAAAAACAAGTTATTTGTCATTTACACTTAAGTGCTTAGAGTACAATGTTGTAGATACTTAGCTGAAACATGGAGTTAAACTTGTTTGCATAATTTTGATCATAATATTAAGAATATGCCCTTGTCAATGTGGTCTTCAACGGACCAGTCTAGGATGAGAGGCCATTACAGACTTCTCCAGTCCAATTCATTGTTGGCTCGGGCCTATCAGCGGGCCCATGGTTTGATAAATTTTCATCCATACTCTACTAAAATTCCTTGCTTGAGAGTTTATTTAAAGTATTTAACTCGTAAGATAACATAATCTATATTAGTACTTTCAAGTTAGAGGGTGAATTCGAAATAAGAGGTTTAATCCTTTTGTTTCAATTCGAACTTGAATTTGAAGCCCGGGTTCTATAATTTCTAATTAACTAGGTCCTTTTAGAGACAAACACAATAGAGAATGCTAGTTTGCTTTTGACTGGCCTTTAAATCATAAAATGAGGTGCACCGCGCCAAACAAAACCCATAATTGTGTGGCCCTCTTTAAATGATTATATTAAAATAATTCGAATTTCAGGACATGCCGTTCAGCGAACATCACGGATCCCGCAAAGATAATGATACGTTTGTCGCCTTAGATGCGTCTTTTAATAATTTTACCTTCTTAATTACAGGTGCACATTTATGTGACCCAAATCCAAATCTCAACGAAGTTGAAATGTGTCAAAAACCGCGCTTATGTGACATGGTTCGAGGCACGCTTTAACAAAGTTGCAAATTTCTTTAAAATAATAATTAAAATGACTAAAAATTTAAATCTTCACATATGATCATAATTGTTTAAAATCAGATAATTTAAGCCGAATATAACAGTTGAGCGATCGTGCTAGAACCACTGAACTCGGGAGTGCCAAACATATTTTCTTGGGTTAACATAATTCCTCACCCGGATTTCCGGCTCGCATACTATATTCCAGAGTCAAACATTCCTCGATTCGGGATTTAAACCGCTGACTTGGGACACCATTAATTATCCTAAGCGGCCACTGTGAAATCTTTTAAACAAATAAATCCTGTTTCGATTGTCCTTTAATTGAAAAAACTCCCTGATCTATGCCTTTCGCCGGGGTTGTAGTGTTAAAAATGAGGTGTGACACTCCCGCCATAGCTCACCATCTCAAAACATCCCTCAAATACCCAATGTAACACCACTATTGGGCAACCGCCTGTCGCCCGCTGGAAATCGCCCACGGCGGCGGTCGGAGGCCAATCACGCCCAGAATTACACCAATAATCTCCTCGACTCCATCTTCCCAAATCTCCAGTCACATTCCGTCAAATCCGGCTAGAATTCCTTAAATATCCGATCAAAACTACAAACCCCAGCGAGCCGCCTTAGAACCCCATTTTTTTCGGGTGATGGCGCCACCACAAAATGACCCAAAATTAACACCAAATGACCACTAGGTATCCCTCATCCCAAATACATCATTCCTTGTCCTTGAATTTCCCAGAAACCATTGAATATTCATTTGAAGTTGAGGTTTTAAAGTGGTAAGGTTAGAAGTCAGGCAGATCAGGACCAAAATGGACCTTGGTCATGTGTTTTCATTTGAGAACACATGATCGAGGCCCCTTTTGGCCAGAATCATGAATTTATAGAAGAATTACAAGGTTTGCCTTCCTTTTAGGTATTTCCTTTAATTTTTCTAGTTTTGTACGTTTTCTTTTTTCATTTTTGATTTCATTCTACTATTTTGTTAATGTACCTGTTCATCTTCTCTTCATCTGTTTCTTCAAAATTGCATATGCATGTGTTCTTTTATCCAGGTTAGTCATGAACTGGATTTTCCTTTAATTTTTTTTTAGTTTGTTTGGTTGCCTTTTTATTCTGATCTAAAGAGACTAGTTAATTTAGAGGTCTTCTTTGATTTCAAAGTGTTTTGGTAACTTTTTAAGGGTTTGTGCTAAAATTCTGCCATTTGTTTGGTTTTGGTATTTGAAATCCAGACTCTTTTTGAAAACGCAAAAAAAGGATTTATATAATTTTTTTAAAGGCCCATGTCTACTTTGTCTTGGGTCAGTTTCACCCAGGTTGGTCTGTCAAGGCAATTCTAGGGTAACTATGGAGTAATTTGGGTAGTTTACTTAGGGAATCTTTGAATAACTACCTTAGGAAGCTTCTTAGAATTTGAAAATAGGCTTAGTTGGCCAACAAGTCAGTAATTTAATGACCAAGAAGTAGAAATAAAAATTTTGAAAGGTCTAATGGGCAATAATTAAACTCTTATGGCTGCCCTAATAGCTTTCCTATAAAAGCATTACTAAGAGAATCTCAAATCAGATTTTTAAAAGAGGAAAAAGTCAAAAAAACTGCAAACATCTAAAAAGTTTGACAATAATACTGTCCCATTGAGTTTTATGCTTTTAATTTTTAGGTCTTCACTTCCTGAATCAATTTCTCCTTATTTGGGTTTGAAATGGTTTGAGGTCAAATCATTGAAACAGTGTTTGATGTTTGATGTGTTGCTGTGTGTTTGAAACTGATTCCTGGACCGCTGTATATCATTTTCTGGGTTTGAATTTAATTTATTGATTACTTCTTGTTGTTCGGTTCTTCTCTACTGCTACTTCTAATCCTTCACGTCTTATTTACTTTCATCTCCAGGTACACTTTCGAATCTTGTAATTAAAATTTGAATGTTGAATGAAAGATGGTGTTTCAATTTTCAAATTTCATTTTCCTTTCTAAAATCTGATCTTAGAATTCTTGTTATGTGTTTGTAGTTTTAATTGATTGGAATTGTCATGTAGTAGCTTGTAATTATAAGTTTGGACTTCCATTATTTTTTTAGTATTTTCAGGTATAATAGAATGACTCTCCAACTTTGTATTGAGGGTCTGATGGCATGATATAGCCATGCTTGACTATAGTTTCATGTTTAAATTGCTCTTAATGATGCTAAAAAATGGCATTGTTCGATGTGATGAGAACAGTTTCGATTTAGGAATTGTGTAGAAAGTGGGATGTTTAGCTAATTCATTTAAGTATAAATTTATAAAAGGTGAGCATGATTATTTGACCAGTGTTTCTGTCACCAAAAGTTTATGGGGTTGCTATGGTTATCATGTAGATTTGTTTGATCTAAAACAATTCGGATTAATGACCTTTGATTTTGTAAGGTATACTGTAAGATTTAAGAGGGGTTCATGAATTTCCTAAACCTTTTGTCTTGTGTGTGAAATATTAATAAATCACATGGTAGAATTAGTAGTTTTGGATTGACTATATGCTTTTGATATTAGTGCTACTCACCAAAAATCAGTGCAAATACAAAATTTCCCTCTCCTTCGTTTGCAATCTCATTTCTATGCATGCATTAGTGTCGTTTGCTTCTTTGTGAATGTTTACTTCCTCTTTGTATTCTTCTAACCAGTATTATTATGCCATTTTCACCACTTTTGAATACCGTTCACCGTTTGCAATTCTGTGGGTTCAACACGCGAACCCTCCTGGTATCCAGCTTTGTGCGTGCTTCAAAAATTGGGTTTATTGCTTGGGCTCAAACGGAATGTGTTGCGGAGCCCAGAACTTTGCATCCTGGTGATTTCAGTAAGCCATTGGGCCTCATGTTAGGCCCAAGCCAAATTCCGGAACTGAAATAGAAAAGACCCATTTTAGTCTTAATTTAGGCTCTCGTGTAGTTTCATCTATGGTTTAGAAAATAGTTATGACCCCTTTGGCCTTATTTAATTAGCAGGTCCTTGTAGTTAATTTGAGGTATGCCACGCCAAATAAAATCTCAAGATGCATGGCCCTCAATTAATTTTTTATTTTAATTCCTTACAACTCGAGGTCTTCCATTTAGCAAATCTTTCATGGTCCACGCAAAGATAAAGACGCGTAGTTGCTTTAGATACGTTATTTTAATAATATTACCTTCCTAAATTCGGGTGTGAATTTCATGTGACAGAACTCCAAATCTCACAATGATAAATAAAATGTTTCTTGGGCTCCAGGTGCATTTTATGTGGTGTGGTCCAAAGACGTGCTTTAGATGACGTTGAAATATTCTTAAAAAATAAATAAAAGTGAATAATTTTAAAACACACCATAAGCTAAAACATATATTAAAATAAGATAGTAAGTCGATAATAACTGTTTAACAGACCGTGCTAGAACCACGAGACCCGGGGGTGCCTAACACCTTCCCTTAGGTTAACAGAATTCCTTATCTCGAATTGCTGGTTCGCAAACTTCAATGTAAAGTTGAAATCTTCCTCGATTTGATTTAATATAAACCAATGAATTGGGACACCATAAAACAAACAATCCCAAGTAGCGACTCTGAATAAAAATAAATAAATAATCTTATTTCAAATAATTTCACTTAAATTGGAAAAACTTTCTTATGCACTACCTTTCGGGGGTGGTGTAGTAAAAAGGTAGGTTTGACAGCTCTAGCGACTCTACTGGGGAACCAAACCCAGAACATTGGTTCAGGGTTTTAGAATTCGAGCATAGAATAGCTGCTATGATTGGCTTTATTTATTATCTGATTTTCCTACATGTTTGAGCCCAATGTGCTAAATGCTTTTGCCGCTTTGATATTTTGTGAACTGTATATAAACTGCTATGAATCACTTCTTCTCTCTGATTCTTCTAAATCATCTAGAAACTGTGCACTTCGTGTCTCTTATTTTCTATTAGAGTCCTATCACAAATTTTGGAATGAGGTTCAGACAAGTTGCAAAGGCAGTGAAGCATTTGTATTCCGGGTACACTGCCGCGCCCTCGGCTCGAGCTGTCGGCTCGTGTAAGCTAGGTCTAGAATAATAAACCCAGGTTTTAAACTTAGTATAACAAAACCTCTAGTCATATCCCTAGTAGGAACATTTGTTTGCATCACCTGCATTTGACTTGACTCAAGACAAGGGTTGGGTTTGTCTAGGACAGGTGCACCTGAAATGAAAATACTGTACCAATGCATCATACTTGCTACTTGTGCATTTATTTGCTTTGAATTGGCATATTGATCGGTTTATGAATAATAGAAGAAAATTGGGAAAAGAAAGTAACAGTGTGAGGGTTAAGAGAAATAGTTATCCATTTTTAAAAAAACCAATGTCCAAAAGGTACTAAAACTCTGCCGGATTTTTTTAAAAAAAAGGTGAAAAAGAAGAAAAGTTTTCAAAAATAGTTATTTTTGTTAAAATTTGCCCGAACTACGCCAGTTTTATTCCCATCGGATGTGGGATACGTAGGCAACCCTCGTCGGGTCCAACTTTCCTTTTGAAAAAATAGCCCACAAATAATAAAATCTTTATTTTTATGAAAAATAAGCAGGGTGATGCAATTCTTGTTTAATATAAGCCAAATGTCCCCATAAGCGTGCCGAATATTTTTTTTTCAAGAACAACCACCTTTGGTTATTTTTTAATTATTGTCCAGTTAGCAGGCCTAGCATTAAAATCTTATTCCCCAATGTGCTGAAAGGCTGTATTTGGAAAGCTAGGTTTTATTTTGAAATAAAATTTTGAAAAATGCTGCTACTCTTTTTAAATATAATAAGTTATAAAATAACCTTAATAAATGTGCAAGATGAACACAAATGAAATTGAACCCTTCACATCTATTAAAAAGATCCCTTACAGCTCCACATGTGGTGGAATGATCTAGGAAAAGGCAGTAGAGAAAATGTTGTAAAGGTTCTGGAGGTCTCGCCGGACTGCTAAACATCAAGCCAATGTTGAACGTGATTGAAGCTTTAATACCTTTTTAGGATCCAACTCGCAATGTGTTCCGCTTTTCTGGCGTTGATCCCACACCTACCTTTGAGGAAATTGTGGGTTATGCTGGCCTTAATAAAAACCTTAGAAGTCAGTACCTAGTGTCACCAAGACAGGTTTCTCCCCACAAATTTTTGGATTTGCTAAGTATTAGTCGGGATATTTAAGTGGAAAACTTATCTGAAGGATATTGCAATTTCCAGTTCCTATATCAACATTATGGTAACCCTCAATGTTTTTGAAGCACCAAATATCAATTTGACCCACGTTTGAAATAAAGATAAATGGGAGGCAAGGCGGGGTTTGGCCTTTGCAACAATATTCTTTGGTATTGTAGTCTATCCGCGAGAAGATGGTAATATAGAAGAGGGTCTCATAGGAATGGTCGATGTCGCAATCAAGAAAGCCAACAACACAGTGGTACCTTTGATCCTCTGAAATCTACCGAGCCTTGACTATTGTCTGATAAAGAGGAAAGTTCTTCCAAGGCTAGAATCTATTACTACTATTATGGATACATGAGCATCTCTTCCACCGGGTTGGGTATATGAATTACGGTATGACCAGTTTTAGTTGCATTGAAGAATTTGAAAGCCGAGTACTGAGTATTGAATTCCCCGAGGGTTCTGAAGCTTGGATTGCACATTTTAGCTTTTTGACTATCGATAAAATAAAGTGGGTGTTCAGATGGCTTTATGTCATCGAAGCAACATACATGTCAGCTAAAGTGTGTTTATCTCCTCCTAATGGGCATCCGGATCATCCAGTCGTATGCCCTTCATAGGGTTTTACGCCAATTGGGTAGATTTATAATCGTTCCCCATGATGAATATTTGAGTTGACACGTCATTGTATTGGGCCCAAAAGCCGTGTTTCTGGAGGGAAGAATTTGCCAGGTGTGGAATGAATGTAGATTTCTTGAACCTAAGACCATAGTGCTGGATCTAGCTAGGAGTGATATGGACCCTAAGTACCTTGTTTGGTTTGATAAAAGATTCCAGATTCCTCAAAAACCTACTAAGAGAGCCCACTTTCAACAATTCACTATTGACTCGCAAGAGCAATAGGGCTGGTTGGCAAAGAAGAATGCTACAGGGCTAAAATAGGTAAGTTGGAAAGATAAATAAGGGTTCTCAAATTTGGCAAAGGTATCCAAGCTACTGCAGATGAAGAGGAAAAGAAAAAGCTAGCTCAAGAAAACGAACCTCTTAAAGCTCAAATCTAGAAAATGAGAATAACAGCCAGAAACCCGGAAAGAACCTGAGTATATGAAAGGCATATAAGTAGTCTAAGGAGGATAGCACTCGAGAGTCAAGATGATTTAAAAAATCTGAAGCCAATCTAGTGAAAGTCCGGGCCCAATTGGCGAAGAACGCCGAAGGGAGGACACAATTTGTGCAACAAATAAAAAAAAAGTATGAAGGGACAATCACCAACCTATGAAGAAAGTTAACCACCCTTGGGAATGAGGCGTCTAAGCAAGCAAAAGACTATAATGCTGATAGGGAACATTGTTATGCTCTAATAGCTCGGATAGAGGAGGAAATTCAGTAGCTGTAAAACCTAATCCATCACGACGCTCAAATGTTAGAAGCCAAAATTAGCAAATAGGGCGTCTACTTCAGGAAAAGGGTAGGATCCAAAAAATGATTGAAGATATTGCCTACTATATCATCACAAAATGCCAGGCATGTGACTATATAACCCAATCAACCTGTTTTTCTGCAGTGGTGACATTCGTCCTCCAGATAATGAGTGATTTGGAGTGGCTGCAAATGGATCTCGTACATAGGCCCGAGGTGAGGCTGAATGATGCCCGGCGGGCCCCATGAGTTGAAGCCTTAATGTATTTCTGAGTTTTCATTTATCAAGTTTGTATATTGTTTTATTTTGAGTCTGTTCGTAGTTTTATATTCAAAGAAAATAAGTAGTTTGTGAGTTTTGTAATAGAAGAATAGAAGTTTTTATTAATGAAAAATAAAAATTCCAAAAAAAATTTTCTTTACTTTATGCATTTATTTTTCTTGAACTACGTAATGATCTTATTCACGCGGTGTTGGTATACGTAGGCAATACTCATCGCATTCGGTCATAATTTTGTGAATAGTTCTAATAAGAAAAATAAAATGAGAAAAGAAAAAAACGAGAGACAAAAAAGGAAAGAGAAGTCAAGAAAATAAAAAGAAAGAGAGATAATAGGAAAGAATAAGTAAAGCCGGGATAAAGTATGCAAACATTGCAAAACATTTAGAAACATATTTAACAATATAGGTGCATCACACCACCAAGATGTGATTACCTATTTGTTATTTGTTTCAAACTATCTGTTTGTTGCTATTATATTCCAGTTTAGGTTTTTATATAATGGTGGTTGGTCTTTGTTGTAATATGGCTTTGCACCCATACTTTACGAGATCGAAATGGAGCATCGAATTGTCTTCAGAAATGACTTCGCAAACAATTCCCATCATGGATGATAGTCTCATCTCAAGCATCCTTTCTTCAGAATCGGTAGCTGCCTAAGAAAACATAATCTTGTGTCTCCAGGTCATGAAAATGTGGGATGCTTGGTCAAATGGAAGAGAGCCGCTAAGCACAATTCTGGGAATCCCTGAACTCTTTCCTACAGCAAGAGGTACCTCTACCAACCCTATCAATAACCCAAATAAACCACTAGGACACCCAACTATCTCTGCTCATTTCGTGGGGACACCTTCTGAGGTTCACCTCCAGGTGTTAATGTCAGGTGCATCTTCAAATATCTTTATCGCTCCACCTTGGTCGGCCATGGCATAACCTACATTTCCCAGTCCCAGTTTTGACCCATTAGCTTTCACCTTCCAAACACCCTCCTTCCCAATGGAACCTCCTCAATTTCCCAATTATACTTACTCCCAACCACCCCGTTTGAGTTCACTACAGAGCAAGAAAAGACCACCAAAAATCTTGAGCAACAAGAGATTGCGAGAAAGATGGGGAGTATGGAACAGAGTCTTAGTAGCATACAAGGATTGAGTGGATAGAAAAGTGTATCTTATGCCGACTTATGTATTTTCCCTCATGTGAATCCACCATTGGGATTCAAAACCCAAAAATTCAAGAAATATGATGTTCACAGTGATCCTATTGCTCATGTCAAGAGATATTGCAACCGACTGCAAGGAGCCGGTGGAATAAAAGAGCTCTTCATGGCCTACTTCAAAGAATGTTTGGTTGGCATCACATCTGAATATTACATGGACCAAGATATATCCCGCTGGCACATCTAGGATGATCTTGCTCGAGATTTCATCAGGCAGATCAAGTACAACATTGATATTGCTCCGGATAGGAATTCATTGACAAACTTGAAGAAGAAATCCTCGGAAGCTTTCAAGAGTACGTAGTTAAAGGGCGTGAGCAGGCCTCCAGGGTAAAGTCTTTGATGGACGAGATAGAAATGGTCACGGTTTTCCTCCAAGCCTAAGAGGCTGACTACTTCAAAAATATGATGTCCGTTGTGGGTAAACTGTTCGTTGAGCCCATCAAGATTCGAAAGATGGTTGAAAATGTGTTGAAGACAGGTCGAATTTTGACCCAATCCGTTATAAGAGCTACCTCCCAAGCCATCCAAGGTGTGTCTGGAGGAAAAGCAAAGGGAAAGAAAAATGAATAAACATCCATGGCAGCTTTGGGTGCTCCCAGATCCCTTTTCTCAAAAAGAACTTTGAAGCACTATTACCCCCCACCAAGACTTGGCATATGCTCCGCAGCCATACACTCTGATGAATATTCAACTGCATGTATTGCCACAACAATAAACAAAAACCAAGCTCCATTTTCTTTGAAATCCACCTCCTTACCAAACTTACCACAATCCCCTGCGTCCACAAAACTATTTTCATGTCCGTGAACCACCCAACAGGTCAAATTTCACACCAATCGATGAATCCTACTCTAGTATATTACCAAAACTTGTTCAATGGGTCTGCTACATCATGTTCCCCAAACTAGTCCAAATCCAACATCACCCGCTTATAGAGCTGGTGCCCAATGCACCTATCACTTAGGGGCAGAAGGGCATGACACGGATTGCTGGACTCTGAAAGAGAGCAGTGAAGAACTTGATAGAATAAAGGAAGATAGTTCTAAGGGATGAAGATGTTCCCAATATGACCAATAACCCACTGCCTGCCAACAACAACGGGCCAGTAATCGGAATTAGTTGTGAGGATAAGGAGCTTGACCCAACGTTGAAGGCCATCATTGCCTTCAGTGATGTAGAATAGAAACTAAAAGCCGCCCTGAAGCAAAACAAAGGTGAGAAAAGGAACAAAACAACCCCTCCAAAGTCGGAGAAGAAAATGGAAGTTGAAACTTGGGCAACGCCCCCCAAAGATGTTTTTCTCTATGTTTCTCGAGGCCGCAAAGAAAAACATATGACATTGACTCCCCCAAGAGATTTGAGCTAAACAAGACAACCCAAATGTATATGCACAATGGAACTTACGTGATGCGGGGGCCAATCAATCCACCAAGGCTGAGTGAGCTCTTGGTTATTGGCAGCACGCTACAAAAGCTTATAACAGATCCTGGCGCTATTTCCTGGAATTATGACAAGTCAGTAGTGACCTATAAATGCGAAGAAATATTAATAGAAGTTCAAGAAAATAACCCGGCAGAAATTTTTTTCAATATGGAAGAGGTAAACAATGCCATTAGAAAGCGCTTCCTATCTAATAAGTCGGTGAGTGCCGAAGAAGCAGAGGCAGTCTTTCAAAAGATTAAAATGGCGGATTATGAGGTGATCGACAAGCATTTAAAGTCTCCCACTCAAGTCTCTCTGTTCTCTGTTGATGAACTGCAGCAAACATCAACATGTATTGATTAATACCATTAACGAAGCATATGTGCCTAGTGAGACCTCTGTAGAACAGTTGGAGAGAATGGCAGAAATATTTGTTGTAGTCAACCGGATCTCCCTCAGCAAAATTGACTTGCCCCCAGAAGGGGCCACACACAATAAAGCCATTCACCTGACAATGCAATGCGAAGGGTACTACGTGAAAATGGTTATATTGGATAGGGGATCTTGGGTAGATATTTTCCCACTCTCGACTCTGTAATACATGAAAATTAGTACTGAGAGAATCCGACCCAACAATGTCTTCATGCATGCTTTTGATGGCATAAAAAGGGATATAATTTGAGAGATTGATCTGATCCTAACCATCGGCCCAGTAGACTTCGAAGTAACCTTCCAGGTTTTGGACATGGACACCTCTTACAACTTTATTTTATGGAGGCCATGGATTCATGATGCGGGGACTGTACCTTCTACACCACACCAAATGGTGAAGTTTGAGCATGATGATCAAGAGATTGTGGTCTACGGGGAAGATCAGTAATCAATTTTTTGGGATCCATCAGTCCCATGTCTTGAAGCAAGAAACTAGAGTGAGAACATAGTCTATCAGGCCTTTGAAATCGTGGTCACAGATCAGTGCTAGGAAGTAAAACCTTGCCCCTCAACCCTTACTTTCAAATGCATTAATCATGGTAGCCAAGGAAATGATCAGGCGTGGCTTAAAACCTAGGAAGGGGCTTGGGATATCATAAAAAGAAATAGCTGAACATGTCACCCTACCTGCCAGTGAAAAGTTCTTTGGGGTTCACTTCAGACCCACACCAGCTGATATAAAATAGGCGGATGGTAGAAATAATGATAGATGGGTTATGCCGATGTCCGTGCCGCATCTGTACAAAACATTTGTCAAGCCCAAATACAATGAAGAAGAAGAGGAAGAGGCCTTTACGGCCGAAGAAATTGAAGAGACTTGTGGGGAAATGAGGATGATACTATAGGAAACCCACATAGTCCAGCCAGGTGAATGCTCAAGCACCGGTGATGTGTTGTTCATGGGACCTGAGGCCAAACTGCAAAACCGGAAGTCCACGCCATTCCAAATTAGGCGAGAGTCCCGGTAGACCTGTCCTGCCACCTTTTGTGCAACACGTGTTATTCCAGGATGTAACTCATATGTTTTTCTTTAGTTTCATGTCTTTACTTTCCAATGTAAACCATGTTATCTTGTAAATTAAATGAAATGAAATCAGTATTTCATCGTCCATCTTTCCTTATTCATTCTAATTTTTTTTATTGTTTTTTTAAGAAGAAATTTTGTTTTATTTCAACTATTTGGCAAATTTACATCATCTGTTCTTTTGGACTCTAGAACAGATCTCAATTGTACAATCAATTAGAAACTCTACAACTGTTGTTGTTAAGCTAATATCCTATCACAGAATGAGTGTTGTTACAATTGTGAATACTCGCACAAAGGATAACTATTAATGTTCTTCAGAATGGGTGACCATTTAGGTAGCTTCATTCCAGTAAAGTGCACTTGAAGTGTAATCTCCTTCGCTCGATCTTTGGCGTCTTTGCTCGATTGTTGAAATCTTCTCTTGTTCCTTTCTATCCAGATGTTGTAAACTACTGCTGCAAACACCACACCTATGATGGTTTTTCAGGGGTTTCTGCTGTTAACATTAGCAGTTAACCATTGCACTTCTGTTTCCCATGTGCCTATCGTTCTTTGATACTTCAACCATTGTAACATACCTTGCCACAGTGCTTGGGAGTATAAGCAATCAAAGTATAAATGGTCGTGTGTTTCTTCAGCGTCTCTTCCACATAAAATGCAGGATTGAATAATTTGAATTCCCAATTTAGCTAATCTGTCACCTGTTTGCAAGCGTCTATGCAGTGCCATCCATAAGATGTATTTCAGTTTCGGGAACATGCCATTCACCATCAATAATTTTTTCCATCGAACCTTGGTATATTGTTGAGTGGTATGAATATATGCCTTCCTGATGCTAAATTGCCCATTTTTGGTACATGTTTGCATTCCTATTCCATCAGTTTCCCACCATTCTCTTGCTCCAAACAATTTCCTAACAAGCCAGCTAGCTTGTTTAGGTATTTCCATAGTATTAATGTCTTTTTTCTTTATGTAGTGACAATGGATCCATTTGATCCAGAGTTTTTCTTTCTTAGACATTAAGGCCCAGATATGTTTTGATAGAGCTGCTTTATTCCATCTTTCGTAGGAGATAATGTCCAAACCTCCTGCTGCCTCTGGTTTACACAGTGTTTCCAAGGCGATTGGATTCCTATAACTAGTTTCATTACTACCAGTACACAAGTAATTCCTGCAAATTCCATTTACCATTTTATAATTTTTTTGGGAATGAGGAATACCTGGGCCCAATAAGTTTTCATTTCAAACAGGATGCTTTTGATAAGTTAGATTCTGCCAGCATAAGATTGCAGTTTGGATGTCCACCTTCTAATTCTTTCCTATATCTTCTCTACTAGGGGCATACATTGTGGTGTTGTGATCTTTCTTGTGGATAAGGGTACTCCTGGGTATTTGAAAGGAAAAGTGCCCTCTCTTAGGTGGAGATATGAGCATATTTTCTTCCTGAATTCAGTTGATACACCTGCTATATGTAGGGAGCTCTTTTCCATATTATCTTGGGACTGCCCAACTAAATAATCGACTACCAGCTTTTGCCTATTTGTTAGGTTATTGAGATGATTTTATACAGTTTTGAACATCACACAATGTGTCGATATTCTTTGACATAGCTGAGATTTTTCACTTTTGGAATCAATGTGATAGTTGTGCAATTAATCTGTTTCAAAAGTTTCCCAGTTTTGAAGAACCGTTGCACTGCCTGTGTAACTTCCCCCCCCCCCTCCCATAATTGGTCAAAGTTCTTTAAATAATTCTTCAGGATAGCCATCAATACCTGGAGTCTTATCTTGAGGAAGATTCTGCACAATCTGATGGATCTCCTTTTCTGTTACTGGTACCAATAGTTGCTGATGTTGGTGCAGTGTTAGGCAGGGTCCATCTCTGGCCACAGTGATGTCAATGCCTGGTAGCTGAGATGCTGCTGTAGCCAGTAACTTATGAAAGAACTGGGTGAATTGTTGTTGAATCTGATGTGGATCAATAAGCTTCATCTGGTTTTCTGTAAGGATACAACTCACCTTATTTCTTGCTTGTCTGGATTTCATGTAGGCATGGAAGTATTTTGTATTGTTATCTCCCAGTTGGATCCAATTGGCTCTTGATTTCTGCCTCATTATTTGTTCTTGAACTACTTCCCATTTTTCAATGTTCTGTAAGAACTGTTTTTCTTTTTTGATCTCCTGTTTGTTAAAATGGTCTTCATTCAGTCTGCTTTGTGTTATATTCAATTCTTCTCTCATTTATTCCAATTTCTACTCCACAGATGAGTGTTCCTTGTGAATGTGTCATGTAGTTTGTTCAAGTTTTTCAGTTTGCTCCAGATAGAGTGCATAGTGTAGCCTTGGTGCTATTGGCTCCAATCTCTCTAAACTGCTTCCCTGTTATCCTCTTGATGCATAACTGTTGTGAGTAATCTGTATGGTCTGTGCACTCTGGTTTTTACAACTTCAGTATCTATCATTATGGGTGTGTGATCTGACCATCCAGGCAGCATGTATGCTGCTTCCACTCCAGTGTAAGTGTTAAACCACTCAACATTACCAAAAGCCCAGTCGATATGACTGTAAATCCTGTGTTCAACATCTCTCTTATTGCTCCAAGAGAATCTGTTCCCTCCTTTTGTAATCTGTTCCACTCCAATATCATCAATGCAGCATTGGAAGTCATCTCTCTCTTATTGGTGTACTGGTTGCCCATTAAGTCTGTCATCCACTCATAACACACTGTTAAAGTCACCCACTATAAGTCATGGACCACTATAATTGACAGTTCTCAAACTATCCCATAGGGATACTCTTTGCTCGATGGAATGCAGGCCATAGACAAAGGTGATATAGCTAGAAAATGTGGAGTTCTTGTCTGTCACCCAGTAGTGAATCATTTGGTCAGTGGTTACTAAAGGTACAACATGGACACTTGACAATTTCCACATTATCCATATCCTCCCATTAGGTGCACAAGCATAGTTATTTTCAATGTTCCATTAACCTCCTAGTTTCTTGTAGATTGTCTGTGAATGTGGCTATTTCGCTCTAGTTTCTAGAAAAGCTACCATGTCTACTTTATTGGTCCTTAAGAACTTTGCTATCTCTCTCTGTTTGTAGGACTTTTTCAGCCCTCTAATGTTCCAAGAGACAATGATCATGGATGATATTGGTTGCTTCAGATTCCCCTTTATCCTTGATGGATGTCTCTCTTCTACTGTCTCTCTATTGTTGGTTCCATTCGGATGGTTTCTTTAAAATTAATGCAGTAGATGTATTCTTGGTAGTCAACTCAGCATAGTTGATATCCCATTGGTCAATTGTCTCATTAGCTCCCTTTACAGTTGCTACCTGTTTGCCTCGATTGTTCACTGATAGTTCCACCTCAGGTTGAACTGTTTGTTCCTCATGCTGTTGACCGACTCTAGTCTTCTCCATTACAGGTTTTGCTTGCCATTGAAATTTGTTTTATTCTTGATCCATTTTTTCTGTTTTTGTGGCCTTTGAATCTATTGCTCCTCCTTCTGACATTCTCCATTTTTGTGCCCAAATGAGTTACACTCTAGACAAAATGTTGGTTTCCATTCAAACTCCACTGGTTGCAACCAACTTCTTCCATCTGGTATCTCAATATACACTTCATCATGTAAGGGTTGGGTTATGTCAATTTCCACTAGGATTCTAGCAAAGGAAATCCTTTCACAAGCAGCAGTAAGCCTATCAGTGCATAAAGTCTTCCCAATTAAACTAGATATTCTACTTAAGTTCTCCTTTGCCTAGCATTGAACTGGCAAGCCAGGGAAGTTGATCCAAATTGGTACAATTCGCATTGACTCATTCTGGATCTGAAAATTTGGATCCCAGTCCTTCAATATCAGAGGCTTACCTTGAAGGTGTAAGGACCAGTTTACATTATCAGTCTTTTGTCCTCCATAGATTCGAATTTAAAAATGAAGTAGCCATCATCATGTAACATCACTGTAGGTGTTCTAACAGCATGCCAAACTCCATAAACATATTTGAGCATTTCTTTGAAAGACGGGTTAACTCATATTACATAGCCTATTGAAGCAGTCTTCCATTTCTGGCTCTGTACTTCTATCTCCTTGGGGTTTAGTTTTGCAATTTTCACTCCATCCCTCACCATCAGAGGGTAGTACTTGAGTTGCATGCCCTGATTTGCAGTTCTATTACCTTGAACAACTTCTGCAAATGTTTGCTTCTGCGATTCAACTGAGTATGTGAGCTTCCTCGTTGTTGTTGCCATATCTGGTTCCTTTGATTGCCTTTTTTATTCCTCCTTCTCCGATACAGGTTGCATGACTGTCGGAGCACTTCCTACTCCTGGGAACTATTGTAGCAATGGAATTGGGTTTAATCTCTGTGGGATTCCACTTTCAGGGGTTACCAATCGCGTCATAGATACATTGTGGGTGAGTATTTTGTGTAGGTGATGGTTAATTGTGGTGGCCAGCGCTGGTGATTATTTTATTGTTTCAGTTCTAATAATGCAACTTTAGATAACATGACATGCTTGCGGACTTCATGCCTGGATCCAAACACGCCGCCTAACTGTGAAATAATGAACCAAGAGCTGGAATATGATGAAGAAGAGGCTTTCATGGAAATAAATCGAGAACTGGAAAAATTTGAGAATAAAACTAAGACGAACTTAGACGACACTGCGCTGGTCAATTTGGGTAGTTCTGAAGAAATCAGAAAAACCAAGATAAGTACTCACACAGATGAAAAAACTCAAGATGCACTAATCCAACTCATGTTTGAGTTCAAAGATGTGTTTGCTTGGTCATATGATGACATGCCGGGACTCAGTGTCGATTTGGTGGTTCATAAGTTGCCAACTTACCCCGATTACCCCCTCTGTCTAGCAA
This sequence comes from Nicotiana benthamiana, assembly GCA_034376525.1. Taxonomy (NCBI): domain Eukaryota; kingdom Viridiplantae; phylum Streptophyta; class Magnoliopsida; order Solanales; family Solanaceae; genus Nicotiana; species Nicotiana benthamiana. The sequence goes on along the minus strand of CM067338.1, from coordinate 77,152,503 downwards.
AATCAAAGAAAATTTAAAACTGATATTAGTGACAAGATCAAAGAAGAAGTCACAAAACAGTTGAAAGCAGGGGTGATCCGAGTGGTGCGGTACACCACATGGCTAGCCAATGTAGTTCCAGTACCGAAGAAAGACGAGAAGACCCGAGTGTGTGTGGATTACAATGATCTGAATAAGGCGAGTCCCAAAAATAAATTCCCTCTTCCTAACATCCAAATCCTTGTTGATAAAAGCGCCAAACATGAGATATAATCCTTCGTGGATTGTTGCGTAGGATATAACCAGGTGTTGATGGATAAAGAAGAAGTAGAAAAAACATCTTTTACCACACCTTGGGGTACGCATTGTTACAGGGTCATGCCATTTGGTCTGAAGAATGCAGGGGCAACCTATATGAGTACCATGACCTCTATTTTCCATTATATGATTAACCAAGAAATAGAGGTCTATGTGGACGACATAATCATCAAGTCTAAAATCCGGGATGACCATGTTCGAGATATGAGGAAATGTTTTGAGAGGTTGTGCAAATCAGCCAAATGTGCATTTAGAGTCCCATCAAGCAAACTTCTGGGCTTATAGTATGCGTGAGAGGTATTTAGTTAGATCTAATAAAGATAAAATCTATCCGGGATTTGCCTCCTCCGAGAACCAAGAAATATGTGATGAGCTTATTGGGCAGATTGAACAATATCAGGTGGTTCATTGCTCAGTTGACTTCTTCATGTGAACCCATATTCAAATTTCTAGAGAAAGATGCAGCAATCAAATGGATAGATGAATGTCAAGAAGCATTCGACAAGATCAAAGAGTATCTGTCCAACCTAACAGTCTAGGTCCCACTTGAACCAGTGAGGCCTCTGTTTTGGTACCTGACACTTTTGCAAAACTCTTTTGGCTGAGTCCTCGGGAAACATGATGTGACCGAAAAGAAAGAGCAGGCGATCTACTATTTGGGTAAAAATTTTACCAATTATGAAGCTAAGTATACTTTGCAAGAGAGAACCTATTGTGTTTAACTTGGGTCGCTGAGAAGTTGAGACATTATCTACGAGCCAACACCACATACCTCAAATCTAGTTAGATCCTTTGAAATACGTCTTTAAGAAACAAATGCCTACGGGAAGGTTTAAAAAATGGCAGATCCTTCTCACTGAATTTGACATAGTCTACATCACTCGCACAATAATGAAAGCCAAGGCATTGGTTGATCATTTGGCTAAAAACTCGATCGATGATGAATACCAATTTCTGCATATTTACTTCCCAGATGAAGAGGTAAATTCAGTCGAGGCAACATATGAGGGTACTACTTCTTGGAAGATGTTTTTTGATGGAGTAGTTAATGCAAATAGTATGGAAATCGGAGCAGTTCTAATCTCGCTCACTTGTCAGTAGTACCCAGCCACAGCCCGACTTTAGTTTTTCTACACAAATAACACTACCGAATATAAAGTATATATCATGGGTATAAACATGGCAATCGACCAGGATGTCAAATAGTTGTTGATCATGGGAGACTCAGATTTGATTATCCGGAAAGCTCAGGGAGAATGGGAAACCCAAGATGTCAAATACATCCCTTATAGACAGCAAGTGGAACACCTTAGCAAGAGATTCAAGTTAATAGAGTTCAGGTACATCCCTTGTTGTCACAACGAATTGGTAAATGCACTTGTTATCCAGGAAATGCTCATATAGATCCCTTGGAAATCCAAATTCAGGAAAGGCGTGGTTATTGTAATACGGTTGAAGAAAAACAAAATACTCAACCATGGTATCATGGCATAAAAATATTTCTAAAAATTAAAGAATACCCCGAGCAAGCTAGCAGGGACCTCAAGAGAACCATTAGATGACAAGTGGTTTCTTTTTGAATGGCGATGCCTTGTATAAAAAACCACCAGACCTTAACTTGTTAAGATGTGTTGACTCGGAGGAGGCGGAAAGAATCATGTATGAAGTGCACATGGTAGTATGTGTACCCAACATTAATAAGTATGTTTTAGCAAAGAAATTCCTTCAAGCATGCTATTACTGGATAACCATGGAAAAAGACTATTTCAGCTTTGTCCGGAAGTGTCAATAGTGTCAGGTACACGGTGATTTGATTTATACACCGCCCACAGAACTGCATCCCATGTTAGCACCTTGGCCATTTATTGTTTAGGGCATAGACATCATTAGGCCAATCGAGCCGAAAGCCTCTAATGGGCACTGATTCATATTAGTTGCCCTTTACTACTTCACGAAATGGGTAAAAGCCATCACTCTCAAATTTTTCACCAGGAAAGTTGTGGTAGATTTCATGCACTCCAATCTTATCTATCAATTTGGTATTCCTGCAACTATCATCATAGATAATGCTTCAAACTTGAATAATTGTTTGATGGAGGAGATATGCGAAAAATTTAAAATATCACATCGGAACTCTACTCCTTATCAGCCTAAAGCCAATGGTGTCGTAGAAGCAGCAAACAAGAACATCAAGACGATTTTGAGAAATATGACTCAAAGCTCCGGGCAGTGGCATGAAAAGTTGCCTATTTCATTACTGGGATATCACACTACGGTGAGCACATCGATGGAGCAACCTCATACCTCTTGGTGTATGGCATAGAAGGCGTAATACCAGCGGAAGTCGAAATCCCTTCACTCCGGATTATTGTTATAGCTGAAATTGAAGACAGTGAGTGGGTCAACACCCATCTAGAGTAGTTGAACCTGATTGATAAAAAGCGAATGGTTGCGGTCTGCCACGAGAATTGTATCATTAAAGAATGGCCTGTGCTTACAACAAGATTGTGCGGCCAGGAATTTCGAAGTGGGGCAACTCGTGTTAAGGCGCATTCTCCCCCATCATCAAGAAGCGAAAGGAAAATTCGCTCCTAATTGAAAGGCCCATATATCATTAGAAAGATATTTCCAAGATGAGCAATGTACTTGCGATAGGCCGAATGAAATGATCCCGAAGCAACTGTGAATGCGGATGCAGTGAAAAGGTACTATGTTTCGGCCTTCTGCAGCAACAATATTATCTGATCGGGATGCCAAAGGCTTTCATTCTCACCACCCAAACACTATCAACTTTTTGCAAACCCTTTGAGCCGGTTACTCTTCTTTGACTACCCTTTTTAGAACCCGAAAAAGATTAATGAAAAAGAAAAAGAGAAAACAAAGCAAAAAAAAAAAAAACAACAACAAAAAAAATTTCCTAATCTAAGTTTGACTTGATTCCGAAAGGATACATAGGCAGTCTGTCTATGGGTTCAGTCACAACAAAATAAAACCCAGTTTTCCCCAAAAAGTGAAACTGAGGCAGGTGATATAATGTCGCCGTGATGATTCCGCCCGATCGGTTCCAAAGATGTGATGCGATCCAATTCTCTTTTTACCCAAATGTTTCCCAAGTTATTTTGATCAATCGGCAAAAGGCGTTGGAACTAGAGAACATAATTTCTTGGATCTGATACAATCAAAATAAGAGAAATAAAATGAGAGAGTCTTATCCGTGGAAACCTAATGTCACAATCAGGCGACGTTGAGCAGAAAAATTGAAAATGAGAGAGCCTGGTAAGTGAAAACTCGTAAAGAGCACTATCAAGCGATGTTTAGAATAGAAATGAGAGAGGTCGATTAGCGAAAACCCGCAAAGGGCGCCGTCGACCGAAAAGAAGACACCCCTTACCACCATGGAGGCCTGGCAAGGTTTTTCAATTTTGAAATATGGCTCACAATGGTTTTATGAGAAGTTCGGAAAGTTGTGCGGGTCAGGCATCCAGAAAAGAAGCATGTCATGTCTATGGAAGTCTACATCTACCCTAGATAAGTCCTTCCTTCCTTCTCGAAAGGGACACTTCTCTTTAAATTCATTTTCTTTCCCCGTGCTTACTTTTCCTTAATTTCCTTTTGGTCTAACTCCATTTTCTTAAACTAATACAAAGAAAAGTTGCAAGATTGGCTTTACAGGGTTCTACTTAACAAAAGCCAAGACAAAGAAAAATACTCAGCCTAAGCGGGTGCATCAAGTCGATCCCGACTGGCCATGTTGGTTGATGCTCAGATATCAAAACTATTGAAAGGAAAAGAAAGCCAAAGGCAAAGACGTAAAGGCAAAATAAAGTGAAAGGACCACAACCCCATATGGGTGAGTCATCATGAGAAATTTTTGAAAGTTGAGTTCTCGACTTTAGGAGAGAGATCAATCTTCAGAAAACCACCAAGCAGCGGAGGTTCCCAACAAAGGTCAGGTCGATATCAAGCAATTAAGACAATAAAGACTACAAAACAATCAACCGTTTCAAACTAACAATTGTTCTTTTTTTAAAAAAATTATAACACGTACATCCCAAAGCAACCGTGTAAAAGCAAGTGCAATCAAAAGGAAAAGATGCACAAAATCTAAAAATAGCTTCGCAACAATAATAAACCCAAAAGGGAAGTTTTCCTCAAAAACTTTTTCTACATTTTATTGAAATAAAATTAAATTAAAAAGGGAAATGGAAAAAAATAAAGGAAAAGAAAAATCCAAAACAAGAAATTATAGCTCAGGATTCAAAACCTCAATCTTTTACATCATTTACCACCATTAGGGCTCCAATCCCTTAGTTGAGTTTTTAGACATAGGGCCTCCATTCCCTAGTCGCCTTTTTATCAACATTATGACTCCAATCCTTGAGTTGAGCTTTCAGACATAGGGCTATTTCCTAGTAATCTTTTACCAATTTTGGAACTTCAATCCCTAAGTTGAGTTTTTAGACATAGGACCTCTACTCTCAAGTCGCCTTTTCACCAACATTAGGGCTCCAATCTGTGAGTTGACTTTTTAAACATAGGGCCTCAATTCCCTAGTCACCGTTGTATCAACATTAGGGCTCCAATCCCTGTGTTGAGTTTTTAGATAAGTCTTTTCTGATGTTGAAAGGTATCGTCACGAAAACTCATTTTGTCCGGTAACTACTATAGGGCTTCCATTGCTTAGTCGCCTTTTTATCAGTATTAGGGCTCCAATCCATAAGTTGAGATTTTAAACGTAGGGCCTGCATTCCCTAGTCGCCTTTTACCGACATTAGGGCTCCAATCCTTGAGTTAGTTTTAGACATAGGGCCTCCATTCCCTAGTTGCCTTTCTTACCAACATTAGGGCTCCAATCCTTGAGTTGAGTTTATAGACATAGGGTCTCTATTCCCTAGTCTCCTTTTCACTAACATTTGGGCACCAATCCCTGAGTTGAGTTATTAGACATAGGGCCTCCATTCCCTAGTCGTCTTTTTACCAACATTAGGACTCCAATCCTTGAGGTGAGTTTTTAGACATAAGGCGTCCATCCCCTAGTCGCCTTTTACCAACATTAGGGCTCCAGTCCCTGCGTTGAGTTTTTTCACATAGGGCCTCCATTCCCTAGTCGCCTTTTTACCAACATTAGGGCTTCAATCCTTGACATAAGCTTTAAGACAAAGGGCCTCCTTTCCCTAGTCACCTTTTCACCAACATTAGGGCTCCAATCTTAGAGTTGACATTTTAGATATAGGGATCCATCCCCTGATCTTTTCCCTTCTAAATAGACTCAATCCTTATTTTATTTGCTTTCAAAAAAAGGTAAAGGAAAAAGAGACAAGAGAAAAGAGAAGAAGTCCAGACTTTTGTCACAAATAAATCACGAAATTTTCTTAGTGAAAATTGGGGCAAAAAATTTTTGTTCGTTTGTTCATTTTGGCATCTGAGAAGGTCTGACCTCAAAGCATAGGATTCGAGGTGGTCAAAAGAATGTGCCTCGGTCCAGAATAATGAATACAAGAAAAAGAACAAAAATAGAATTGAATTAAAAATGTTGATGCGGACTATTCATGAATGCGATTAGAGTCACAAGCTTGGCGTGTCTCGCTTTGATCCAAAATCTAAAGAAAGAACAAGCAGATGCAGCTGACGAGCATCAACATTCAGATCCGGGTCAATTGCAAAAACCAGCTAAGACTCAAGATGAAGCTTCAAGAGATTTATAGATAGGAATCTTGTAACTCGTAGCTGGTAGACCTAGCAAGCAGTAACAATAGTGAAATCACAGCTTCTTGTATACCCAGCTACCAAAACTTCCAGAACTATAATGACCTGATTCATTTGTAGCCAAGGATATGTAGGCAACCTTTAAAGCAAGGTTCAGTCAGACTTTTTCAAAAATACTTCTCATGAAGATTCAAATGGGCAAAAATCCATCTAGATTTCTCATTTTATCTTTACCCGAAAATACTTTGAGTATCCGAGCAAAGAGGAGCAACTGTGAGCACGTGATTTTTTCTTCGTATGAATTACTCCTACAGAATTCCCAAAATTAGGATTTTTCTTTGGTTTTTTAGAAATTACTACATAATTGTCTTGTTTATTTACATTTTGTGTGCATGTTTAATTTTTTAAATTTATAACAAATAGAAACATATGGTGCATTTTGAATTTAGGATCAATTTTTATATATATTTTTTAGGATGGTTAGTTAATTAATATTACAAAATCACAAAACTAGGTAAGTTTTGCATTTTTAACTTTTGTTGTTTGAATTTTATATAGTTCCCTTTTAAAATTGGATTTTTCATAATTATTTTTTAATATTGCTAAGGTTAATTTAATCTTTTAAGAATAAATCTAGGTGTTAATTTTATGTTTAATTTTGAATTAATAAGAAATCTAAAAAATTGAAATACAATGAAAAAAAAAGAAAGAAAAAGGGAAAGAACCAGTAGTTTTGGACACAAATTACCTAGCCCAAATCTTTGTCCCGTCAAAAACCCCCAAAACTCGGCACAAACCCATATTTTTACCTGGTCCAGCACCCCCCATAGCTAAATGACCCCGTTTTGGGCATACTCGATCGCATCCGTTGCATCATTGAGATCAAACGGTTCGAAACTAAGGACCACATAAATATAAATATGTCCAAACGCCCCTACCCCTCTCACTAACCATCTCACAACAAGCCTCGAAGACCCAACGTAATGCCACCCTAGGGCAACCGTCCAGCGCCTGCCGAAAATCCCCAACGAGACAGTCGGCGGCCAATCACGCCCAACAATACACAAAATAATCTCCTCAACACCCTCTTCCCAAATATTCAATCACTTTCACTCAAATCCAGCTAGAATTCCTCGAATATCTGATCAAAAACTCCAAACCCTAGCCATCCGCCTTAGAACCCCAATTTTTTCCAATGGCGGCGCCACCACAAAACCGCCCCAAATTAACACCAAATGACCATCGGGACATCCTCATCCAAAATCCATCACTCCCTGGCCTCCAATATCCCTAGATTCCATCGAATATTAATTTGAAGTTGAGGTTGTAAAGTATCAAGATCAGAAGTCGGGAAGATTAGGACTAAAATGGACCTAGGTCATGTGTTTTCATTTGAGAACACATGATCGAGGCCCCTTTTGATCAGAATCATGAATTTAAAGAAGAATTGCAAGGTTGGCCCTCCTTTTAGGTATTTCCTTTAATTTTTTTTGTATTGCATGTTTTCCTTTGTCATTCTTGATTTCATTTTTACTAATTCGTCAATGTACTTGTTCATCGTCTCTTCATCTGTTTCATCAAAATTGTCGATGCATGTGATCTTTTATCTAGGCTAGTCATGAACTGGCCTTTCCTTTAATTTATTTTAGTTTTTTTGGTTGCCTTTTAATTCTGGTCTAAAGGGACTAGTTAATTTAGAGGTCTTCTTTGATTTCAAAGTGTTTTGGCCAGTTTGAAGGGTTTGTGCTAAAATTCTGCATTTGTTTGGTTTTGGGCTTTGAAATCAAGACTTATTTTGAAAACCCAAAGAAATGGATTAATATAATTTGGTTAAAGGCCCATGTCTGATTGGTCGTGGGTGAATTTGACCCAGGTTGGTCTGTCAAGATAATTATAGGGTAACTAAGGGGTAATTGGGGTGGGTTACTTAAAGAATATTTTAATAACTGCCTTATAAAGCTTCTTAAAAGTTGAAAATAGTATTACTTGGCAAACAAGTCAGTAATTTAAGGACCAAGCAACAAAAATAAAAATTATGAAAGGTCGAAAGTCAAAAAATTGAACTCTTAGGGCTGCACTAATAGCTTGCCTATAAAGGCATTGCTAAGGGAAGCTAAAATACTATTTTTAAAAGAGTAAAAAATAAGAAAAACTACAAACAGCAGAAAAGTTTGACAAAAATACTGTCACATTGAGTTTTATGCTTTTAATTTTTAAGGTCTTCACTTCCTGAATTAATTTCTACTTATTTGGGTTTGAAATAGTTTGAGGTCGAATCACTAAAAGTTGGTTTGATGTTTGCTGCGTTGCTTTGTGTTTGAAACTGATTCCCGGACTGCTATATATCATTTTCTGGATTTGAACCTGGTTTATTAACTACTTCCTATTGTTGGGTTCTGCTCTACTGCTACAGCTGATCCTTCACTTCTTATTTACTTTCATCTCCAGGTGCACTTTCAAATCATTGCAACGAAAATGTGAATGTCAAATGAAAGATGGTGTTTCAATGTTCAAATTCTTTCTAAACTCTAATCTTAAAATTCTTGTTATGTGCTTGTAGTTTTGATTGAACTTGGTATTGTCATGTAGTAGTTTGCAATTATAAGTTTTGGCTTTCATTGTTTTTTAGTAGTTTCAGGTATATTAGAATGACTCTTCAGCTTTGCATTGAGGGTCTCCTGATAAAGCCATTCTTGATAATAGTTTCATGTTTAGATTGCTCTTAAAGATGCTAAAAATGGTATTATTTGATGTGATGAGAACAATTTCAATTTGAGAATGGTGCAGAAAGTGGGAATTTTAGCTAATTTAATTAAGTATGAACGTTTAAAAGGTAAGCATGATTATTTGGTGTTTCACTGGCCACAAGCTTATAGTGTTGCAATGGTTATCATGTGGATGTGTTTGACTTAATATAGTTAGGATTAATGGAATTTTTAATTCTGTACAGTATACTATTAGTTTTATGAGGGGTTCATGAATTTCTTATACCTTTTGTCTTGTGTGTGAGATCTAATATATAACATTGTAGCTTTAGTTGTTTTGGATTGACTACATGCTTCTGATATTAGTGCTACTCACCAACAATCAGTGGAAAAAAAAAATTCCCCTCTCCTTCGTTTGCAATCTCATTTCTATGCCTGCATCAGTGTTGTTTGCTTCTTTGTTCATGCTTACTTGCTCTTCGAATTCTTCTAATGAGTATTGTTATCCAATCGTCACCAAATTTGAATCATGTTCACCGATTGCAATTCTATGGGTTCAACACGCGAACCCTCCTGGTATCCAGCTTTGTGTGTGCTTCAAAAATTGAATTTCTTGCTTGGCCTCAAATGTAATGTGTTGTAGAGCCCAGAACTTTGCATCCTGGTGATTTCATTAAGCCATTGAGCCTCACGTTAGGCCCAAGCCAAATTCCGGAAGTGAAATAGAAAAGACTCGGTTTAGTCTTAATTTTAGGCTCTCATTTAATTTCAACTATGATTTAGAAAATAGTCATGACCCCTTTGGCCTTGTTTAATTAGAATGTCCATGTACTTAATTTGAGGTGTGCCGACGTCAAATAAAATCTCAAGATGCATGGCCCTCAATTAATTGTTTCTTTTAAATACTTGGAAATCGAGGTATGCCATTTAGTAAATCTTCCATGGCCATCGCAAAGTTAAAGATGTGTAGTTGCTTTAGGCGCGATATTTTAACAATATTACCTACCGCAAGATAATGAATCAATCGCCACAGACTGCGGGTGCATTTCATGTGACGTGGTCCAAAGACAAGTTTCAGATGACGATGAAATCTTCTTAAAAAAATAATTAAAAGCGGTTAATAAGTTTAAAATGCAGATTAAAATTTGATTATAAGCCAATTATAACAGTTTAAGCGACCGTGCTAGAACCACGGAATCTGGGGGTGCCTAACACCTTCCCTCGGGTTAACAGAACCCCTTATATAGAATTTCTTGTTCGCAAACTTTAAAATTGAAGTCGAAATCTTCCTCGATTTGGTATTTATAATAAATCGGTGACTTGAGATACCAGAATACAAACCATCCCAAGTGCCGACTCTGAATAAAAATAAATAAATAATCTCATTTCGAATAATGTCACTTAAATTGGAAAAACTCCTTTATGCACTTCCTTTCAGGGTTGGTGTAGTTAAAAAGGAGATCAGACAGATTGAAGAAGTGGAGACATACCAGTTAAGAAATAGCAAAAAATAAGTTTAAAAATATGCAGGATTCAATAGTCTAGCCTTGACTTTCAGCTGGCTAGACAATGTTGCAAACACAAGTAACAGACAGGTTTGAATGAGAGCAATAGCTTATGTGTGTATGTGTTTCTTTTTGGGTGTTCGTGTAAGTTCGAGTCTGTGCTAAAAATCTAATCAAGAAGGTTTTTATAGCATGTAATAGGGTAGGTCCCGTAAGATAATGAATCAATCGCATACTCATAAGGTATAAAAGTCAATTAACAATCAATTAACAGGACAAAATAAAAAAGGTACCACTTAATTTATGGAAAAATCTCACGACGAATAAATCAGTAATCAAGAGAAAAGTTAATAATGTAAGAAACAATTTCCCAAATCAATTAGGAAGCAAGACACATAAACAAGCAAATAATACAAATACATAAATAGGGTAAGAACAAGTTAAACTTAAATAAGGAAATATGGGTACTAAATTCAAACCCAAATTTGGGTAAGTAAATCAATTAATCAACTTAATTGATAGAGTTAAAGGTAATAGGTAAAAGCAACATGATAAATAATCAGAGAATCAAAACCCTAGAATAGGTAAAAAGCATAGAGATGAAACTCAAACAAATCGGTCAAAATAGTAATGACAAAGACCATAGTTGAAAGCATTTTCACCGAAAAACCATTAGAGATCAAAACCCTAAGGTAAAGAACATAGTCATGAGAATCAGTCGAACAAACAAAGAAATTAGGGTTAGACACTTTAAAAAAATTAGTATTTTTTAGAACTTAAAGGGGTGAAACCCTAGTTTTAGAAAAAAAAGGTTAATAATAAGAAACATAGAAACTTTTTAAGAGAAATAATAAAATAAACTTAAAACTATCACAAATCTACAACGATATTAACGGATTCGAGCAGCAAGCGACTATGGTTTTAAGAGAATGATAGAGATGAAGGAAAATCTAGTTTGGAACTAGAGATTCGAGCCATAAACAGGAAGGTAATAGTACTCACAAACGGAGATGACCGTAGGTAGATTCATAAATAATTTCGAACAAATATGAGTTGGATGTCTTCGAGATTCTTTCATAAAACAACAAAATTGACCCACTAAAAGATGTAAGAGGTCGGAAAGGGCCTGAAATCATAGAGAAACTTCATGGAAAGGGGAGGAATCGAAGGGGTTTGGGAAATTTTAGAGTGACAAAACTCTAGGGTTGAAGAGTGCCTCAGAGAGAATAGAGGAGGAGTGGATTCAGAGGCGGTGAAATTGAGAGAGTACGTAGGGTTTGGGGGGTTCGTTTGATTAAAAAAGGAAATAGAGAATGTGGATTATTGATCTCATAGATCAAAGCGACGATTAGAGGAGGTTTTGGGTTGGGTTAGAAAGGGAATTGGGCTCGGGTGGATGGTTTAATTTGAATTGGGATGGAGGTCAGACTTTAAGGATAATTAAAAGGGCTATTTGTTAAATACCTAATTTATTAATAAAATAATTCATAATAATATCTAATTAAATGATAAAAATGATTTTTATGCATAAAGTGATCTAAAATAATTACTTAACATTATAAAAATATAAGACGTTATTTTCGGTATAGATAATGTAGTTATGTGTATGTATAGGCTATTATTGCAAAATATACAATTATAGTCTTAAAAATGCAAATGCAATTGTTAAAAAAAACAACTAATATATTTGAACATTTATGTGAGCATAAATGATGAATTTAGATGATTACATCTTTGTAAAGTAATATGACGGACAATTATTGAATATTTGTATAATTAAAAATGCAAAAATAATTTAATTTTAAGGCCTTTAAGAATAATAGAGAAATTATAAAAACACTTGTGCATGTTTGTAAAAGATGCATGTACAATATTTTTAAAGTATGTATTTATAGTTAAAAATATATGAAAAAAAAATTAGGTATCAACAACTGCCCCTCATTGCCCGAGAATGATGGAAGAGTTTTTGGATAAAGAAATGATGACTGCCTACATATTCCTGGCTTTACAGGAATCAATCCATGTGTAGTTCTGGACCCAACGGTGAACAAGTCGATGGAGTTGTTATAGGAATGGTAGCCAATTTCAACAGTGGCTCTTTTGTGATGGGTAATATCGGATGGAGTTATGATTATAAGTCTGAAGTATGACATATGTATCATTAGGTAGATATTTGAATGGTCATAGAGTAAAGGTGTATAATTGATGGGGGTCGATCACGTTAAAAATAATGGTAAGGCACAAATGGTAACCGAAAGTGTATGAATGGAAACATGAGTGAAGGTTGCCACTGTTTGAAGAACGGTTACTTCATGGATTACCTGCATAACTTAAATCACAATGCATGCCAGTATATAGAGTATTGAGGGAATTTAAGCATGATTCAAGTTTCCTTTGGACCATGAAAGATTGCCTTTGGACAGTTTGAAGATGACGTACATAGACCATTACGTCCTGGATCATGAATTTCATGGTAAGGGATTCGCTGGACATGAAATAATATTCTTGGGATATGAAAATGGTGCCTCTGAACCATAAAGCATTTGAATAATCATATGCAAGTTTGATAGATCCACAGGACATTGCATGGTGTCTTCAGTCTATGAGGACGATGCATTCGGACTATGACACCTTTGGACATGTTGGCTATACATCAGCCCATGAAATATAGAAACATGATACCAAAGGTAATAACAAGGAAATGCTTAGCTTCATAGAGAGTTTAGGGGCAGAGTTTAGCCCTGAGAGAAGAAGATAACGCAAAGTTAAAATAGAGCAACACTTATACAAGGGAATATAATGCTTAGTCCTCATGAGAAGGAAGTGCTTAGCCTTACACAAATGGAGGCAGGGCTTAGCCTTATCTGAGTCTAAGATAGAGCTTATCCTCATGCAAAGAGAAGGCAATGCTTTGCCTTATGGAGATAGGGAGGAATGGCTTAGCCTCATGCAAGATTTTAGATAGAGGTTAGTCTCACACATATAGGGTGGAGGGCTTAGCCCAATGCAAGATGTGTTATAGGGCTTTGTCTCATGTAAAAAAGAAGGCATTGCTTAGCTTTATGCAGATAGAGAGGTAGGGCTTATCCTAATCCAAGATTTGAGACAAGGTTTAGTCTCATACGGATAGGGAGGCATGGCTTAGCCTCATGCAAATAAGGGAGACAATGCTGAGTCTCATGCAAAGAGAAGGCAATACTTAGCCTTATGCAAATAGGGAGGTAGGGCTTAGCATCATGAAAGAAAGGGAGAGGATGATTAGTCTCATGCAAATTCAAATATAAAGGCAGGGCTTAGCCTCATGTAATATTTGAGACAAGTCTTAGTCTCATACTAAGAGAAGACGATACTTATCCTTGTGCAAATATGGAGGCATGGCTTAGCCTCATGCAGGATTTGCGATAGGGCTTAGTCTCAGGCAAAGAGAAGGCAGTGCTTAGCATTATGGAAATATGGAGGTAGGTCTTAGCCTCATGCAAGATTTGATACAAGGCTTAGTATCATGCAAATAGAAGGAAATTCTTAGCCTTATGTAGTGAACAAGTAACAAATAGAAGTAGAATATTTCTTTGCTGGAGATATATTTGTGTCAAGCAGATTGATTGATAGTGACAATGATATATGTATGTTTGTGAATTCTCCTGTTATGTTCACCACGCCTGCATCCAAAGAAAGTCATGAGTTTTTTAAGAGGAGGTTGGTTCGCGCCTTCGTCTGCTCACTTTTCTTTGCTCTGTTCTAGAGGCCCTGTTCGAGTTACCCTGAGTAGTACCTGGCGGCCATAAAAAGAAAGTTTTCGAAAATACATTCTTATTGACCAAATAGAGTTATATTAGAAAGCATAGTGATATGAAATACCTAGTAAATTAGATAAACTAATGACTGTGACACTTTTAGAGACATTACGTCTTAGTTGCATTAGAATTTTGACAGTCCTCCTTAAAAGTCTGCCCCAGTTTGGTAAATCATCCTTAGGCCTTTTTGAATGCAACGAAATCAGTCGGATCTGCTCCAATATTTTTAGAATCCTTCTCAAAATTCTACCATAGTTACTTAACCAATTTCTGACTTTCTAGCATATGATGGAATCAAATGGACTTGCTTCAGAATTTTGAAGGTCCTCAAAATTCTACCCCAGTTTTTGGTTTCAAGGGAAAATGAAGATTTTATTATGATATGACCGAACACAAAGGGCTCCCTTCGTATCCCTTCTTATACGAGAATCAGGTAAACCGTAGTTCAGTTACATCGGATGAATGAGTGTAAACAATCTAAACATAGTATCTCTTGACTGCATCTCAATTGATAGGTTTTGGCCAAACTTCTCCGTCTATTTCTTCAAGTATAAGTGCTCCTCCTATTAGCACCCGCTGAACGATGTAAGGACCTTGCCAGTTGGGAATGAACTTTCCTTGGCTTCATCTTGATGTGGGAGGATCTTCTTCAGTACCGAATGTCCCTGTACAAACTGTCTTGGTTTGAGCCTTTTGTTTAAATCTCTAGACATTCTGTTCTGATTAAGTTATTCGTGACATACTGCGTTCATTCTTTTTCAGTCTATAAGGGCTAGTTGCTCATAGGAGTCTTTATCCATTCTGCATCACACAATTTGGCTTCTTACATGATCCGTAAAGAGGGAATTTCTACCTCGACTGGAATGACAACTTCGGTACCATACACCAGTAAATACGGGGTTGCCTGATTGATTTGCGAACTATAGCACAGTACCGCAATAGGGCGAAGGGTAAATTTTCATGCCACTATTTGTGTTTTTCTACCATCTTCCTTAGTGTTTTCTTAAAGTTCTTATGTGCAGCTTCCACAACTCCATTCATTTGAGGCATGTATGTTGTTGATTTCCTGTGGTTGATTTTGAAGGATTCACACATGGACTTAACCAAATCACTATTGAGATTGGTGGAATTATAAGTGATAATGGACTCGGAAACCCGTAATTGGCAAAGAATACGATCCTTGAAAAAATTTGCGATGACTTTCTTGGTTACAGCTTTGTAAGATGAAACCTCTACCCATTTTGTGAAATAGTTAATAGCCACTAATATGAATCGGTGCCCATTTGAAATGGTCGGCTCTATCGAACCGATGACATCAATTCACCAAGGTGCACTTGTTATGTTGAGCTCATTTGGTGGTACCTTTATCATATCTGTATGTACCTGGCATTGATAGTATTTTGGTACGTACCAGATGCAATCAGATTTCATGGTCATCAAAAAATCCAGGTTTGAGTATTTTCTTGGCTAGAACAAAACCATTCATATGTGGTCCACAAGTTCCAACATGTATTGCTCGAGTAATTTTGAATATTCTTTAGTGTCAATACGACTTAATAACCCCAAGTCAGAAGTTTTTCTATACAAGGTCCCCCCGTTTTGGAAGAAGTGATCGGATAGCCTTCGCAGAGTGCGCTTCTGAATATGGTTTGCCTACTCTGGATATTATTCTCTCGCTAAATATTATTTGATGTCTCGGAACCAAGGTTTTCCATCCGTTTCTTCTTCAACATAAGCACAGTAAGCCGGCTAGTCACTGATTTTTTCCATGATAGGATCGGTGAAATTCTTGGTCGGATGTTGTATCATTGATGATAAGGACTCCAGTGCGTCTGGGAACTAATTTTGAATTCTGGGCACATGTTTGACTTCTATATTTGTGATTCTCTTCAATTCTTCTTGCACATGATACAAGTACGGTAGTATCTTGGTGTTTTTCGTAGCCCATTGTTCTTTAATAATATGTACTAGAAGATCCGAGTCACCAATTACCAGCTGCTCTTGTATATTTATATCGATTGCCAGATTGAGCACGATGGTGCAAGCGTCATATTCTACCATTTTGTCAATGCATGGAAACCTAAGCTTCGCAGATACAAGGTAATGTTGACCTATTATTGATACCAAAACTGCTCGGATGCCCACTTCTTAGAAGTTTTTATCCCTATCAAAGAACATTATCCAGCTGTTGTAAGCTTTAGCAATGTCCTCTCTTACGAATGATACTTCTTCTTCAAGAAAATATGTTTTCAAAGGTTCGTATTCTCCTACTACATGATTTTTAGCAAGATATTCTGCCAATGATTGTCCTTTGACTACCTTCCAAGTTACATAGACGATATCGAACTCGCTTAACTATATCTTTCAGTTCGCTAACTTCCTGGTTGGCATGGGCGTCTGAAAGATATACTTTAGAGTGTCCATCCTTGATATGAGCAAGGTGGTCTAGGCACAGAAGCAATGCCTCAATTTCTAGGTTGTCCAGGTCAAAGCGCAGTAAGTGCATTCCAGCTGAGAATATCGCGCTTCATAAGGTTTAACTTCCTACTCAAGTAGTATATGGCTGGATCCTTTCTTCCTATCTCATCATGTTTTCCCAAAACACATCCAAAAGCTCAATCTAATACGGACAGATATAATAGCAAAGGTCTCTAGGTTCTAGATAGACTAGGATTAGTGGCGTGGACAGGTATTCGTTGAGTTTTTTAAATGCTTCTAACAATCTTTAGTCCAACTCATTTTAGCATCTTTCCTCAACATTTTGATGATAGGTTTACATATAACTGTGGACTGTGCTATGAAGCGGCTGATGTAGTTGAGACGTCCTAGGAAGCTTAACACGTCCTTCTTATTCTTTGGTGGTGGTAACTCTTGAATACCCTTAACTTTGGACAGGTCCAACTCTATTCCTTAGCGGCTGAAAATAAATCCCATCAACTTTCTTACGGGAACCACGAATGCATATTTTGTGGGGTTTAGTTTTAGATTGCACCTCCTTAACCTGTCAAAGATTATACTCAAGTCTTCTATTTGATTCGCAACCATCTTTGACTTGATGATGATGTCGTCAACATACACCTCTATTTCCTTGTGTATCATATCATGGAAAATTCTTGTCATGTCTCTCACGTAAGTAGCCCCAATATTCTTCAAACCGAATGGCATCATCTTATAGTAGTATACTCCCTACAGCGTGACAAAGGCTGGTTTCTCTACTTCTTCTTCATCCACCTAGATCTAGTGATAGCCCACGAAGAAATCTATAAGGATTGGAGTTCATGCTTAGCACAATTGTCGATCAGGATGTATATATTTGGCAGTGGAAAATCGTCCATGGGACTTGCTCTATTTAAATCTCGATAATCAATACACAGCCTTACTTTCTCATCTTTCTTCGAAACTGGTACAATATTGGCTAACCAGGTTGGGTACTCAACTACCCTGAGGACTTTGTCTTTGATTTGCTTAGTGACTTCCTTATTGGTTTTCAGGCTCATATCTTGTTTGAACTTTCTAAGTTTCTTCTTTACCGGCGGGCATATTGGATTGGTAGGCAACTTATGAGCCACTATGGATGTGCTCAGACCGGTCATATCATCATATAACCATGCAGATGTATCCTCATATTTTTGCAGGAAACAAATGCACTCTTCCTTCTCTGACGGTAGTAAGTGAAGGCGTACAAGAGTCTCCTTGATGGTTTCGGCGTCTCCCAAATTTATTACTTTTATTTCGTCCAGGTTGGACTTAGGTTTATTCTCAAAGTTCTCAACCTCCGTCAATAACTTTCTCAGGTATTTCATCCTCTTCTTCTGAGTCACCATCCTTACATTGAGTTATCTCTTTACATGTCACAGTCATCGGTTCATCATGAAAAATAATAGTAACACTGTAGAAAGAAAATGTGAAAGATAATAACGAATAATAAATAGTAATGCATCGATTAAATTTTGAAAATATCCAGAAAAGTACGGCTCGATAAATTAAGCAACTATTTTTAACCAAAATGTATCTTTAAACCAAAATTGCTAATAACATTTGAAATGCCTAACTTGGCAATAAAAATAAGTCAGGCTAAATTCCTAGCTACCTAGGGACTCGGCGGGCTCAATATGGTATGGTAGTCCAATTCCTAAGAATAACTCTCTTATCCATAGTCTGAATGGGGAAGACTTCTTCCTCCTTCTCCCTGATTACCGCACTATAATTCATATCCTTGTCTTCTAGGAACAGGTTCCTTACTCCAGCCAAAGCTTCTTCCTCTATGAATCCCCATATTGTATCTACCTGGTGAAAAGTCTGACCTAGTAGTGGCAGTGGTTGCTTAATAGGGTAATAATGACCATGCCATGGCAGCGATCGTCATTGTACTCCTGCCAGGTGTATGGATACCCAGCCCGAAAGATGTGCTATGGTGTTTCAATTGGACCGGATTGATAATGCCCTGGAGTTCCTTCCCAAGCCCTTTGACGGGTTTGTACGTAGACCATGCTAGTATGCTTTCTAATTTGTTACTCCACCATTTTCCTTTCTCAACTGCATTGACATATTCATTATGGTGATAAGTTTCCCAACCTAGATGTTTTTTATTCTCGATAACCGGGATAGTTTGATTGGGGTAAAAGGGGTTACTTCCATCTTGGTGAATGATCACCTCCTAATGGTTCCATTCTAAATTCACGGCCTGGTGTAGTATGGAAGCCACATCCCCAGCGACATGTATCCAAGGTTGACCCAATAGAAGATTGTATGTAGCTGATATGTCAAGCACTTGGAATTCAATATCGAGCCAAGTTGGCCCAATCTTCTGGCAAAGGTTAATCTCCCTAATCGTGGCCCTTTGAGACCCATCAACGGCTTTCATATTCATACTTTCTTCTGGTCCCAATCTATTCAAAGTAGTCTACCGACAAATGTTGAGGCTTGAACCCACTTTTATTAGGACCCTGGCAATGAATTTGTCATCAAACTTTATTGTGATATACAGCGCCCTGTTGTGACTTAACCCTTCAGTTGGTAGTTCATCATCGTGGAAGGTGATCTTGTGACTCTCCAGTACTTTCCCTACCACGTTTATCATTTCTCCATTGGTGATATTGTAGGGCACGTAAGATTCATTTAACATCTTCATAAGATCATTCTTATGCGCCTCCGAATTTTTCTATAGTGATAAGATAGATATTTGGCAAGTGGTCTTATTTAAATGATCGATGATAGAATATTCCCTCGCCTATTCTTTCCTCTAATGATCATCTGGTCTAGTTTCATTGATAGGCTTTTTAGTAGCAGCCTCTTTGCTCAATCTCCCTAAATGTTCGCGCGTATAAATCCTTCTCGTTTTGGACAGGTATTGTGCGACATTTCCATCTTCGCTTTTCCATTTTGCCTAGTTTCAGCAACATTATCCCAAGGTATGGCTTTGGAATTGAAAGGCGGTATTGTTGCTACTATCATTATGAAAGTTTAGACAACTTCTGCCTCAAATGGATTTGTGGTTGCAGTTGGAGCTACCTATACCTCAAATGGAACCAAAGCGGTTACCTAAACATCGAATGATGACTGTATTTGTACCACAATAGGAGTGAGTGTGATTACGGGTTTAATGTCATCCCCTTCCTAAATAATCCCAATTGACCCCTCAGGATCCCATTCTTCATCTGTCTCTGTCATATGTACCATATAGCCCCTATGGTCTGGGAGAGCATTGTTCCTGACATTGGGTGCAGCTTTATTTGCATGTATAACGCTGTTATCTATCAATGTTTGGATATTATCTTTCAATGTCAAGCATTCGTCAATGGTGTGCCCCTTCATACCAGAATGTTATGCACATGTTTTATTTGGGTTGACCTATTGAGATGAATTGTTCATTACCACAGTAGGAATAAGGGTGACATAACCAATAGCCTTCAATATTTCGTAAAACTAGTTGATGGGTTCAACAATTGAGGTGTATTATCTGTATGGTTTACGATCAAAGTTAGGTCAGGGTTTCTTATAATTTGGATGAGTTGGAGGTGAATGATAGTAGGCTGGCGAGGTGCTATAAGTGTGATAGGAAGTGGCGGGTTGAGAATATCTAGAAGGTGAGGGTTGGTACATAGCTGGAGGTATTTGGTATGTGGGTAGAGGTGTTTGGTATGTAAGCGAAAATTTTGGGCCTTGGGCCACCATTATTGCTGTAACGACCTGACTGGTTATTTTGAGCAATTACGCCTAGTTAGGCAGTTTCAGGTCTCGAGCAGCTTCATAATATGTGTATCAACTTACGTACGTGGTTGAATTCAGTTAACAGATGATTTAGAGTCAAATTGGAAGGAGGAAACTAGTTTTGGAAGTTTAACCACTGAGAATTTTACCGGAATTGAACTTTTAAGAAAACGGCCCCGGAATGGGTCGTGGGTGATCTCAACAACTTTGTATGGTGATTTTGGACATAGGCACGCATCTAGATATGGATTTGGAGGTCCACAAGGTAATTTGAGGTGTTTTATCGAAATTCTGAAAATTAAAAGCTTGGAAAATGGAGAGGTCTGACTCTTGACTTTTCTGATATCCGGATCGGAATGCAATTTCGAGAGTTGGAACAGTTGGGTTATTTCATTTTGGACTTATTTCCAAAATTTGGCGTCATTCTGGGATGTGTAAAAAAGGTTATAACCATTACACAAAAGTCTATCTCGAATGAGTTTAAAACTTGCTGATGAGGAATTTACTCATCACGAACGCGAGAGAAGGGCTGTGAACGCGAAGAACTGCGCCTGGGCAGGCAGAATATATTCTCAAATCGAGGGTTAGACCATTTTATTCATATCTTCACTTGTGGAGCTTGGTTTTGAGCAATTATTTGAGGGGCTTTCACACAAATCGATTGGGTAAGTTTTATTCATCTAGAATCTAACATTTTCCATGATTTTATCTTCTTTTTCATTATTTAATTTGTGTTTTGTGTTGGGAGAAATGTTTGTTTTTGAAAGAATTTTTAAAATGAAAATTGATGATACGAAGGACAAAATGGTATCGGAATTTGATAAATTTTGTATGGTTAAACTCGTATCGGAATGGGTATTCGATCTTTGTAAAAAATTTTGTTTTCCGAGGTGCCGGCCTCGGGGTCGACTTTTTGACCAATTTTAGGATTTTGTTAAAATTGATACTTTATGGTCCAGAATAATTTTCTACGTGTTTTATTTGTTCTTTGAAGTTAATTTGGTTAGATTTGAATCATCTGGAGGTCTTTTCACTCGAGAAGTGCATTTTAGAGCATTGATTTGTCGTCTTTGAGGTACGTATTTTTCCTAAACCAGTGTGTGGGACTTCCCCTTAGGATTTGAGTCTTCAATGCTAATTGTAGTCTATGCATGCGAGGTGACGAGTGTGTTCTCGGACTTATCTGCGGAAAATTTGCTCTAGGGTTCATAGGTACTTATGATCACTATGTGCAAAGAAACCTGTTATAATTTGTTTTCCTAATTGTTTTAAACTGCCTCTATGTGGTCCATACAATGTTATTAGCTTTCCTCTAATTCTACGTGTTACATTGACCCTTAATTTCCTTAATTGAAGGGATTGCCTTCCTTATTCTTTTAATAATCCTTGATTGTAAGCTCCTCTGTGACTTTGTGCAAATATGTTACATGTTTGTGCATGCGACATTATTGTTTCTATTGTTCATTCCCTTGTCGAGACGTTATTGATCATATTACTGACTCACTTGCCGGGATGTTATCTTTTCTATCGTTGATTCCCTTATAGGGATGTTATTGTTTTTATTGTTGACTCCCTTGCAAGGATGTTATTGTTTCCATCGTTGATTCCCTAGCCGGGATGATATTTTTTCTATTGATTGATTCCCTTGCCGGGATGTTTTTCCATTATTTGGCTGAGGAATAGTGATAAAGCACAAAGGGTGATGCCCTGCACATGTACATTTATAATTATTTAGACTGTAGTGTAGGATACCAAGAGATCTCCAGAATAAAAATTAAGGATACCAAGAGATCCCTAACACATATATTGAGAGTACTAGGAGATCCTAAGGATACCAAGAGATCTCCAGCATATATATTGAGCATACTAAGAGATCCTGGGGATACCAAGAGATCCCCAACACATATATTCAGAATA
The DNA here is from genome assembly GCA_034376525.1 of Nicotiana benthamiana. Taxonomy (NCBI): domain Eukaryota; kingdom Viridiplantae; phylum Streptophyta; class Magnoliopsida; order Solanales; family Solanaceae; genus Nicotiana; species Nicotiana benthamiana. Next base: position 77,130,369 of record CM067338.1, on the reverse strand, counting down.
CAAGGAGATCATGGGGATATCAAGAGATCCCCAGTATATATATTGAGGACACTAAGAGATCCTTGAGATCTCAAGAGATCCACAACACATATATTGAGAATACTAGGAGATCCTCAGGATACCAAGAGATCCCCATCACATATACTGAGGATACCAAGAGATCTTTAAGATACCAAGAGATCTTTAAGATACCAAGAGATCCCCAGCACACATATTGAGGATACTAGGAGATCCTCGCGATACCAAGAGATACCCCGTATATATATTGAAGATACTAAGAGATCCCCGGGATACACAGAGATCCCCAGCATATATATTGAAGACTCTATGAGATCCTCGGGATATCAAGAGATACCCAACACATAAATTGAGCAAACTAGGAGATTCTCGGGATACCAAGAGATCCCTAGCACATACATTGAGGATACTAGGAGATCCTCGGGATACCAAGAGATCCCCAACATATATATTAAGGATACTAAGAGATCCTCGGGATACTAAGATATCCCTAACACATATATTGAGGATACTAAGAGATCCTCGAGCTATTAAGACATCCTCAGCAAATATATTGAGGATATCAAGAGATCATCGGGATACCAAGAGATCCCCAACACATAGATACTAGGAGATCCTCGGGATACCAAGAGATCACCAGTATATATATTGAGGATACTAAGGGATCCCCGGAATACCAAGAGTTCCCGAACACATATATTGAGGATACTAGGATATCCTCGAGATACCAAGAGATCCCCAGCATAAATATATTGAGGACACTAAGAGATCCTCGGGATATCAAGGGACCCCAACACATATATTGAGCATACTAGGAGATCCTCGGGATACCAAGAGATCCCCAACACATATAATTAAGGATACCAAGAGATCTTCGGGATACCAAGAGATCCCCATCACACATATTGAGGATACTAAGAGATCCTCGGGATACTGAGAGATCCCTGGATGTTATCTCTATATTGAGTTGTATTCTTTCGGTGATTATTTGTTCCCTACTAAAGCCGTAGTTATTCTTATTATCATGTATTAATTCATACTACTAGCATTTAATTATATTGAATAACTGCAACCTTTCTCGCTGGTTTTTTTTTGTAGTTAGTCTAGAAATTGTAATTTTATTTATATTATGTAAAGGAGACTTATTGAACATCATAAGTGAATTTGTACAGACATTATGTAATGCATAGCATGTGGATTTTTTTTTTTAAAGTGAGATGGAAAAATATGCGGGCACAAGGTGCCATATGTGCTAAAGGCTCAGAAGTTGAGATAATGATATGAGAAATCAAGGGTTTATATTGTCGGGATAGTGTACTAGCCATGATGTGATTTGCTGTATTGGCATGGCCTTCTTTATTTGAAAACATTCTCACTTGTCTCTGTTCCTGTTATGTCAGTGTTGAAGTACTTGGTTATCGTTAGCTATTATGCGTTCTCCCTTTATTGTTCCTACTGTTCTTATTTTTGCTTTTCTCCCCTATTTGTAATTCCTTTCTATCTTTATCTCGATTTTATTATACCATCCTACTTAATTTATTTGACCAGTAGATGTCTTGACTATTTCTCGTCACTGCTCAATCAAGGTTAATTTTGTTACTTACTAGGTACTGTCGTGCTGTGTTGATACTACACTTCTGTACATTTTTTGAATATTGATCCAGGTATTTGATCGATAGTAGTTGTGCGGGTCATCGCAGTGGAGATTCACGGTAACCTATTGTTGCGCTCGCAGGCGTCGAAGTAATGTTCCATTGATTCTTTCTCCTTCTAGAACAGTGTTGTATTTATTTTGTTTAAGTACTCTTAGAAAAGCTTATGAAGGTTTTTAGAATTGTGGTTTGTTGAGAGTTATTTAATTTTAGGTCAGTAAATGTTAATATTATTTCTGTAAGTGTTACTCTTACCTAGTTTAGAGACTAGGTGCCACTACGACTCTTTTGGAGGGAATTTGGGTCGTGACAAGTTGGTATTAGAGCTTTAGTTTCGTAGGTTCTACAAGTCATAAAGAGGTTTAGTTAGTCGTACGGATCAATATGGAGAAGTATGTACTTATCTTTGAGAGGCTACAGAACTATTAATAAATTCCACTTCTCTCATTCCTTGCTGTGCGATATTGATTGTGCTCGAAGTATATGACTTATGTCCCTTTACATCCACTCGTGTATAATATTACACTCTCAGCGTTCGTTATGTGCCAGTGGTTCGTGCTGTTACAGACGGGCTATGAAAAAGTCAAGGATGCTTAGGAATTGTCTCAATATGCTGTCCAGACTAAAGATACAGAGGTAGTGAAAGACTATTCAGTGGTTCATATGGAGGCACAGCGATTTTCAACATCTTGTTGATGAGTGGAAACTTGGAAAAGTTTAATTGATTGACTAGTGGTCGCGATTGTGGCAAGGTCATGAGCTTAGTTTTTATTGGGAATAGTTGGTAGTATTGGAGTACCTTGTGATTTTTGTTGTGCAAGCCGTGAAGCTTAGATTTGTGGATCATCAGATGTTGTTTTCTATGTCTTTGCGCCAAATGGAGGAGTCCAATAGTGGCATTTAGATTGCAGAGTCAGATTTATATCAGTTTAACCTATGGTATGTGTATTTGTTGCATTGGTAGGTTCCAAGATTTGGGGTATGAGCAGGGTCTGAGATCATACACAGGATGATGTTGGGGCTTACCATATTTCTACGTCAATAATGGATCTACATTTCAGTATTAAGGGAAGTCGGGGGAACAACTTCAGATTCACAGGAGCTCTATTAAGCATGGGTATCGTGGTTGCGGCAGAACTGGGTGCTTCAGAGGAAATGCAGTGGTTTATGAGCTTCTGGCTACGTGGTTCATGGTAGGATCATCTGCATTTGGGACTTTGATTTGGATTATTGCATATAAACTATCCGAAAAAATGGATCAGCTCACTAGCATTGGGTCAGCATAGTAATGGAAGTAATTGGTCCTTTTGAATGAGAATTCTCTACTAGCATTTGTGGTAGCACTCTAGTATTGGAAGGTTTGTGTGACTCAGTTGATATGGGAGATACAATCCTAATGGCTTAGTTTCGTGGGGGGTGGATCTCGAGGAGTTCACGATGGTTTGGGCAACGGCTTGATTCTGGTAGCTACTATGGGCATAAGGAATATGTTGCACAGTGTGGACTTATTCTAAATAGGTATCAGAAATTAATAGGGTGTTTGGAATTTTTCACTATTATACGTGAAGAGTGTGCATGTTTTGAAAGGATCTTAAGTTGTGGTTTGCGGGAGTATGACTAGTAGTATGGTGGTTATAGGGTTTTGAGGCTTTCCAGATTCATGTTTTGTTATGTAGCCAGAAACTCGATATGAGTTCTTCAGCAGCATGATAGGGTGTAAGTGATATATCATCCATTTCAATTGCGTAAGTGACAATGAGTTTAGAGATTTTGGTATCCCTAAGCTTTTGGGGCTAAATGCCATCGTATATAGATCATTTCCTGCTTGTGGATTGTTAAGGAACATTGAGGATGAGGTAGTTAATAGCATGTGTGATAGATAGGTAGTTTTGGATTTTTCGGAAGGATAATTACCCATCTGGAAATAATCAGGATTTGGGTTAGAGGCTATTTAAAAGCTCAACGTGAATATGTATCATGTATCAGGTCAAGTTTGTGTGCTCTTGTGAGATAGTCATTATGTTTATATTATCAGGCTGGATGGATATTATATGTGCCCCTAGCGTATGATATGTGCTAATTTTTCTATGTTGTGTAAGGCGTTGAGGTTGTATGATTATTCCCACACATATTGTAAATCATTGTAGGACATATACGATGCTGGGGAGATAGCCCTTGTCATGTTTATTTGCTCATGGCACCTTAGTTGTGCTTGCTTCTTTCAATTTTTTGCACTTCCATTCCTTTTTCGATAATTTGTTTATGCACAATGTTGTACTTGATATCAGTATTGATGTAATTAGTGAACCCGAGCATTTTGGCTCGATAAGCATTTGGGAGCAGGCTGCATGCTCCAATGGATGTTATGTGGGATACCCTCCCCTTGTGTTTATTTAGTGTTGTATTTTCCCTCTGTGGGACGATTAGATAAAGAACTGCACTTTTGTTGTTACACATGTTGTACTCGTTAGATAATTCTTATACTTTGCTTTTCTTTACTTGTGCTGCATAATTGAGTTATTGTTGGTTTGGTGTACGAATGGTTAAATGTGATAAACCGTGTGGTTTGGTGATGAGTTATTAGGTGGATTGCTTGTATTGGTTGAGATGAGGTTCGTAGAACTGAGATTAGTACTATGGTATCAGGGGTGAATAGCGCTTGGAAGTATGAGGGTCTTTCTGAAAAGATTTGAGTGATGGCCCTTGGCGGGTGAGAGAGGTTCTTGACTTGTTGTCTGCATGGACGGATATGAGTTCCTGCATGTTGCTTTATCTTGAGCGGTGGTGTGAAGGTCCAGAACAAGGTTGTATCCAATGTGAGGTGTGTTAACGACATCCATGATGTTATTTGAGCATCTATGGTGGTCAGATATTATTGCTTCTTACATTTGAGTTGTGTGGAGCAGCGTGTGATTATATTCTAGATTGAAATTTGGCTTGATTCATCTTGTTAAGGCTCATGTACTGTATGACGTGGAATTCAGATCCGATGATGAATTTTAAATGTTGAGGTTTGGGTTATGTTCTAAGGTTATGGGTTAAGGAGGAGATGAGATCTTCAGTTAAGTTGCAATGTTAAGGTTTGGGTTCTGTTCTAAGGTTATTAGTCAAGGAGGAGATGAAATCCTTAGTTAAGTTGCATTGTTAGTTCTTATTAGGTTGGGTGATGGGGAAATCACCTTTGGGTGTAAGTATAGTGAGCTCATGCAGTATTTCAATGGGTTTGGAATGGCATCGGGCGCGTTCAAAGACGAGTGTATGTTTAAGTGGAGAAGGATATAACAAACCGACTGGTCGTTTTGTGCAATTGCGCCCGGTCTGGCAATTCGACGCTACAAGCAGCTACATAATATATATATATATCGACTTGCGTGCATGGTTGAATTCAGTAAATAGATGATTCAGAGTAAAATTTGAAAAAGGAAGCGAGTTTTGTAAGTTTAAACAGTGAGAATTTTATCGTAATTGGACTTTTAATTAAATAGCCCTAGAATGGGTCGTAGGTGATCTCAACAGCTTTGTATGGTGATTTTTGACTTAGGCGCGTGTCCAAATTTGGATTTGGAGGTCCGTAGTGTAATTGAGGAGTTTCAGCAGAAATTGGAAAAGTTGAAGCTTTGAAAATGAAGAGGTTTGACTCATATTTTACTTTTTGGATATTAGGGTCAGAATGCAATTCCGAGGGTTGGAACAGCTGCGTTATGTCATTTTGGACTTGTCTGCAAAATTTGGCACAATTCTAGGTTGATTTGATAGGTTTCCGCACGAGTTTTGGAAGTTAGAAGGTTTGAAAATTCCTGAGTTCGATTCATCGTATGATTCATCTTTTCAGAATTGTTTGATATTCTTTGAGATCTCGAGCGAGTCTCTGTTAGGTTATATGACTTGTTTGTGTGTTTATACGGGGTTTCGAGGGACTCGTTTTTTTTCGGATTTATTTGGGCTGCTTTGGATACTAATTTTCTGATATATGGTGTTGTTCTTCGCATTCGAGCGGAGTCTCAATCGTTTACGAAGAACAATTTGACTTCTGGAAGTTTGTTCATTACTTTCGTGAAGTGATTCCTCGTGTTCGCGAAGAAGGAAATCTCGGTTGCAATGTTTTGAATTTGGAGGCTCATATCTCACAATCTATAAGGAATTGATAATCAAAAAATGATAGTTGTAGCCCTTTGTGTCTAGTTTTCAGAAATGTTAATTAACTGGAATTTAGATATGTGTGCCTAATGTTATGGTAGTACCACTGTAGGCTATCGGGAAAGAATTTGAAAATCTCTGCTGAACAAGGTTGACTTGTAAGCTAATATCTCGCTATACAATATTACTCTATAAAGGATCAACTTGGAAAACAATAGCCCTTGGTATCTAGTATTTAGAACATCAAACTATTTGTCATTTGGAGTTGTGTGCAAAAAGTTATGGCCATTATACTAAAGGTTGTCTGGAATGAGTTTGGAAACCCGGGGACGAGGAATTTACTCATCGCGAACACGGGAGAAAGGTCCTGAATGCAAAGAACAACCCCGGGGCAGGCAGAATATATTCTAAAATCGATTGTTAGACCATTTTATTCATGTCATGACTTGTGGAGCTCGGTTTTGAGGGATTCTTTAAGGGTTTTTCACACAAATCAATTGGGTAAGCGTTCTTCATCTAGAATCTAAAATATTCCATGATTTTATCTACCTTTTCATCATTTAATTTTCATATTGGGTTGGGAGAAATGTTGGCTTTTGAAGGAAATTTCAAAAATGAAACATCATGATTTTCGGGACCAAATGGTTTCGGAATTTGATAAATTTTATATGGTTAAACTGGTATCGAAATGGGTATTCAATTTTTGTATAAATTTGTCTTGTTTCGAGGTGTAGGCCTGCGGTCGACTTTTGGACAAATTTTTGGATTTTTTTAATGACTGAGACTTTATGGTCCGGAATAGTTTCTTATGTGTTTTATATGTGTTTTGAAGTTAATTTTGTTAAATTTGAGCCGTCCGGAGGTCTTTTCACCCAAGAAGAGCATTTTAGAGTATCGGTTTGTCATCTTAGAGGTAACTATCTTGCCTAACCTTGTGTCCCCTTAGTATTTGAGTCTTCTATGCTAATTGTAGTATGTGCATTCTAGGTTATGAATGTGTGCTCGGACTTATCTTCGAAAATTTTCCTCTGGGCTTCTTGGGTCTTATGATCATTATGTGGAAAGTAGCCCGTTATAATTTGTTTTCCTGATTACCTAAAGTATCTCTATATGCTCCATATGATGTTATTGTGTTTTATCTAATTCTATGTGTTACATTGACCTTTTATTGCCTTATTTGAAGTGATTGCCTACCTTATTGTTTTGATGCTCCTTGATTGTACGTTCCTCTATGACTTCGTGCAAATATGTTACATGTCCGAGCATGCTCCGTCTTTGTTTCTACTGTTGATTCTTTTGGAGGGACGTTAGTGTTTCCATTGTTGACTCCCTTGCGAGGATGTTATCATTCATATTGTTGATTCCCTTTCGTGGGTGTTATTGTTTCTATTGTTGACTCCCTTGCCGGGATATTATTGTTTCTATTTTTGATTCCCTTGCTGGGATGTTATTGTTGCTATTGATTGATTCCCTTACCGAAAGGTTGTTGTTTCTATTATTTGGATGAGGAAGAGTGATAAAGCACGTAGGACGATGTCGTGGACTTGTACGTTTATATCGATTTACACTGTAGTGCATGATACCAAGAGATTCCCAGCATATATATTGAGGATTATAAGAGATCCTTGGTATACCAAGAGATCCGCAGCACATATATTGAGGATACTAATAAGTACTTTGTATTTATATTATATTCACCAAACTAATAAGTACTTTGTATCCATCTTCTTTCTGCCATGCAACTACTCAACTACGTATTTCCCTAGTTACTTCATCTCTTTCCAAAAAGAGTTTTCACAGGTTTGTTTTCCATCTCTTTTCTAAAAATCTAAAATAATTTCTTTAGTGACATTTGTTTGAAAATAAGTATTTCTAAATATCTATTCAATTTCTTCTCCATAATCAAGATTCGTACCTTGTCTTCTCCATAACTTACTAATAACACTTTTTGTCAAACAATACGTTAGTTTTGCATTGATTTGTACAATGTATTGCGAGGAAGATGCTGAGGTCTAATGAATAAATTATTTTTATGAGAAATTGTTAATAAGCATTGTATTTAAAATAATTAATGGTATTTTAGTAACTTAGCAGTACGATATACTATAATACAGTCAAATCAAACAATAAAGATGTTATTTAACAACAACAAACGATAGAGTTTATCCAACTATTGTATCCATCAAAACGATAAAATGGAATACAGTACAATACAATACAATACATTATAAACAATGGTGAGCTATGATCCAAACATAGTGTACGAAATCCTCTGGATACTAAGACATCCCCGGATGTTATCTCTGTATTGAGTTGCATTCTTTATATGATTATTTTGTCTCTGGTATAGCCGTTGTTATTCCTATTGTCATGTATTACTTAATACTTCTAGCATTTAATAATATTAAATAACTTCAACTTTTTTCGCTGGTTATTTTTTTCTAAGTAGTCATGAAATTGTTATTTACTTTATATTATGTAAATGAGATATCTTGAACATCTTGAGTGAATTTGTACGGACATTATGTAATGTATAGCATGTGGACTTTTTTGATAAAAGTGAGATGGAAAAATATGCGGGCACAGGGTGCCATGTGTGCTGAAGATTCGGAAATTGAGATTGTGATAGGAGAAATCGAGGATTGAGATTGTGTACTATGGATGATGTGATTGGTTGTGCTAGAATTGCCTTCTTTGTTTGAAATTATTCTTACTTGTCTTTGTTCCTATTATGTCAGTGTTGATTTACTTGGTTATCGTTAGTTATTGTTCCTACTGTTTGTATTCTAATTTCTCCCCGCTGCTGGTATTAACTCGCTATACTTATCTCGATATTTCATTATCCCATCCTATTCAATATATTGGAACAGTAAGTGTCTTGACTATTCCTTGTCACTACCCCATCGAGGCAAGTCTCGATACTTACTGGGTACCAATGTGGTGTGCTCATACTACACTTTTGTACATTTTTTTATGTGCAAATCCAGGTATTTTATTAATAGTAACTGTGCGGGTCATCGCGGTGGAGACTCACAGTATCCTGTTGTTGCGTTCGCAAGCCTCGGAGTAACCTTCATTATATTTACATTCCATTGATTCCTTCTCGTCCGGGAAGAGTGTTGTATTTATTTTCTTTTACTACTCTTAGAAAGGCTTATGACTTGTACCACCGATTTTGGGAATTGTAGTTTATTGAGAGTTATTTAATTTGAAGTCAATAAATGTTAATGTTATTTTTTAAAATATTAGGCTCACCTAGTTTAGAGACTAGGTGTCATCACAACTTCTGCGGAGGGATTTTGGATCATGACAATTTCCCCCACTTCTTTCTTCTTTGATATGCTGCCTAATAGCAATGCTTTGTTCGTGGCATGTAGTTCTTCAAAAAATTTCACCATACTTGTTTTAATGCCTTCTTCAATCCTTTATCCGTGTTTGATGATATCGGAGAACATATGATTCTAAATAACCATTAGCCTTTCATAATACTGTGGTTTCTATGCCCTAACAAAGAACTTGTTCATCTGTTCCTCGCCTAATGCTGGTCTGACCTTGGTCGCTTCCTGCCTCAACCAAGTAGCATACTCGCAGAAAGTCTTAATGGGCTTCTTCTTTATGGTTCTGGCGAATGTAACAAGAAAGGTCATCTCTGGTATGACTTCTCATAAAGAGCTCAATTCGGATCCTTTCATCTTTTCCCACCCCAACGAGCTTGTCATGGTAAGTTCTCAAATGAACCTTGGGATCCCCTATTCCATCAAAAATTTCAAACTTAGGATGTTTGTAACCCCCAGCAGTTCTACGTCTGGTTGTATGCATAAATCTTTTTAATTCAGACCTTCTATCCCTTTACCTCCTTCAACACCCCGAACTCGACTTGTCAATTTCTTGAGCTCCTCGGCCATGTTCTTGATGAGTTGGTCCTTCTCAGCAGATTCTGGTGCATAGCAGATTGGTCTAGTTAGGTTTGGTTTTTACATATATGGGGTTGTTTTTGTGAATGTCATGGATTTGGGTGTAGCACGGTCGTTGGTTTAGTTTTGAGGATCGGGAATGGCTTGAGGTGTGTTCTGAGGAGTGTGATAGGTAGTGGTTTGTGGGTACAGGGTAGGAAAATATTGGTGCTGAGGAGGAGTGGGAATCGATAAAGAATTAGTATTTGTGGTGGTGTGGTGTACTAATGGGGTGTGGGGGGATATTATGGAAATTGGTTTGCTGTATTTTGAGGAGGCGCTAGGTTTTGAACATTTTGTTGGTTAAAATTTGGGACGTTCAGAGTGAGAGAGAGATTTTCCAAGTTACGAAATTGCTCAAGTTCTCCATGTTACTCCAGTATCTCTTGTTCCAATCGCAAAACCAAGTTATTTTGTTCTAGAGTACTCCGACCGTCTGAAGATTCCGCATTCTCATCATTTTTTTCTCGAATACAACTCAAGTCATCCATCTTAGATTTTCCTATGCTTTTCGTATTACTTGGAGGAGGAAGAGGTGGAGGGCCTCTAGATCTGGTGTGATACGTGCCAATATGTGCGAAGCATACTTAGGGGATGGGAATAATAATAATAACAATAGATAAATAAGTTAGTAAGTATTCTGAATGTTTGCGGTATTTTAGCATATATTGCGGAAATGTAAATTCACGTCCTAGTTTGGGAGCCTTTTTCTTCTCGAGGTAGGCCTAGTGGCGAATAGATTTGGAGAATTTCATTGCCAATAATTACCTTATTTCATTAATACAAAATAGACAAACCCCGAAACGACACTAAATAAAATAAGTCACTAATAGCACTTGGCCTTATTATATTTTAAAAGGGAAAATAAACCTAATCTACTTGGTCCTAAAATGACCTTCACCAGACTGGATTCTCTTATTAGTCAAATCCCTCAGTTCGTGCGGTTTTAGAAGTAAGTGTGCCCTTGCTAAATGTCCTCCTTCGCTTCCTTAAGCGTTCTAGCAATTGGTGACTCTCTTCCTCATCTTTCCCTCTAATATCATCAAACTGTACTCCATATACTCCAACAATTCACTTGATTTAACAGCACTCTATCTTCATTCATTGATTAGTTCCATATCGGTCTTACAGCTCTCCATGTGCTCGGCTTTGAACTCATGAACTCTTTTGTACAGTTTGTTTTACTTCATATGTTCTTTGGCAACTTCGTCTATGACCCTGTTTCCTGGACCAACCCTTAGCTATCATCCAACCATGAGGGGTAAAATTACACGTGACCGCTGTGATATCGATCCAGCTTGATGGTATCCCTTTCCATGATAATCTTCAAATGCCACATATGTTGTGCTTCATTTTTGTATGGAATGGCATCACTTTCAAAATCATCTATGAAGTGACTCATATTAGCAACTCGCGGTTTGACCTACTTCCTGCCTGCATGTCTCATAACTGTAAGGGGAGCATAAAGGTATATTCCCCTTAACCCGATCAGTACCAAGTGTGGAACATCCCCGGATCTAATGATGAACTTGTAGGTAGGGAACCACTCGACCATCTATTAAATTTGATCCTCGGTCAAATTGGTTAAAAACTACACCCATCCTACAGTATGCTCAAGTTGAACAAACTATCTCAGATATATGTCATTTTCTTGGGAGGATAAAAGGCTATATGATCATTCCACGGCCTTCACGAAAATTCTTGATAGTATTGACCTTTTTTGATATGTTCTAGCAGCCAAACTTGCAGCAGCAGATTTCAACCTTCGATGTATTTGTACCCGTTCTGGCAATTCTCCAAGGCTTGGTATATGTCTTCTATGATCATAGGTACAATAGTATGTATCTATCCTTTGATACCCTCCATCAAGGTTTTGGAAACCATGGCCAATCTGGTGTGGATTCAATCCCCATGGATCGGGAATACTTATATATCCAAGAAATAGACAATAAACACAAAAATCTTGTAGTGGGTCCAACCCAAGGAAGTGATGGAGAATTCTTCATCGAAGATACGATAAGATCTGTTGTGGCCATATCGTTCCTAGAGGTTTTTCTGGTGCCAATTAAGCAGGACTATCCTAGGGTAGCCCAGCGAATCCCCCTATTTCTTCCAAGAAGGGGGTCATTTCTATGTCTCCAAAACGAAACACGACCCTTTTTTTGTCCCAGAAATGGCAGCTTCGATTTACATGTTATTTGGCTGAAGGCTCAATAAAGAAGGTGTATTTCTCAAGATCCTTTTCATATGATTCTTATCACTTGACCATAGATCCTCCCACCAATCTAACAATAATGGTTGTATGTTACGAACCATGCCAAACCTGAAGACCTCGTGCCCTATATTCTGCATAACAAATATGGTTAGGCCCTTTCCTTTCTCTAGATCCGGCTATTTATACAAAAATGATTAGCTTATTATCATATATTTCTCCAAAAATTTTGCACACAATCGTGGTTTCGTCTATTTGGATAATGGAAAACCCGATAGAATTTTGGACGAGGCTTGTCCTAAATGGTTATTAGAGTAAGGTTTCACCATGATGCATGTCCAATTTATTAGAGTAAAGTTTCTATTGACGCCTAGGCTAGTACCCTCAAGTGGACAAGTTGAGGGGGAAAGGCACAGAGCCGTCGGCTGCACTACTAATCGAATAGTTTTACCAAAAATACGCCTTTTAAAATTGAAAGGGTGATATATAGGAAGAGCGCAAACATTCATCAAGTGTTGCCATAGGATTAATTACGCACGAGAGAAACGATGTTAAGCATGATTTATGCAACAATAAATAGCATGTTGTCATGTATTGCCCATTAAAAAGATAAATATTGTATTTAATAAAGATGTTAAGAAAGAAAACAAGTCAGTTTCTGACATAAAGGAAATCATAAATACTTGAAAAATAGGCAATTAAATCCAGATAATGGGGGAAGGGTTAAGGGTGCACATTTATTAACGGAACAAAGCATGCTTAAGACTAATTCACAAAAACAAGTTCGTTATGGTAAGAGCCTAAAGTATCCCCAGCAGAGTTGCCATGTTGTCGCGCCCCTTTTGCATAATGTACTCCAAGTTTCGACATTCTTTTGGGACAACTCATTTCCTTCTGGGAGATGGGTATGGAAGTTGAAGTGTATCCACCTAATAGATTTAAGGTGCGTTAGGGCACCTAAAGAAAATAACTCATAAACCAGTTTGCATTATCAAAGATTAGGCAAGGAGTCAAAATAACCTTGAGATGAAGGTGTTAGGCATCCCTCGAAGTCCATTACAGTGGTTCCCGACCAAAATCGAATTAGGTGAATTGGTCTTGTAAGAAAATAAAGCAATTTATACAAATAGATATTACATTTAAACAAGGAGTAAAGGGCTCCTAGGTTTTTAGTGTATGGGATCGCTTCTGTGCATTACTTGGTAATTGTCCCCAAGTTGGGGTGCTACACATAGCATTAGTGCATAGGTCATCATATTTGTTACAATTTGATTACCCTCCCCTTAGTCATATCATTTACAACCCTATTACCCTCCCTTATTTATTGTTACCTAAGCGCTCTAATAGTATCCATTATGTGCCTTATGCGTTCATTACTCGTCGCTTGCCTGTGGCCCTGGAGATGTTTAGGATCTCCGTTTAAGGAAATTCTACACTCACCTATGTTGTTTAAATTGGAAAACACTAAATGACAAACAAAAGTCTGATAGAATTATCACATAAAGATACAATTAAAGGCTCATATGTTCCCCCACATATAGACAAACCATTGAAGCCTCAAACAAATAGTTTTAAACTACTTAAAAATCCTACAACATGATATCTAGATGAGAACAACATATGCATCAGTTTTTTAAGGCAGGGAAGTAAATACCTAATCAGTTTTCTTACTGATTTTATTACTTCCTGAATCTAGGTAGTTTCAAGCAGCAGGAAAATAGCAGTTTTAAAAAACAGAACTTAATCAACCTACAAGATTGCCTAAGTGATAACTGGACATGATTCTTTATAAAGCGGTTGTTTAAGCTGTAAAGTGATTACTGATTTTAGCGGCTGATTTTATCTTAAACCTTGTAGGAATGAATTCTAAGTGTAGAAGCTGATTCAAAAATCTTACAAGCATGGCCTCTAAATGAATAAATGATTTCAATCTTAATGGCATGGTTTCTAGAATGAAGAATTGATTTTACAACATTTAGACGTCATATCTAAATGCAGAATCTATATAGACATGACATCTAAGTGCACATGTGATTGAAAACTTTATGGGTGTGATTTTGAAAATGTGAAACTGATTTTGAAACTTTGCAGGCATGTATTTAAATGCAAAAAATTAAATTGACTGCCATATTGGCATGGTATCTAAATGCAGTAACGTGAATCTTGAAAGGATATTTAGAATTATTTTGGTCCTATATGCATGACATCTAAAAGTGGCAGAACATGTTGAAAAAATCAAATCCTATAGGCATGTTATCTAATTCATGCAATAACAGAATATAATTGAACAAGTGAATACCCTATAGGCAGGATATCTAACATGTAGTAATAAAAACATTTTAAAGAATAGTACCTAATGCAGGATTTCTACCCAGTTCTCATGCGAAAGTTAAACTACGCCTAAGTTTCCCCAATTCACTATTGCCCCATTTTTATTACAAATAATTGCTATAGACCATAAGCAAAAGAATAAATTATAAAGTGTATAACTACATGAGGCCTACAGCAAGCCCAATACATCAAGATAACTCAGGCCTTCAGACCATATGCTTTAAAGCTCAGAGATACACAATAATCATTAGCAATGAATCGATAACCCAAATCTCTAGTGTGTTAGAGATTCCAACGGCTTAGAGAACCCAAGGCAGTGCTCACACTAGAGAACAATATATAAGAAGCAGTTTTTAAAGGATTGGAAATCATCCCCAATGTGTCAGAGTTCATAAGAGTCTCATGGACCCAAACTATTGCTCACATTGGGAAGGAAAACCCCTAGTTAACTAAGAGTAGGAGTTGAAATTAATATATGAAAATAGGAGACAATTTGGTTTTACAAAAATACTTCAAATTTCAGAAGTGAATAAAAGTAGATTACGAGATTACGAGAACCACATGCAGCACACATTTAGTAGAAGGAGTTCGACCCTAAACTCCAGCAATTACAATAGACAAGATAGAGTAACAATTAGTTTGAAAAAGGTTTCACTGAACTGAGCCAAAAGTCACGCTTTGGAGAATTTTGCATAAATCTTCTCCTTCCTCAATCTCTGCAATACAACTCGGAAATGCTCTGCATGATCCTCCTGACTACGCGAGTAACCCAGAATACAATCAGTGAATAAAATAACGAACAAATCCAGATAAGGTTGGAATATATTGTTCATCAAATGCATTAACGTTGCTGGGGCATTAGTCATCCCGAAAGACATAATAAGAAACTTATAATGACCATATCTAGTCCTGAAGGCTGTCTTGAGAATATCTGAGTCCCTAATCTTCAACTGCTGATAGCCCGAATGGATATCAATCTTGGAGAACACCCTCGCTTCTTGAAGGTTGTCGAATAAATCATCAATACAAGACAGAGGATACTTGTTCTTAATTAGTACCTTTTTCAATTGCCTATAATCGATGCACAAACTCATAAGGCCATCCTTCTTCTTCACGAATTGAATCCGTGCATCACAAGGTAACACACTAGGCCGAATGAAGCCCTTGTCTAGGAGTTCCTGAAGCTGATCCTTCAATTCTTTCAACTCTGTTGGTGCCATACGATATGGTGGAATAGAAATGAGTTGAGTGTCCGGCGCTAGATCAATACCAAAATGTATATCCCTGTCCGATGGCATGCCCAACAGGTCTGCAGGAAATACATCAGAGAAATCTTTTACAACTGGTACAGAGTCAATGCTAGGAGTCTCAGCTCCCACATCCCTCACGAACACTAGATACGAAAGGCAACCCTTCCCAACCATATGCTGGGACTTCAAGAAAGATATCACCCTACTAGGAACATAATCTGTCACACCGCGCCACTCGATCTGTGGTACACACGGCATAGCCAAAGTGACTGTCTTGCATGACAGTCTAGAATAGCAACCAATCCATGCCCAAAATGACATGAAAGGCCACCATGCTCAATAGCAGTAGATCCACTCGGGTCTCCAGACCCCCAATTGTCACAACACATGACCAGTACATATGGTCCACAATAATAGTATCGCCTATCGGGGTAGATACATGAACATGCAAAGAGAGAAACTCTCGGGACGCACCCAAAAAATGAGTAAAATATGAGGTCACATAAGAATAGGTAGAACCATGATGAAATAGTACAGAGACATCTCTGTGGCAGACTGAAACAATACTTGGAATGACAGCATCTGAAGCAATAGCATCAGATCTGCCTGGCATAACATAAAATGGGCCTGACTGCCCCTTGATCAACCTCCCCTTCTAAGACGACCCCTGACTAGCTGATCCCTGCACCTAGCTTGATGGGCGGGTGATGGTGGAGCGACTAGAGCTGAAGCTGATGGTTGGCCCCTCTGCAAGGATGAACTAGCAATACGACAGTGATACTGTCTCCTCATGTGACCAAACTCCCTGCACTCATACCAACTCCTCAGTGCTGAAGATAGGAGCTAAATGGAACCCCTCGCACTGGAGTGATCGACAAATTAACTCGACGTAGAAGAGCCCTGAAGAGATGGAGCACGGGATGAGCTCTAAGCTGGGAGGGCACTAAGTGAAGGATGCCCCTGCTGAGACCTATGATGACCACGACCTGAAGTTGCCCAGAGATACTTTGGACGGGCTGACTAACGAGGCCTAAAAGATCAATCACTACCATGCTGTAACTGGCCCCTTAAAGGAGCATCACTATAACTGCCCGATCCACGAGGCCTCATGGGCTCCTTTTTCTTTCGCTCCCCACGGTGCACTGCCTCAATGTCACGAGCGATATTCACCACCTCCTCGAACGTAGCACCCAGCACTCTCTCTCTAGTCATCAGAATACGAAGATGGTAGTTAAGGCCATCCACCAATCTTCTGATCCTCTCACGATCTCAAGGAAATATCCAAATTACATGACGAGCCAACTCAGGAAACCTCATCTCATACAGGTCACGGTCATACTGCCTACGCAGCTCCTCTCTGCGGGACTGCGGTACATACTTCACTAAGAAGAGAGAGGACAACTACTCTAGGAAGGGGTGCTGCATCAACAGGCCTATGCCTCTAAAAATACTCCCACCTATTGAAGGCAGCCCTAGTTAGCAAAAAGGTGGTAAATGCCACACCACTAGACTCAAGAATCCCTGCTGTACGGAGCATCCGCTGATACTTGTCCAGAAAACCTTGGGCATCCTCTCCCTCAACACCACTGAATGACGGAGGCTGGATCATACCAAACCTCTCAAGTCAACGCTGCTCATTATCCAGCATAACTGGTACTAGAAACTCCTGAACTAGTGTAACTGGCAGGGCTGGAGGTGCCCCCGATGTCCGAAGTTTCTGCACGACCTGATCAGGTGTGCGAGCAACGGGGTTCTGAACACCTCCCCCGATCAGTGTAGTAGCTGCGACTGTAGTAGCTGAGACCGCCTGAGCCAAATCGGTACACACTAATAATATCTACGCTAAAGAATCCTGAAGGCCTGGAATCACAATAGGCTCAGCCAGTGCCTGAACTGGTGCTGCTTCCGCATCCATGATGGGGACCTGGTCCTAGACTGGGGTAGCTAAAGGATCTGCAGGTGCTGCCTCTACTGCTATGCCTCTACTGCGTCCACGAATGCGTACTTGGTCTCTAGTGGCCGCAGTTGGTGGCACTGGTGGTCGTCCACCCCATACGGTAGTGCGTGTCGTCACTATCTGTGAGAGAATAGAATAACAGAAGGTTATTCCACAGATCACCAAACTCGCATGATAAGAATTTCAAAAAAAAGTGAAGTTTCCAAAATGTTCTGCAGCCCCTCGAGGATAAATAGAGACGCATTCGTACCGATTCGTGAGACTCAACTAAACTGGCTCATGACTTTCGAGACCCATGTAACCTAGGCTCTGATACAAACTCTTACACCTCCTTTTTAACACTACAACCCACGCGAAAGGCGTAGAAAAGGGAGTTTTTCCAATTAAAGGATAATCGAATCGAGATTTATTTAAAGATTCAGAGTCGCCACTTGGGATAATCAATGGTGTCCCAAGTCACCGGTTTAAATCCCAAATCGAGGAAGGTTTGACTTATTATATAGTCTGCAAGCCAAAAATCTTGATAAGGAATTCTTTTAACCTGGAAAAAGGTGTTAGGCACTCCCGAGTTCCGTGGTTATAACACGGTTGCTCAACTATTACATTTGGCTTGATTTTTTGAGATTAGTGCATTTATACCAATGTGCCGATTTTTCTTTCAAAGCACTTATATTCAATTTTGAGAGGATTGCAACATTGTTAATATGTGTCTCGAACCACATCACATAAATGCACCTGTAGTCTTTGACATGTTTCAAAATCATTGGGATTTACATTTAAGTCACATAAATGCGCACCCCTAATAAGGAAGATATATTATTTAACTAACGCGCCTAACGCAATTTCATATGTTTAGTTTGCGAGGGCCACAAAATTTGCTTAGTGGTGAACCTCTAATTCTAAGGATTGTACGATTAATTAAGCGAAGGCCATAAATTATTTGTTTTTTTTTTTTGGTATTGCATCACCTAAACATAACTATAAATATCTCCTAATTAGGTAAGGCTTAAAGAAATGATTACTATTTCTGGGTTGCATCTGAATTCAATTTGTTGGCCAAGGGACCAAAGATGAGGTATAATTTGTTTTCACCACGGAGCCTGGACTGATCTAAAGACCAATTTATATGAGTTTGATAGTCCAAAATTGGTTTTAAGAGAAGAAATTCGTAGGTGAAAAGAAGCAATACTATTAATTTTCGTTTAATCGTTGCACATATTTTAAAAGAAAAGATGGTTTAAGCCACTAACATATTCCATATTAATTAAAACCCAAAACTAATTCCTCAACAATAGATAACTATTAACATAAAACTAATGCACATATCCAAACATTAAGTACCTGGAGATTGGTATCAATCAGAACAACGATTATACAACTCCATTTCCAAAACAAGCAGTTACCCCTTTTAATTAATACAATTTGATTCCTAGAAGCTCAAATGATGAGCTAAAGATCAGAAACAAATCTTCATCACATGCTGGAGCATATGCATATAAACATGAGAATAGCTTAAACAACAGTCCATGCATACAGAATTCTCAAATGTCCTACTCCTTCAACTGTCAGACCTCATGTTTTTCATCTAAACAAAATGCAACATGAATTTCCTAGAAAGCTTTTACACTACTACATCAAAACGAACAAGCAGGACTGAGTAGTATTGCACTTCAAAATTCTAAGTGAATAATCAACATTCATGATTAAAAAAACAGTATTCATTTATAAAATTTTCACGCCATTACAGCTTCCACACTTGCGCTTCACATATAATAGATCCAAGGCATACATGGATTCAATCTGATTCTAATTTGTAGTGCATCACTTCCTAACAGTGCTTTGAAGGAAAATACTTGGGAATGGAAAGGCAAAGGGACAGGGTCAGAATCAGCAATATCAAAGGCAGAAATCAGCACCAGCAACCAGAACAACCCAGA
The DNA here is from genome assembly GCA_034376525.1 of Nicotiana benthamiana. Taxonomy (NCBI): domain Eukaryota; kingdom Viridiplantae; phylum Streptophyta; class Magnoliopsida; order Solanales; family Solanaceae; genus Nicotiana; species Nicotiana benthamiana. The sequence goes on along the minus strand of CM067338.1, from coordinate 77,110,922 downwards.
TTCAACCAAAATCAGTAATGAATTCAATCAACTAACTAAACTCAGAGCAATAGCCAAGAGGACTGTTGTTAAGAAAAAAAACATCAATGTTTTTGGCCAAACTTTCAATGGAACAGTAATTTCTCCTCAATTTTCGGCTATTTTTGAATTTTCAGATTTTTTCTGTCACTTAGCTCTTGTATTTTTGTCCCCCTTCAGAACCCCCTTTATCTTTTTCTTTCATTTACTTTTATAGACTGAATATTAGGGCAATCTTCAGAATTTGTTTTTTCCCCATAGCACCTCATTTTATGACTTGGTGACCAAGTTTATTACCAAAAACCTTGAATTCCAATTTGAACATCTACACTAGAAGCTTCCTAGGTAGTTATCACAATATTCTCTGCCCTAAACTTCCAAAACTGCCCTTAATTCAACTTCTAAATTACTAACCTAGTTAAACCTAACTACATCCCCTTTTTACTCTAGTCAAATAAACCTAGTTACTTTTCCAAGGCTAGAATCATTCAATTATAACCAAACAACTATTCAAACTGAACCAGATTAAACTAAAACCACTTTTAATCCTAAGTTAATCCCTGAGAGTTCAAGTTAATCTATTGTTGAAAATTATTAATTAAGTAGGGCTCTAAGAGAACTAGTTCAGTTAAACAATAACACTGAATCATGAATTCATGAGAGAAACAATCATTTATTCATGCACTGAAATTAAACTCAAAAATAATTATGAACTAAAACTTAATCAAACAAAAATCTAAGGAAATGAAAAGCAAACATCGAGCAGAGGAAGAAATAAAAGAAAAACGAAAGAGAAAAAAAGATTTACTATAACTGAATCAAGACCTGGGCAAATCATGTTGAAATTGCTTGACAAAACTAGTGCTTAATCGTGTGTTCTCATGAGAAAACACGTGACTAAACCCTACAATGATCAAACCTCCAGGCATGAGAAAATTAGGGTTCCAAACTGATCTTCGATCTAAACCCTACAATGAGCCACGCAGGGATGATTCGAATGCTATGATTGTGGATTTTGAAAGATGGGGGTAAGGACGCCATAGGGTGTTAATTTGGCGAGGTTTGGGGGTGGCGCCGCCGTGGGTGTCAGAGCAGTCGCCACTTTCATTGAATATTCGACAAACTTGGGTGATATTTGAGGGCTACAGATAGCATGGATGGAAAGAGAAGGTCAAGGAGGTTGGGTGGTGTAATCTTGGGAGCCATCGGAGCATCGCCGTCGCAGCCGGCGGACGGCAGAGGGTGGTGGTGTTACGTCGGCGTATATTAGGGTTCGGGAGGGATAGGGTACGAGGTCTCGTTTGTGGTAGTGGGGTTTGAGACAATTATATATCTATCCTAACCTAGCTTCACTACGGTTGGATCAAAGAGATGGATGGCTGTGATTTATTAATAGCAAACGACGTCGTTTTGATCAGGAGGGGGCTGGACCGGGTGGCTTTTTGGTTGGACCATGGTTAGACTGCGTTTTTAGACTGGCATGTATAATTAAACTGGCCCAAATTTGGGTCTTTTAATTAAGATATTTTTCAATTTCTTTGTTTTACTTTATTTATTTTAATTACTAATTTTGATTTTATTAAATACCAAAGTAACATCAAAATATTGCAAAGACCTGATTTAAATCTAAAATTAAGCTAATTAAACTCAAAATTTTAATTCAACCCTAAGTTAAAAAAAATCTAAGGTAAACTCAAATATTAAAAGGTAAAAAATGCGAAGTGGACTATTTTTTGTTATTTTCTTTCGTTTTTTTGTAATGTTAACTAATTAATGAACCTAAAATATTAAAATGGTATCCTAAAAGCAAATGTGCTGTTTTTGTATTTTGTTCATGAATTATATCAATTAAAATGCACAAAAAATACAAATAAATACACGATTATGCAATTAAATTCTAAAACTTGCGCAGATAAAGAAAAATCCTAATTTTACAAATTTATAGGAGTAATTTAAGCTGGGCGAAAATCACATGCTCACACAAACTTGTCACGACCCCAACCCCGATCGTGATGGCGCCCAACACATTGCTAGGCAAGCCCGACCAATTGTCAATCACAACCTTTCTCCTATAGAGTTCATTACCAATTAACAGAGTTTAAATACCAATTTAACATAAATAGAAGTCTGGAACAATATATAAAATGTGTTGAAATCATAATAACGTCACTACATAGCCCAACTATTCGGTGTCACACGTCAAGAGCCTCTAATACATAGATAGTATAGGAATGCAGAAAAATAATAAGATAGAAAGAGAAATCGTATCTGCGGACGCCATGTAGTTGTCTCGACAACTCTGTTAAACGCTGATCAACGAGAAAATACTCTCATTCTGCCTCTGGAACACCTGAATCTGCATGAAGGTGCAGGGAGTATTATGAGTACTCCGACCCAGTAGGTAATAAGCATAAATAATGATTCAAAAAAAGAAATCAAGGAAAAACACAGAGTAAGCTATGATGTGGCAGATAAAAACAAGTAACGCGAAAGCAATAAACCAATGAAAGGCAAAATAGGATAATTCTACAGTAAGTAAGCAGTTAAGTGACAGGCAGTTAAAGAAAGTCAACACATATAACAAAACCACATAGTTCCGCTGCGGCATGCAACACGATCCATATATCATTGCGGCATGCAGCCCGATCCATATATCATCAACGTCGCTCAATGGGGGTGCGCAGACTCCCGGAGAGGCCTGCTACGGCCCAAGCGCAATATAAAGCCATCTCGTGGCATCAAATCTAGGCCTTCAACCTCATATCACTATCAATATAATATTGTTGTGGCGTGCATCCCGATCCCATACAAACCTCACATCTGGCCCTCAGCCATACTCAGCCTAGAAATCATATAAGCCCCCCGGGCATTAGTAAAACAATAATTCTCAGCCAAAACATCATTTAATATATCTTTTTAGTTTGAAATCGAGTAAAAATGGCAGATTTGTAAAGCAGTGGAAAAACGGTACGACTATGTTCAAGTAGTAAATCAAAAATGTTAGAAAGTAGTGATAAAAATCCCCGAAGGATTTAACTAGTTGGCTCGAAGCCCAAATATGACAATCAATCCAAGTCATGTGGGTAACAATTAAGTGATAGTCAAATATGCCGTAAAATCATCGATCGGGATGGACCAAGTCGCACTCCCCAATAGTAAACGGCCCCATGCTCATCCTCAAGCGCGTCTCTAACCTTAATATAGCACTACGATGTGCAAATCCAGGATTTCAAACCCACAAGACATCATTTACAATCATTACTCACCTCGAACCGGTGAAAGCTCTAGCTCGCTACACATTTACCTCTCAAATCGGCCTCCTCACGTGTCCAATCTCCAATCAATCCTCCTTGAATCCCTGTTCCATTTCTCCCAAAGAGCTCTCAAAATACCCAACAATGGTGGAACAATGGCTAAGACTCGTGGATGAAATGTTTATAACCTTCTTCCTACTTTCTAAATTCTCTTCAATGTGATCGCGGCCAAAGGCTCGCGATCGCGAAGGGCAAATTTTCCAAGACCTCAAAATACTCTATGAGAACACGACATAAGTCCTACGAATGCGATGCTGCCTTTCACTAAACTACGCGAACGCGTACCTCCAGGTGTGAACGCGAAGGGCAATGGCCCATGACCTTCAAATCCTTCTATGTGAACGCAGAAGGTCTTATGCAAACGCGAAGCATCACCATATAATCTTATGTGATCGCGAACACTCACAAGCGAACATGATGAACAAATTTCCTGCCTAACAAATTGCTTCTACACGATCGCGACACCACCCCTGTGATCACGAAGGCCAAACACCCTGCAACATCAGAACAACAGACCCTACAAATCCCAAGTGCCAAAATTGGTCCAATTGACCCCCCAAAACTCACCCAAGGCCTCCGAGACAACCAAAATACACACACATCCTAAACACCTCAAATAAAACCAAATCCATCAATTCACATCGAATTCAAGCCTCAGTTTTCCAAAAACTTCCGAGACACATTTTTTATCAAAAACCCAACCAAACCACGTCCATATGACTTGAAATTTTGCACACACATCCTAAATCATATAACAAAGCTATAAAAACTATCGGAGTTTCAATCCGATCCTTGGATAAAAATCTCACTTATCAACCGGAAATTGTCGAAATGCTAACTTTGTCAATTCAAGTCCAATGCTACACCGGACCTCCAAAACCACTTCCAATCATACTCCTAACCATCGAAACTCAGATCCGAGACCTCTAACTCATAAGTCAACATCTGGTTGACTTTTCAAACTCATGTCCTCTTAAAAGAGACTAAGTGTCTCATTTCTTACCAAATTCACTCTGAACTCAAACCAATCAACTCGACCACATAAAAATACGGATAATTGCATAAAGAAGTAGAAATTGGATAAAAGGAACAGTAACTCATGAGACGACTGGTTGGTTCATCACAAGTACAATATTTACCTAAGACATATTCTGATCGATGCCCACTACTTCTAACTTTAGAGGCCATAATTCATAGGGCCATAAAAATTTTTAGGTTTGAACCTATGTGGTTATCTCATCCAATGTTTTCCATTTAGTAAACTAAACGTGGCAGAGAACCACCCACTACTGGAAATTACAAAGAATTTCTAGGAAATAATGACAAATTGGAATAAATGGTCTTTGGTAACATTTTTGCACGCAAAGGGAAATTACTAGCACGGCTAGCTGGAATTCAATCCTCCATCCACTATCCCACTAGTATACAATATTTAGAAATACAATTGACAAATGAGTTTAGAAATATACTTTTGATAGAAGATGATTTTTGGAAGAAAAAGTCTAAGCTAATGTGGCTAAATGATGGTGATGCTAACACAAATTTTTTTCATATTTCTACCTTGCATAGACATAGGAGAAATAGGATAACATCCTTGAAGGATTTAGTGGGCAATTGGTGTGATTACCAAAATACTATTAAAAACATAATTCAAATATATTAATAAATCTTTTCACTATTGAACAAATTCATTCCACTTACTTGACTGAGGAAAGACATAACTGTTCTATTAATAGGCACGACTTAACTGTTTTAGACGAGCCTCATAGAGACACTAAAATTACCTAAGCTTTACATATCTTTCAACCTTATAAGGCATTTGGGCTAGATGGGTTACATCTATTCTTTTATAAAAAAATATTGATTATGCTAGGTAATAAAGTCAAGGAATTTTGTCATGTAATTTTCAATTCTAAGACAATTCCACCATCTCTAAATCAAACTTATATTTGCCTAATTCCTATAGTCAAATACGCTCATAAAGACTAATAAGCCTATGTAACACTATATAGAAACTTATAACAAAAATCGTTGTGAATAGGCTGAAGCCTCTACTTATCTCAATAATTGGACAAACACAAACTAGCTTTCAATATGGTAAACATGTCTCTGATAATGACATAAAGTACAGAGGTCATAAATTGCTTTACCAAAATGAAAGAAAAGGCTGGTTGCATGCTCTTAAAACTAGTGTTGGAAAAGGCTTTTGAAAGATTAGAATATTCATTTATTAGAAATACACTCATTTACTTTGGAATTCCTAAGGCTATGATTAAATTAATAATGTCTTGTGTTACCACTACTTCTATCTCTATTCTCCTCAATGCTTCCCTTACACCCTACTTTACACCTACAAGAGGTATTAGATAAGGTGACCATTTGTCACCGTACTTATTTATTATGTGCATGGAAATATTCTCAAGATGCATTAACATATCAGTAGAATACTTAAAATGGCAACCTATTAATATTACATAAAGGGGATCAAACCTATCCCATCTCTTTTTTGCATATGATATCCTTCTATTCTCCAAAACAGCTCCTAAAAGTTATTACTCTCACGACCCGGAATTCCAACCCTCGGGAGCCATAATGGCGCCTACTAATGAGAGCTAGGAAGGCCGGAATAACAGTACACAGTTTCTTAATATAAGGAAAATGAAACCGGAAATCAAGATAGAGGGAGACGTTAGGGACTGCGGATGCCTGCAGGTCTACCTTGGGTCTTCGAAATGGACTTAAGGAAGCCTTCAACTACTGTCCAAACCTGCTCTGGAATTTGCACATAGTGCATAGTGTAGTATCAGCATAAGCCACCCTCTGCACTAGTAAGAGCCTAGTCTAACCTCAGCGAAGTAGTGACGAGGCTAGAACCATACTACCAAATAAACTTGTGCAGTTCTAATATATATATACAACATAAAAGAAATACAGGGATAGCCAATCAATATGGGAGGGGGAGCATGCTTTCGGGTAAAATCGAATAGTAACAGAAGAGCAAGAAATAAGTTCACCATAGTTCAATTGAAAACAGGAAGGGGAAATCATACTGCAAGGTACAACAAGTATCAACAGTAAACCAGAAATTTAGTATAGATAAACCATAACAAAATCATCAATAAAAATCAGAAAAATCAAAGACAAGTGCACGACATCACCTTTTGTGCTTTTACTCTCTCTCACTAAAACAATTCACGACATCACCCTTCATGCTTTAACACTCTTTCAACAAAATAATACACGGCATCACCCTTCGTGTTTTACGCTCTTCCTCACCCAAACAACAATCATACGGCAAATAGGGTAAAGGAATCTATAACCTTGAAATAAAATCAAGTAACAATATAAATCAGTAAATAAACATAAAGGAAAACATAGCTCAATTACCAGAAAGAACCACGAAAAATCAAGGACAAGTGCACGACATCACCCTTCATGCTTTTACTCTCGTCTTCACCATAAGAATTGATGCAATAGGCACGGAATCTGACATCATGCGGCACACCAACAACCTTCGTGCTTTACACTCTTTCCCACCATGAATTCAATATAATAGGCATGGAACGGTACATCGTGCGACACTGCATCACCTTCGTGCTTTACACTATTTCCTCACAAAACAAACAATGGATGGCATCACCCTTCGTGCTTTAACTCTCTTCCTTACCCAAGCAACAATCACAAACAATAGGGCAAGGGAATAAATGAAATTGCAATAAATATCTCAGCAAGGGAACAACATCAATAACCTCAACACCCCTGAAAGGGAGATAACGAATAAATCACCAATATCCCCGCAAGGGAGACAACATAATGAGCTCCTCTCTTTCTCACTTTTACTTCACAATTTACTTCACATTTCGAGCCAATACTCTAGAGGTTCAATTTTCACTTACAATTTCACAAATTTTTTACACATCTTGAGCCAATGCTCCTCAATGTTAATAGGTTACAATTCCTTCCACAAACTTTAAAAAACAAATAGAAACCACCACAAAGGCACGAAAGATACAATGAAGTCATGATGATCACAATATAAATACTTACGGGCATGCTAGACACCGTATAGATACTCGTCACAATGTCTATAAGATGTACTCAACAATTAACACATAGAAAATAGGACTCAACTCCTAATCCCTCAAGCTAAGGTTAGACCAAACACTTATCTCGATGCCACAAACACAATTCACAATTCAACTATTGCTTTACCCCTTCATTCCACCACCAATTCGCGCGTATCTAGTCACAAGTTACTTAATTACATCAATAACGCTAAAAGAATTAATGTGAATCCATGAAAATAAATTTTCCAAAGTTTTACCCAAAAATTCAAAATCGCCCCCAAGCCTACATGGTCAAAGCCCGAGGTTCAAACCAAAACCCGATTACCCATTCCCCCACGAACTCAAATATATAATTTGTTTTGAAATCAGACCTCAAATAGGTGTCCAAATTCCCAATTTTCAAAAAACCTAAGTTCTACCCAAGACACCCAATTTCCCATGAAGTGAATTGATTTTTAGTTGAAATCATGTTAAAAGATATTATGGAGTGAAGAAAAAGAGTAGAAGTCACTTACCAACATTTTGGAGAAGAAAGGTTGTTTCAAAAATCACCTCTTTTATTTTGGGGGTCTTACAAAATAAAAAATAACTAGAAATCCCGTGTAAATAAACAAATCTAAGATGCCCTATGCGGACCATACAAAATCAACTGTGGCCGCACAGCTCTTCTTGTGTACTGCATCGACATGTTTTAGTATTTTGGCCATACCATTCTCAATAAATGTCGAAATTGTGATTTTTTTACCTTTCTAGAAGCTAGACACAAAGGGCTACAATTTTATTTTTGAATTATCTCAAAATTCCTTGTATATCAAAAGATATAGGCTTCCGAAATCGGACCAGTGAAATGTTCTTCACTGCAAACCGCACAAAAACTAGTACGGCCACACAGGCCCCTCCGCAGTAGCAATCCAATTCGCGCGGACAACACTGGTCTGTTCAGAGACCTTTCACTTCTTTAAGCGTGCAATAGCTCTGGTTTTTAAGCCTAAGACATCCTAGAACCTATCCAAAACTCACCCGAGCCCTTGGAAATCCTAACCAAGTGCATAAAAAACCTCAAAAATATCCTACAGACTTATTCGTGTAATCTAATCACCAAAATAACATCATGAACATCAAATTAAACCTCAAGATCAATGGAATTTCTCAAAACTCCATTAAACATCAAATTTTCTAATTAAGGTCCGAATTACGACAAACAGACTCCGTTTGTACCAAACTTCACGGAGTTATCTTAAATCATACAAGACATGTACTGCGCGCCGGAACTAAAATACGGGCCTAATACTAACATATTCTAGTCAAAATTCATTGCCATATCCTTTAAACAATTTCAGAAAATAAATTTTCTTTAAAAATTTATTTCTCGGGCTTAGGACCCAAGAATTTAATATTGGGCATAGCCCCAAGTCCCATATATTTCTATGAACTCTCCAGACAGTCAAATCACGGGTCCGGATCCGTTTACCCAAAACGTTGACCGAAGTCAAATTACTTTATTTTATAATAAAAATTTATCATTTTTTCCATAGATTTTCACATTTAAGCTTTTAGGCTACGTGCTCGGACTGTGTACTCAAATAGAGGTGGTTCTAAGAGAGGTTTTATGGCCTCAGAATGTAGAATTTCATTGCAACGCAAGTGATGACTGTTTGGGTCATCACATTCTCAGCTCTAAAACAATCGTTCGTCCTCGAACAGACAGAATAAGAAAGTACTTGAGTTGGGGAAAAGATGGGGTTAACGGCTCTATGTATCAGACTCGGACTCCCAGGTCGATTCATCAGGCGAATGACCTATCCACCAGACATGAACAAAAAGAGAAGTCTTCGATCTCAACTGACGAATTTTCCGGTCTAGAATAGCTACCGGCTCCTCCTCATAAGACAAGTCCTTGTCCAACTAGACAGTGCTAAAATCTAACACTTGGGATGGATTGCCGTGATACTTCCGAAGCATGGACACGTGAAACATTGGATGCACGACTGATAAGCTCCACGGCAATGCAATTCTATAAGCCATCTCTCCCACTCGATCCGGAATCTCAAACGGACCAACGAACCTACGGCTAAGTTTGCCGTTTTCCCAAATCTCATCATGCCCCTGATAGATAACACTCGGCGAAATACTCGCTTACTAACCATGAATGCTAAGTCACGAACCTTACGGTCGGTATAGCTCTTTTGCCGGGACTGAGCTGTACGAAGCCTATCCTGAATGATCATGACCTTGTCCAAGGCATCCTAAACTAGATTTGTACCCAACAACCGTTCCTCTCCCAAATCAAACCATCCAACCGGAGACCGGCATCGCGTACTATACAAAGCCTCATACGGAGCCATCTGGATACGGCTGGTAGCTGTTGTTGTAGGAAAACTCTGCTAAAGGTAAAAACTGATCCCACAAGCCTCAAATGTCAACAACACAAGCTCGGAGCATATCTTTCTAAATCTGAATAGTCCACTCGGACTACCCATCTGTCTGAGGATGAAATATTGTGCTCAACTAAACCTGTGTGCCCAACTCTCGCTAAACTGCTCTCCAGAAATGTGAAGTAAATGTGTACCTCGATCCGAAATTATGGACAAAGGCACACCATAAAGACGAATAATCTCCCGGATATAGATCTCCGCTAACCTCTCGGATAAATATGAGACTGTCATAGGAATGAAATGCGATCACTTGGTCAGCCTATCAATAATGACCCATACTGCGTTGAATTTCCTCCAAGTCTGCGAGAGTCCAACAATAAAATCCATAGTGACTCATTCTTACTTCCACTTGGGAAGCTCAATCCTCTGAAATTAATAACTAGGCCTTTGATTCTTGTACTTAACCTGCTGACAATTCAAACATCGAGTCACATATGCAATGATATCCTTCTTTATTCTCCGCCACCAATAATGTTGTCGCAATTCCTGATACTTATTCATGGCGCTCGGATGAATAAAGTACCGAGAATTATAGGTCTCCTCTAAAATCAATTCTCGGAGTCCATCCACAGTAGGCATACAAACTCAACCCTGAAATCTCAAAACCCCATCATCATCTCAGGTAACCTGCTTGGTACCCCCACGCTACACCGTGTCTCTAAGGATGCAAAAATTAGGATCATCATACTGCCGATCACGAATACGCTCCAACAATGAAGAACAAGAGACTGCACAAGCTAACACACAACATCCAACCTCACGAACTGATTGGCCAAGGCCTGAACATCCAAAGCAAGCGGTCTCTCACCGATTGGAATATAATCAAGACTATCCCTACTGGCGGACTTCCTACTCAAAGTATCGGCCACCATGTTGGCCTTCCCCAGATGATATAAGACAATGATGTCATAATCTTTCAACAACTCCAGCCACCTCTTCTACCTCAAATTCAACTCCTTTTGCTTGAACAAATACTGCAGACTCTTGTGATCTGTGAACACCTAACATACCACACCATACAGATAATGCCTCCAAATCTTCAATGCGTGAAAAATGGCTACCAACTCCAAATCATGAATCGGATAGGTCCTTTCATGAATCTTTAACTGCCACAAAGCATAGGCAATGACCTTGCCATCCTGCATCAACACTGCACCAAGCCCAATACAAGATGCGTCATAATAAACTGTATCATGCCCTGAACTTATGGGCAAATCCAACACCGGTGTTGCAGTCAGAGTTGTCTTGAAAGCTCACCTCACACTCGTCCGACCATCTGACCTAGGCACCCTTCTAGGTCAACTTGGTCATCGGAGCTCAGATAGATGAGAATCCCTCCACGAACCAACAATAGTAGCCTGCCAATCACAAGAAACTCCAAATCTCTATAGCTGATGTTGGTCTAGGCCTGTTATTGACTGCCTCAATATTCTTCATATCAACCTGAATACCCTCTTCTGACACAACATGACCCAAGAATGCAACTGAACTTAACCAGAACTCACACTTCGAGAACTTAGCATATAACTTAATATCCCTAAAAGTCTAAAGACCCACTATGAGATGTTGCTCGTTCTCCTCCCGACTGCAGGAATATATCAAAATATCATTAATGAAGACAATCACTAACGAATCTAAATAATTCCTGAACACTCAGTTCATCAAATCCTTATAAGTTGCTCGGGCATTCGTCAACCCGAATGACATCACCAAGAACTCATGATGCCCGTATCGAGTGCAAAAATTTGTCATAGGGACATCTGTCCTAATCGTCAACTGATGGTAGCCAGATCTCAAGTCAATCTTTGAAAATACCTTGGCACTCCGGAGCTGATCAAACAAATCATCAATACTTGGAAATGGATACTTATTCTTGATTGTAACCTTTTTCAACTGCGGTAATCGATACATATTCTCATCAATTTGTCCTTCTTCTTAACAAAAAACACTGGTGCTTCCAAAGGCAAAACACTGGGACCAATGAAACCCTTCTCAAGCAAGTCTTGGAACTGCTCATTCAACTCTTTCAACTCGGGTGGGGCCATAAGATACGGCAGGATAGAAATGGGCAGCGGGCTTAGAGCCAAATCAATGCAAAAATAAATATCCCTATCAGGTGGCATACCCCGCATGTCAAAAGAGAAAACCTCATAAAACTCACGAACAACGGGTATAGAATCAATAGAGGGAACCTCGGCACTAGAATTAAGAACATATGCCAAATATGACAAACACCCCTTCTTGACCATATGCTGAGCCTTCAGATAAGAGATAACATTGCACGTAGAATGATCAGGAGTCCTTCTCCATTCTAAACAAGGTAAACCCGGTGAGGCTAAGGTCACAGTCTTGGCATGGCAATCTAAGATAGTGTGTTAAGGTGATAACCAGTCCATCCCTAATATGAAATCAAAATCGATAATGTCCAGAAGAAGCATATCTACACGAGTCTCAAGACCTCTAATCACAGCTATACATGAATGATGGACTCGATCTACAACCATTGAATCACCTACCAGTGTAGAGATATAAATAGTAGCACTAAAAGAATCACTAGGCATGACCAGATATGGTGAAAAATAGGATGTCAAAAATGAGTATGTAGACCCTGGATCAATTAATACTGAAGCATCTCTATGACAAACCAGAACAGTACCTATACCTCTACCTCTAATACCTTTACCTCCAGCTCTAGCATCTCTACCTCCACCTCTAATACCTCATCCTCTACCTCTAGCTAACTGAGTGGGCTGGACGAGTCCCTCAATGAACCTCCTCATTCTCTCTCATAGTGGGAAGTATGATAAGATCATGACGAGTCGATGAATCTAATCTTGTACTAACTAATAGTCATAAAACCCTGGTGGAGATGCTCAAACAGCTTCGATAGACCTCTCTTAGAGTAGCGGGGAGAAAATTCTCCAAAAATAGCAGTGTGAACTGCTCCCAACTCAAGGCTGGCGATCCTGCTGGTTTGGCCAAGCAATAATCTCTCCACCAAGTCTTGGAGGATCCAAACAAGCGAAAAGTAGCAAAATTGACCCTATTGGTCTCCACGATCCCCATGTTCATGAGAACCTCATGACAACTGTCTAGATAATCTTGGGGATCCTCAGAAGATGCACCACTGAAAGTAGTAGTAAAGAGCTTTGTGAAACCTATCCAACCTCCACAAAGCCTCCGAAGATGTAGCTGACCTATTATTGGTCTAAGATGCTGCTCAACTGAAGAAGTGGTACGTGACCTCTCTATGCGTGAAAGGGCAAGAGTAGGGGTTTCAATTTAGCACTGAGAGAACAAAATCGCATGACAGGAAAGAATGAATGTGAAATTTTTCCCTAATTCTGTAGCCTCTGGGGATCAATTCAGATGTCTACATACCAATCCCTCAGACTCTACTAAGCTTGTCTATGAACTGTGAGACCCACGTAACTTAGAGCTCTGATACTAACTTATCATGACTCGGAATTCCTACCTCGGGAGTCATGATGGCGCCTACTAATGAGAGCTAGACAAGCCAATCCTTAACTACTTACTTCATTATTCAATTTTTCTTTTTCACAAATAAACAATGATAACATGAAAATAACATAACTTTAATTAATTAAGCGGAAGATGACGACTAAATATCGGAAATCTACATCTATTACAACTATTATAACCTCAAACACCCAAAATCTGAGATCATTATGTTGTCTCTCTGAAGGAATAATAGAACATAGTTTCTGAATACAAGGAAAATGAAATAGGAAGTCGAGATAGAGGTAGAGGCCAGGGCCTGCGGACATATGTAGGTCCTCCTTGGTTCTTGGGGTAAACTGAAGGAAGCCCCCAACTACTATCCAAAGCTGCTTTGGAATCTACACATAGTGTAGACTGTAGTACCAGCACAACCGACCCTATGTGCTGGTAAGCACCTAGCCTAAACTCGGTGAAGTAGTGACAAGGCTAGGACCAAACTACCAAATAAAGCTATGCTGTTCAAATATATATATATATATACACACACACACACACACGCACACACACACACAAAAAAAATGGAAAAGAAATGCAGGGATAGCCAATCAATATGGGAGGGGGAGCATGTTGGTGGGAAACGTCGAGTAGTAACAGAAGAGAAACAAATAAGTATGAGGTTCACAACACTTTAATTGAAAATAGACAAGGAAAATCATGTTGTAGGGTACAACAATTATCAACAGGAAACCACCAATTTAGTGTAGAGAAATCGTAACACAATTATCAATAAAAATTAGGAAAATTAAAGACAAGTGCACGACATCACCCTTCGTGCTTTTACTATGTTCCTTACCCAAACAACACTCACAAACAATAGGGAAAATGAATAGATGAAATTGTCATAAATATCCCGGCAAGGGAACAACATCAATAACCTCAACAGCCCGGCAAGGGAGATAACGAATAAACTAACAATATCCCGGCAAGGGCAACAACATAATGATCTCTTCTCTTTATCACTTTTACTTCACAATTTACATTACAAATTGGGCCAATGCTCTAGAGGTTCAATTTTCACTTACACTTTCACAATTCGATATAAAACTTAAGCCAACAATCCTTAATGTTCATAGGTTACAACTCCTTCCACAAACTTTAAACAACAAATAGAAACCACCACATGGCACGAAAGATACAATGAAGTCATGATGATCACAATATAAATAAGTACGGGCATGCTAGACACCAACGTATAGATACTCGTCATCATGCCTATAAGTTGTACTCAACATTTAACACACGGCAAATACAACTCAACTCCTAATCTCTCAAGCTAAGGTTAGACCAAACACTTACCTCGATGCCACAAACACAATTCACAATTCAATTATAGCTATACCCCTTGATTATACCACCAAGTCGCTCGTATCTAGTCACAAGTTACTTAATTACCTTAATACCGCTAAATAAATCAATGTGAATGCATGAAAATAAATTTTCTAAAATTTTACCCAAAAATTACAAATCGACCCCAGGACCACATGGTCAAAATCCGAGGTTCGAACCAAAACTCGATTGCCCATTCTCCCACAAATTCAATATATAATTTTTTCTGAAATCAGACCTCAAATTGGGGTCCAATTCCCTAATTTTTTAAAAACCTAGGTTCTACCCAAGACACCCAATTTTTTCTATGATAATCATTGATTTTGATTTTAAATCTTGTTAAAAGATGTTAAAGAGCGAGAAAATAAATTAGAAATCACTTACCAACGTTTTAGAGATAAAAGGTTGTTCGAAAAATCGCCTCTTATATTTTTGGGGTCTTGAAAAACAAAAAATAACTTAAAATCCCCTCTAAATATACTACTCTCAGATGCCCTGTGCGGACCGCACAAAATCAACTACGGCTGCACTGCTCTTCTTGTGTACTTCAGTGACATGTCTTAGTATTTTGGCCATAAATTTCTCTACATATATCTTAATTGTGATTTCTTTACCTTTCTGGAAACTAGATACAAAGAGCTACAACTTTTGTTTTTTAATTATCTTAATATTCTTGTAGATCAAATGATATAGATTTTTGAAGTCGGACCGGTGAAATATGCTTTACCGCGGACCGCATAAAAACTAGTGCGGCCGCACAGGCCCCTCAGCGGTAGCACTCAAATTTGTGCGGACTGCACTGGTCTATTAAGAGGACTTCCACTTCTCTGAGCCTAAAACAACTCTAATTTTCAAGCCTAAGACATCTCGGAACCTACCCGAAACTCACCTGAGCCCTCGGAACCCCAAACCAAGTGCACACAAAATCTCAAAATATCCTACGGACTCATTTGTGTAATCCAATCATCAAAGTAACATCATGAACATACATCAATATCAATGAAATTCCTCAAAACTCCTTTATACATCAAATTTTTCAATTAAGGTCTGAATCACGTCAAACAGACTGTTTCTTACCAAATTTCACAGAGTTATCTTAAATTTCCAACAAGACCTATACCGGACGACGGAACCAAAATATGGATCCGATACCAACATGTTCTAATCAAAATTCATTCGCAAATCCTTTAAACAATTTCAGAAAACAAATTTTCTTTAAAAATTTATTTCTCGGGCTTGGGACCTCGGAA
Source organism: Nicotiana benthamiana (assembly GCA_034376525.1). Classification (NCBI taxonomy): domain Eukaryota; kingdom Viridiplantae; phylum Streptophyta; class Magnoliopsida; order Solanales; family Solanaceae; genus Nicotiana; species Nicotiana benthamiana. Next base: position 77,094,990 of record CM067338.1, on the reverse strand, counting down.
TTCTATTCCGGGCATACGCCCAAGTCCTATATTTTCCTATGGACCATCCGGGACCATCAAATCATGGGTCCATATCAGTTTATCTAAAACGTTGACCGAAGTCAAATTAGTTCATTATATAATAAAAAAATATTATTTTTTCACAAATTTTCACATTTAAGCTTTTCGGCTACGCGCCTGGATTGCGCTTGTAAATCGAAGTGATACTAAGAGAGGTTTTTAAGGCTCCGGAACGTAGTATTTTATTACAACATAAGTGATGGTCATTCGGGTCATTATAGTTACACTGTTATAGATGTTATATATCACTTTACAAGATTTTCAAAATAGAAAATCAACTTCAAAAAATCAAACCTTTTTTTCTCAAAAAACTGTGAAAGAAACGATAAAAACTTGGCCCTAAGCTGTTTCCAAATCAAAGAAGGAACAAAATTTGGTAAATACTTAGGATTCCCAATTTTCCATACACGATCAAAGAAAGCTGATTTCCAATTCATACTGGATAATATTAGATCTAGATTAACCGGGTGGTAGACTAATTTCTTAACAATGTCAGATCGGGCTACGCTAATTAAGTCTATATTAGATAATTTATCTATGTTACGCAATATATTTATATTTGAACATCAATCAGTAATAAAATGAAACAACATCAACGAAATTTCCTATGGGAAACAACAGCAACAAAAATGAAACTACATCTCTTAAAATGGGAAATGATTACTAGGTCTCGCAAGGTAGGGGATTGGGAAGCCAATGTGTTAGACAAAAAATGATGCCTTACTGGCATGCCTAGCATGGATGGCCTTTCACTCACCTAAAACATTATGGGCCAACATATTAATTGAGAAATTCAATCAAAAACCCTTGGCATAATATTCTCAAGGGTTGGGAAAATTGCCAACTAGGGTTACAAAGGCATATAGGAATAGGCGCACATATTAACTTTTGGACTAATTGTTGGATAAAAAATAAGACAACTGTGCGCTCACTAATTAGTGGCCCGTTGACACTGGCAAAGATAAATCTCAAACTAAGCTTAATTAATAATAATGGTTGGAATTGGGACTTGGTTCTATTTGAGTTTGCAACTGACATTAAAAATACTATAACCAATAAATATATTTCTGTTATAAAATTATAAAAGAAGAAAAAGATTATTATAGAGAAAAATAGAGAACTTTTATTGATTTTGTGATGATTTATAATGAGGTAAGATTCATCTATTTGTATGGAAAAATGACTTAGTCACAATGTAAAACTCTTTATAAGATAGACATTTATTCCAAATGAAATTCTTTCAGAACACTTACCCTTGAATGTCTACTCAACAAGTAATATGCCTCATTAAAACCTTAAATAAAATAAAACCCAATGGGAAAAAAAATATAGAAATGGAAAAAGAGTACAAATATCTAATAATACGCCTTTTGGTTGTCTCGTTAAAAACCTCACAAGGAAAATCCAGCGGGACAAAACCTTGTAAGAAGAAAAGAGTGCAATGCGCATTTGCTCCCCCTGATGAGAGCATCACTTCATATCCTTGAGCCTATGCATTAGAATTTTGTGCACCATCTTCAAAAGATCTCTTGAACAAATTTGTTTTACCTTGAAATCATTATTCTTAGTAGATGTATTGTCTTCATATGATCTTGTTGGAATCGTAAATTCAATATCTTCACATACAAGTGAAAACTCATATTATCATGTCCATAGTTATAGCAAGATATATATTTATGCACAAATTGCACTAAGAAAGTGGTACTTAAGAATCAAGAATTGTATATGCTTTAAACAGTTTAAATCCCTCATGGATTGTCATATAAGTTAAGTTATATAAGCCATCTAAAGAGACTTTAGATGTATATCAAGTTTTCATGTCATGCTAGATATATAAGGTATCGAAAACTAATTGCACATACTATTGACTTTATATTTTCAAGTATTTGAACAACATAGATAAAATTATATGTCTTTTATATAAAACCAATTCTATTCGAATTGTGTCTCTTCCATTTGGCCAATATTTTTGTGTCTATATTCGATAGACTTAAGATCATCATCTATACTTAGTGCTATGATAGATGTTGTCGAAAAATATTTTATATCGGTTCCAACCTCCTTATTTTTCATAAAGACATAACATAGAGATCTCTTCATTCATATTATCAGATACCCGAATCTCTCATGAGTTTTATGAAGTGTTATGTCGTGTGATCTCTACATCACTTGCCTCCTTTATTTTGATCATTTTCTTTATCAAGAAGTTTATTTAAAACCGATTTGTCTATACGCTTTAAGCGTACCATTGACTTTGTCCTTCTAGGACTTTATTATAATAGGAGTATTTGTAGTGAGAATATAGTTACTTTCTTTGGGTCAGCAAATGCATCTGGCGTGCTTTGCAATAAATTGCACATGAATTATCCTTTTATAAACTTCAAATTTATATTAGTTTATTCAAGGATATAGATGTATAAATAATAATTCATTCCACGTAACTTTTTCTCACTGTTTATCATGTCTCCCCCTCATGTTAGAAAAACTAACTTATTTCCTCAATTTTGAAACTCCATCTTTGTGCATTATGGTGTTAATGAAAATATACACCGCACATCAGTAATAATAAGATGAAACTATTTGATTACTAACCCTGAACCACTTGTGAAGGGAGAAAATGATATACTTTCGTATATAACGTATATAAAACTTATATAGATAACTTTGTTCTCGTAAGCAATTGTTTAGCCATTAAGTGGAGGCACTCAATAAATTATTTTGCTAAACCAACTGTGATGTAAATCAGCTTATCAAGATAAACAATATTGGACAGAAAATCTGGAAATTATGCTCTAAGTTAAACTATTGAGCAAATTACCTCGCAAACACCAAGTTGCGGGTTAATAATAATCGCATATGTAACCATCTCATAGATGCATCTTATGTGGTATACATGGTAGGTGAATATACTCATATTCACCTTTGATATTTCCAGCATTCATGAGATTCAATCCCAATTTCAGTTTATTTATTAATTAATGAGAACAAGCAATATAAGAGAATTCGTAAAGAACTTTCTAGTTCTTTTAATATTTTCCCATGTGAATTCTCTATTATTTTAGCACATCATACTTAAATTGATTTGACTAAATCAATTATGCCAACTGAATAAATTATCAATACTGATAAACTTCAAATTTACACCATGACGTGTGCAATTATCAATAAATTCCAAGTTTATTATGATATGAGTTTTTATATCAATAAACATCCATTTTAGTGTGGCGTTCTTTTATTTGTGTAGTACAAACTAGAGAATAAAGCGGGTAGCTTTTCACATATATACTATCCCGCTACAACTTGTAGTAATCGAAGATATTAAATCTTTCCTTTATTTATAGTCTAAATATAATCAACTGCTTTCGCGTGTACTTTGAAAACTGAATAAGTTTCTTTGAGACTTACTACAACACAATACCTTATTGGTAATCAATTATGTTTCTCAAACATAGTATAATTGGCTATCGCAGAGTTCTCAATTAATTTTGTAGTACTACATTCATCAACACCCATATGGTGAATATCTCTTTTAAAGAGAAAGTTATACCATTATGGTTATGGTCAAAATTATATGTAAGATCTGTTTCTTGCATTACAGTTGTTTTTAATAATCACAATAGCAAAATATCTTGACGCAAAATAAGCACATGATCAATGACCATTTATGCCATAATAATGACATTATTTTCTTATATCATCTCAAACCTCCTTCTAGATGTGAGTGTGGTATATTCTCTACCACTGGCACATTCATACTCTTCCAAGAATGAATATATATTCATAAATCAGATGTTGTCGCAATCACATCATGAATAGACCATAATCATCTATATGTGCTTTACAAAATCTCGTGTCAAATCGAAGACAAATATTCTTCACAGAATGAAAGATTATTTTGAGAATCATTATTATTCTCTTTGCCACAAATAATGACAATTATAGTTTCGTTTATTGCCACGTCAATATCCATTGATACATTCATAATAATAAATTTGTCTTCTTTCAGACTTATCACATGTTGCTATCACATTCTTTTAAGTAAATGAGAATGGAGTAAATTCAATGGGACGGGTTTTCAATAGTTTGTCCACAATCATACATGAATTTGATCATAGCAAGACAGAGAAATTTTACCACTTCGGGTGGCTATAATTTCTTATTAACTCCATTAGAGTTATAATAAAAAATTATTGTCTTTGCTTGTATTTAAAATCAAATTATAGAATAAAAGAGAAAAATATGAATACATACCTTAAATTCATAGTTTAATCATGAAGGAATTTCATAAAACAATTAACTATCATTATGCTCAATCTCAAAGCTTCTACTCAATTGGTTAGAGTCTCGTGCTGATAACGTGTTATAAAACAATAAAAGAAAAAGAATATTATTACAGAGAAAAGTAGGGAGAGAGAACTCTTATTGATTTTGGGATGATTTATAATGGGATAAGACTCCTTTATTTATAGAAAAAAATGACTTAGTCACAAAAAAAAACTTTCTACAAAATAAACATTCACTCCAAATAAAATTTTATACATAATAATTTCGACTTCCCGTAATAAAGCTGACAGGATCTATTGAGATTAATTTACTAGTAAATCAACGTACACGCAATTGAAAAACAAAATAAAGAATGATCAGACTGCAAATTACACCTTTGGATGGATATGGAACTTACCCATTCCTCCAGAATCAAATACTTCATTTGACTATTTAAACATAATACACTACCAACTTTGAAACATCTTCAGTATCTTAATAGCATCACAAATGGGACATGCACTTACTGTATCCAAGAGGAGGAATCAAACAATCACCTTTTTTTTGGAATGCCCAAACGCAAAATCATACTAGAAAAAATAGGAATGGAACAACATATCCTTGAGTTGACTAACTACAATACTCCGAATGGATAGCTCAAACCCTTAATTAATTACGACCTAAAAAAATTCCCTCACAAAGTTAATCCAAGGACTTATTTGTCACTAAGTCTATGGAACATCTGAATCACTAGAAACAAAAATGAATATCAACACGACAACCACAACGTCGTGTCAAGGTACCTTTCAGATGAATATCACCTAAACCTAACATATATACAAACTTAATACGAATGGGGCATGAAATTCTACTAATAAAAATAGAATTGGAGGAATAATTAGAAACCACAATGGGAAACGGATAAAAGATTTTTCAGGAAACATACCCCAACAATCCATTATGACAACTGAATTATATGCATGACTACAGGGGCTTATACTAGCCAAATGGAATAACCTCGTCCTAATCCAAGTGGAATTTGACGCCAAAGAGGTATCATATTACTGTATGGGGATAATTTACATTTTGCTAATCTATTATTCCCTCCAGTTCATAATAAGTGTCCAATGTGTTTTTAGCACGTCCATTAAGAAAATACTAAATTTTATGTAAAAATACATAATATAACTAAACTACCTCTAATTAAACATTTAATGTGAGGAGTAAGAAATCTTTTAAGGGATATGGACATAAGGATTATTTTGTAAAAATAAATTAAATTTTTTTATATTACATAACCAGACACTTATTTTGAACTAAAATAAGAAAATAATTTGGACAATTATTATAAATCAGAGGAACTACATGACTGCAAGCACCTTCTCTGATGCTTCATGATCCAACAGTTAACCATGCATACAGAGAACAAAATATATTAGCAGATAAACTAGCAAGATCGGGAAGTTTTTCGGAAGGATGCTATAACCTCCAGGTTTTTTATCAACCGCCACCTTTTGCAACAGAATATTATTTGATCAAAATGATCTGAATGTTATTTTTAATTGTTTACTTCGTACTAGGTGGCCAGTTTAGATTTTCATATCACCGGTCGAATTTTGGAAAATGTTGCCAATGTGTAAATATAATGCCACAATGCCGCCATCCAATTTCGCTAAGGTTGATAAGAATGAACATTGGACCTAACTCAAGCCCAAAAGCTAGCTTATGAGGTAAGGATTGCCAAGTCATATAAGGAGACCAAGGACCTCAAATCCCTCCGATTGTTGAGATAAGAGATGCTACATGATTTAGCTTTGTATGTACTTGTACATTTTGTGTATACTCAGAGTATATTGTAGGTATATTTTCGGTATATTTCCAGCATTGGGTTGTAACTGGGCTGTGGTGATTTGTGTGTCTGAGCCCAATGTCCATTATTTAATTTTGGGCCGGATCACCCGATCCAACCCATCCGTGTGTAATAAGTATATATGTAGGTGAGATATTTTCTTACCTACCGAGACTCATTTTCTTCCATTCATTTTCTGTAATATACTTCTCTCACCTTCAAGAGAATTCTAAAGGCTCTGCCTTCTCTCTACTTTCTCTCTCTAGATTTTCTATGATTTCTCGGTCTAATATGAATGTTTACATGGTATCAGAGCCTCGACGACGATCCGACTATGTTTCTATGTACTTCGTTGTCTTGGATGAAGTCTGTTTCAAGGTTTTGGGGGTGTTTTCTGAGACCTCACGGTCGATGAAGATTCCGACCTATCGGACACCTTTCTGAGTCTTTCATCGTGATATCGGAGTGTATTTTCTTCTCCTGAACGTTCTGGAAGGTATTATGATGATTTTTGGGTGACCTATCGGCTTCTAGGGTTTCTGGTGGTTTAACCTAAAGTTTTACTGCCATCCGGTGGCTCGATTCTCACTTAGTGGACGTTTTGGGTTCCTCTCTGACGTTCCTGACCACATTTCCAGTATGGTTTTCCAAGGTTACACCTAGAGTTTGATACCTAGGGTTTCTCTGTTGTTTGAAGGCTGATCTTCTCCGGTCGCGAAGAAGGAGGGTAACTCTGTCCTTATCTTCGGTACTGTATGTGATTATTTGACTGTGTATATGTGAGCATCTGGTGTTGTCTGTGAATACCTGATTTGTTTATACTCTGTTTGTTGGTTATTGTGTGGGAATACCTGTTTTGGTTATACTGTGTTTGCTGAAAAATTGTTCCTTTAAGCCGGTTCATTGACTATGGCTTCTAACACAAATACTGGTGCCTCCTCTTCTGTAGACTCTTCCAGTCCCTTTTTGTATATTCTTCTGATGTTCCTGGGGTATGTCTCGTTTCCACTCCCTTCTCGGGTAGTGGTTATGGGGGCTGGAGACGTAAAATGATTGTTGCCCTATCAGCCAAAAACAAAATCGGTTTTGTTGATGGCACATACTCACGACCTGCCACTAATGTGGCTCAACAAAGGTTGTGGGATATGTGCAACAACATGGTGATTTCTTGGTTGACTGCTTCCATCTCCCCTGCAATTGCTGAGTCTGTGCAGTACTCTGACACTGCACAGAGCATATGGTCCCAACTCCAGGCCAGATATGGCACTGCAAATAGGACCGAAATCTTTGAACTGAAAAGAGAGTTGTCCCACACCTCTCAAGGGTCCTTAGATATAGCTTCCTATATTAATAAGCTAAAAGGTCTGTGGGATGAACTTGATTCTATGTGTGCTAATTATGGTCAAAGGTGTGTATGTGCTGCAAAAGATGGTATAGTTTAGGAATGTGATGATAATAAGGTCTTTCAGTTTTTAATGGGTCTGAATGAAGCTTATACGGGGGTCAGGAGTAATCTTTTGATGATGCAGCCTCCTCCTTCTCTTGACAATGTCTATAATATGGTCCTCAATGATGAGAAACAAAGACAAGTTCAGTCTTCTTCTCACTTTGATCCAGCCTCTGTCTCTTTCAATGTACATACAAACAGGCAGCCTGTTAGATTTAACAAGGCCACAGTGTCTGTTCCTCCTCCTCCTTTCAGACAGAGAGTCAATTTTGATCAAATCAGAGGACCTTTATTCTGTAGATACTGTAAGAAATCTGGACACTTAATTGATAAGTGCTTCAAGATCCATGGGTATCCACAAAGTACCACCTTTAACAAGGGAAGGAGACCTGTTGCTGCTCATCTGACTACTGGTCTGGATTCTCCTATTTCTGATGGGCTGTTGTCTTTTCCTCAAGGCAATCCTCCTGCTAGCCATCACTCTGTTGCAAGAATATATGGCCAGAGCTCTATGATATCAGGGTTGAGCAGACAAGATTATGACCAGTTGATGAACTTGTTACACCAGACCAAGTTAGGGGAATCCACTGCTCAAACTCCTCCTCCCATCTATGCTGCAAACTTTGCTGGTACTTTGCTAACTGAGAACCCTATATCTGATTCCAAACTTTGTTTGCTTACTCATATTAATTCTGTCACTTGGATTATAGATTCAGGTGCCTCTAATCACATGACACATGATAAACAACTACTTTTTAACATCACACCTTTAACTCTACCATATCTTGTCACTCTTCCTAATGGCTATAAAGTGAAAGTGACATGCACAGGCTCTTTTGCATTGACTCCTACCATTACTCTTCACAATGTACTGCTAGTCCCTTCTTTTAAACACAACTTGATTTCTGTTCACAAGTTAGTGAAGCAGTTGCATTGCAGTTATGTTCACTGAACATTCTTGCTTACTACACATGATACAGGACCCTTCTCTGAGGAGGCCACTGGATCTTGGTAGAGAAGCTGCTGGCCTATATAAATTGGCTTGGGTCCCTCCTTCCCCTTCTCCCTCTGTTAGCTGTTCCTCTACATCTGTTTGTCCTGTATCTGCTTCTTGTAATGATAGCAAAGTTGTTTCATTGCCTTCTTTGTCTGTTTCTTGTAATGATGACATCTTGTCTGATAATAATACTGTTCCTTTGCCTTCATATGTGAATAGTTCCACTTGTAATAATGATTTTGCATCTGATATGAATTACATTTGGCACTTAAGACTTGCACATACTCCTTTTGCAAATATGAAATGCATTTCTGGTTTGTCTTTTCCTTTTGCTTCCAAGCAACCCTTTCCCTGTACAGTCTGTCCCATGGCCAGACAGACTAGACTTCCTTTTCCTGATAGTTCCATTAAGACTTCTAGACCTTTTCAACTGATTCATGTGGACACCTGGGGACCTTATCATACTCCAACCTCTTCTGGTTGTAAATATTTTCTTACAATTGTTGATGACTTTTCAAGGGAAACTTGGACACACCTATTGGGATCCAAAGCAATGCTTTTACTATGCTTAAGTCATTTCTTTCTCTGGTCAGAACCCAATTTAATGCTGTGGTTTAGACTATTAGAAGTGACAATGCTTTGGAATTGGGGTCTAGCAATTAGGGTATTTCTTTCTTTAGCAGCCAGGGGATCATACATCAAACCTCCTGTCCTCGCACCCCTCAACAGAATGGTGTTGTTGAGAGAAAACATAGAACTCTCCTTGAAACCTGTAGGGCATTGCTTTTCCAATCTGGCTTGCCAGTATCTTTCTGGGGGGATTGCTTGTGACTGCTACCTATCTCTTTAGCAGAATACCCACCAGATTGCTTCATAATAAGTTTCCTCATGAAATTTTGTATGGGAAAATTCCAACCTATACTGACTTGAGGATTTTTGGTTGCGTTGCCTATGCCACTGTTCCCATCCCTCAAAGGGACAAGTTAAAGCCCAGAGCCATCCCTTGTGTTTTCCTGGGTTATCCTTTTGGCAAAAAGGGTTATAGACTATATGATCTTGCATCTAAGAAGTATCTGGTCTCCAGGGATGTTCTCTTTCATGAATAATGTTTTCCTTTTAAATCTATGCCTCCTTCTACTCATCCTCCTCTTCTCCTTATCCCTTTTTTCCATCTGGAGAATATGATGATGCCTCTGATTCTCCCATTCCCCCTCTCCTCCCTCTTCTCCCTCATCTGTGCAGATTCCTTTTCTTGTCCCTGTCACTGTCCTCAGTGCTTCAGTCTTCCCTTCTCCTTTCAATCCTGCTGATTCACCTCCTGTTTTAGCTTCTTCTCTCTATATTCCTGCTCCCAGAAAGTCTCAAAGACATCATAATCCTCCTTCCTATCTTAAGGATTATGTCTGTCAACTCCCTGCCTTCTCTGGCTCATCTTCCTCCTCTTTGGAATCTGAGCCTCTATATTACTCTCAGGCTGCATCTGTTTCAGCATGGCAAACTGCCATGAGACTGGAGTTTGAAGCTTTGGACACTAACCATACTTGGGATGTTATCCCTCTTCCTCCTAGTAAGAAACCCATTGGTTGCAAATGGGTTTACAATATAAAATACAAGGCTGATGGCAGTGTTAAAAGGTATAAAGCCAGGTTGGTTATTAGGGGTGACACACAGGTTGAGGGGATTGATTTTACAAAAACTTTCTCTCCAGTGATTAAAATGACTTCTGTGAAGTGCCTTATTGCTGTGGCTGTCAAGAATCATTGGCCTCTTTTTCAGCTTGATGTCAATAATGCCTTTCTTCATGGTGATTTGGATGAGGATGTTTACATGAAACTTCCTCCAGGTTTGACAGTCTCTTCTTCTACGTCTGGTTCTGTTTCTTCCCCTTCTTCTCCTTCTTCTCCTCTGGACTGTAAACTCAAGAAATCCTTGTATGGGCTGAGACAAGCATCCAGACAATGGTATGTGTCTTCTGCTCTTTATTCCAGAGGGTATAAACATTCTTTGAATGACTACTCCTTGTTCATCAAAGGTAAGCCCGGCTCCTTTGTGGTGGTAGCTGTCTATGTGGATGACATAATACTTACTGGGGATGACAGGGATGAACTGACTGCTCTGAAACTGCTTCCGGACGCACAATTTAAAATCAAGGATTTGAGGTCCTTGCATTTTTTTTTGGGCCTTGAAATGTCTGTTGTCCCTGGTGGGATGCACCTTAATCAGCACAAGTATATTTCTGATTTGGTGCATCAGTTTGACTATGTCAATGTTTCTTCTGTTGTGTCCCCTTTGGACATCAATGTCAAACTTCATGCTAATTCTGGTGACCTCTTGCCCTCTCCTGACCAGTACAGGAGTCTAGTTGGCAAGATGATCTTCCTCACTCATACTAGGCTTGACATTTGTTTTGCAGTCCAGCATCTGAGTCAATTTCTCAAATCCCCCAGACTTCCCCATATGACTGGTGCTCTGCATGTTCTGAGATACCTTAAAGGCACTCCATCCTTGGGTTTATTTTACTCTGATCATGCTGATGTTTCTGTTACTGGGTATTCTGATAGTGACTGGGCTGCTTGCCCTGATACTAGACGCTCTGTTACTGGATTTTGTGTGCTTTTGGGTGGCTGTTTGATTAGTTGGAAATCGAAGAAACAGCCTGTTGTTTCTCTTTCGTCTGTTAAGGCAGAAAACCGAGCCCTTAGCAAGGTTGTTGCTGAATTGACTTGGCTTTCTCGCTTGTTGGTTGATCTTGGGGTCTCTGTTTCCTCTCCTATTTCTGTTTATTGTGATAGTATGGCTGTTGTTCATATTGCTAAAAATCCTGTTTTTCATGAACGTACGAAACATATCGAGGTGGATTGCCATTTTGTTCGGGACTTGTTGCTTTCTGGTTTTCTCAAGTTGCTTCATGTGCCTACTTCTCGTCAGCTGGCCGACTTGTTCACCAAGCCCCTGCCTGGCACTTTACTTCTTCCGCTGCTCACCAAGTTGCAGGTGGTTCCCCCCTCCAACTTGAGGGGGAGTGTTGAGATAAGAGATGCTACATGATTTAGCTTTGTATATATTTGTACATTTTGTGTATACTCAGTGTATATTGTAGGTATATTTTCGGTATATTTCCGGCATTGGGTTGTAACTGGGCTGTGATGATTTCTGTGTCTGAGCCCAATGTCCATTATTTAATTTTGGGCCGAATCACTCGATCCGACCCGTCCGTGTGTAATAAGTATATATGTAGGTGAGATATTTTCTCACCTACCGAGACTCATTTTCTTACATTCATTTTCTGTAATATACTTCTCTCACCTTCCAGAGAATTCTAAAGGCTCTGCCTTCTCTCTACTTTCTCTCTCTAGATTTTCTATGATTTCTCGGTCTAATATGAATGTTTACACCGATGTGGGACAATTCAACACCCCTCCCCCCTTCACGCCCAGATCTCTGGAGCGTGGAAAACATTAATGGGGCCTAACATCGGTAACAATAATTTGGATGGGCCTGACTTTGATACCATGATAAAAATGGACCTTGGTACTAACTCAACCCCAAAAGCTAGCTTATGAGGTGAGGATTGCCCAAGCCATATAAGGAGACCAAGGACCTCAAATCCCTCCGATGTGGGACAACTCAACAAAGGTCTCTTTTTTAAATAGAAAAGATCTAAGCAACTCAGTGTATTGGATGGATCTCGCGGTAACACATTACCCTGAGAGATTGAATATTTCATCAGTTTCAGTGTATGTGAACCTATTTTCTTTTTAGCCTGTTCCAAAAAGAATGATTCTTTTTAAATTTGAAAAGTTTTTAACGTAAACTTAAAATTCTACTCTTAACGAGAAGCTTTTATAACTATATAACCAACTCATTCAATTTTTTTACTCAAAGTTGTTGTATCACTGCAAGGCTTTCTTTCTTGATCAAAATAGGCATTGAGGCTCACGGCGATCACCAATATAAAAAAAGTTATTTTATACTTGCTTATTTTTATCAAGTTACTCATGGCATTACTAGCTTGATTCCCCCACATCTTGTTCAATCGAACTTTGATTTTAACCTATTGTTAGTGACCTCATTACAAATAATTTAATTATTCCTGAAACTATATTTCTATTAAACACTCATGTTGTTTGCAGTATGGCTAGGAGGATTTTCGTTTTTTTTTTCTACCAGTGGCATATAGAGAATGTTATCCAAACAAAGTCATGGTATTTAAATTATGGATTGTTGCATGTGCCAATAAAGTATACAGCCCTTTCAATACGTTTAGAGAAATTCAAAAAGTTGACCATGTGTCTGCATATTTTAAACTAAATGATTCCTCCTTTTGCCTCTTTCTATATACGCACAGATACATTTATTGGTTATGGAAATAATTAAAAACAGTAGATGAAAGAGGAAAGTAATCAAAACCTTAAGAAAACAAACAATTGCCGGAAGACAGCAGTCGATAATTGTTTACGACTTTCCGTACTTTACTAGTTATACTCGAACAGGATTTGCACGTGAAACTTAATGATGAGCAATTAGTTCATCTTAAATTTTTTATGTATATGCCTGTACTTTAAAATTGTAAAATACATAGGTCGTTTCTTTTTTAAAAGGATTGCGAAGTAAAAGTGAACAATTGAAAGTGAACAAAAGAAATAATAATTAAGTTATGTGCTCAATCTATAAGCTATTACGCACTCTTTCAACAATTCTTTCCCAGCGCACTCTAGACCTTTCTAAGTTAGGGAGATTCCTTTCTCTCTTCCAGAAGTACTTTTTGAATAATTTACCTCAAGCACTAAATCTGTATGCCTGAGAATCATTTGGGCTTCATTCCCTAAAATTGGATGCAGAATTGTTAGTGCTTGAAACTTCTAGTCGGCATGGTGAAAAAAGAAAAATTTAAAGTCGACATAGCCCAAATCTCCCATTAATGAGTCTCACAGGTTCTTTTCAAATTTATGCCCAAATATTGTAAAAATAGTGTGGGTCAGCCAGTTTTTGGATTGATCATTCAAAAATAGTCTGTATTTATAATATTATTGAAAAATAGCTACTATTTTACTGCCATAGAGACTGATCTAATATAATATACTGGAGATCGATGTACCTGTGTATGAACTTCCAACATATTATGCTGGAAAACACCCGAAATGTTTCAGCATAATATACTGTAGATTGGAGCACATGTGCATGAACTTCCAGCATATTATGCTGGACCGATATATTATATTGGAACTTTAGTATATTATGTTGGAGTTACAGTATACTTATGTTGTAACTACATTATAATATGCTAGAGTTCCAGTATACTTATGTTGGAACTCCAGTATATTATGCTGGAGTATTTTTTGGATTTTTTAACAGTATTTTCGTTCATATTTATTTTTACATGAAAAATGAAGAAATTTCGATTACTTTTGAAACTGTGGCTATTTTAGAATGGCCACTTGCAGATCAGGCTATTTTTGAATTTCTTTTCCAAAAATTATGTACATAAGTGACTTAGGCTATGCTTTTAAATAAGGAAATTTCATCTCCCATAGCAAACTATTACACCATGTTTATTATAAATCAAACCATTTCAAAATATTACTCCCTCCATTTCAGTTTATGTGAACCTATTTCCTTTTATGTCCATTCCAAAAAGAATGACTTCTTTCTAAGTTTGGAAATAATTTAGCTTAAACTTACAACGTTACTCTTAATGAAAAGAATTTATAACCGCACAAAAGCTCTTGGACTCCTTTTGAATTGTTTAGGACCATAAATTCTAAAATTCTTCATTTTTTCTCAAACTCCGTACCCAGTAAAAAAAGATTCATATAAATTGGAACGGAGAGAGTATTATTATAGCTACTTTTTCTACTTTCGAGTAAAATTTATTTTTATTTTATACCCTACAATTGAGTCATGAAATACGTCAATTATGTTCTTTCTCTCTCCCTTGCTTCTCTCTCCATCAGCAAAGTTCTCAATCCTCTCTCTTCTCTCACAAATCAGTAGAATCGTCGGTGTCATCTGGAGATTCGATATCTCTAGTGAATCGGAGAAGTAGGTAGCGGCGGAGCTGCGATAGAAGAGTGATGATTTTGGTTCAGAGATATTTGGGTAGTAAGGATCATATGCTGCTGAAATATAATTTGGCTTGGTCTTGGGAATATTCAAACTAAAATGTTATAAGTTATGTGTGTTATTAATAATTTTAGCAGAAGGAGCATTACTCCAATCAACAGATATTATAGGGTCATGGCTACGCCATAGAAGATTTTTCATGGCTACGCTGGAGAAGATTTCAAGGCTTGCTTTTTGTTCATCTCCATTTTTAGTTTTAATACGATGTATACAATTAGAAAATGCAATTATCGGCGAACATTTTTCTCTTCTTTGCTATTTAGTCACATAAAATACTACAAATACATTGTATTATGTAAATATATACTCAAATACATTGTATTTTTGTATAAACATATTATATATTTTCTTATTTTTATGTATTCCGAAGGTCTGTATTTTTGGAATACAACCGAATATCACTATATTTTATATTTTTTGTTGTTTGAATATAGTCAATTAAAATATGCTAAATTGGAATTCAAGGTATAATATTGAATAATGAATAGCTATGAATTGAATATAATGTATATAGTCGAATTGAATAGAACGGTATATACCTTATTTCTTGATTATTCTAACGACCCGACTGGTCGTTTCAAGAGTTATAGCCTCGTTCCTCTATTTCTTGCATCTTTTGTGTTCTACAGCTGCATTTTAGCTTACTAGGTTAGTTGCTTAGGTCCGGAGTGACATTGGAGTGAATTGAGACACTTAGTATCTTATTTGAAGTTTAAGTTGGAAAAGCCGACCGGATGTTGACTTATGTATAAACTACATCAGATTTCAATTTTGATGGTTCCGTTAGCCGCTAGGTGATTTTGGACTTAGGAGCACGTCTGAAATGTGATTTAGAGGTTCCTAGTGGAATTATGCTTGAATTGGCGAAAGTTGAAATTTTGGCGAATTTGACCGGTAAAAAATTTTATATCAGGGTCGGATTTTATTTTTGGAAGTTGGAGTAGTGCATGGTGTTATTTATGACATATTTGCAAAGTTTGAGTCCAATCGTATGTAATTTGATAGGTTTCAGCATCGTTTGTAGATTTTGAAAATTTCAAAGTTTATTAGGCTTAAATTCATGTGCAATTCGTATTTTTGATGTTTTTAGGTGATTTTAAGATTTGACTGAGTTTGTATAATGTTATGAGACGTATTTCTATGTTTGGTTGAGGACCTGGTTCAGGATCAGATCCAAGTTGTGGATGAGCCAGCGGGACCGGCTTAGACACCAACTGTGCCCATTGTCATTCCAGGCCTTCAGGAGGCCTTGACTCAGTTCTTTACCGAGTGAACTAGAGTTGCTCAAGCGCTCTATTCTGACTGCAGCAGCCAATTCTCAGGTGAGAGGAGGTTCTCAGACTCTCGTCGCCCGGACACCTGAGCAGATAATGCAGGAACTCCAGACACTAAGGGTACCACCAGCCCGGCTGGTTGCAGCTACTCAGGACTATGTAGTTCCAGTCATGCCTGATAATGAGAAGTGTAGATTGGAGAGCTTTGGGAGGCTACAGCCTCTGTCTTTCAGCAGTGTAAAAGGCGAGGATTCCAGGGTTTCTTAGACAAATGTTAGAGGGTCCTCTGTATAGCATGTATTTTAGAGACCAGTAGGGTCTCACTCATTACTTTTCCGTTCATTGGAGGTGCCTTCACTTGGTGGGAGGCTTATGAGAGGCCTAGGCCATTTGGTGTAGCACAACTTTCATGAAAACGGTTTTCCATTATCTTCTTGGAGAAGTATGTGTCACAGTCTTGCTAAGAGGGTCTGGGTAGACAATTCGAGCAGTTGTGTCAGGATGATATGACTATGACAAAATATGAGTTGAGTTTTTCTGAGTTGGCCTGTCATGCAGTTGTGTCAGGATGATATGACTAGTATAACTCAATTAAGGAAAAACAATATATTATTTAGTAAGAGTCATGATTTACAATAAATAGTACGTGTACGCACTCGTCACCTTACATACATGATGCTTACATATCACAAAAGTACCAAATCCTAAGGGGAGTTTCCCCACACAAGGTTACGCAAGCCATTTATCTCGAACAAAGCTCAAATCAATCTATAACAATGTCTTTCCCGCGAATATCTGACTTTGAATGGCCCAAATCTAGCCAAAAGCAATTACATATCGTAAATACAACTATAATAGACTAATCTAATTAATGAAATTAAGACTTTAACAAGAAATTTGAAAATAGCCCAAAAATGCCTCTCCGCGTCAACGTCTCAGAATTGCATAAAAGTCACAAAATATAAATACTCATTCACTCACGAGATCACTCATACCAAAATTATCAAAACCCAAAAATAATGGTTGAAGAACTTCCCCATTTTCCCCTAATTTTCCAACTCAAAGCCGAAATTAAAGGTGGAAATAATGATAGATTAGTGGGGTATAACTAAAATCAATTTAAGAATCATTACGCAATGGATGTCTCTGAAAATCCTCAAAATCTCGCCCAAATCCGAGCTCACAAACTCAAGTTTTGATAAAAATGGCCAAACCCTCGTTTTTCATATATAAATCTACAGCACAGGTAACTCTTTTTTTGCGAGCGCGGAACTATCCTCGTGTTTGAGAAGGATAAAAATACTTTAGTCCAAAAACCTCATTCGCAAACGCGATGGTCCAATCACGAACGTAGAGCTTACACAGCCAGACCCAGCGTGAATGCGGGACCCTCATCGTGAACGCGTAGGCTAATTCGCCTGGAGCTCCATCTGACCGTTCCTCTACGTGAACGCGAGGTCCATATTGCAAAAGTGTAGTCTTAATCTTCCATATCTTCGCGAACGCGAAGAAAAAATTTAGGTTTCCTCCTAAATACTATACGCGAATGCAAGACCTCTGTCGCGAATGAGATGAAGGAAATCAGCGACAACACCAGAACATCTGATGTCTTTCACAAGTCCAAATTTATTCGTTAACCACCCGAAATCAACCCAAGGTCCCTGATACCTCAACAAAACATACCTACCAATTCTAAAACACCACACGAATTTAGTCGATCCTCCAAATCACATCAAACAATGCTAAAAGCGTGAGTCAGCCTCCAATTCAAACTTAATGAACTTGAAACTTCAAATTTCTACAACCGATGTTGAAACATATCAAACCACGTCCGATTGACCTCAAATTTTGCACACAAGTCATATTCGACATTATATACCTACTTCAACTTCCGGAATAGGAATTCGACCATGATATCAAAAAGTCCACTACTGGTTAAAATCTCCAAAATATGAATTTCTCTATTTCAAGCCTAAATCACATATAGACCTCCAAAACACAATCCGGACACGCCCCTAAGTCCAAAATTATCCAGCGGAGCTAACGGAACCGATCAAACTCCATTCCGAAGTGGTCATCATATAGTTCCAACTACAGTCAAAATCCTTAGGCTTAAGCTTCCCTTTAGAGACTAAGTGTCACAAAACACTCCGAAACCAAAACAAAACCTTCGGGCAAGTCACATAAGCATAAACAGATACGGGAAAAGAAGTAAATAGGGAATCGAGGCTATAACTCTCATAAAGACCGATCGAGTCGTTACACATTGACCCAACCCACAGGGCAGGTTGGGCGGGTTACATATTTTTAGGTCTATGCCACCTCTACGCACTGCATTTGATTTGGATTCTCTGTATTTGCATCAATGCATGTCTCACACAAGATGACTAAAGAATAAGCTAGAGTGTGATAAAAACAAGACAGAGAAGCAGCAGCGCTATCTATTCCCATATCAATAATTGAAATGTTACTATGCTAGTAGTCGTCAATACCGGTAGGAAAATGATATTTGACAATTGAGCGCAAAAGGTGAGGCAGAGCCTCAAATTCTAGGCAACGTGCCCAGCTTAAAACCCTCATAAACTTTCCTTCTATGTTGTATAAATGATGTTTTCCATCTTTTATAACTAATTAAGGTAGGAAAATGATATTTGACAATTAGGCGCAAAAGGTGAGGCAGAGCCTCAAATTCTAGGCAATGTGCCAGCGTAAAAACCTCATAAACTTTCCTTCTATATTGTATAAATGACGTTTTCCATCTTTTATAACTAATTAAATGCAGAGCACGTCTACTATTTCTTTTTTGTTAACAGAGAGTTGAATAAAAGTGAGAAATTAGACAAGGCTCTTAGAAAAAGCATCAGTGGTTGGTGCCCAGAGGTAAGAATTTTCAATGGCTCCGAAAATTAAAATAATAAGCTTAAATATTTCCTTCGAAAATGCTACCATGATAGATTAACTACAAAAACCTTCTTGAATCACATTGGAGTAGACACTTCCTTGTAGTATGCTTTACCCTAGAGGAAACATCTCTACATATTTTCCTATTATGCCCAATAGCAGAGCAGTTATAGGAAGCCTGGGTGTGAGCATTCAATTAGTTGACACCCTTTTTATACCCACTAGCTAGATAGTCTATACAAACAAAAATCTCACACCATATGCTCTTCCTTGGAGTGGGATTGTCTATTCTCTTTCAGTCTCTGGCTTCTACGGCTTAATAGAAATAAAATACCTTCCACAATCTTTGTAAATCAGTGGATAGTAATCATGTTATATCAAGAGCCATGGAGTAGTTGCATTGCAATAATATCAACTGCAACAAACTTGATAGACCCTTGCCAGTTGCTACTAAATGGGAACCCCCTACTATACATCAATTGAAACTCAATATAGATGGAGATCTTAAGAGTAGATTCGAGCTAGGTGGAATAGGTGAGGTGTTCAAAGACTCGACTAGGGACTAGATTATGGGATTTAGAGCCTGTTTGGATTGGCTTAAAAGCTGGGCCATTTTTAGATGTTGAGAGTGTTTGGCAAAATAGAAAACAACTTTAAAAAAATTTAAAGCTGGCTTAAAAAAAGTCACAAGTTGGATGATCCCAACTTCTTTTTTTAAGCTTAAAAGTCAACTATCTTTGGCCAAATATTTTACCCTCTTATCCCTAATAATATTTATTATTCCAAAAATGTCTTTCACAACAAAATCTCAATTTAACTCTATTCTTTCCGGTTATCTATTCATGTGACTTCCTACCTTATTTCTTCATTTTGCTCTTTTTCTTTCTGGTTCTTCTCCAATTGGTAACACTTGATTTGATTCACATTTTGAGTTTTTACTTCATTTTGTTTGTCCAACGCCACTCATTTAGCTGGGACTATCTAAAGTATTTCCCAATTGTTTTATTTTCATTTCATATTTTCTTATATCAATAATCATACAATTCACATATTTCCAGTAAGCTTGGAATTTCAAGAAATAAATAAAAATTTACATTATTGAAAGAAGTGAAAAATAAGAGTTCAGGTGATCAGTTTAAATATTAATTATTTCGTATTTATATTAATAAGTTTAAAATAAAATATTATAATAATAAGCTTCTTTATAGTATTAACATCTTCAAGGATATTTCAATCATGTTAATTGAAAAAGTGCTTACTAGCACTTGTTTATCAAATATTCAACAGCTTTATTCAGCTCCAACACTTTTATCCAAACACATAACTGCTTATTTATAAAACCAGCTCCAGTACTTAAAAAGTGTTTTTAAGCACTTGTGCTTAAATGCTACTTTTTTTAAGTCAATCCAAATGGGCTCTTAGTAAAACAACTACGGTTCCCTCTCCTCTATACATTGAGCTTGAGGCATAATGCCAAAGCCTAGAACTAGCAATAACTTACCAGTTCAGAAATTTGCAAATAGAGACAGACTCTGCCTCTATACCATCACTAATTGAATCAAATTACTCACCACTCTATAATTCCCTTCTTTGTAAATGGGGGTACTAGCTGAAGATATTGCGGAATACACCCATCCTATGCAATTTCAAGGAAGGCAACAACAGAGGGCATGATCTGGCGCAGCAGGGAATGCAGTAAGCCAATGTTAATCATAACCACATATATCTAGAAGTACCTGACTACCTTAAAGAAGTTGTGCGAGACAATAAAGAAGTAATCACTGTTACTAGAACTACCACTGCTAGTAGTGTTGTGTTGAAAATTTTGGCTATGCTGAGCAATCCTGTAAAGAACCGGACCATGTTACTTTGCTACTTAGTATTAAATAAAAGTTTATCTTCTTTGCCAAAAAAAAATAAAAGAATAAAAGTGAGAAGGATCATAGCATGCTTATTGAATCCTTTCAACATATATAGAAGCCCAAACTTAAAATAATATGTCAAAAGATAGGAAGTATAAAAAAGTTTGAAAATTTTAGTACTAATTAAATTACAATGAATATTTTTGTGTATAGTATTTTTAAATGATATTCATGTAATATTGGTATTGTTTGGTGTCAATTGGACTTGCGTTTGATTAATACCAAACAAAACGTAATTATGATCGAATTTCTTAGTGCAAGTCAAATCAAACCATGACCGGTTGTTTTCCTTCAATTTAGCTTGGCTTGTCGGTTCGGTCATTTTATTTGTACACCCCTCTAGCGACAAATTAATATCTCTAGGAACTATCTAATCCTCGTAGTAGATTAACTTTCATAAAATTAGTCAATAAAGTTATATATATATATATATATATATATATATATATATATATATATATATATATATATATATATATATATTCTGATATTTGTACTAGTCTTCTTCACCGAACTCTTCTATCTGTATCCTCATATACGATCATGAAGTGTCATTGCAACGAGATAAGCCGAATTAGTTAAGATACTAAACCATAATTTTTCCGGACTTTATATGAATACAAAATTTTTTATGCATCGAATTACCCTAGTAAACCACAATTTCAAAGAGAAAGGCCAGTTGATGAATAAAAGGACTGCAAGTACTTCAGTTACAAGGGAAGAACATAAAAAGTCTCAGTACTTGATCAAAATTTTTGAAGAAGAAGAGAAAAAGTAGAACAAATGTATATGCATTATCCACACCCATTTTAACAAAGTTTTCAACGCACAAATTACATGAAATCTTATACTACATATCTGGCATTACTACGTCAGCTAAGTAGTGCCTCTTATTGAAAGAGTAGAGGTCCACTTATTACAAATTATTTCAAAAGGCATACTTACACGATTATTAAGAATCAAAATAAAAACAAATTTCTGTCCACACCACCTAAGCAATTGAAGTGAAGTTAAAATTGGCACATGTAGTTTGTCGGAAAAGAATTGAAGATGTGAATCCCAATCTTGATCTTGCAAGATCAAACTGCAAAAGATTATCCTCAATTGTGTATCCTCCAACTACAATAGAAGTCCTTGGGCTTACACCTCCATCTACAAACCCAAGGCATAAAACATTTTCACTCACTTGCACCATTGAGTTTGCTCCAAATATCCTCCAAAACACATTCTCATTTTGCAAAACAAGATCAATGGATGGCACAGCTGGTCCAACTCTTGTACTTGCAATGTTTCTTGAATCAAAACAAGCCCTAAATGGTGCCACGGATGCAACTCTAGTAATGTTGACAAGTTCCTTGACAAAGAAATTTGTAACAGCATTGTATATTGAAGTTTCCAAAATGGTGTAAGGATTGACTGTACTAATCTTAGTTCCACCAACACCTTGATTATCAATTGACAACAAAGTTGTGTTTATAGGGACAACTTTTTCATTAATCTTGATGGATTTTACTCCAATAAAGTATTCAGAAGAGGGTTCTCTTGAGGAAAAAGCTGAAGCTGTACTTACTGGATTGATAAAAAGTGGAGTGTAGGAAAAATCATTATTAGCAAATTCTCTATTAGGAAGGAAAGTATAAGGACCATCACCAAAGAGAACAACACCCTTTGAATTGGTTGAAGAGCTCAAACAAACAGCAAATTTTCTGGGAAAGCTAAATTCAGCTGAGAATTGAGAAGGAAGAGATATTCTTGTCCTACCAAGGCCAGCCATACCCTTAACACCACTAGCAAGTCCTTCTAAAAGAAATGTAGAACCACAAACGAAAAGAAAATCTTTGTCACTTACATGTCTTCCAGGATTTTTACCATTAGAAGATTGCACTTGCACAGTATCAGAAGCTAATTCTCCGCTCGTGGCGGTTCGAGTGATTGTGTTATCAGGAAGCAGGCCGCATGTGTTATTATTGCAGCCTGGTTTAGGTGGAGAAAAGCATTGCCCACAACCGGAGCCAGCTCCGGCCAATGAGCATTGGGCGGAGCGACACCGGGCAGGTCTATAAGTTGAGGAGACATAACCTTGGTCACAGTCAACCCATAAAAATTGGCCACCAAGATCAAGAGTTAAACTTACAGGGACAAGAGGTGTTCTTTGTTGGATTTGGGTGAGATATTGGAGAGTTAAAGCATCTTTTGTGATTGGGAGAATTAGGCCTTTGGGACGGAAAGAAGTTTCGCTTTGGGCCGTGGTTGAAGTAATGAAAAGAAGAGAGCATAAAAGAATGGCATGTAAACAACAAGAAGAAGCCATGATTACTATAGAAAAACAGTTTATATGTGATGGTGTCAAAATAAAGAAAAATGATAAGTTTATATAGTTGAGAAAAATACAGAAAATGGTGATGATTAATTACGTGCAAACTTGGGGCAGCTATGACAATGAGTCTTATTTGCCAACTCAACAAAATCAAGAAGCGTAGAGGCTTTCGTTTTTGACTTTGTTTCCTTGGCTTGACTTAGTATGTCATCTCATTCAATTTTTCATTTTTCAATCGGTACTCGGAATTGACATCGATATGTGCCTTAGAAGCATCAAATCGAACCGACACTAATGTTTGTAAAAGAATTTTAACTTCAATTTGATTCGACCAGAATGTTAAATAAAATTATCCAAAATCATGTAAGTAATTAACAACATTATCCATCACCAATGCAAGACAAGAGGGGTTGCTCTGATAATAAGCAACCCCCACTTCCAACCAAGAGGTTGTGCGTTCGAGTCTCCCCAAGATTAAGGTGGGAAGTTCTTGGAGGGAAGGATGCTGGGGTCTATTTGGAAACAGCGTCTCTACCCAAGGTAGGGGTAAGGTACCCTCCCCAAACCCCACTAAGCGGGATTATACTGGGTTGTTATTGTTATCCTACACCAATGCAAAAACATCCAACCGCCCCTCTTCCCCTTCTCCTTGCATGTCCTATGATGACCACTCGAAGCACGAATGATATGATATATGAGCCCAAAAAAATTAGGTGAAACAAGAATAAGTGTAGGTTTGACTTTGATAACATGTAAAAAAAGAAACGGCTTCCGACTTATTTAATTTTAAATTTAGTTCGTGAGGTGAGAATTATTTAAAATCACACAAAAAGGTAACAATTCATTCTCTCTACTAACACAAGTCATTTTGACATGATATTTCATCTGTCCTCATTTATTTTGTATTTTTTTGTTAGTTTGTTTCAAAAAGAATATTATACATCTTTACTTAGAACAGTTTAATTTTAAACGTCTTACTTTACTCTTAGATGATCTGTGAAATATTTTAGACCACTAACTTTAAAAAAATCTTTTTTTTTCTTAAACTATGTGCGAAGTCAAAAATTGCTGCATAAATTGGGAGTATATTTCCTCCTAACTGTTACCCATGAATTCTTATTAAGTGGGACCTTATCATAAATAGCTAATCATCGTACTATTAGCATTCCTGGAAAATTAATATTGAATTACATGTCGCGGTTGAATTTTTATGCAAGACAGAAGCACGTTAATACCATCGAATGTGAAAATACAATAATGTTCTAAATGATAAGTTTGTACCTCAAGATAGAGATCATCTTTTAGGATTAAAAAGATGCTAGATGATATAATTGAAAGAGATGTTTTGTGATATGCCTATTTTTTCACTATTAATTAATTGCAATGGAGTTTGCCTATCTTTGACCATATGATTCAAGACGTGCGTATTTCCAAAGTTTGAATTCTAAAGCAAATCCTAGAAAGTTTACCTATGATATATTTTAAAATATATAACAACTGTTTACGGATGGCTTTGGCCCAAAATTTCAATAGATATGATCTAGTTAATGGTTAGTTAACTGACAGAATATTCGTTATCTTCAAATGTACTACTAATCAAATGGTATAATCAAATATTTTCCTTACTTTCCCTATCCTTCTTCTTTTACTTAATTTATTTTCTTTATACGCAATACATGACGCATATGCAATATGTTGTGACGAAGCAAATCCCTGATTTTTAGTTCCTCTACCATTGTACTATCTAGAGCTGTTATGGGCGGGGTATGTTATGCTGAAGCAAATCCTTCATTTTTAGTTCCTCTCCCATTGTACTATTTAGAGCTATCAATATGGGCGGGTTTAGCCATTCCACAAAAGCTTTAGCAATTGACAGACTGGATTGGACTGGGCTAGTCCACCATTTAATGGGCTTATAATGATCGGTCCACCCAGTCTTATGTGGGCTGCATGACTCCACGGGCCGACCCATTATTTTTTTAATATAATTTTATATTTTTTCTTTAAGTTTTAACCTAAAAAGATATATATCTAAAAGTTAAAAATTCTTGTTGGAAAATTTTCACTAAACTTAATAATTTTTTATATTGTTTTAATATATGATAAACACTAATAAAGTAAAAGACAAGATTAATATTTTATTCACTAAAAGTCAAAACTCAAAACAAAGTATTCAAGAGAATGTCTGTGATACTTACAGGATATCCAATACATCATCTTCACCAAACACATTTAAATCTGCTTGCGAGAATGTTGTCTTAATATCACATCTATGCTTTATATGAAATATTAATTAGTTAAATATTAAAAATAAAATTTTAGAACTAATTAACGTTTTAAGACTTTAATCTTTTAATATGATCAGCTTAATAAACTTTAAGCTTGTATACTTTTCTTGATAGTTTTGGTATCGTATATTTTTTACATTCAAAATACACATTATTATTAGGCCCACAGGCCAGCATAGCTCTGCCTTAGTCAAGCCTCACGGGCACGAATTTACTCGGATTGGACTTAAAAGACTCGTTTTTAAATGGCCTCCAAAATTTGTAGCCCAAACCTGTTAGATTATGGGTTGGGCCAAACCATATTAACGGCTCTAGTACTATTTTTCAATTTAACTTTACAAGGAAAGATATTTATTATTATTTTGTTAATCTTTTAGGGGGATGACAGTAATTAGCTAGGGAAATGTCCATTCTGTTTTCTTTTTGTGGACAAGAACAGCAAGAATAGGACAGTCCAAATGACATATTCTAATCACCGACAGGAATATTATCGAGTGAAATAATCATCTTAGCCTGCTAAAGATCAGATAAAGGAAAATTAGAAATGAATTTCTTAATTATGATAGGATAATATATGCACAATTTTCATTGCACGCAGAGACAGAGCACATACCTATATGAATATGTTCATTTTTCATATAGTATAAAGTGTTACATCCACTCCTACATGAATACATTTTTTCTGCGGTAATGTACATGTAAGAGTTCACCTAGCTCCCACAAAGTAAATGTGGATTCATTTATGAGAAATTTTAAAGTTCCTTTCATGAATTCGAGCAAAATCGAAGTAAAGATAAAAATTGTAGAAGAATGAGAAGGAGAGAAACATCAAAGCTTTTTACATTCAGTTGTCAAAGAATGATACCAGGTACCTTATTTACAATCAACCCCCGTTATATCTCAGAGGGGCAAAATAATAAAAGCAAATAATTAAACCCGGCTAATTAGGCCTATCCTTCTAATGCAGTATTGGGCCTAGCTCGGGTGTAAAATATGGTCCCCCCCTCCCCTCCCCCGCCGCAAGTTGGAAGCGGGGCTGGAGAAACACACTCCCAACTTGGACAATTGCTGCAAATGTGCCTGTTCAGTAAGGTTCTTAGTGAAAATATCCGCAAGCTGGGAATCAGAAGATATATAACGCTATAAAATCATGCCATCTTGCAATTTCTCCCGAGCAAAATAGCAGTGTGGTTCGATGTGTTTAGTCCGTTCGTGAAAGACATAATTCTTTGCAATTTGATGGCAGATTGATTATCACAATGAACAGGAATAGGAGTCAGATCAGTAACATTCATATCCTCTAGGAGTCGACATAACCAAGTTAATTCAACCACCAATCTTCGAACAAACCTGTACTCTGCTTTCGCATATTATAAAAAAAATAGTAGTCTGATTTTTCGACCTCCAAGAGATAGGACAAGAACCCACGTAATAAAAAAAATCACTAACAGATATCCTGGAATCAGGGTAGGAAACCCAATCTGAATCACAAAATACATCCAAAGAAAAAAAATTGAGAAGAGAAATGAAGTTCCAAACCAAACAAGCATTTGATGTAGCACACGATATGCAAAGCAGCATCCAAATGGAGCTGCCTGAGAGTTTGCATGAATTGACTAAGAAGTTGAACCGTATAAGCTAAGTCAGAGCTAGTATGAGTTAAGAAATTGAGTTTGCCAATTAGCCTCGTGTAAAGGGAAAGATTACAAAGCAAGCGACTTACATAAGACAATTTCAAAAGGCCCAACAATTTCTTTTAATTAAAGAAGTTTCTCTCTGTGGCTGCCTTTAACATTAGCTCGTGTTAGGTGTTTCTATAGATCTTAAGGGTTACATTACGAATATACTCTATCTTTGCTATAGTTTGTATAAGATTCTTTTTGCTGTAGAAATGTTTAAGACTATTTTAGTAATAATTTTAACTTATACACACCGATAATGTCAAGAAATTTTATACTATCAAATTATAAATGAACTTTCTTCCAACAAATATTTACACAGCACTCTCTACCATACTAATAGGGAGAACTCTAGCTTCAAGTACAACATGATGAGTATCAAACTTGAAACCTCTTGGTCTCACCAACTCAAAGACGAAGCAAACATTTAAAGTGTATGAGTTCTGAATTTTAAGATAAGACCATGAGTCCATGATCTATAACTAGTGTTTTTTTAAGTTAAAGTAAAAAAAATGCAAGTCTGGAACGCCAGTGTTTCTTGTTGACTTTTGGAAGTTCGTTTGTTTTATTTCTTAATTAGTTTTTTTTAAGAAGAAGAAGAATAAGTAACAGAAAATGTGTTGCTTTCAAGGGGATTAGAACCCACACATTTTCCGTAGAACCCAAAACCTTTGATGTCACACCCTAACCCTCTTTATTAGAGGGTTCAGCGTGCTTTGTCTATATACATAAAAAAAAAATTCAACATAAATACAAGATTCGAAAAAAGTCACTACTCAGATCTGCACACTCTACTGCAGCCTCGCCCTTGCACCAACTCCTCCTTAACGTTCCATGAAAAGAAACAGCAGAAACTCCTCCATAACGGTGAACAACTTTCACGAGGTAAAAAAGAATTCAAATTCATCTAACTAGTCAAATTCTAAAGTTTCTTGTAATTTTCTATCAAACTTGTTATAAACTAAAGCAAAAGACAAGAACAATAGAGCAAGAACAATAGCAATAGAGAGAAGAGTAGAGAGAGTTCTTCTTATTGAGTTGAGAGGGGTCTCAAGGGATGATTTACAATGGTAGGGGGCACCTCTATTTATAGGGGAGAGGAAGATTTAGCTACCACTAATAGAACTCTAAAATCTCTCTAATTAAATACATTAAAGACATTCACCTTAAATAGAAGTGTAAGAATCTTCTATTTCATAACACTCCCCCTTGAATGTCTATTCAATGATGTGCCTCATAAAACCTTAAAACCAAAACCCAATGGGAAAAATTAAAGTAAGGAAAAAGAGTACACATGTTTGAATATGCGCCTATTGGTTGCCTCGTTAAAAACCTTGCAAGGAAAACCCAGTGGGACAAAACCTTGTAAGGGAAAAAGAGTGCAACGCGCATTGACTCCCCCTAATGAGTACATCAATTTATATCCTTGAGCATTTGCATTCCAATCTTGTGCATCATCTTCAAAACGATCTTTGGTAGATGCTTGATAAATAAATCAACCATATTGACTTGAATAAATATTCTGCACCTTGAAATCATCATTCTTGATAGGTATGAACATCTTCATATGATGTCGTGGAATAACACTTCAATATCTCCATAGATGCATTCTCAATGCCATCATACTTATAGTTATGGCAATATACATATGTACACAAATTGTACTAAGGATGTAGTACTTCAGGACCAAGGATTGCATATGCTTCAAGCAACTTAAATCTTTCAAGTTAAGTCATGTAAGTCACATAATAGACTTTAGCTGCATATCAAAGTTTCATGTCATGCTAAACAAATAAGATATCGAAAACTGATTATACATACCTTTGACTTTATACTTTCAAGCATATGAACTATAGATTCAAAGCTACATGTCTTTCATATGGAATCAATTCTTCTTGAATTGTATCTCTTCCATTTAGTTACTTTCTTTGTGTCAGCAAATGCGTATAGCATGCTTTGCAATATGTTGCAATTGAATTATCCCTTTTATGAACTTCAGGTTCATATCATGATGTTCGGGGATATACATATACAAATGATAATTCATCCCATGTAACACTTTCTCAAGTGTTTATCATGTCTCCCCCTCATGTTAGTAAAGCTAACATGTTTCCTCAACTTTGGGAAATCATCTTTGTGCATTATGTCAATATACATAGCACCTTAATAATAAGATGAAATTATTTGGTTCCTGACCCTGAACCACTTTTGAGGGGAGAATATACTCTCGTATACAACTTATATCAAACTGATATATACAACTTCGTTCTCATAAAGAACAGTTTAGCTATTAAGTGGAAGCACTCAATAATTATCTTGCTAAACCAACTTTGATATAAACCAACTTATCAAGATGAACTGTCTTGAGTAGAGAATCTGGAAACTATGCTCGAAGTTAGATTACTGAGCGATTTACCCCGCAAGCACCGGCCAGGCTGCGGGTCAATAACAATTGCGCATGTAACCATTCCATAGATGCATCATATGTGGTATACATGGCGGGTGAATGGGCCCATATTCACCTTTGATATTTCCAGAATTTAGGGGCTTCAACCCGAACTCTTTAGTTGGTCAGTTCATTACTGAGAACAAGAACTTCTAGTTCTTTGATATTCACCTATGTGAATATGCACATCATACTTCAAATGAGATGGCTAACACGAATGTCAACTGAATAAATTATCAATATTGGTAAACTTCAAATTTACACCATGACATGTGCACTTATCAATAAACTTCGGGTTTATTATGACATGGGTTTTATACCAATAGATATCCACTTTATTGTGGCATTCTTTCGTTTGTGTAGTACAAACTGGAGAACAAAGCGGGTAGCTTTTCATATACAAATTACCCCGCTACAAGTTGTAGTAATAGGAGAATCAAAGCCTTCCTTTATTTATAGTATCAATATAATCAATCGCTTTCGCGTGTACTTTGGAAACTGAATAAGTTTCTTTGAGACTTACTACAGCACAATACTCAATTGTGTTTCTCCAACATAGTAATAATTGGCTCTTCGAGAGCTCTCAATTAATTTTGTACTACCACAGACTGAGGTTCGAGATCCTCACATTCTTGCATTCCGTATTTTCAAGAGTCTCAGGCTCAATAGATTCTTCGTGAATCTCGGAATTAATCAAATCATGAGCGTCCTCATGTGATTCTTTCATAGTGTCATTTAGATCGTTCTTTTTCCTCTTTCTAGGATTTCGATCTTTGGAACCTAATGGTCTGCCACGCTTCTGGCGTGCATTTGGCTCATTGGATATGACACTAGATATTTGTCCAATAGGGACTTCAATACGGATCGGAACATTTTCCGCGTGAATGTGGGATTTCGTTATCCTCTTCAAGTCCGTAAATGCGTCAGGCATTTGATTTGCTATTCTTTGCAAATGGATAATCTTTTGTACCTCTTTCTTTCAAATAGAGGTATGTGGATCAAGATGAGATAATGATGCATTTTTCCACAAAATTTCCCGTTTGGTTTCACCAACTTCTCCCCCTAATTTTGGGAAAAGTGTCTCATCCAATTGACAGTCTGCAAATAGTGCAGTGAACAAATCTCCTGTCAATGTTTCGAGGTAGCGAATAATGGAGGACGCGTCAAACTCAACATATATTCCTAACCTCCTTTGCAAACCCATTTTGGTGCGGGATGGCGGTGCTACAGGCACATATACTGCGCATCCAAAGCTTCTTAAATGGGATATATTGGGGTCATGACCCAAAACCAATTGCAATGGGAAATATTTGTGTCAATTCGTCAGTTAGAGACGAACTAGCATTGCTGCATGCAACATGGCGTGACCCCAAACCGAAGTGGGCAGCCGACAAACTAGCATTGCTTCATGCAAAATGGCGTGACCCCAAACCGAAGTGGGCAGCCGACAAACTAGTATTGTTGCATGCAAAATGGCGTGAACCCAAACCGAAATGGGCAGCCTCGTTTTCATGAAGAATTCAAGATTATTCTCATCTATTGTCTCAATATGATATCCATTTTGAATGATATCTTTAAAACTCAACAAGTTCCTTTTAGACTTGGAGGAGAACACTTTGATTGATATCATTAAAACTCAACAAGTCCTTCTTAGACTTGGAGGAGAACATTGCATTCTCTATGATTAATGTCATGCCTTTGGGCAGAGTTACAATTGCTCTTCCGGAGCCTTCAATCAATTTACTACTTCCATAGATTGTAGTAATGTTTGCCTTACACAATTACTCTTCTTTTCTTTGAGTATTGTATGTGTAGTACATGAATCAACTAGGCAAATACTTTTACAATTGGACGTTGGTCTAAGTTCGCTTTGTGGGATATCCATTTTGCTTTCCCATAGTTTGACATACAAAAAAAAATACATAAATATAAGTATAAACAACTTCAATTCTTTTGTTTCGCGTTTAAACAGCGTTTTGGGAAGCAGTTATTTAGGATATTCGAATATTGTATTCTAATATTCGAATATAATGCCTTGCGGAAAAAATAATACTTTAATGCGAAAAATATTAGATATTCGAATATTTAAGCACATATTCTAATATCTTGCCAGATATTCGAATATAGGAATTCTGATATTCGAATATCTGGCCCAGATATTCGAATATCAGACTCTGATATTCGAATATCTGGCCTGGCGGAAAAAAGTTCGTTTTATTGCTAAATATTAGACGATCGACTAGTTTTTAGGTTAGTCGATTACCTCTACTGTACAATAAAAATATTTGAGCATATTGAAACATTCTAAAGGGCTAATACTAACATCATATCATGAATTAACTAATACGAGCTAATGCTAATGACTATTAATTTATTCATTGACTAATACAAGTAGAATCAAACAGCTCCATCTTCTTTCATCATGGTTCCATCACCGATTAGGTGGTCTATCTTTCCCTCGGGTTGCTCAAAGAAGTCTGCCACATCCAGGTGGGTGATATCCTCATTGTCGTCATAGACAAAATTTGTTTCAGGGCCTTTTCTCTTTCGAGATGCTTGATAAAGGTCAACCAAGTGTCTTGGTATACGGCAAGTCCGAGACCAGTGCCCATTTCCACCGCAACGATAACATATAGTTTCTGAACTATTTGCCTTAGGATCTTCTGGACCCCGTTTCTGCTTTCGGTGGTTATCTCTCTTTGGGGGGTGACGGACTTCTTTGGAATTTCTTCCTTGTCCACGTCCTTGGCTTTGACCCCGTTTATGACCGTGATCATGGTCCCTTTTATGTTTGGCATAATGCGAGTGCACCATATCTGCTTCAGGCAGTGGTGTAGACCCAGTTGGTCTATATTCGTGATTTCTCATGAGCAGATCATTATTTCGCTCAGCCACTAGTAAGAGAGAAATCAGTTCAGAGTACTTCGTAAAGCCTTTCTCTCGGTACTGTTGCTGCAGTACCATATTGGAGGCATGAAACGTTGTAAACGTTTTCTCAAGCATATCGTAATCGGAGATGTTATCTCCACATAGCTTCAGTTTAGAAGTAATTCTGAACATAGCAGAATTATATTCAGAAACGGACTTAAAGTCCTGTAGCCTCAGATGGGCCCAATCATATCGTGCTTGTGGCAGAGTGACCAACTTCAGGTTGTCATATCTCTCCTTTAAGCTGTTCCACAAAACGAGTGGATCCTTGACGGTGAGATATTCAATCTTCAAACCTTCGTCAAGGTGGTGGCGCAAGAAAATCAAGGCCTTCGCACAATCTTGGGTGGATGCTTTTTCTTTATCTTTGAGGGTGTCTCCGAGACCCATAGCATCTAGGTGGATTTCAGCATCCAACACCCATGTCATATAGTTCTTGCCCGAAATTTCAAGGGCAACGAACTTTCTTTTCATAATGTCAGACATACTCGAAAATTAAATTAGGAAGAGGGAAAATACCTTGGATTTTCGAGAATGATACTTGAGACGGTAGAGTCTCGTGCTAATAACGTGTTATAAACTAAAGCAAAAGACAAGAACAATAGAGCAAGAACAATAGCAATAGAGAGAAGAGTAGAGAGAGTTCTTCTTATTGAGTTGAGAGGGGTCTCAAGGGATGATTTACAATGGTAGGGGGCACCTCTATTTATAGGGGAGAGGAAGATTTAGCTACCACTAATAGAACTCTAAAATCTCTCTAATTAAATACATTAAAGACATTCACCTTAAATAAAAGTGTAAGAATCTTCTATTTCATAACAAAACTAATATTTTAGCCCATGAATAAGTGGGCTACCATCCAATAAAAAATCGTAAAAATTATATGGGAGAGCCATTTGTGTAGTGGTCTTTAAGTTTTACCCATTTTTAAATTATTTTATATCTATATCCATTTTTGTCTTAAAACAAATTCAAAAGTACTACTGTGCCCTCCATCATCAAAGACTTGGATTCTGGAGCATCTCGACCCCTAAAAACGATCACTAAAATCTGGTGCCTTCCTATATCGCTGTTGTCGAACTTCCACCGTCTTCATTGCTGAACTTCCACCACCTTCATTGTTGATCTTCCACCACCTTCAATTTATGTCAGTTTGCTTTTATGTACATATCTTTTGTCTGGCTTACTCAAGTTTTTGGGCTAAAACCTAAAATACACAATTCCAGGTAGTATAGCCTCTCTCTCTTCTGCTCGCACACTCTGTGGCTTCCTGAACTTGCTGTTTTTATACGTTAAAAGACTTCAGATTCGGACCTGAAGTTCGTCAATAGAAGCGCCTAACTTCAGACCTATATTTTTGAAGTTCATAGCCAAATATGTGAAGTTCTTACTCACAAATATTTGCTTTCCAAGCTTTGTTATTCAGTTTATTTTAGTCGGTGGTTGAAGTCGTAAGCCTATATTCCCTTCTTTGCCATTTCTTTTGATCTAGGCATTTTTTTTAAATTTCGACATAGAGGTAGTCTTGTTTCCTTTAATTGATTGTCAAATTCCCTTTCATGGCCTATCGGGTCAAACATGAGGTAAACTACCCATCTCTCAACAAAGATCAAGCCTTTAATTTAAATCTAGTTGAAGTTGAATTTAGCAATTAAAGAAAGGTGAATCTAAAATTAAGAAAATAAAAGAAGTGGTTTAATGATGAGTTCGTGAAGTTGAAGATTCAAGGATAGATGGAGGGTTGAAGTTCCAACGACAAGGCCAAGGTTGAAGTTATAACTGTTTGTGAGATCTTAACCATTTGTCTTTGAGCGAACAAATGATTTGTTGCTGGTTTTCCTTTAACTTCACATAAATGCACCTGAAGTTTAACCTGCACCAGTGCAAACTTCAGACAAATGTATCTAAAGTTCACTTGCACCCGTGCAAACTTCAAATAAGCGAGTCATAAGTTCATTTGTTGCAGTGCAAAAACTTCAGACATATGAAGTTCATGCATATGTCTGAAGTTCGTGTCCATTTGTCTGAAATTCATACCAAAATATCTAAAGTTTATGCGCCGCGATATGTCTGAAGTTCGTGTCCATTTGTCTGAAATTCATACCAAAATATCTAAAGTTTATGCGCCGATATGTCTGAAGTTCATGTTCGTTTATCTGAAGCTCATGCGCCCATATCTCTGAAGTTCATGTCCGTTTGTCTGGAATTCATGCGCCCATATGTCTGAAGTTCATGCGCCCATATGTACGAAGTTCATGTCCGTTTGTCAGAAATTCATGCACCTATATCTCTGAAGTTCATGTCCATTTATCTGAAGTTCATGCGCCCATACATCTGAAGTTCATGTTCGTTTGTCTGAAATTCATGCGCCCATGTGCATTTAGTTCATGTTTGTTTGTTAGAAATTCCTATTGAAATGTCTGTAGTTCATATCCAAATATTTGATGACCATGTCTGAAGCTCATATCCAATAATTTAAGCATCTTAAATCTCAATTCCTTCAGAGCTAGGATGGTCAAACCTTATTCATAAGCCTCAATTATTCATTCACTCCAAAAACTTCAATTTTTTATAGTGTTGCTTTTTCAAACATCAAATACTAATGAGTTAAAGCTTTACAGTTCTCTGCAACAGCAAAGAACACATTTTTCAATTGACTCAATAGAGCAATCACAAGATTTTTATCAGATACTTCCCAAGGTGTTCATGATCAAGCAATTAACAGAAACTTTTCTCTTTATTTTTCTAAAATAATACTACTAATTTTAACTTGCAATAACACATCCATCGCTTTGTCGAAGCAATTGTTCGCGAGGTCAAGTTTTCAAAGGTCTGGCCAAATAAGATCGGTTTTGTAGAATAATAATGCAGATTTAAACACCAGCGAAGAAATGCCGGAGAAGTAATTGGAGAGGAAGAGCAGGTTGACAGAATCCAACAAGGCAGTATTTCTCGATATTTATATTGATGGCTCGCTTTGTGAATATAGGTGATTGCGCAGATGAGGAACTTTTACTTGTTAAATCTAGGGGTATCTTCGTCTGAATATCACACAAGTTAAATGGTGACACAAAAATAGGGTATGGCTGCAATTCATCCTAAGAAATTGGACTGCACCATCACTAGCATCAGGTAGAAGCCCAAATTTTTTGGTGTCCAACAACAAGCAAAAGCCTAATCCAACTATGGTCTCGTTGTTGATTGTCCTTATTAGGGGTGTTAATTCGAACCCAAATTCATTCAACCCTTCGACAGATTAATGGGTTGTGTTATAAATATTTTAGCTCATGGGTCATTTTAGGTTAAGCCCAAGTTAACTCATTATTTTTTTAACTAACACATTTTAAGGTTTAAGTCTTTTTTACAGAAGATGAGCATGGTTCTAAAACATAGATCAAATTGGCCGGGTTAAATTATGACTCATTATTTAGCCCATCTTAACTAATCCCATATTAGCCCAAGTATACTTCGAACTGGGTTGGGTAATGACCCATTTATTGAGCTAACATACCTTGACGCGCCCATTTGGCACCCCTAGACCTTATCCATTGTCCTTTTCCAAAGTATTACACTACGCCGGAACAATACGAACATCAAACTAAATAGCAAAGTAACATAGGGAAGATCAGAACTAATGCATTACTTAATCAGGAACTTGAAAAATAGATGTTACATATCAAAATTTTCTCAAAAGGGAGTCAAAAAACACTCATAAGTCATAACCAAAACCCAAGAGTCTCTTTCTCACCAATAAACTAGTTATATATCCTAAGATTGGCCAAGTCATGCTTATGTATAGGAGCCAATACATGTTCTTAGACAACTATACAAAGGGGAATTGATCCACAATTCAAAATCTTGGGTTAAGAATTTGGTGTCAAGAATCAAAAGCTGAATCTTTCGATATAGAATGGAGCATGAAGTCAGAACAGCTTGTTTCTGCTGTAGACAGTGAAGAAGTAAATCCAAGCATAGAAGTTCCCAAGTTAAACTCAAAAAGATTATTCTCCAACTGGTAACCCCCTATAACAATTGAAGCCTTTTGATTGACCCCTCCATCCAAATATCCCAAACACATGACTTCATCACTTACTTTCACCATTGAATTTCTCCCATAAATCCTCCACTTAACCATTTCACTTTGCAACACAAGATCCATAATTGGCACGTTTGGCCCCACTTTTGTGACATCTATCCCCTCTGTGCTAAAGCAAAGCTCAAATGGTGCTATGGATACCACTTTAGTCAAATTCATGGAAATAGCAATTTTTTCATAAGCTTCAATAAATGTCTTATAAATTGAGGTTTTCATGGTAGTAAAAGGGGAAATTGTACTAATCTTTGTCCCTCCAACACCTTCTTCATCCATTGTAAACAAAGATGTATTTAAAGACAGTTTCTTGCCATTAATTTTGATGGATTTAACATTGATGTAGTACTCTTCTGAAGCACCATTTTTAGATGAAATCAAAGGTGTGTAAAGCATAGATCTTGAAACATCCTGACCCAAAAGTGACAAGTAAGGACTTTCACCAGATATTATAGCACCATTTGAAGAAGATAAACAGAGAGCAAATTTCCTCTGGAAACCAAATGTATCAGACAACTGAGATGGCAATGCAATTCTTGAATTTCCAAGTCCTAACATTCCTTTGGCACATCTAGCAAGGCCTTGTAACAAAGTAGTTGATGCACAAGAAAACAAGAATTCATGTATTGAAGCAATTGAACCTGTTTTTAACTCATCTATGAATTCCACAGCAAACATGCCCTCTACTAATTCCCCTGTTGCAGCCACTTTTGTGAAAGGATTTTCTGATTGTACTCCACAGATCTTGTTAGTGCAACCATTAGGTTTAGCCATTGAGCACTTGAGTGAATTACAGGGGACAAGTTTCTGAATTGAAGATACAGAAGTTAAGCCACAATTAGTCCAGAGAAATGAACCTCCAAGATCTACAACTAAATTTGTAGGAACAAGATGAGCACCCATGTAAACTTGAGTAACATACTGAAAAGTGGACAGATCTTTGTTTACAGGAAGAATAATGGCCTTAGGCAAAAAGGGTCCATAAGAAACTGAGAAAGAAATAAAGAAAAAGAATGGAAACAAAGGAAGGAATATTTGAAGAAGTGAAGGCATATTTTTTAGTTGAAGAAACCGCAAAGAAAAGAGAGAAGAAAGCTGTTTGAGTGGTGAGTTAAGGTTACCTTAGAGGAAACCCTATAAAAACATGTGCAGTTTGGTTGTAAGATGCTGCGGAGAGGCGCCACAGCTTAGTGTGTGTGGGGGCAAATAATTGAGGTTAAAAAAACAGTGGATAAGGCAAGGGGGAATATGTCTCCGTCTTTGCTGACTAGATTTACATGGTTTGTTGTAATTGAGCAGTATGTAAAAACAGAAAAAAAGTCATAGTTATTGTCCCACTTGTAACATGGTCAATTTTCTAAAGTTCTTTTTAAGTCTTTGTTTATTGTGATCAAGTAAAAGCTAAGTCTCTTTTAGATATATTTTGGCATGTGTGATAAATTATATTTCAAGGTTTTCTTGCTTTAGTTACTGTTGGAGATCTGATTGAAATGTTGAAACTTATCTCACCAAGAAAAAGGACAGAAAGAAAAGGAAATATATCTCAATAGGAAATGAATATCTAGCAAGGGAATATATCCAAAGCATATCCCATTGCCATGTCTTGAAAAATTAATGTCACGGGGGCAAGAATTTCAAACGATTGGCAAGTATCTATTGGCTGGCTAGGTGTTTGTCTTTTTCCTTATTATCACTAGTCCGACTATTTTTGCTTCTTATTATGGCATTATTACTATAGTTTGGTCTTATCACTTATGTCCACCTCATTCTATGTAAACGTTTAGAATGTACTCCAACAGCTGAAATGGTTAATACATCAACGCTTAAGTAAGTAAAAGTTTAGGAGATAAATCTATTTATTCAACAGTAAAAGACGTAGAAGAGAGCTTGATAAAAGTAAGGAATATTATGTAAAATATTGCTTATTCTCGGAGTTGAGTGGTTTACTTTATTTACATATCAGTTTTTAATACATTCGTATTATGTTTTGATAATCTAACAAATTTATTGTCAAAGAAATAAGAAACCTTATACACTTGGTATACAATTCAAATCAACGGACTCCGGCTAATGTAAACTGCTACGATTTCAGAAGATAGAGAATCAGCACAAGGACCTAATACCCTTGTGTTTCCCTGACAGCAGTACGAAGTCAACTGTCTACAGCTAAAAAGTGACTGCCTGCACTGCACACAGAACAGTGCAATACAGTTCTGCAGTCACTTCTTTTTTTGACCTACCAAGTGATTACATCATTCAAATGATTTCATCCGTGTTATATTAACATAAGACATTACTCGAAGACTTGAGAATTCATTCAAGAAATTCAAGCATCTAACATTCAAGCGTTCAATTCTCAAGTGCATCAAGAACAAAGTTTAATACTATTACGAACCAATTTCTAAAGCATGTATTTTGTTGTCATTAGTTGAGTTGTTATGTAATTGTTCTTCATTGTAATTCCTAATCTGCTTATCTAGAAACGTTGCTTAGAAACCCTTTGTAAAATCATAAACCCTTAGTATTTGTGTCGTGACTAGAGTTAGTCATGAGTTCAAGTCTTTGTAATATGTGTATTGAAAAGTGGCTTGTAATAGGTGCATTACAAGTTAGTGAGGGATTAAGAGTTTAATTCCTAGATTGCACAGATTGTAGTCTAAAGTTGTTCATAGTAAAGTTGGAATCCTACCAGTGTAGATCGTGGTTTTTTATCCCCTTGAGCTGGGATTTTTCCACGTAAAAACTCCCTGTCTTATTTACTTACTGCTTCATTAGCATCTTCAATAGAAATTCATAGAGGACCTAGTCTTTATATAGTTTGGTGGCCTCGTATATTCTATAAATTGGAAGCAGAGCGGGTTTTTTCTATAAGGTTAACAACTAGAAAGGATCATTATGGCTGCTCCACCAAATTTTGAAGAAGGTTAGTCTACGTAGAGACCACCCAAGTTCAATAAACAATACTATGGGTGGTAGAAGACGAGAATGCACGATTTTATCATGGTAGAAGATTCTGAGTTGTGGGACATTATATGTGATGGTCCTCATGTCCAACAAAGAAGGTTGGAGATCCTCCAATGACTACGCCAAAGACCAAGAAAGAATACAGCGATGCAGATAGGAAAGTTGTGGAGAAGAACTTTTGTGCCAAGAAAATTTGGGTGTGTGGCATAGAACTTGATGAATACAGCAAGTCTCGATTTGTCAATCTGCCAAAGAAATATGGGAAACTTTGCAAACAACACATGAGGAAACCACTCAAGTAAAGCAATCTAAGATTGATATGCTCACCATTGAGTATGAGCTCTTCAAGATGAAAGACGATGAATCTATTCAAGACATACACCTAAGATTCACTTCCATCATAAATGAGCTACACTCGTTTGGTGAAATCATCCGTAGAAACAAGCTTATGAGAAAAATTCTCAGTGTTCTGCCTAGTTCATGAGAGAGTAAAGTGAATGTTATTCCTGAAGCAAAGGATCTGCAGGCCCTAATCATAGAAGAGCTAGTTGGAAATCTTAAACCTTACGAAATGAAAAGAAGAAGGACACTAAATAAGTAAAAGAACTTGGTACTCAAAGATGAAGGCAATGACTCAAGTGAGGAGGACTGTGACATAGCTTACCGAACCAAAAGGTTTCAAAAAATGGTCAGAGGGAATAGAGAAATACTAAAGAAATATAGTTCCAGTAGACCAAAGAATTATGACCTTTGTCATAAATGTGGAAAAGCCAGGGCACTTTATCAAAGATTGTCCTCTCCTGATGTAATAACACTTCAAGTACAACCCTGATAAAGCAGCCAAAAGGAATCCAATTCCTAACTAACTCTTCAAATGAAATAATGTCGCTGACAACGTTGTGAAACAAGCTCTTGCAACATGGGGAGATTTCTCAAGTATGGCTGAAGAAGAAATAGATGCAGGTGATAATTCCATAATGGTAGTTGAAAGTGAAAGAAATGAATATGATTCAATATTTGCTTTAGTGGCTCGATCGGATGATGATGAAAATGATGAGGTAAACTTCAGGGATGTTCAGAGAAATCTAAAATCATAATCTCCTAATAAACTCATGTCGTTAGCCAATGTATTAGTCGATGCCTATCATAGCCCTCCAGATGATAAGGATTCCTTGACCATAGAATTAGGAGATATTGAGCAAATTAGAGATGACTTGATTGTCTTTGTGGTTAATTTAAAGGAAACTATAGATAATCTAGAAAATGAAAAGAAGGTACTAACTGAGAAAATCACTAGTGCAGAATACAAAAGAGATGATCTGGTGGTAGTAGTAGTTGATTTGAAATAAACAATTGACATTTTATGTAAAGAAAGGAATGCATTAGTGGAGAAAGTGATTGTCATTGAGCAGGAAGAGACAACCTTTTAATGGTAATTGCAAACTTAAGGGAAACTATAGAGGATGTTGGAGATGTGTGTAGTCTTGGAAATTCTAAAAAGGGGACAAAGGTAGCTAGTGAGAGACAGATTAAGATTGAAAACGAGTTAAACGCTGTGAGAACTAGTTTGTGTGCTGAACTTGAGAAAAATAGGTAGCTCCAAGCAGAACTGGAAAGAGTAAAAAATTATCTTGAAAAGGCCCTTATGTGGACGGTCCGCAAAAGCTATTACTGTCATGTATTAATAATAGTGGAAATAG
Source organism: Nicotiana benthamiana (assembly GCA_034376525.1). Taxonomy (NCBI): domain Eukaryota; kingdom Viridiplantae; phylum Streptophyta; class Magnoliopsida; order Solanales; family Solanaceae; genus Nicotiana; species Nicotiana benthamiana. The sequence continues at coordinate 77,053,742 of CM067338.1, read as the reverse complement.
GCAGGGAATAGGGTTTCAAAGGGAGAGATTTCCTTATAGCCCCCATAGCAAGTTTGTTACTCTACCGGATAATTGGTTGTGTACCCACTGTGGGAATAATGGGCATTTCAAAGAAAATTTCCAAGACAGGGTCTAGTCTCTTCAGAAAAATAAGATGTTTGCTAAAAAGGTAACTACTGTAAAGGCACCGGGTGCCACCCATATAAAATACATGTTACCTGCATGGACCAAAAGAGCTATTATTTATCCTCTTGCTTACTATAGGGACCCAAACTTGCTTGGGTTCCTAAAACTAACTCTTGATCTCTTTTTGTAGGGAACAGTGAAAGGAAGTACCAGCAATGGTTCACGGATAGTGGATACCTAAAACACATGACTGGGCACACCATGGACTTTCTTTCACTAAAAGACCTGCAAGGAGGGAGTTTATCCTTTGGCAATGGGAAAAAGCGGTATATTCTCGGAGTTCGAAAAATTGGAAAATAAATCACTCACTCAATTAAGAATGTGTACTACGTCAATGGCCTCGAGTACAGTCTTTTGAGTGTTTCATAAATATGTGATAAAGGAAACAAGGTGGAGTTCTTGTCAAAGATATGCACATTTACTAATTTAGTAATGGGTGAAGTAATACTGGTGACCAAAAGATACAAGAATATCTATGTTGCTGATTTTAAGTCCCTATAAAATGGTGATCTGAGTTGCTTGAACGTGATGATGTGATGAACTGTGGCACAGAAGACTAGGGCATGCAAGCTTTTCTTTACTGAATAAGCTAGTTTAGAAGGAGTCCACAAAAGGTACATTCATCAGCCAACAGAAATACATCAAAGAGCTCCTAAAGAGGTTTGATATGGAAGCATAAAAAATTATAGACACTCCCATTGCTACTGCCACTCAATTGGACATAGATGAATCTAGCTCTCTCGTAAATAAAACCATGTATAGAAGCATAATTGGGTATCTTCTCTACCTTACTGCCAGTAAACCTGATGTTGTGTTTTGTGTGGGGCTATGTGCAAGGTTTCAGTCAAATCCCAAAGAATCTCATCTGAAGGCTGCCCAAAGAATTTTGAGATATCTTAAGAGAACACAGGACCTGGTCATGTACTACCCTTCAGATGATAATTTTGATCTTATTGGTATGCTGATGCTTACTATGCAGGTTATCTTGTGGGCAAGAAAAGTACTTTTGGAATGGCTCACTTAGTAGGATCATGTCTCATCTCATGGGTCATAAGGAAGCAAAACAAAGTGTCTCTCTCAACAGCTGAAGCAGAATATGTTGTTGCAGCTTCTTGTTGGGCTCACCTATTATGGATCAAACATCAATTAGAAGATTTTGGTGCATACACTAATGGGTGCCTCTTATATGTGACAACACTAGTTCACTAAACATGGACAAGAACTCGGTTCAATACAAAAGAACTAAGCACATTGATGTGAGACATCATTTTCTAAGAGACAGTGTGGAGAAATGGCTTATCTGCATGGGTTTTGCAGTACAGAAGACCAAATTGTAGATATCTTCACCAAAGCACTGAGCAGAGAACATTTTGAGAGAAATAGGCTGGAGTTGGGGCTTATAAAGCCTAATTGAGAACCTGATTCCCATCAATTGGTTATGAAAGTCACCTTCAGGTAATATTAGCTAAAGTGTTTTTTGGCCAAGTCTAACTTACTTCAATACCATTGCAAGTAGATACACATGGTGATTATAGAAACTTTAGATGCACTGCATGGATGGTAAAAGAGGATTGAAAATTTCAAAGACAGGTCAAGAACCTGGTTCTTGTACCACATATTAGTAGTCTTGTGCTTTTTATACATATCTCAAAAGGATGCAAAAAATGAGTGTCATGTCATCTACCTTTTTCAGACTCTGTATGTCATGTCTTTTCATTTCAAATCCCTTCATCTCCCTCTGGAACATTGCAACTCCCCACAGATCTACTGCTATTTCAGAACCGGTATCTCTCTCTCTCCCTCATAATTATCTTTTCTCCAATTGAAACCTTCACTTCTTCTTAAACAATCATATCCCTCTCTTTAGCCCTTCTCTAAAATTCTCAACTTTATCCTTTCCATGGTTGAAAATCAACCAATCCTTTCCTAGTTGAGGAAACCATAGAGAAAACCCTTGATTCTTCTTCTTGTAATGAACCATCTCTCTCCATCCCTGTCTCAACCATCACTGGTGAAGACATTTCCAAGCCAAATTTTGATGCTCCCTCTAGTTTCACTCTTTTAGACCTATCTCCTACTCAAAATGTTGAGAACTCAAAAACCCTAAAATTTGATAATCCATCATCCATATCAACTGGGATTCTCACCCACCAAAGCAAAGGCGTAAAACAGGGTAAAGTTTCGTAGATAGTAGAGGTTGCAAAGGTTAGTATCGATCAGCCTATAGCTGTTTCTGCTTCTGAGACTGTGGTAACAATGGAGTCTCTAGATAAAAAGGCTGTCAAAAATATATTGGCCATATCTGCTGATGAAATAGTGTATAGGGTGATCTCTTCGATACCAGAGTCTCAGATGAATGAGACATATTGGTCAGTGGAAGAAGGAGATCTGCTGCTCTTTGAAAAATCTGCACCAACAGAAACTGCTGGGACTCTTTGTGAAGGGCCTGACCCTCTCTAGAGGAAATAGGTTAAGAATTCTCTTCCTAGGTCATTTTCGCCCCTTCTCCCTCTCCACACTTCGCTGTTGAGCCCTTTTTGGTTCCTAAGATGAGGTCCAGTGATGAAGAACATCAAGAAAATGTTGCTCTGGATGCGTGTATTGTCAAGAGAAGGGCAGTAACTACTCCTGAGCCTTCTACTAAGCGACCTACTACTAGGTTGCAAGCAGAAGAGGCTTATGAGTCTACCTTATAAAAGAGCAAAAGGAGCACTAAGAGGAAAAAGAAGAGGCTGGAGAAAAATGAAGAAATGGTATGTGACAAGGAGCTTCTTGTAGTGGAAGTTGATGAGGAAGCAACAGAGGAACCTAGTTCCTTAGTTAAAAGGTCCCAGAAGAAGAAGCAATCTACTTTAGAAGAAGGTGTTGCTATTCCTGGTTCAAGATTAGTGAAAAGTGGTGGAAAGTTGAAAGACATAGTGAGTGAATAGTCATTTTTTTATGAGGATGTGTTGGACAAGTCAAGTGGAAAAGGTAAATCGAGTGGGAAGTCTAGAAAGAGAAGGTGGAAACTGTGAGGGAACCTGATTCTACAAAGAGAGTGAAGCGTGAGAGTATGTTTTCTAAAGAATGATTAAGGAACCAAAAAGTTTTGTGGGGTCGCACTTTGACCCAAAAATCTCTGAAATTGTCGGAATAAGACAAATAATTGAGATGGTCTAGTTTCAATAGTGGGGAAATCAATTCAAAGTAGATGTGCCCAGGATCTATGAAGATGAGGTCGAAAGCTTCTATGTCGACCTCTTTCTTGTTGACACTGACCATATATGTGCTTTATTTAATGGAGTGGATATTGTGTTGGATGCTTCTCTACTTAGGGACATTCTTAAGGTCTTTTCTGATGGTAAATCATTTGTGAAGAATGTCTTTGGGTCAAATTTCAAAAATGATATTGTGAAGGAAAGTTCAACCTAGCAGGGGGAACATGTCCACAAGAAAACCTTGCTTGCCGTTTATCAGTTATTGTTCGAGATGGTGAATAAGGTTCTTCTACCCAGTATTGAGAGAGGGTCCATTACTTCCAAATCTGACTTGTTTATGATGGAAGCACTAGACGGGTTTAAAGCTATAAACTTGACTACAATCGTGATTGGGCACACGAACAAGGTGGTGACTTTCAAGGATGACAATTATGGTCTTTCATACGGGTTTCTTCTCACGCACGTCTTTAAGTTCTTCATCGTGCCCTTGTGACAGTCCAAAGTAGGGACCAAGAAGAAGACTTTCTCTCAAACCAATTTTGAGAAATACGAGTGTATAAAAAAGAATGGAGGGGTAGGCAACACTTGGACGATCTCTTAGCTCATCAATGCTTAAGACCACGCTACTGAGGAGATTCGAAAGTTGAAGGCAAGGAATTTCATACTGGAGAGTCAGCAGACCCAAGGTCAAATGAGCAAATAGCTCGTGTGACCAAAGGAAATGATGATTTGAGGGCACAAGTGGAGAACCTGATGGAGAAAATTCTCATTGAGCAAATTTCGGCGAATTCTCGAATATATCTAGTTTTCAACACCCTTGTTGCATCCTCCAAGACCTCTCATCCTAGTGTCCCCTAGGCAACCTTTTAGTGACCAGTTTCTGGATTATTCTACTCTTGTTTTGTTGACTTTGGAAGTTATTTTTTTGTTTCTTTTTGTGGTGTGGATAGGATGTACTTGTACTGCTCCCGCTAAAAATAGTCCAATCTCTGCCTTTGTTGTATAGCAAAGGCATATGTGTTATATAAACTATCCTCTTTTTCTATTTAAATGTTTATGCTTCTTTGTTTCTCTTTTGTATCATATTGTGTGTATAGATGTTGCATGAGTTAGCTAATTAATGGGGAAGCATAGAGTCAGGGGGAACTTTTGAGGTTCCTATTGCTTCATCTGGTTAATTTTGCTCTAATAATATGTTATCAATTTCTAAGTTTGTCATTATAAAAAAGGGAAAATTGATGGGTTTTCAATACTTTAACTTTATATTTTGATTATCTAACAAATTTATTGGCAAAGAACCAGATAAGGAATCTGACACACTTGGTATACAACTCTAAGGAATGGACTCCAGCTAATGTGAATTGCTACGACTTTAGAAGATAGAGAATCATCAGGGGCCTGATACCCTTGTGATTCCCTAACAGTAGTACGAAAGTCAACTGTCTACAGCTGGATAGTGACTGCATGCACTGTACTTAGAATAGTGCAGCATGGTTCTGCGGTCACTTCTTTTTTTGACGTACCAAGTGATTACATCATTCAAGTGATGTCATCTATATTGTATTAACATAAAAATTACAACAAATATCACTTGAATACTTGAGAATTCATTCAAGCAATTCAACCATCTAACATTCAAGCATTTAATTCTCAATTGCATCAACAACAAAATTTAACACTATTACGGACAAATTCCTAAAGCTTGTATTTTGTTGTCCTTAGTTGAGTTATAACTTTGTAATTGTTCTTCATTATAATTACTAATCTGCTATCTAGAAGTGTTGCTTAAGAACCCTATGTAAAACCATAAACTCTTAGTATTTGTGTTGTGACTAGAGTTATACACGAATTGAAGTCTTTGTAACAGGTGTATTGCATAATGGCTTGTAATAGGTGCATCACAAGTTAAGGAGGGATTAGAAATTTGATTCCTAGATTGCATACATTGTAATCTAAAGTTCTCCTGGTGAAGTTGAAATCATATCAGTATAGATTGTGGTTTTTTATCCCAGAACAGAGATTTTCCACGTAAAAACTCTCTGTCTTATTTACTTATTGTTTTATTGACATCTTCATTAAAAGACCATTAAAGTCCTGGTCTCTATATGGTGTGATGGACTCCTACGTTCTATCACTTAGTTTCCACTAAAAATAGCATGGTGAATATTTGTAAGTCGCGATGAAGGTTAACTCCCCGATGGGACCGCAAGACACTAACGGCGTTTCCAACTTCCCAATCCGATTTTCTCAAAATATAATCCCTTCTTGGGTGACATTAAATGTGGATTGAGAAAATATTTATATTATTGGTGCCGTGATGGCCTTGACCAAGTTTTTTCATCACCAACATATCTTTCATGAATGATATATTAAGAGTATTTTTACGGTGATTGAACCCAAGTCGCGTAATAGAATTTTTCCTTGTTCCAAGCAACTGTTTGTTTAAGTTTATTTTGACAAATAATTGTTTATTGTATATGGCTTGGCATGTTGGGTCGGCTCATCCAACACCTTATATAGAAAGGTTGTGCTAGAATATTTGAAGCTCATTTAGAAAGTGAAGAGTTTAAACACGATCCGAATAAGCTCGTGGCCCGTGAGATTTGATTGGGGCTGCACGCCAGTCCGTGTCCTAATACAAAAATTTAATTAAAATTTTATAAAATATAAAATGTATACTGCCTCTAGCGATGGAAAGTGAGAATTGGACCTTTACTTAGAGGAACCAAAGCTTGATCTTGAAAAATATCAAGAGATAAGTTGGAAAGACCATTCTAGAAAATATTATGATCTTTCGGTGATGGCACGTGATATACTCAGTATTCCTATTAGCGATGTAGCATCGGAATCAACATTTAGCATAAGTAGGTGTACTTTGTCAAAAAATGTCCAAACACTTATTACTGCACGAAATTGGCTACACGACTTTTCTCCAACTCAAACTAGTAATTTTTTTATATGAATTTGAATTTATTAGTTTTTAGAATTTTATTATTCTTAATATTTAACTAATTAACATTGTATATATATATATATATATATATATATATATATATATATATATATATATATATATATATATATATATATATATATATATATAAGTGAAGATGTTTAGACAACCTGGTCACAAGCATATTCAAATGTGTTTGATGAAGATGATGTGGTGGATGTCACATAAGTGTCATGGACGTTCTCTTGAATACTTTGTTTTGAGTTTTGAGTTTTAGTGAATGAAATATAATCTTATCATTACCTTTTTAATATTTATTGTGATATATTGGAACAATATAAAAACTTATTGAGTTTTGCTAAATCTTTCCATAAATTATTTCAACTTAAAAAAAAATATAAAATTATATGTTAAAAATGATGAGTTAGATCGTGGTTATAGGACTGTGATAGACTGACCATTATAAGGCCCATCCAAATAGTAAGCTAGCCCAATTTAATTAATTAATTATTAAAGCCCATGTGGGTTGAACGGTGCCTCCCCATATTAATAGCTCTATACTTATCATCAATAAAAAACAAAATACATAACAAAATTATATACTCCTGGAATGACATACCTATAAAAACCCTTATGATTTGGTTCTACCGTGGAGAGGCGGTGGGAGCAAAGAATGGAAGTTAAAAGTAGTGGATAAGGCCAAGGCGAAAATTCTTCGTAATAGCTGACTAGACTTTTTATGGCGTCTTTCAATTTTTCAGTGGGTTTCTACTTTCAACAACTTTTTGTCTTCACATATCTTTGTGTTTGAGAAGTCTTTTTATTGTCAATAAAAGAGATCTTTGGCATAAATCATTTTCAAGCTTAAAGCTTCCTATTTTAATTGTAATAGATTGAAACGTTGAAAACTTGCCTTACAAAGTAAAAGAAAAGGAAATCAACGCCAATATATAATGTGTTAATATACGGCAAAATAATATTTTTTTATCCAAAGAATATCCAAATGAACATAGTTTTTTCATAAGCCCACAGTTTGAAGATCATTTTATGGGCAAAAACTTTTGACCATTGATTCTTGGAAAAAAGTAGTGCAGGTGGCAGTTGGCTGCTACAACTATGTATTGATTGGCTAATTTCCTTATCTTCTTCTAGAGTTGTCCGATATATTTTCTTCTTTCTTATCTTGTCTTGTTTTTTTTTCTCTCTATAATCTGGTTTTCTTAGGTATTTTGCTCTTATCACTTATATATCTCCACCTCATTTTATCCAAGTTAGAATGCAGCATGGATTTCTGACTTACACTTTCTGAAACGTGCACAATCTCAAGCAACGATTATAGAGTTAAATAGAAAGTATATTGTCCCCTTGTTTAACTTAGATAAAGTAGTTTGATGATACACAGTTTAAAAGAAAAAAGAAAGATTTTTAAAATTTGTGATTTTAAGTGATAGTACAAGTTTTTTTGGGATATGATATTTGTGTGATTATAAAAATTTCTCATTAAGATAAATTAGGTAAAATAACGAGTTTAAAATTAAGTTATTTTTAATTTTAATAATGTATCAGTCATTTTGTAATGAATTAAGAAGGAAAGTGTGTCATTTAAATTAAAATAGAGGGAGTAGCTCATCAAAGACTGCAAATATTGCCCGACTGACTTTTGTTGCATCAATAATAATTAGTAAATGGACAAAATACCATAAATCACCTCTAAATTTGGCTCAGTTAGTATCCTCCCAAAATTATGTCCGGTCTTAACTACCCCACCTCCCCTCGACCTGGTCTTTTGAGAGTCATTACCCCCTAGATGCTAATGTGACAAAAAGTGTGAGTGCACTCACCTGCTACGTAGATTTTTCTATCTATGTGATATTTTTTTTGAAAAATAAAATTATTATTTTTTACCTTTTTAAGAATATTATTTTTTAGATAATTATTTTCGAATAAAATTTATAAGAAAACTTGGATAGAACTACATTATTTAGACTACATATTTTTATTTGGCCAAAATAATAAAATTTTAGTTAATTTTTTTAATTTGACATGAAAATAAAGATTTATATAATTGAAATAATTAGTCAAGGCATCTAAAAAGTTATAAAAAAATATATAGCTTGAAATTAATTATTTTTGCTATAATTTTTTATATAGCTCTAAATTACGGTGCTCTAATATTTTATACAAATTGTACCTAAAAAAGTAAAATACACAGTTAAAATAAATAGTCATTGCATCAAAAGAATAAACAAAAAAATTGTATAATTGCAAGAAATTACAAGTGCAATTGTACACTTTTTTAGTTCTTCTTTTGATGCAATGACTATTTATTTCAATTATGTATTTTTAATAACTTTTAGGATTCCTTGACTATTTATTTTTATTGTAGAAATCTTTATTTTCAGGTCAAATTTAAATAAAAATTAACTAAAACTTTATTATTTATGCTAAATAAAAATATTTAGCCTATATAATGTAATTCTATCAAAGTTCTATTATAAATTATATTTGAAAAAATTAACTAAAAAGTAATATTCTAAAAAGTTAAAAAAATTTTTTTTTTGTCAAAAGAATACCATATAGATAAAAGTATCTACGTAACATGTAAGTGTACCCATATTTTTTATCACATCAGCATTTAATAATGGCTCTTAAAAGGTCAAATTAAGAAGAGTAATTAAGACTCAAGGGAATATTAATAAACTGATGCAAGTTGGGTAATTTAAATGAAAACAACTATTTTCGCCAGGACAACATGTTAGGCGTTGAGAATTGGGCACATCGAATTCGGAGCAATAGGGAACTGTTCGATGTCGCGTTTATTCTTGGACTATAGTATTATTATATTTCACTCACGTCACAGTCTAAAGTGAAGTACATGAATTCTTCTATATCGCGGTATATAGATTTTAGTTAACCATTAGAGTTTGGAATAATTAATTTGTTACAGCTATCACTTTGATGAATACAACGCTGCTGGTGGTACTAGTCCCACAAATGTCAGCTTAAATCAAAATTAGGAAGTGTTAAATTAGGAAAGACAATAATAACAATAACAACCCAATAAAAATTTTATTAATGAAGTTTAGGGAGGGTAATGTGTATGCAGACCTTGTCCCTACCCCAAGGGATAGAGAGGCTGTTTCCGAAAGACCCTCGACTCAAGAAAACAAAAGACAAAAAGAAGACAATATTAGTATCAATAAAGAAATCATATGAAAAACAGGAACAACATAAAATTCAGAAGAAATATGCAAAGTAAAAACGATAGCTAGTAAATAGTTCATGCGCTAAAAAGTGAAATAGTAAGACACTACATTGCCACTAACTATCCTAGACAAAAACCCTACCAGATTGGTCTCGCAATGGTACAAAGTAAGGAAAGACTTAGACTACCTCATAACCTACAACCTTAATACTTGATCTCCACATCTCCCTATCCAGTGTCATGCCCTCGGAAATCTAAAGTCTCGCCATATCCTGCCTGATCACCTCTCTCCAATACTTCTTAGGTCGCCATCTACCTCTTCTCGTGCCCTCCACAACCTCATAACCTACAACCTTAATACTTGATCTCCACATCTCCCTATCCAGTGTCATGCCCTCGGAAATCTAAAGTCTCGCCATATCCTGCCTGATCACCTCTCTCCAATACTTCTTAGGTCGCCATCTACCTCTTCTCGTGCCCTCCACAACCATCTGCTCACATCTTCTTATTGGCGCATCTGGGCTTCTCCTCTGAACATGCCCGAACCATCTGAGTTTCGCTTCCCCCATCTTGTTATCAATGCGAGCCACATGCACCTTTTCTTAAATATCATTATTCCTAATCTTATCCATTCTATTGTGCCCGCACATCCACCTTAGCATCCTCATTTCGACTACTTTCATCTTCTGGATATGTGAGTTCTTTACAGACTAACACTCAGCCCCATACATCATGGCCGGTCTAACAACTGCTTTATAGAACTTATATTTGAGTAACTGTGGCACTCTCTTATCATACAAGACTCCAGATGCTAACCTCCACTTCATCCATCCTACACCAATACGATGTGTAACATCCTCATTGATCTACCCTTACCCCTGGATAACCGACCCATGGTACTTGAAATTGCCTCTACTTGGGATGACATGTGTTTCAAGCCGCACATCCACGTACACTTCCCTCGGCTTAGAGCTAAACTTGCATTCAAGGTATTCCGTCTTCGTCCTGCTCAGCTTGGAACCTTTAGACTGAAGGGCATGTTTCCAAACCTCCAACCTGTCATTAACACCCTCGCGACTCATCAATCAAAACTATGTCATTGGCAAATAACATGCACCATGTCACCTCCCTTTGAATATGGTGTGCTAACGCGCCCATCACCAGGGCGAACAAAAACGGACTGAGGGCAGAACCTTGGTGTAACCCCATTTCCACCGGAAAATGATCAGAATCGCCTCTTACTGTCCTAACTCGAGTCTTTTCCCCAGCATACATGTCCTTAATCGCCATAAAGTAAGGGACCGACATGCCTTTTGCCTCCAAGCATCTCCAGAGAACTTCTCTAGGAACCTTGTCATACGTTTTCTCTAGGTTAATAAACACCATGTGCAGATCCTTCTTTCTCTCTATGTACAGTTCCACCAACCGCCTAACAAGGTGTATAGCTTCTGTGGTTGAACGACCTAGCATGAACCCGAACTGGTTATCGGATACAGACACTATCATCCCCACTCTCGCTTCAACTATCTTCTCCCACACTTTCATGGTATGGCTCAGTAACTTAATACACCTATAATGGTTACAACTCTGGATATCACCTTTGTTTTTATACAATGGAACTATCGTACTCCACCTCCACTCATCTGGAATCTTCTTCTCCTTAAAAAAAAACATCAAACAACCCAGTCAACCACTCCAAACCTGCTCTTCCCACACACTTCCAAAATTCCACAGGAATCTCGTCTGGCACGATCGCTTCGCCCGTACTTATCTTATACATAGTTCCTACGACCTCCTCAACTATGATGCGCCTATAATACCTAGAGTCACGATGACTCTCGGAATGCTCAAAATCACCTAGGGAAATAACCCGATCCCCATCTTTGTTCAGGAGTTTCTGAAAGTAAGTCTGACATCTCCTCTTAATCCGGGAATCTTCCATCAATACTCTATCATCTTCGTCCTTAATGCATCTCACTTGGTCCAAATCCCGACTCTTCATCTCCATCAAGTTGGCCAGTCGAAATAACTTCTTCTCCCCGCCTTATTCCCCCAATTCCTTATACATACGACCATATGCCGCGATCTTAGCCTCCGTGATTGCCAGCTTAGCTTACTTCTTGGCTACTTTATACCTCTCCATGCACGCTCGCCTCTCCTCCTCACTTATGTTCCCTACTAACTTCAGGTACGCCATCTTTTTAGCTTCCACTTTACCTTGGACCAGTTCATTCCATAACCAATCTCCTTTGTGCCCACCAAAGACGCCCATTGCGACACCTAACACCTCTCTCGCAACCTACCTTATACAGTCTACTTTTACGGACCACCTAGTAATAACACGAAAATACATATGATTTCATACCATAAAAAAAATGACCCATATTTTTAAGTTTTATCTGACATAGCCCATATTTATATATTTTGAAAACAATAGCTCTTGCAAATTTAAAATTTTGTGTTCTTACAAATATTGCTTACTATAGAGTTAAATTTGTGTTCTCACAACCATTGCCTTCACTCTCTCTTCTTATCATATCTTTTACATATGTTTCAAGGGGGCGTCTTCCACTACTGCTTAGGGCTGATGCCTACCCAGTGCCGGAAGGTCAAGGGTATTGGTGACCTAATGACAGGGGAATCGACGACCAAAGCCCCGGTGAACGGTGGGCATAACTATAACGGTCCTAAGATAGTGAATTTCCTTGTCAGGTAATTTCTGACCCGCATGAAAGGCGCAACAATCTGGGCACTGTCTCGAAGAGAGGCTCGGTGAAATAGACTCCCCCTATGTCACCTGGGTACAATGTAAAAAAATTAAAGAGTAGAAGTCCACCATTGAAGGCCATTCAAAGCTTTTCTTTCAAATAGAACTTTTTGAGTTTGTTAGTTGTTTGGATTGGGTATTGTTCCAATTTATTGAAATATTAAGGAGTTCAAAATTGAAGTTTGAAGTGATTTGGAGTAGATTTGAGCAAGATGTTTACCGTGAAAATGGTAACAACAATTAAATTTGTAAATGAGACTCTAAAAATACGTGATCTACTTTATGATAGTATTTAGAGCATTGATGCTAGGTGTATGGAGTCTAACGATGAGATACAAGCTAAAATGGGGTAGTAATCAAACCGTAGGGCTTGCTACCCGGGCTTCGGACTGGTCGATGAAAGATTCCGGCGTCGATATCCGGCTTGAGCGCGAGCTATCGGGGGTAACCGGGAAGGGGATAACAGTTAAGATATAAATATAAAAGGCTCTTTAGGCCAATACCAAGCAATAAATGAAGAACGAGTATTAAAGCATTAAATGTAAATAGTAGCCTCAAGCGAGTAAGTTAGAGAGAAAAGAAAGAGAGAGAGAGAGAGAGAGCGAGAGAGAGAGAGAGAGAGAGAGAGAGATTATTGATCTTGTCTAGAGTGGTTGGAGCTACAACAGGTGATTATAGAGTGAAGAGGACCCCATTTATATAGGAGGAAAAATCCAACATAGTACAAAGGTGCATTAATTATAAAGAACATGAGATGGGACAATTGACTAACTCCATGATGCAGCCACAGACCAGCCTTAAGCTAGCCTAATAGACTCAATCAGCACCAGCGGAATTCTTCGAAAACTCCCCACGTCCGTTGTGGTCTTGGCCATTGTTACCCCTAGACCGGGTGTCAATAAATCTCGAGGGGCCACGCTTGGTCCGTGGTCTCGACCCTCTGAGATGATATCCCATAATGCCTTGTTACCGAGAAATTGGTTCCCTGATTTCATTATACATATAGTCTCTGCATTTCTTGGAATAAAGTGAGGGAAAATGATTCGGATTCCCGACTCCTCGGGCTTTTGTGACAACATCATACCAATGACGCAACCCATGGCGTGAGATTTCACGATAACCAAGACATCTCGTGGACTTGTATTTTCGATGCTATTCAATGCGCTGTCGATTCCTATTCTTCAAAGTGGCAGTACCGTCGTTCTTCAATTTTCCAAGAACACATTTATTTCGTGCGCCGATCAGTTTTTTTTAAAAATTGATGTTCGTGTCATTACCCCTTATAAATGAGGGACATTCCAGCACTATCTCCATATCCAAGTGCCCTTCTTCATTTATTCATCCCTTTCTTCTCACCATCTTCCTTTATTGTCAACTATGTTTGAGGCTCACGGCCTCAAGATTTTATGACGATATCAGGTATGCTATGGCCTATCTCCCAAACCTTTTCTGATAAGGTGAGATTACGCTGCCTTTATGTTAATATTATTGTTGTTGTTGTTTCCGTTGGCTCGGGGCGATAAAACTGAGGACCAACTTCCTCCAACCCGAGGAAATATTTGGATCATACACTTAGCTCAAGAGGGGGCTCAGATTATACACTGCTGCTCACCTTCGTACCCCGGTTGGGCGCACTTTACCCCTTTTGGATTCCCCAGGGTGGGTTGGTATTTTTCACCAACTGTGCCGGGGCAACATCTCAAGAAGTGGCTTTACGGCTATAGCACTCTCGACACCCGTATTAGCCAGAACTTTCACCCTGCCACTTCTTTGCTTCTTTTGGCTTCTCTTTCATCACTCTGCTCTTCTCCATGTTCTCCATTGGGGATATCAGTGTGGAAAATCGAGATAAGACTCCCGAGTAGAGGATATCCAAAGACGTTGCTGCAGGAGATGGACCTTTTGGAGTAGGCTAGCTCTAGGCTTTGTTTCCTATATACCCTTTTTGCCTCTTTGTTTTTTGTGCAAGGACCCCTTGTGGGCTTTTGTAATCATGTGTATGAACCCTTCGAGGGCCGTTGTAAGCAAACGTTTATGCACATAAAGATATTTTCTTAACTTTCGCCTTTGATGCTTACCATATCCTTTCACATTTGTGGAGACTCTGAATATATGCCTTTATTGACGATTGTCAATATCTAACTCAGACGCGAGTATTCCTTTTGGCCTTTGGTTGACAGAAATGGATCCTTTATAAGCCCACAGTTGTTCTTCATACAAACCCTGAAGTGGTTCAATAAACTCGGGCCGCCGGGACCATCGAATCACTGAAGATAGCGCCTCGAAACTCGAAGTTTTTGCTAGCGACATCTGGGCGAAGCCAGCTCGGGGCACCTAGAGATTTGTTTTGAACATGGTGTAGACAATACTTTAAGACGTTGATGATACGCCCCAATGAGGGGTTTCTAATACTTAGGCGATGTCTCAGGGACGAGCTCTCATGGACGAAACTCGAAGTACCTATTTTTCTTCTTGAGAGGAACCTTCGAGATTAGTATCATCTTGAGATTGGAGGCAACACTATTGGCTTCTTCAAGCCCAAACTTCTTGTTGATAGGGTAACTCGAGGTCGGGCACCACCTTGGGACTGGAGACGATGTTGTTGGCTTCTTAAATCCTAGGTTTTTTATGATGGAGGTCCTTGAGGCCAGGCACAACCTCGGGACTAGAGACGTCGTCGTTGGCATTTTTAAGCCTAACGCCTTCTTGATGGAGGTCCTTGAGGTCGAGTACTGTTGGAAACACGTTCTCAATGCAATATACTAAAACGTGTGTTCTTTTGTGTAGGTTTTGATGAATGACAAACGAAGCGAAAATTGATATATGACGAAGTTCAAGAAACAAGCGCATAACTGATATACATCGAGATTCAAGCTCAAGACAAGTTTTATAGTTTAATTGAGTCATTCTTAATTGTGATCTTGATCCTACAACTTGACTCGTAACATGGCTTCTCTCATAAAACTATTTTCCAAAATCATGCATATTTACATTAGTCAAAATGATTTTCATACATGCCTCTGAAAACTGGACTAAGATAATCGATTATGTACTTATGATAATCGATTATGTTGAGCCAAGACTGCATGACAATCGATTGTGTTAAGGCAGTGAACATCAGGTTTTTTCAAACCTGCATGACAATCGATTGTGAACCTTATGACAATCGATTGTGCTGAGGCAGTGTCCATCAAAGTTTTTCAAAACTCAGAATAATAGATTGTGAAGCTAATGACAATCGATTGTGAAGAGACAGTGTCCTTCAGATTTTTCAAAGTCACAAAATAATGGATTGTGAACTTATGACAATCGATTGTGTTGAGGCAGTGACTTCCAGACTTTTTCAAAAATAATAAGTAATCGATTGTGAGTATATAACAATCGATTTTCAAGAGGCAGTGTCTAAAATATTTTTCAAAAACTGATAAGTAATCGATTGTTGACTTTGTGCAATCGATTGTGAAGCTGACCGTTGTCGTAAAGTTTTCAAATACCGTCAGGTAATCGATTATTGATTCTGTATAATCGATTGTTTTGATTAAAATCCGGAAAAGATTTTTTGAACGTTATTTGATAATCGATTATTGATTTTGTATAATCGATTGTTTTGATTAAAATCCGGAAAAGATTTTTTGAACGTTGCTGAGTAATCGATTGTTGATTCTGAACAATCGATTGTTTGTGGTAAAATCTGGGAAGAATTTTTTGAACGTTGCCAGTAATCGATTATGGATTGTAAGTAATCGATTGTCAAGCGTATAATATGGGATTGAATTTTGATCTGACTGGCAGACAATCGATTGTTGGGGTTT
This sequence comes from Nicotiana benthamiana, assembly GCA_034376525.1. NCBI lineage: Eukaryota > Viridiplantae > Streptophyta > Magnoliopsida > Solanales > Solanaceae > Nicotiana > Nicotiana benthamiana. The sequence goes on along the minus strand of CM067338.1, from coordinate 77,037,619 downwards.
TACAATCGATTGTCAGTGAGTAAAATCAGCAACTCTTAATTGGCAATTAGGCAACGGTAATGCCAAGTTTTTCAACTATAAATACAGCTTCATTTCAGTGTTTTAAACACAACAACATACTACAACTGATCATTACATTGCTATAAGCTTGCATACTTTTGTTTATCATTTTATATTCAATTTCATAAAGCTTTTGAGAGCCATATTCTTGTTCAAAGTTGTTGTGATCCAGAGCTTACTTCTTTTACTCATATCTACTCATTAAGGAGTATTTCGTTTGAGTGCTTTAGTGTTGTATACACTTGTAAGAGAATTGTAATTCTCTTGTTGTAAGGAACTTGCGTTTCCTTGGTTGAAGTCTTGGAGTGTGGTATCTCCGAGCAAAAGTATTGAGGCTTGTGTCCTCAAGTTGTAACGGTTTGTTAAGCACCCGGAAGCTTAACAGAGTTAGTGGAAAATGTCGAGAGAGTCTCTCGGGGACTGGACTAGTCACGTGTTGTGGTGAACCAGAATATATCGGTGCGTTCTTTCCTTTTATTTATTTAACGCACTTAATTATTTCCTGCAAGTTTTAATTTCCGCAAGTTTACGCTAAATTTTATTATAACGCTATTCACCCCCCCTCTAGCGTTAAGCGTATTTTCTAACAATTGGTATCAGAGCCCAACTCTCTGAAAACTTAACAGTTTGAGAGAACCATCCATGGCTTCTACTCGTGATTCTTTTGCAGGAATTGATGAAGGACAATGCTCCACACGACCACCTCTATTCAACGGTACAAACTACATGTACTGGAAGGAGAGGATGAAGATCTTCATTCAGTCCAACAGCTTTCACCTTTGGAAGGTGATAATGAAGGGAAACCAAATTCCAACAAAAAAGGTGGAAAACGAATGGGTTCCCAGGTCCGAGGATGAGTATGACGCGGATGACATCCGAAAGGTTCAAAATAATGCTAAAGCAATAAATTTATTATATTGTGCTGTTAATGCTGACGATTACAGGAAAATATCGTGTTGCACAACGGCAAAGGAGATGCGGGACAAGCTAGAAGTCACGTACGAAGGTACAGACCAGGTAAGGGAAGCAAAAATTGATTTCCTAACCCATTCTTATGAATTATTCCACATGAAGGAAGGTGAAAAGGTGGACGAAATGTTTGAGCGATTTTCAATAATCGTGAATGACCTACATGCTCTCAAGAAAACATTCACCGACAGAGAGCTCGTTCGAAAAATTCTTAGAAGTCTCACACCGACATGGAGATCAAAGGCCGATGCAATTCAAGAATCCATTGGCGTTTTAAATGTCACCATCGACGCACTAAGAGGTAACCTTAAAACCTATGAATCTACTATTCTTAACCCTTTTGTTGATGATCAAAGGAGGCAAAGAATAGCTCTAAAGGCGAGCACAAGCGAACCGCAAATTGATGAGGAAGGAGACAACGAGTTTGGACTCGTTATCAAAAGATTTCAAAAATTCATGCGCAAGGAATATGAACGCAAGGGCAAAAAGCAAGGCGAACAAATCAAGTGCTATGAATGTGGTGAGACCGGGCACATAAAACCAAATTGCCCAAACATCAAAAAGGAGAAGAAACCTTTTAAAAAGCAACGTGCATACATTTCTTGGGGAGGTGACTCCGGAGATGAGTCAAGCGAAGGAGAAGAAGACGAAGCAGCAAATCTTTGCCTTATGGCACAAGAAGACAACAAAGATGAGGTATGTCAAGTTTCGTCTAAAAACTTCTTTACTCTTGAAGAAATGCAAACTGCTTTTGATGAATTATATGCTGAGTTTATTAAGGCTTCAAAAACTGTTAATGGCATAAAAGAAAATGCTTCATTTAAAGAAAAGGATTTTCAAAAACAGCTTTCCTTGAAAGAAAAGGATTTAGAAAAACTGGTTTTAGAAAATGAAAAGCTGAAAGAGGAAAACAAGTTTTTTGGAAAAAGAAGTTCCGATAAGCTCGAAAGCTCTACTAGAAATTGCTCTTCTTGTTTGCTTCTTAAGAATGAAGTAAGTAGGCTTAAAGGCACATTAGATAAGTTTAATTCTTCGCACAAAAACCTGAAAGATGTTCTTGTTAATTTGAAATCAACCAAGCATGGAATAGGCTTTAAGAATGAAGAAAAGGTTGACGCTAAACCCCAACAACCTAAAGCTCAACCTAGGATTAACAATAGAAATGCTTATCCTAGAAACAACAACTTTAGAGCCGATATGCATGCTAGACAAAATGCTGAACATTTTAGAAGACCTAGGAATGACTTACTACCTAGAAATAGTCACCCTAGAAATGATGCATATTTTAGGCCAATTTTTGAACCCCTTAGAAGACCTAGCAATGGCCCTCAACCGAGAAACAATCACTCTAGAAATGCTGTCTATCCTAGAGCTCATAGTAGGAGAAATAATTCTCATGAAATGCGAAATAGTCATAGTGTTCAAAACAAAGTAAGAAATTTTCATCCGTCTAGTTACTATGAACCTAGAAGGATGCATAACCCAAATGTGACTTGCCATTATTGTAGACGTATTGGTCATATTGCCCCTGCATGCTTTACACGTCATAGACATGTTACTCAATCGCATCATTATAATATGCCTAACCCCCAAGGACCCAAGATGGCATGGGTACCTAAAGAACATTAATTTGTTTTGTAGGTGTGCTTGAAGGGATCAAGTGTACTATGGTACCTTGATAGTGGATGCTCCAAGCATATGACGGGAGATGAATCCAAATTCCTTCAATTAGAGCACAAAGAAGGAGGAAGTGTTATCTTCGGCGATAACAATAAAGGAAAGATCATCGGCATCGGCTCGGTCGGTAAGGATGAAAAATCCTCTATTAAGCATATATTACTTGTTAAAGGATTAAAGCATAATCTCTTGAGCATAAGCCAATTGTGTGACAAGGGAAATCTTGCTTTATTTGATTCGGATGAATGCCTAGTATTTAGACATAGTGATTTCAAAATCATACTTCGTGGTTTTAGAGTTGATAATATTTATATGGTTGATCTTGCTAATTCCTCACCCGAATATGTTGATTGTCTAATGAGTAAAGAGGATGATACTTGGCTATGGCATCGTAGAATAGCACTTATCAATATGCATCTTTTGAACAAATTGATTTCTCAAAACTTAGTTGTTGGTCTTCCCTTTTTAAAATTTGAAAATGACTCTATTTGTGACTCGTGTCAAAAGGGGAAGCAAACAAAAGCATCTTTCAAATCTAAAAACATTGTTTCAACTTCTAGACCATTGCAATTGCTTCATATGGATTTATTTGGTCCTTCTCGCATTGAAAGTCTAGGAAGAAATAGATATGCTTTTGTGATTGTTGATGATTACTCGAGATTTACTTGGACTTTATTTCTTGCCAATAAAAGTGATGCATTTCAAAATTTTAAATATTTTCTTAAGCGTGTTCAAAATGAGAAAGAAACTACCGTCACTTCAATTAGAAGTGATCATGGGGGAGAGTTTGATCACAATCTCTTTGCGGACTTTTGTGACGAACTCGGAATCGAGCATACCTTTCCGCTCCACGTACACCACAACAAAATGGGGTGGTGGAAAGGAAAAATAGGTGTCTCGAAGAGATGGCTAGAACCATGCTCGATGAAGCTAAGATACCCAAACATTTTTGGGCGGACGCCGTGAGTACCGCTTGCTATGTTCTAAAGAGAGTAGTAATTCGGCCGATACTCATGAAAACCCCCTATGAACTTTATAAGGATAGAAAGAGTTTTTGGTTGCAAATGTTTTGTTCATAACAATGGCAAAGACCAATTGGATAAATTCGATGCTAAGTCGGATGAAGGTATTTTCATTGGATATTCCTCACGTAGTAAAGCATATAGGGTCTTTAATAAAAGAACCCAAATTGTGGAGGAATCCCCTCATGTTGTATTTTTCGAAAATAATGCTCGCTTGGCGAGAAAGGATTCCGGTTTTGATCTTGCAGGTATCTTAGACAGCTTGAAAGACAAAATACAAGAGGAACCACCCAAGGAAAATAAAGATGAAACTAAGGAACAACCAACGGAAGAAGCGCCACAATTGGAAAAAGAAACACAAGTGCCAAATGAGTGGAGGACGATCAAAGATCACCCTCTTGAACAGGTAATTGGAGACATCGGAGGAAAGGTAAGTACCCGAAACTCTCTTAAGAACACTTAGGACACACTTCTTAAGAGCTCACGTTCTCACTTGGCAACACTAGTTTAAGTTATTACTTCTTTACAAATTACTGACTTGAGCGTCGGAGACGATTAATTCTATTTTGCAGGTATCGCCCTAAAAGATAGGGGGAATTATAAAGTTTTGTCACAGAACAATCGATGTTCAAACAAATAATCGATTATCTTACCGTGCTAAAAATCAATTAGCAGTATCACTAATCGATTGTTTATAGTTTATGTTTATTATGCAGTTTTGTTTAATAATCGATTCATTAAACTGCAAAATCGATTTCCGTCTCAATCATTCAGCAATGCTTTTCCAAAACAATCGATTGTTTCAAAATATAATCGATTATCTTCAAAATCAGAAAATTTCTGTGCTCACTGTAACATAACAATCGGTTACCATACTTTGACAATCGATTATTTCATGTCAGTAATTCAAAATTTGTTACCGTTTGGCTCCGCAATCGATTTGTGTCAGTTCCAAGTCAGGTCATAACTCCTCAACAATCGATTATTGCATCTCAACAATCGATTGTCTAAACGGTCAGTGAATTTATTTTACCATTTCTGGCTGATTTGGCTTTAAATTCTCAGCAGATTTCTTCCATAAATGACAAGCCACTCTCACCTCTATAAATAGGCTTCATATATGCTCATATTCATTCACGCAAGCATCATTTTTAGCTCTCAAAATATCAAATTCTCTCTAATCCTTTGCAAAATCCAGAAGCTTTCATTAAAAATGTCGGGCCGTCACTCAAAACGTTCCCGCTCTGCTAGGCACGGCGCATCCACCTCTGCTGCCCCTCCTCGTCCGAACTATCCCTATCAAGATGGTTCCGTCCTATATTTCAATTCCGACATCGAGCTTACTCGATTCTTAACCAAATTCGAAAAGCGCGACATTCTTCCACCCCGCTTTTCAACCCTCAAGTATCTTGAATCATTTGAGCCTGATGCAAATATGCTCAAAAACTCTCAACTTCTTGATTTTTTACTCCTTACCCATCCTTACATAAATACTACATTGGTTCAAGCCTTTTATTCCAACCTCCATGAGGATGATGATGGTGAGCTTGTCACCAACATTAATGGTGTTCAAATTCTCCTTTCCAATAAAAATCTCCATACCATTGCCCGTCTTCCTCATAATGGTGAAGACATTTTTCGGTACACCGGAGAGGCCGGAGTCCTTTTTGATGAAACAACCCTCTTACACCAAATTGGTCTTACTTCTTATGATCCAAATCTCTCCTCCCGTCGTCCTACAATTACGGGAATGGATCCTAATTATCGGTTGATTTTCTATTTCATCACCCGAGTCCTCAAGCAGCGTAAGCATAACCATACTACCATTTCTCAAGAGGACACTAAGCTCATGCATGCCATAATAACCGGAGCTAACATCAATTGGTGTCGGCTTATCAAAATTCACATGCGTGACGCTATCGGAGATGATAGGCCTCTTCCTTATGCTCTCCTCATCATGAACTTTCTTGAAGCCACCGGATTCGTCACTGGAAATGGTCCTCTCAAAAAGAGTACCAAAAAGTGGGAAATTTCGGAATCCTCCTTTCATCATGACAGTGATCATATTGCGCCTGCTCCTCCTCCATCCCGTCGTGCTCCCCCGCCTCAAGAGCCTACCCTCCGATCGATTTCCGACCAAATTGCTTCATTGACCTCTTCTCTTGGTCAACTATCTCATGAGATCCATGGATATTTTGACTATGTTCATTATCCTTATGCGGGTCTTGTTCCATATAAAGCAGCGCCGGATGATGAGGCGGGAGATGATAGAAATGAATAATTTCTTTGTGTGTTATTATTTTTATATGTCGCATTGTTTTCCCTATTGCTGTATTTTTTTAATAAATAAACAAGGTTTATTTCATCTTTGGCATCTTATTATTATTTTCTTGCTAATGGCAAAAGGGGGAAGATAACGGGATAACGGGTATGATGCACTCTCAAATTATAAGCTTATATTGAGGGGGAATTCTCAAATTGAGGGGGAACAAATTACATGGAACAAATTACATACTTGTTGCATATCTTTACTTGTCTTGAATCGTCAATATGAATTGCTTGTCTTGCATATTCCGCTTAATGTTTGCCATTATCAAAAAGGGGGAAATTGTTGGAAACACGTTCTCAATGCAATATACTAAAACATGTGTTCTTTTGTGTAGGTTTTGATGAATGACAAACGAAGCGAAAATTGATATATGACGAAGTTCAAGAAACAAGCGCACAATTGATATACATCGAGATTCAAGCTCAAGACAAGTTTTATAGTTTAATTGAGTCATTCTTAATTGTGATCTTGATCCTACAACTTGACTCGTAACATGGCTTCTCTCATAAAACTATTTTCCAAAATCATGCATATTTAATTTAATGCTAAATGATTTTAAATCATGCATATTTACATTAGTCAAAATGATTTTCATACATGCCTCTGAAAACTGGACTAAGATAATCGATTATGTACTTATGATAATCGATTATGTTGAGCCAAGACTGCATGACAATCGATTGTGTTAAGGCAGTGAACATCAGGTTTTTTCAAACCTGCATGACAATCGATTGTGAACCTTATGACAATCGATTGTGCTGAGGCAGTGTCCATCAAAGTTTTTCAAAACTCAGAATAATCGATTGTGAAGCTAATGACAATCGATTGTGAAGAGACAGTGTCCTTCAGATTTTTCAAAGTCACAAAATAATGGATTGTGAACTTATGACAATCGATTGTGTTGAGGCAGTGACTTCCAGACTTTTTCAAAAATAATAAGTAATCGATTGTGAGTATATAACAATCGATTGTCAAGAGACAATGTCTAAAATGTTTTTCAAAAACTGATAAGTAATCGATTGTTGACTTTGTGCAATCGATTGTGAAGCTGACCGTTGTCGTAAAGTTTTCAAATACCGTCAGGTAATTGATTATTGATTCTGTATAATCGATTGTTTTGATTAAAATCCGGAAAAGATTTTTTGAACGTTATTTGATAATCGATTATTGATTTTGTATAATCGATTGTTTTGATTAAAATCCAGAAAAGATTTTTTGAACGTTGCTGAGTAATCGATTGTTGATTCTGAACAATCGATTGTTTGTGGTAAAATCTGGAAAGAATTTTTTGAACGTTGCCAGTAATCGATTATGGATTGTAAGTAATCGATTGTCAAGCGTATAATCTGGGATTGAATTTTGATCTGACTGGCAGACAATCGATTGTTGGGGTTTGACAATCGATTGTCAGTGAGTAAAATCAGCAACTCTTAATTGGCAATTAGGCTACGGTAATGCCAAGTTTTTCAACTATAAATACAGCTTCATCTCAGTGTTTTAAACACAACAACATACTACAACTGATCATTACATTGCTATAAGCTTGCATACTTTTGTTTATCATTTTATATTCAATTTCATAAAGCTTTTGAGAGCCATATTCTTGTTCAAAGTTGTTGTGATCCAGAGCTTACTTCTTTTACTCATATCTACTCATTAAGGAGTATTTTGTTTGAGTGCTTTAGTGTTGTATACACTTGTAAGAGAATTGTAATTCTCTTGTTGTAAGGAACTTGCGTTTCCTTGGTTGAAGTCTTGGAGTGTGGTATCTCCGAGCAAAAGTGTTGAGGCTTGTGTCCTCAAGTTGTAACGGTTTGTTAAGCACCCGGAATCTTAACAGAGTTAGTGGAAAATCTCGAGAGAGTCTCTCGGGGACTGGACTAGCCACGTGTTGTGGTGAACCATAATATATCGGTGCGTTCTTTCCTTTTATTTATTTAACGAACTTAATTATTTCTTGCAAGTTTTAATTTCTGCAAGTTTACGCTAAATTTTATTATAACGCTATTCACCCCCCCCCTCTAGCGTTAAGCGTATTTTCTAACAAGTACCACCTCAGAACTTGAGATGATATTATTGGACTTTTAAAGCCTAACTTCTTTTTGATGGAGGTCCTCAAGGTCGGGCACCACCTCGGGACTGGAGATGTAGTCGTTGGCCTTTTGATGGAGGTCCTCAAGGTCGACCGTTGCTGTTTCTACATATATGTAGGGATGCTTCTTGGGAGATCCCTCTTTTCTTGATAGTTATCCTTTCATTTCGGTATCGGTCCCTTTGTTACCTTACTACCAGAATGTTTGTGTAGGTTCTCACTTCAGTTTGCTAGTTCCGCCACAGCTTTGACTGCCATTTCGGGGCTTGTCTGGAAAATAGGGGAAAGTTCCATTCCCAATGTTCAGGATCAATGAGAATTTACCTTGGAGACTACGTCTTTGATAAAAGAGGAGTATATTGAGTTAGTGAGGAGAAACTATGGATGGGGGGAGAAGGTAGCACTACATGTGCTTTCTCCGAACAAGGGTATCACCGATCCAGCCGTTGGATTTCTGAATGTGTACACATATCCCTTTACACTGGGGCCCCTTGGTAGGGTTGTGCTCGACTTGTGTTTAAAGTATCAGGTTACTTTGGCGAAGATACGTCCGTCATTTTGGCAATAGTGTTGATGATGCAGTTCTTTGCAGAGAAGGCAAGACTTGAATTCACGCTCGATCACCTTGTCAGGCTATAGCGGCCTTTTCATCATCGAGATCTGCTAACCTTGCGGTGCCGTTTGTCCACAACCATTTTTTGTTAATGATGAGGAAGATGGAGTATGAAAGTGGGTAAGTCGGTTCATTTGGGTCCGGAGAGCTGACGTTATTCCTATGGGACTTATGCTATTCCCCGAGGAATGGAATATTATGCATGAGTAGAGCTCCTTGTGCTTTCTCAGTCTTGCTCATGGTGGGGGTTAGTTAGGTAATCGTGTTTCCTTCTTTTTTGCAGCAATCTTGTTGGTGCCGGGCAAAATTCTTAACATGCCTGGCTGGGTCCAGAAGCTGGCGACCCATTTGAGTTGTGATGAGCGTAGGTGGTAAGCTGTATCCCGAAGCAGATGGGAAGAAAAATATCATAATATATGTGTGTATACTACTTATTACTTGTTCTACATTCATTTGGGAAGACATTTTCCCCTTTTCATGTATTTATTTTGCCATTGTAGGCATCGGTAGGTCAAGTGCGAGGCTGTGCTCCTCTAGAGAGAGGGAGGGGTTGCGAGCTCCCGAGCTAAATAATGACAATAATAAACGGGAAATACATTCGCAGGGCGATGGTGCTAAGAGTGAGGAAATATGAGGACGAGGTTTCTAGACGGAGATACCGTCCGGTCATACCGCGCCCGAAGTTTCTGGTTCTGGAAAGATGGCTTTTTCTGGCGATCGTCTTTCGACCAGGGTCAATTCTTTCAAGGCTGAGGGGGCTGGACCAACAGATGTGTGATCGGCCTTCGAGGAAGTCTGTCGGCTCCACTTTGCGGCGAGCTTCACCATAGGCCTTCCGAATCCCCCATCTTCCTTTTTTCACATAACTCTTTATTTGCATGTCCTTGACAGGCTTAGGACTGAGATGCTCCATCATGGAGCTAGGCTCTTGAGAGCTCTGGATGAGTGTAGAACTTTGGATCCCTTAGGATCCTCTGCGAGGAGAAGGGAGTTGAGTTGGCACACTAGCGATATGAGGCATACCGGAGCTCGGAATACGAGAGCTATTTTATGGAGCATGTAACTTCCTGTCTCGAGCGAGTATATGTTTTGCTTTTTACTTCTAAGGTTAACTCTTCGCTTATCCTAGCTGCAAAAAAAGACGGAGGCCCTGGATTGTCTTAGGGGTGAAACCCACTGAATCAGGAACGGTTGTTCAAGCTTCAGAGGAGAAAGGTGCCTTGGCTAATTTTCCTTCCCCCGAGGTCTAACTCCGCTTAGTTTGTGATAATACTTTAGTTCAAGTGAATACGATCACAAAGCTCAAATCCAAACATTCGAAGGTCAGGTCTGAGATTGTTGATGCTCGGACTGAAGAAGCACTGAGCCGGACTAAGGCCGATTAGGAGATGGCAATTTTATTGTAGGATTCTATTGATGCCCAAGCGGAGTTGAAGGCGGTCCTCAATCATGAAGAGAGGATTAAAGAGAATGATCGTTGTAGATCCCGAAGAAAGGTTCTCGAGAAGATCGGCGCCAAGGGTTTTTTCCTCCTAGAAGAGTTGGCGCAAGCGAGGGCGGATGGGCATGGTGATCGGTCACTTCTATCCGACCCCGAGGATAGTAGAGATGAGGCTGGTAGTCCATAACCTTCAGGGGCGGGGCGTAGACTTTGCCCTCTTGAATGTAGTATTTGCAGAGTGCGTTGGTATTTGGAGAATGTATTTTTTCATGTATACAAATAAAAGAAAGCTTGAAGCTTTATTTCTTCTGTATCCCTTTCTTCTTTGCTTCCGACCAGGTAGACTGGTTTTAGAGTTTGTGAGAATCTTTATATTCGTGATATGGCTGCGGGGCTCATTAGCCAGGCCCGGGGCTCTTATGGATTTAGTCGATGCGACTTTTAGTGTAAGCTTGCTTTAGAGCTCTTATGCTTTTGCTCAACTGTTTTAGGTTTAGTATCTGAGTCGGGCTTCGACACGAGACCTTTCCACCCTCAAGCTTTTGTGATTGTATGGGCAGGCGACAATGGATTTTATGCCTTGGCTCGGAGCGATCTTTTATATGTATGGCCCCGAGGCTTATTAAGATGCCGAGAATGGCTCTTACATTTTCCCCTTAGGCATGTATAGTTAAATATTTTGGGTTTGATATGCGAATAGGGTTACAAATCTAGCTCATTTTTACTCTAAAGCTTTCAAATTTAAAGCTCGCGACAGTGGCTCTTACGATTTTGGTCGTTACGACCTTTTAGTGTGTGTGGCCTTGAAGCTTGTTAGGCCGGCGACAATGGCTCTTACGCTTTACCCTTAGGCATATGTAGGCTTTTTTTCCTCTCAGTAAGGACTTTTTTTTATGATTCTTCCTAACCCGTCATCGGTTCGCGAAGAATCTAGATTTCAAGTTATTAGCGGCGATGTTCGAGCACCTCGTAAGGTTAGCTTGTAGGCTGGTTAGCTCAAAGCCTTGTGATTTGGAGCTGACATGGTTGAAGCTCTTTTTTGCCTATCGAGGGTAGCATGTTAATCGGTTTTTTTCGAAGTATATTTGAAGTAATGGCCTATGATTTTGTAGTGACAATCGGGCATCCCCGAGTCACATTAATTCAGTTGGTACAACCATATTACCGTAGTCATTTTTATTTTCCACAGCTATTTTTGGTCTCGAGTCTTGTAGTTTGGGCGTCTATATAGAGGTATGCTTTTTTAGGGGTCTTACAAAGTCGATATATAGCCTAAACTTTAGGGTCGAGTTTTATGCTTGTAGTAAGGTTTTACAAAAAAACATTTCATGCATGTTGAGGTCTTACAAGCTATTCATGCCTGTTGAGGTCTTACAGTTTTTTTTTATGTATGTTGAGGTCTTACAGTTTTTTCATGGCTGTTGAGGTCTTACAACTTTGTTGATACTTGGTATAAGTTTTTTGAGACCGAATCTGCTCACCTAGGGTCTTATGCCCTTGGGTTTTTAATGAATAACGACTGGTGACAGTCTCCCAGTCATCAAGTTTGCTTAGGCTCGGGGGCCATTATTTGTGAACTTGGAATTGCCTCATTGAGGGCTTATGAGTTTGGAGTCCCGACCTTGAGGTCATGCGCTTTATGAGTTTGCGATGCCAGTCTCTGAGTGTTCGAGATAATATTCTTTCCTTCAGATGTTTCGTATCTTATGTGCTACCTCATTAAGGGCTTATGAGATTGGAATCCTGACCCTGAGGCCATGCGGGTGGCGAGTTTTTGATGCCAGTCTCCAAGTATCTCAGGGCGTTCTCAGTGGAAGGATCTTCTTTGAAAATGATGAGTTTCCCCGGGAGTACGAAATGCTTTGACAAAAGATGTTTTTAATTGTTTGGAACAAGCACATGTCATTTTTTTGTTGTGGGTCTGACTTATACGGACACGTTCATCTGACTATTTGGCTCGGTACATCATTTCCTTTTGGAACCTTGTTCAGCATTCCTCTATTTTCCTGAGTGACTGACCTTTCGAGGGGATGCTCTCCAGTGTTCGGGGTTGATTGCATAAGAAGCCTTGAACACTTGTTGGATCCCCCTTAGAGCATGCAGGTGTTGCCTCATTAAAAAACCTTGCCGGCAAAACCCTTCTTCAGGAAAAAAGCTCGGTCGAAGGAAAAGAGTGCAATGGATGCTTTTAAGGTCTTGAGGTCTTTGGGTTGGGTTAGCACTTTCGGCTGCTCTGATCAGGTGCCTGCATATGGTTTAGTCCAAAATACGAAACGAATAAAGATATGGTTGTACCTTAATGTGAGACGCGCCGGCGATGTTTTGAGGATCGATATGTTCCAATCACTTAAGACGAGGATGCAATATGGTCCTTTATTTCATTTAATTAGGCTTAGCCAAAGATGTATTTTGATTATCCTTTGGCTCTTCCGAGAGTGGAGATACTGGTGCCGGCGCTACGTCATGTACCGCAACATTTCCCTTGCCGCATGTTGTTCCCCGTAAACGGTTTTAACCCCATCCTCTGTCGGGAATTTCATCATTTGGTGAAGAGTGGATGGCACTGCTCTCATGCAGTATATCCACAGCCGTCCGAATAAGGTGTTATACCTCATGTCTCCTTCGATGACATATAATTTGATGTTTTGGGTCGTGCCGGCCGCAGTGTCCGGAAGGATGATTTCTCCTTTAGTCGTTTCACGTGCTATGTGAAATACATTAAGGACTCGAGTGGCAGGCACAATTTGATCGAGCAGTCTGAGCTGCTCTATCACCCACGACCTGATAATGTTAGCTGAGCTACCTGGATCCACGAGTACACGTTTTATTTGAAAAGGATTTACAAGGAAAGAAATTACTAGTGCATCATTGTGAGGTTGAGACAAGGTCTTGGTGTCCTATTCACTGAATGTGTGGGCATCCTCGGGAATATACCCCTAGGTATGCTTTTCCTCGGTGATGGATATTTTCGTACATCTCATTATCGGTTCATACGAGGCATCAACGCCTCCAATGATCATGCGGATGACATGTTGTGGCTCATTTTCCTCGTTCTTCTTGGTCGGCTCTCTTTCCCAGATTTTACTTTTATCTCGATCGCTAAGGAATTCCCGGAGATGCCCTTTGTTAAGTAGTCGAGCTACCTCTTCCCGCGGTTGGTGCAAATCCTCGGTATTGGGTAGTGCGTGTTGTGAAACTCGCACATTAAATTATGATTCCTTTGTGAAGGATCTGATTGTATAGGCCTAGTCCACTTGGCGTCTCTGATTTTACCGATGGCAAACACGATGTCAGGAACATCAACATTGAATTTTTATTCCGACAAGTCAGGTGCACCCGTTGGCCCCACGTTCCTATCAAATCTGTTTCTGTTGATGAGTCCTAGAGGATTCTGACCTCGATCAATTCTTCGATTATTGTGAGATGGTTTTCTCCTTGGGGTGTTTCTCGTGTCTTTGGGGTGCGATTGATAACTTTATTTGTTCGATTTTGGTTCCTTTGCGAGGATCCTGCTTGGGTATACTGAGCCCAAGGGCCTTCCTAACTGGTCATCCTCGGCCTTGATTGTAGAATCGTACCGGTTGTAGACGTCTGACCAGGTCACAGCTGGATACTTGATGAAATTCTGCTTCAGCTGTTTTGAAGCTACTGAGCTTCGTTCATTCAGACCTTGAGTAAAATCCTGCACTGCCCGGTTGTCGAAGACTGGTGGGAGCTCCATCCATTCCATTTGAAAGCGAGACACAGACTTTCTCGTTCTCCTTTTTCTTAATTTTGATAATGACGGACTTCTCGTTGCTACTTTGATGACACCAGCATGTGCCTTTACAAATGAGTCTGCTAGTATGGCGAATTAATCTATGGAGTTAGGATCCAAGTTGTGATACCACATAATGGCCCCCTTCGAGAGTGTTTCCCCGAGCGTTTTCAGGAATAGGGATTTGATCTCATCGTTCTTTATATCGTTGCCCTTTGCCGCATAAGTGTAGGCAGTAACATGTTTATTGGGGTTTGAAGTCCTGTTGTACTTTGGGAGTTTTGGCATTATGAATTTCTTTACAATGGGTTTTGGGGCCACTTCTTCGGGGAACGGCCATTTCATGAACTTTTTCGAATCTCTACCTTTCAGGACTGGCGATGCACCGGGGATTTGGTCAACTCTGAATTTATAGGGTTCAACCTTCTTCTCGTTGGCTACTATTATTTTCTCACTCGACTCGATCCTTTGGTAATCTCCTCGAGCATTTTGACTATGATAGGATTGGCTACCGATTCTTTGTTGCTTGACCTTTCCGGTACCTATTCAGCCGGGGGAGTAGCTTCCGGTGCTATTGCGCTGGGAGTCTTCAGATGGCTTTGCAGTTGAGTGATAGCCAGCTGTTATGCCTGCAACATTTCAAAAGTAACTTGAAGGCTAACTTCCCTTTCTTCTCAGGCTAGAGTTTTTCGGCTTTCTGTTGGTCGCCTTGCTTTATGCTCCTGTCGGTGCGTGAGGTTTTGTTGACCTGTTGTGCATATTGCAAACCAGCATCCGCTGGAATCGATCTAGGTGCGTTATCAGGGTTCTGTGGTGGCGCACCAACAATTAGAATAGCTACACTGTTTTCTCCGCGGTTTTCAGGGTTATCATTCTAAACTCTATTCACTGAGCCTGACACTTTGGCCTGAAATCGAAGACCTTGGACAAGAAAAAGTATAAAAGATAACTTGCTTCGTGTAATAAAACCAACAAGAAAATAATCACTATTATTTTTAGCCCCATGGTGGGCCGCAAACTATTACCATGAAAATGGTAACAACAATGAAATTTGTAAATGGGACTATAAAAATACGTGATCTACTTTTATGCTAGTTGTTAGAGCAGTTGATACTAGGCGTATGAAGTTTAACGATAAGATAGAAGCTAAAACGGGATAGTAATCAAACCGTAAGGCTTGCTACCCGGGCTTTTGGACTGATCGATAAAAGATCTCGGGGTCGATATCTGGCTCGAGCTCGAGCTATCGGGAGTAATCGAGAAGGGGATAACAGTGAAGATATAATTAAAGAAGGCTCTTTATGGCCAATACCAAGCAATAAATGAAGAAATTGTATTAAAGCAATAAATACAAAGAGTAGCCTCGAACGAGTAAGTTAGAGAGAAGAGAGAGAGAGAGAGAGAGAGATAGAGAGAGAGAGAGAGAGAGATAGAGAGAGAGAGAGAGATTATTGATCTTGTGTAGAATGGTTGGAGCTACAACATATGTTTACAGCATGATAATGACCCCCTTTATATAGGAGGAGAAATCCAACATAGTACAAGAGAACATTAATTATAAAGAACACGGGATGGGACAGCTGACTAGCTCCACAATGCGGGTGTAAACTAGCCTTAACTAGCTTGATAGACTCAATCAGCCCCAGAGGCATTCTTCGAAACTCCCCATGCCCGTTGGGGTCTTGGCCATCATTAACCCTAGAGTGGGTGTTGATAGATCTCGAGGGGCCATGCTTGGTCCGTTGTATCGAGGCTCCGAGGTGATCTCCCGTAATGCCTTGTTACCGAGAAATTGGCTCCCCGATTTCACCGTATACACAAGATTTGAGTATAATTTAAAAAAAGACGCAAGAAAGAAGACGAAGTCAGTGTTTTGTGTAATTATGTATAATAGTGTATATGAGTGTATAAACACATCTTATACACTTTTATACATCTTTATACAAACTTCTGTAGACGAATTTTTTTCACGATTTTCATTTACAATTCTTGTTCAAAACTAGTCCAAATCTCCATTAAATGACTTCAAATTGTATACACAACCTCCTTATACTATTTTTAACAAGTCTAAATAACAACCCCTTCAAATTTCTCACAAAATCAAATTCGAAATTTAAAGCCACGTATTTAAGCTTGTTAAAAATCTAATTTTTACCATCCAAATAAATTTGGTTCGTTGAATTAATACTTGAATCATAGTTACTGATTCGAAAATTAACTTAAAATCATGAGCAATATTTTTTAAAAATTACATAGTAATTTTGAGAATCTATTAGTGTTAGATGTTGAATCTTTGCCTATTATTTTGGGCTAGTTAGTTGTAAAGTAAAATATGGGCTATAAAATTTAAAAGTAGGAAGCCCAGTTGTTCTTATGAAAAAGTTTCCCTTAAATTAAAGGAATTTTTACCTCATATAGCAAAGTTTAACACCTTATTTATTTCAAATAAATTCTATTTAAATAAATTATATTCTACAGATACCTCTTAATGTTTATATAAAAATATCTAACTTTAGTTATCTCCTACCATTACGCCACTAAATATGTTATTTTTTATTTATCTCTTTTCTTTTTCAGATTTTTCTCTCACATAATTACCATATTTCATAAAAACTTCTCAATATATATTTTTCTCTCTCTCTACTTTGATACACTCCATTCTCTTCACCTATTCCCTGTAAACACACTCAAAATCAGAATTCCTCCCACCCATATCGCTTCCTTTTTCCCCATTCTCAGTATGAACCCTAATTTCCTCTCAATTATCGTTATTTTTTGCTATAATTAGTGTGGTAGGTATTTAAGTTTTTATATTTTCGCTATTTTTGTTTATTCTAAATATCACTACTCACCAAGTTTTCCGTATTCAATAGTATACATCTGTATTCTCACAATGTCTTATTCAACATCCCACAAGTTGATTACCAGAGGTATACCTACTAAAATTCTCAATTTCGGTGGGCCTTCTTTCTCTTTGCAAATCACTCAAGGGAAATTGGATGCAGGTTCACTAAAAATGGCAGCGGAGATGAGAACAAAATTTCGCAATGACAATTTCAAACAAACCCAAGTTGAGAAATCATTGAAACAAACAGGACTTCCCGTTGCGGAAAAAAGAAAAAGAAATTGTTGAAGCTTTATCTGTTAAGGGGAAGGAGGTTGAAGAAAGTAAAAGCTCGGATACACAGGAAGAAATGGTAATTTTTGAATTGTCCGCATACACTCATTATTACATGTTGATGTATTTATATGTATACAAATTTTGACCTCACTAATTTTTATATATCTAAATACATGTAGATGTATAATGATTTATTCAAAAAGTACATTCACTTTATTTTGTACTAACAGAAATCAATGATACAAATATGTAGATGTATTCAGATGTATATAAATTTTGACTTCATTGATTTGTATGTTGCATAATGCATTTAGATGTATTCAATAAGTTCATTCACTGTATTTTTACTTACTAGACTGACCTTTTCATATCGTATATAGTTGTATTTATATGAATTTTCAAAGTCCCCTTCAATGTTTTCTACTAATTGTAATGTCTTTTATTGTTGTATGTGAATGTATTATATATGTACATATATTTCTATTACTGATTTCTTATTCCAGTGTATTTTTGCATATTGTATTCAGTTGTATTTATATGTATTCATAACAGTTATACGATAAAATATGTATTGAAGCTGACATCTGAAATCTTTTTTTTCTTTATTCTTGTTGTATGCATGAAATTAAGGTGTTTGTGAAACAAAATCCTATTTTTTCACCACATATCAGTTCATATACTAACATAGACATAGTCTTCGACCTCAAAGAAAAACTTACTCCAGAGTAGTAAGAACAACAAGGTACTACTTGTTTTGGAAGTTTCCTTGAAATGAAACATTGTATAGTCCAATATCAATTGTTCATATGCTTCATGGTTATGCAGTTAGAAGGAAGTCTCGACGATGTATTTTCAATATACGTCAATGGTACAACATTATCTTTCTTAATAAGGGAATTAGCGCTTGTAACTTGCCTCAAATGTGTTGGTAACTTTGATGATTTTCAATTTAATGAAAATGTTCCTAACCAGATTTCTGAGACTTACTTTGGCGGTGAAAATCTTGTAAAAATAAAGATATATTGAAATGCATTTTGAGAATAATTGGGGTCATGATAGCGATGGGGATGCCATCAAGTTATCTGTGTTGTATTTAGTACGCAATTCATATTTTCATCCGAGAAGAACAACGCAACCATCCCAAGAGTACATTTTGACTTGATTGAGAGTGGGAGATATTCTAATTATCCATGGGATATAAAAGCATTCAAAAATCTTATAAAATCTATTAGCAAGAAGATGGATTCTCAAAAGAAGTACTATAAGATAGGTGGATGCCTATAGCCATGCAAGTTTGATTTTATAAGTGACGTTCAAATGCTGATCCCAAAATTGCATTGCAAGTTGACAACATGGTACCAAGAATGCTCAATTGGAGATCCATCATAAATTAGCCAAACTTTGCTTATCTGATGCAAGACATGTTCAATGACCAAGAAATATGGTAATTTACTATTTGTTAGGTGGCTATCCAAGTTTTTTTCTGAATACCTTTCTGTTAGTAAATAATTTACTATTTCTTAGGTGGATATTTTATTTTAATACCTTTCTGTTAGTCAATACAGTTTCATACATCCTACATTTTGATTTCAGATATACATACAGCCATGGTAGTTCACTTTGGGTGTGTTTTGTTTTACAGATTATTTATAATGACATCTAGCCAAGCGGTATAGATCTTGCCGTTATTCACATTCCTCCAGTAGGAGTTGCTATTGAGAACAGCTCTAGTCCTACTCATTCAGAAAAGTCGACAGAGGATTCGGATGACTTTGCTCATATATTGAATCTTCAGTCTAAGAAGAAGCATGATGTAACTGTTGGTCCATCTTCATCACCGCCCCACAAAAGCACAAAGAACAGACAATATATTCCTCAAATTTAGAGACTCAATCCAAGATTTCTCCTGTTGGCTTATCAAAAATAGCACAAAATGTATTGCATGAAAATCAGCCAGCAGATTCCAAAAATGATGACGTATCTTCTTTAGGGAAAGATCTATATTCATTAAAAGAATACGTGAGTTTTTATGCACATATTAAACATCACAATTTAGTTCTTAGCATTCGTAGATTTTTGGCGCACTTCACTAGTTATTTCTGTCTTGCTAAGGTGATGGGCGAGTACGATCATTGATCAATGAAAACGTTAAGATGCTTTCTTGTCTTCAAGACAATCAGAAAAAGGAAAGCGTATACGAGAGAAAGGAAACCACAGAGAGACGTGAGGATGGTATTATAATGTCATCTGATTCCAACTTGCAAGATAATCCTAAAGGCCAAACAGGGAGTGATATAGCTATCGGCGAGAATGTAGAGGTTTAACATATTTTAACCTCTTTAGTTTATGTTTATATATTGTTTGTTCTCTTTTTTCAAATTAATCATATATAAAATATCATACACATTATGAAATACAAGTATATACATAATGCTTCAGTATATTTAATTATCTTAATCATGTATGCAGTTCTATTTATTTTTATTATGTTTTCCGGCTGTATTTATACCTAATACTTGAGATCTTCACATGTTGTATGTAGATGTATTCATATGTATTAAGACATGATACTTGTATATATTTAAGCTTGTACTATATAGTAATATTAGGAAACAATAGTATTTAGATGAATTTAAGTACTGCCTCAACAAAATAGATATATTTAGATGTATTTAAATACTACCTCAATAAAATACAAATTCACATTAAAATATGTATTGTATTTATATGTATTTAGATGTATTCGTAAACATGACTGACTTTATGTATTGATCATTTATGATACACTAACATAGATATGTATACATTTAACATAATACAAATGTTAGTGCTCTTTGTGTTGAGGCAAGAATGGAGGGGAATACTACATCAGAGGTGTCGTGCACATACCAACTATACGCCAAGAGGGTGTATCTAGAGAATTCAATGTACCGCAATTTGTGCGGGACGACAAGTTTCTTCTAAGTCTAATTCTAGAAACTAGAATTGTGATACATCATAGTGCAAAAATTGCTGAATCAACTCCATTACCATCTCAAAGGAATCAACGACCAAGCCGATACTATTCTTCGCCTTACAAGTCTAACTTCGACTACGCAGGTTAGTAAATTATTAAATAAAAAAATATTTTATAAAGTTATAATTTATTTCCTCATGGTATCTATAATTAAACATCTCTATTCATGACTTCAATGAATAATACGTACCTCAATAAAGTTGACTCCCATATTTGAAAAAAGACACCCATTTGAAGATGATTCAATATCGGAGACACATTTGTGATAACCATTTTGAAAGAAATTTCTATGTTCTGAGGCCTTATAGAACCTCTTTTTGACATACCTTGGTTAGGCTATGCAGTCCGGGCACGTTTTTGGAAAGCTTTTATGTGAAATCTAAGTAAAATAAGGAAATTGACTTTTAAAATTGATTTAAGTTGATTTTGGTCAATATTCTTGGGAAACAAATACAGACCTGTGAGCTGACGGTCTCGCAGGGTCTGTAGTAAAATATGGTACTTGGTCGTATTGTCGGAATCGAATTCCAAGGTCCCAAGCCCAAGAAATGAATTTTTGAAAGAAAATGTTGAATTGGAATTATAAAGTTTTTTGGAAATTCAAAGACATTTGAAATTGATGGTATTGAGCCAGTATTTTGAGTTCGAAACCCGTTATAGGTCTTAAATAATTATTAAGTATAATCTGTGAAGTTTGATAAGAATCGGAGTTCGTTTAGTATAAATCAGACCTTTATTTGAGAAAATGGAAATTTTGATGTTCTTGAGTGATTCCATAAATTTGAAGTTTAATTCATAGTTGTTGATGTTATTTTGATGATATGATTGCATAAGCAAGTCTGTATGATGTTTTTGGACTTGCGTGCATATTTGGTTTGGAGCCCCGAGGGCTCAGGTGAGTTTTGGACAGGCCACAGAGTGAAATTGGACTTAGGAAAATTTCTTGTGTGTTGCAGGTCTACATGCTTCACAATTGCGAAGCATGGCTCGAGAATTCAAGCTCTGTGAGCTCGCATTTGCAAAGAAACATCGCAGGGTTGGGCAAGGAAACCTTCGCATTTGCGAGGCTCAAAGTTGCAAATGCGACCATAGCAGGTACCGCAATTGCGAACATTTATTTGCATTTGGCAAGAACACATGGACAGGCTTACCTTCGCATTTTCAAAGCCCAGGACGCATTTGCGAATTTGCATTTGTGAGCCTGACTTCGCAAATGTGATATCTGCACCTTTGCTAATTAGAACTTAGACGAAATTTCTTTATTTTTGAAACCCTCTCAAACCCTAAGTTCTCTTAGGCGATTTTCTAAAGAAAAGCTCTTCTCCAAATCAAGTGTAAGTCATTTCTAACTCATTTTCTTCAATTTATAACATCTTTTTACTTGATTTCAATCCAAAATCAAGGGTTTTTATGTGGGAAATTGGGTGTTTTTGGGTAGAACTTAGGGTTTTCAATTTTTGGAGATTTGAACTCGATTATAGGTAAAACAAACTTTATATTTGAGTTTGTGGATGAATGGGTAATCGGATTTTGGTCGAACCTCGAATTTTGAGTATGTGGGCCCGGGGTCGAGTTTGGAATTTTTGGGGAAATTATTAGAAAACCTATTTTCATGTATTAGAACTGATTCATTTAGTATTTATTGATATCGTTAAGTAAATTTTGGCTAGATATAAGTGAATCAGTTGTGGAATCGAGAGGTAAAACGGTAGTTGAGGCTTGATTATGTTCGTGGCATTGAGGTAAGTGTTTGGTCTAACCTTAACTTGAGGAAATAGGAGTCATGGTCTTATTTTCTATGTGATAATTGATTACAACGTATAGGTGTGGTGACGAGTACCTATACATTGGTGTCAAGCATGCCCGTGAGTCTTATACTATGATTGTTTTGACTCCGCTATGTAGTATCCATGATTAATATGATGTTATTAACGTTGAACAAGGCTATGAAAGTATTTTTGGTAGTTGAACATTGTAGAGCATTGAGTCAAGTTAAGAGTTGAGTTGTGAAGTAATTGTGGAAAAGAGAAGAGGTTATGATATTGTTTCGCTTACCGGGATGTTATTGTTTATGATATTGTTTCCCTTGTCGGGATATTATTGTTATACTATTGTTGCCTTGACGGGATACTATTGTAATTTTGTTGATTCCCTTGCTCGAATTGCTTGTGTTATTGCTTGGGTAAGGATGAGTGTAAATGAACGAAGGGTGATGCCGTGCGTAATAGTTTTATGTGAGTGTAAATGCACGAAGGGTGATGCCGTGTCGATATTATAAATATAAAAGCACGAAGGATGATGTTGTGCTATGATATGAGTGATAATGCATGATGGATAATGTCGTGCTATGTTTATGTGAGGTAAAAGCATGGAGGGTGATGTCATACAAATATATTGATTCTTATTGTGAGAACGAGAGTAAATGCACGAAGGATGATGCCAAGCACTTGTTATTGATATCTTATTCTTGCTTATAGATGAGTTTTGGTGTTCCTTATGCTTCTTTACTGAAAGTTTGTTTGTACTTGATACTCCCTGTTGCATGTTTTCCCTTCCTATCTTTAACGGTTAGATTTTGTCATTATTATTTTCTGTATATGATATAACCACACATGTTTATTTGGTAATCTTGTCCTATCCTTGTCACTACTTTGCCGAGGTTAGGCTCGACACTTACCGGTACGTGGGGTTTGCTGTGGTGATAATACACTGCACTGTGTGCACATCCCGGTGCTGTGGCTTTTGGACCACAGTTGCCTTCAGTCTAGTGGCGGAGACTCGAGGTAGTCTTGCAGACGTTCGCAGGCCTTGGCTTCCTTTCTATCTTTCCATTCTGTCTTTTATGTATTTCAGAGATAGGTTTGTATTTTTATTCAAACTGCTGTTTGTAGTATTCGTAGATAGTCCGTGACATTATGACACCAAATTCTTGGTAGAGTTTTTATTTTCGTGGTTGTATTTGGTTAAACTGCTAGATTTGCTATTCCACATTTCTTTTATTATTATGTTATTTTTGTTGTTGATCGCCAATTGAATTGAACTGTAAAAAGGTTAAGAAAAAAGGTAATGATTATGTAATATTCGGCTTTCCCAGCTTCCATAAGTAGGCGCCATCACGACAACTGAGACTGGAAAGTCTGGATCATGGCAAGTTGCTATTAGAGTTTTAGATTACTTTGGTCTCAGAATTCACGGACAAGCTTAGTAGAGTCTGAGATATTGGTACTGAGACATCTGTATTTATCTCCCAGAGGCTACAGAGTTAGGAAAAACTTCACATCTATTCTTTCCTATTGTGAGACTTGATTTCTCAATGCTAATTGAACTTCCACTTTGTTCTTTTGCAGATGACGAGAACACGTAGTGCTTCATAAACTGACCAGAATCACGAGCCCCTAGTAGTAGCTCTTGCGAGAGGCAAAGTTCGAGGCCGTGCTAGGGCCCGAGGCAAAGGCAGAGGTAGAGCTCATCCCAGAGCTCGAGCAACAGCACCAGCGGCAGAGCCTTAGGTTGAGTTGACGATGAGGTTCCAACCCAGATAGTTCCAGCAGGACTAGCTAAGGTCCCAGAGGGGGTTTATAGCCATCCCAGTAGCTCAGGATGCTCTGGCCCGTCTAGTGGGCCTTATAGAGACTATCGCCCAGACAGGCTTGCTTCTCGTAGCACCAACCGTCTCTCAGGTTGGAGGTGGAGCCCAGACTCCTGCTACTTACACTCCAGAGCAGATGGATCCCCAATTTCAAACCTCAGCAGCTCAGCCAGTTGGGGTAGTTCAGGCAGGCGTTATGGCACGACCGATTAAGGGCCAATTATATCTGTTAATGCCTTGTGGAGGTTAGAGAGGTTCACCAATCTCTTTACTACTACTTTTGGTGGTATATCTTCTGAGGATCCCAGAATGATTTGGACAACTGTCACGAGGTTTTACGGAACATGGGGATAGTAGAGACTAATGGGGTCAACTTTGCTGCTTTTCGTCTATCTTGATCCGCCAAGACTTGGTGGAGGGATTATTGTTTGGCTAGACTAGCTGGGTCACTGGCTTTGACTTGGGATCGGTTTTCTTAGCTATTTTTGGAGAAGTTTTTTCCTATCACTCAAAGGGAGAACTATCTGAGGCAGTTTGAGCGTCTCCAATAGGGTTCTATGACTGTCACTCAGTACAAGACCAGTTTTATTGACTTTTTCCATCATGCTCTTCTTATTCTTCCCATTGAGAGAGAGACAGAGAATGAGGAGGTTCATTAAGGGACTCGTTCAGCCTATTCGATTGCAGATGGCTAAGGAGACGTGGAGCAAGATTTTGTTTCAGGATGTGGCTAACACGGACGAAAGAGTTGAGATGGTTCTATCATAGGGGAGTGGTCAGGGGTCTGACAAAAGACCCGTCATTCAGCAAGATTCTGTGATGCCTTGTCTAGAGGTAGGGATTCTTTTGGTAGGGGCCATCCTTCCAGACTATTTCATTCAGCACTTCACGCTTCTCACGGTGCGCCAGGTGGTCGTGGTTCTCATATGTAGTATTCTAATCGGTTTCCCTGCAATGCACCACCAGCTCATATAAGTGCACCACCGCTCTAGAGTTTTCAGGGTGGTTATTCAGGCCGTTAGGGTCGGAAATCTTAGCAGCCAAGGGCTTGTTATACTTGTGGAGACACTAGGAACATTGCTAGATTTTGCCTTCGAGCACCGAGAAACTCTTAGCATCAGGGGTCCCGTGCCATGGTTCAGGGACTAAGTGTTCCACCTCTCGCTCAGCCAGCTAGAGGTGGAGGTAGAAGTGCTAGAGATGGAGGTAGAGGCCGTATTAGAGATGTAGTTTAGAGTGGTGCGGCCCAAACCTGATCTTATGCTCTTCCAGCAAGGCCTGAGGTTGAGGCCTCCGATGCAGTTATCACAGATACTGTTCAGGTTTGTAGTAGAGATGCTTCCGTTCTATTTGATGCAGGATCTACATACTCCTATGTGTCATCTTATTTTTTACCGTATTTGGTCATGCCTAGATATTCCTTGAGTCCTCATGTATATGTGTCCACACCAGTGGGTGATTCTATTTTGGTAGATCGTGTCCATCGTTCCCATATATTTGTGATTGTGGGTCTTGAGACCCAAGTAGATCTGTTACTTTTGGATATGGTTGATTTTGATGTCATATTGGGTATGGACTGGTTATCACCTTACCACGCTATCCTCGACTATCATGCCAAGACTGTGACCTTAGCCTTATCGGGTTTACCTCGTTTAGAGTGGAGAGGGAATCCTGGTCATTCCACCTGTAGAGTTATCTCATATATGAAGGCTCATCGTATGGTTGATAAGGGATGTTTGGCGTATTTGTTGTATGTTCGTGATTCTAGTGTCGAGGTTCCTCTTATGGATTCTGTGCTTGTTGTTCGTGAGTTTCTTGATGTATTTTATTCAGACCTGCCAGGTATGCCACCTGA
Organism: Nicotiana benthamiana; assembly: GCA_034376525.1. Classification (NCBI taxonomy): domain Eukaryota; kingdom Viridiplantae; phylum Streptophyta; class Magnoliopsida; order Solanales; family Solanaceae; genus Nicotiana; species Nicotiana benthamiana. Next base: position 77,012,078 of record CM067338.1, on the reverse strand, counting down.
CAGGGATATTGACTTTTGCATTGATTTGGCTCGGGGCATTAAGCCCATTTCCCTTCTGTCATATCGTATGGCCCTATTTGAGTTGAAAGAATTAAAGGAGCATTTGCAAGACTTGCTTGATAATGGCTTTATTAGACCTAGTGTCTCACATGGGGTGCACCAGTGTTGTTTGTTAAGAAGAATGATGGGTCGATGAGTATGCGTATAGATTATCGGTAGTTGAAAATGGTCACAATCAAGAACAAGTATCCATTGCCGATGATGGATGATTTGTTTGATCAACTTCAGGGTGACAAGGATTTTTTTAAGATTGATTTGAGATATGGCTACCATCAGTTGAGGATTAGGGAATCCAGTGTCCCTAAGGTAGCTTTCCGCTCTCGGTACGAGCATTATATGTTCTTCGTGATGTCATTCGAGTTGCCAAATGCTCCAACAACTTTCATGGATTTGATGAACCGAGTGTTCAAGCCTTACTTGGATTCATTCGTGATAATCTTCATTGATGATATTTTCATTTATTCCCGCAGCCAGGAGGAGCATGAGCAATATCTAAGGGTTGTTCTTCAGACTTTGAGAGATAGTTAGTTGTATGCTAAGTTTTTGAAGTGCATGCTTGGTTGGGATCAGTTGCTTTCTTGGGTCACGTTGTATCGACATAGGGTATTCATGTGGATCTGAAGAAGATAGAGGCCGTCAAGGACTAGCCTAGACCCATATCAGCTATAGAGATCTAGAGTTTCTTAGGTTTGGCAGGCTAGTACCATCTATTTGTGGAGGGGTTTTCATCTATTGCAGCCTCGATGACCAGGTTAACCTAAAAGGGTGCCTAGTTTAGGTGGTAGTACGAGTGTGAGGCGAGCTTTCAAAAGCTCAAGACAGATTTGACTATGGCACCGGTGTTGGTATTTCCTATAGGTTCAAGGCCATATATAGTTTATTGTGACACATCTCGTATTGAACTTAGTGCAATGTTGATTCATGATAGAAAGGTTATTTCTTATGCATCAAGATAGTTGAAGATAAATGAGAAGAATTATCAAGTTCATGATTTGGAGTTAGCAACCATTGTTCGTGTGCAGAAGATTTGGAGTCACTATTGGTGTGTCATGTGAGATGTTCACAGATCACAAGAGTCTATAGTACTTGTACAAGCCGAAGGAGTTAAATTTAAGGCAGAGGAGGTGGTTAGAGTTGTTGAAAGACTATGATATCACCATTTTGTATCATTCGGGGAAGGTTAACGTGGTTGTTGATGCTTTGAGTAGAAATTCAATCAATATGGACAGCCTTGCATATATTCCGGTCGGTGAGAGGCCGATAGCTTTTGATGTTCAGGCTTTGGCCAATCAGTTCATAAGGTTGGATATTTCTGAGCCCAGCCATGTGTTAGCTTGCACAGTCGCTCGTTCTTTGTTATTTGATTATATCCGAGATCGAAAGTATGATGATCCTTATTTGTGTGTCTTTAGGGACACAGTGCGGCAATGGGGGTGCCAAGCTGTTTACATTAGGAGATGAAGGAGTTTTGAGGATGCATGATCATTTGTGTTCCTAATGTGGTAGGACTTCGAGAGGTTATTATAGCGGAGGCCCATAGTTCTCGTTATTCCATTCATTTGGGAGCCGCAAAGATTTATCAGGACTTGCGGCAGCATTATTGGTGGAGGAGGATGAAGAAGGATATTGTTGCATATGTGGCTCAGTATTTAAATTGTCAGCAGGTAAAGTATGAGCATCAGAGACATGGTGGTTTGTTCCAGAAGATTGAGATTCTTGAGTGGAAGTGGGAGCGTTTCACTATGGACTTCATTGTTGGACTCCCACGGACTTAGAGGAAGTTTGATGTAGTATAAGTTATTGTTGATAGGCTAAGTTGTGGTGGCTTCCTATTCTTTTGAGCAGTTGGCAGAAATCTATATCCCGGAAATTATTCATCTTCATGGTGTGCCCGTGTCTATCATTTCTGACCAAGGTACGCAGTTTACCTCACATTTTTGGAGGGTAGTTTAGTGTGAGTTGGGCACACGGGTCGAGTTGAGTTGAACATTTCATCCTCAGACAGACGGACAATCCGAGCGTACTATTCAGATTTTGGAGGATATGCTCTAAGCTTGTGTTATTGACTTTGGAGGCTCATAGGATCAGTTCTTGCCTTTAGCGGAGTTTGCCTAAAACAACAGCTATCGGTCGAGCATCTATATGGCTCTCTATGAGGCTTTATATGGTAGGCGGTGTTGGTCGCCGATTGGGTGGTTTGAGCCAGAAGATGCTCGGTTGTTAGGTATGGATCTAGTACATGTTTCCTTGGACAAGGTTAAGATCATTCAGGATAGGTTTTGTACAGTTTAGTCCAGGCAAAAGAGTTATACCGACCGTAAGGTTCATGATGTGACATTCATGGTCGGGGAGCGGGCGTTACTTCTCGTGTCGCCTATGAAGTGCCTAGTGAGGTTTGGAAAGAAGGGTAAGCTAAACCCTAAATTCATTGTCCTGTTTGAGATCTTTGATCGAGTGGGAGAGGTGGCTTACAAACTAACATTGCCGCCAAGTATATCAGTCATGCGCCCAGTATTTCATGTGTCCATGCTTCGAAAATATCACGCCGATCCATCCCACATGTTAGACTTCAGCACTCTCCAGTTGGACAAGGACTTATCCTCTGAGGAGGAGCTGGTAGTTATTCTAGACTGGCAGGTTCGTAATTTGAGATCGAAGAGTTTTCTTTCAGTTCGTATTTAGTGGAGATGTCAGCCTAGCGAGGCAGTGACATGGGAGTTCGAGTCCGATATGCAGAGATATCCCCATCTTTTCTCTGACTTAGGTACTTTTCTTATGTTCATTCAAGGGCAAATAGTTATTCTAAGGGGAGGATATGATGATCAAAAAGTTCATCACTTGCTTTAAAGGAAAGTTCTATGATACGAGGCCTTAAAAACCTCTTTTTTGTCTCACCTCTATTTGTGTGCATAGTCTGAGCGCGTTTCTGAAAAGTTTTTATGTGAAATTTAAGTAAAATAAGACAATTGGTTTTTAAAATTTATTAAAATTGACTTTGGTCAACATTCTTGGTAATCAGACATGGACTAGTGATCTGATGGTCTCGTAGGGTCCGTAGTAAAATATGGGACTTGGGCGTATGCCCGAAATTGAATTCCAAGGTTCGAAGCCTGAAAAATAATTTTTTGAAATAAATTGTTTAACTGAAATTATAAGGGTTTTTGGAAATTCAAACAACAACAACAAAAACAACTACCCAGTATAGTCCCACAAAGTGGGGTCTGGGGAGGGTAATATGTAGACGAGCCTTACCCCTACTCGAAAGGGCAGATAGGCTATTTCCAATCGACCCTCGGGTCAGTGAAGGAAGGGAAAACAAAAACAAAAACAAAAACAAAAGAAGCATTAGTAACTCCAACAGAAATAGCGTAAATAATTATCTAATCATAAGAAACATAAATAAAATAACATGAAATAATATCATACAGTAACTAACATAAGGGAGACATAATCCATAACAGAAATCATCTATGGATAGCCCTGCCAAACCTCTCCCAACCCCGGGTGAGGAGTACGAAAAACTCTAGGAGCCCCTATCATACAACCCTGATACTAGACCTCCAGACTATCCTATCAAGGGTCATGTCCTTGGACACCCGCATTGTAGCCATGTCATGCCTAATCACCCATCCCCAATACTTCTTTGGCCTCCCTCTGACTCGCCGAACGCAGACAATCGCCAGCCGCTCACAACTCATCACCGGGGCATCAGGACTTCTCCTCCGCACATGCCCGAACCACCTCAGCCTCGCTTCTCGCATCTTCTCATCCACCGGAGCCACCCCCACCTTCTCTCGAATAACTTCATTCTTAATCTTATCTAACTTGGTGAGCCCGCACATTTTGAGCATCCTCATCTCTGCAGCCTTCATTCTCTGAACATGAGAGTTCTCCATGGGCCAGCACTCCGCCCCATACAACATTGCAGGTCTAACCACAGCTATATGAAATTTCCCCTTGAGTTTATGTGGAACTTTCTTGTCACACAGGACTCCTGATGCAAGCCTCCACTTTGACCACCCCGCTCCTATACGATGAGTGACGTCCCCGTCAATCTCTCCGCCCCCCTGAATCACCGACCCAAGATATCTGACACTGTCCCTCTTGGCGATGACCTGAGATCCAATCATCACGTCCCTGCCTACTTCGCTCAACTCGGTGCTAAACTTGCACTCTAGGTATTCTGTCTTAGATCTGCTTATTTTGAAACCTTTAGACTCGAGAATTTGTCTCTATACCTCTAACCTCTCAATAACACTGACCCTCGTCTCATCTATCAAGACTAAGTCATCAGCAAATAGCATACACCAAGGCACATTCCTTTGAATATGTCGGGTTAGAGCATCCATCACCAAGGAAAACAACATAGGGCTAAGTGATGATCCTTGATGGAGCCCCATAACCACTGGAAAATGGTCTGAGTCTCCACCCACCGTCCTAACCCTAGTCTTAGCTCCATCATACATGTCCTTGATTATTTTGATGTAGGCTTCCGGCATGCTCTTCGCCTCCAAGCACCTCCATAGCACCTCCCTTGGGACCTTGTCATACGCCTTCTCCAAGTCGATAAGCACCATGTGAAGGTCCTTCTTTTTATCCCTGAACTGCTCCACCAGCCGTCTGACAAGGTGGATAGCTTCTGTAGTGGAGCGACCCGGCATGAAACCGAACTGGTTCCGAGATATTTATGTCATCTACCTCACCCTCGCCTCGATCACCCGCTCCCAGACCTTCATGGTGTGACTTATTAATTTGATACCCCTATAGTTGTTGCAGCACTGATGTCCCCTTTGTTCTTGTACAAGGGCACCACTATACTCCACCTCCACTCATCCGGCATCCTTTTGGTCCTGAAGATCGCATTGAACAACTTGGAGAACCACTCCAGTCCTGACCTACCCATGTACTTGCAGAACTCCACCAGGATCTCGTCAAGTCCGGTCGCTCGACCCCTACTCATCCTACGCAAAGCCCCCATGACCTCCTCCGCCCTAATGCGCCTGTAGTACCCAAGGTCTCTGTGTTGCTCTGAATTCCCCAACTCCCCTAGCTCTATGTTACGATCCCCCTCCTCATTAAGTAAGTCTCAAAAGTACGCCTGCCAACTCTGCTAGACTTGAGACTCCCCCATCAAAACTCTACCATCCTCGCCCTTGATGCACCTAACTTGGTCAAGATCACGTGCCTTCCTTTCCCTTGCTTTAGCTAACCGGAATAACTTCCTGTCCCCGCCTCTCTCCCCTAGTTCCTCGTACATGAGACCAAACACCGCAATTTTAGCTTCCGTAACCGCCATCTTTGATTCTTTCCTCGCCACCTTGTAGATCTCCCTATTCGCTCTCCGTTCTTCCTCGCTTGTGCTCCTTGCCAACTTAGCAAACGTCGCCTTCTTCACCTCCACTTTTTCGTCGACTACATCGTTCCACCACCAGTCACCCTGATGTCTGCCTGAATATCCCTTGGCTGCCCCGAGCACGTCCCGGGCTACCTCCCTAACCAAGTTCGCTGTCTCTGACCACATAACTTCCGCTTCCCCAGAACTTCTCCAAGTTCCGCCCTCGGCTAACCTCCTCTCCAACTTCTATGCTTTCTCCTTAGTCAAAACACCCCATCTAATACGCGGTTGTCCCCGAGCACCCCTCCTCTTCCTCTTCACCCAGAGACCGACATCCATCACTAGGAGTCTATGAAGAGTCGAAAGGGACTCTCACGGAATAACCTTGCAGTCCTTGCACATACCCCTATCGCTATTTCCGAGGAGGATGTAATCAATCTGAGTCCTCGCCGCCGAACTCTTAAAGGTGACCAAATGCTCCTCCCTCTTCTGAAATGTCGAGTTCGCAATCAGAAGCTCGGAAGCCCTGGCGAAATCAAGTAGTGAAGTGCCTCCTCCGTTCCTAACCCCAAAGTCGAAGCCACCGTGCACCTCACCATAACCACCAGCATCAGCCCCAATATGACCATTAAAGTCCCCTCCAATAACCAACTTCTCAGATTGGGGAATACTACTCACCAGATCATCCGAGTCCTCCCAAAAGCGCCTCTTAGCCTCCTCGTCTAAGCCCGCTTGCGGCGCGTAAGCGCTGATGACGTTGAGGACGCAACCCCCAATAACCAACTTAAAAGACATTAACCTATCATTCACTCGCCTAACCTCGACCACGACTCCCTTAGATCCCTATCTACCAAGATGCCCACTCCATTCTTACCTCTCACGACCCTAAAATACCACAACTTTAACCCGTCCACATTCCTCGCCTTCGACCCTTTCCACCTAGTCTCCTGGACACATGCTATGTTAACCCTCTTCTTCTGAAGAACCTTCGCCAACTCAATGGACTTACCCGTCAGAGTGCCTATGTTCCATGACCCAATCCTTAATCTATGAGCGTCCGCTACCCTCTTCCCACCCTTACCTCCCGCCCTACCCGCAGGACCACTCCCTGCCCCCTACTCACCCCCGCCACCGCCCCCACCCCCGAGGACATGACCTTACACTATCATCCCCCGCCGTGGCCACTATCCCTCCAACCGACTATGGAGAATAGTGACCCACACACGCACTATAGCGGAATACGCAAAAAGATGCAAACTAGATAGCAACAGAGTAAACCTCACACAGAATGCTAGCTAAAATACGTAAAAAGGTGTACAAAGTAAACAAGAGAGCGCGAGGTACCAACTTCCGGTGGAAAAACATGAAAGTAGGCTTTGATGCGTCCAAGGTCAACTGCTACCGACTTTTGCACGTCCCGGCCAGTGTTGCTTAGATCTTCACTCCCAAACGCCACAAACTGTCCTCGCCGCCACGACTAGTACCTGGGGAAAGTTTCCTTGAAGCTTATCAGAACGTGTAGTTCTATTGCGTCCTGCCAAAAGTCTGAACGGGAGTCGTCGGAAGTACTGTAGCTTGCCGAAAATCCTCGCCAGAAAAATAAGGCACCTGTCCAAGAAAACAGTACACACCCACACACACCCACAAAAAGCATAAGAGAGAATAGGAAGAAAAGAGCAGGGGTCGCCGGGAAAATCGTTGGCGAAAAGCAATAATTCAAAAAACTTCTAAATAGCAGTAGAGACAAACTTGAATAACCAAATAAAGGCGAATGGAAAGCTGGAACTCAGCAAAAACCAAATCAACAAAACGCAACTTCAATTTCTGTAAATCAAAATCAAACTCGAACACCCAGGAGTTGTAGAAGTAATGCAACAGGAATCGGACCAGATTTAAAAATCCTTCGCCGTTCTTTTTTCTTTTTACTTTTCCTTGTTTTTTGAAGCTAAAATTTCAGATCTTATAGTTGAATTTGGAAAGCTTATTTTGAAACAAAATTAAAATCGAATTTGAAAGTGAAGAAAACAAAAATATTATTGTTTGAACCCAATCACAAACAAAGCTTTTCTTCTTTAACAAAGAGGAAGAAGAAAACAAAGCTTGCCTCCGATGAATCAGCTTATGGTAAAAGCTGTCAGTTTATAGTCAACACAAATAGGATAGCTTTAGTAGTTAGAAATCAAAGTTCCCTTTTCTTACAACTCCAGCGGCCTATCTTTCTTGTTGTTTTTTCACTATGCTTGTGTTTTAGCAAATAGTCAGACAAAGGCCTCAAATAGAAAACGGGTACTGAGGCAGTTTATACTCTAAAGCAAATCGGAAAGAAAGATAAACAACTATAGAAGAAAGAGCAAAATGTATGTCTATTTACTGACCAGAAAATGGAAGACGAACGCCGGAGAAAGAGAGAGAAAGCAGATCTGAAGAAATATCGTTAAATGAACCTCTAGTGAATCCGAATCGTTGCAACAAACATTTGAAATAGATGATATCGGGCCAGTATTTTGGTTCCAGAGCCTGATCCAAGTCTTATATAATAATTAAGTCTAATTTGTGAAGTTTGCTAAGAATCAGAGTTCATTTAGTATAAATCAGACTTTTATTTGAGAAAATGGAAAATTTGATGTTCTTGAGTGATTTCATGAATTTGAGGTTTAATTCATAGTTGTTGATATTAATTTTGATGATTTGATTGCACGAGAAAGTCCGTATGATATTTTTGGACTTGCGTGCATGTTTGGTTTGAAGCCCCGGAGGGTCGGGTGAGTTTCGAATAGGCCACAGAGAGAGACTTAGGAAAACTACTGGGGTGTTGCAGGTCTGCAGGCTTCACAATTGTGAAGCCTGGATCACAATTGCATAGATGGGCTGGGCAGGGAGACTTTCATATTTGCGAGGCTCATTGTCGCAAATGCGACCTTAGCGGATACCGCAATTGCGAACCTTTGTTCGCATTTGTGAAGAAATCATAGGCAGGCCTACCTTTGCATTTGCGAAGCCTGGGCTGCATTTCCGAGTTCGCATTTGTGAACTTACTTCACAATACGATATCTGCATGTGCAAATTATAATAGACGGAATTTTTTCATTTTCAAACCCACTCAAACCCTAAGCTCTCTTGGGCGATTTTTCAAAGAAAACTCTTCTCCAAATCAATTATAAGTCATTTCTAACTCATTTTTCTTCAATATATATCATGTTATTACATGATTTCAATTTAAAATCAAGGGTTTTCATGGGGGAAATTGGGTGTTTTTGGGTAGAACTTAGGATTTTTAATTTTTGGGAATTCGGACCTCGGTTTGAGGTCTGATTTCAAAATAAATTATGTATTTTAGTTCATGAGTGACCGGGTTTTGGTTCGAACCTCGGGTTTTGACCATGTGGACCTGGGGCCGATTTTGGAATTTTTGGGGAAATCATTAGAAAACCTATTTTCATGCATTAGAATTGATTCATTTAGCATTTATTGATCTCTCTAAGTAAATTATGGCTTGATACAAGCGAATTGGTGGTGGAATTGAGGGATAAAGCGGTAGTTGAGGCTTAATTGTGTTCGTGGCATTGAAATAAGTGTTTGGTCTAACCTTAGCTTGAGGGAATATGAGTCATGATCTTATTTTCTGTTCGTTAATTGATGACTACGACATATAGGTATGTTGACGAGTACCTATACATTGGTGTCAAGCATTCGTGTGAGTCTTATACTATGATTGTTGTGACTCCGTTATGTATTATCCATGTTTAATATGATGTTATTAATGTTGAACAAGGCATATGGAAGTATTCTTGGTGATTGAACATTGTAAAGCATTATCTCAAGTTGAGAATTGAGTTGTGAAGTAATTGTGGAAAAGAGAAGAGGTTATAAATTGTTTCCCTTGTCGGGATTTTATTTTTCATGCTATTGTTTCCCTTGTTGGGATATTATTGTTATACTATTGTTCCCATGCCGGGATTCTACTGTGATTTTATTGATTCCCTTGCCCGAATTTTTTCTGATTGTTGCTTGGGTAAGGAGGAGTGTAAAAGCATGAAGTTGATTCCATGCATGATATTTGTGAGTGGGTGTTAATGCTCGAAGGGTTATTCCATGCCGATATTGTAAATGGAAAAGTATGAAGGGTGATGTTGTGCCATTATATGAGCTATAATGCATTAATGATAATGATGTGCCATGATTATGTGAGGTAAAAGCACGAAGGGTGATGTCGTGCCGAATATATTGATTCTTATGGTGAGAACAAGAGTAAAAGCATGATGTGTGATGTCGTGCACTTGTTATTGATCTCCTTATTCTTGCTTATAGTTGAGTTTTGGTGTTCCTTATGCTTCTTTACTGAAATTCTGTTTGTACTTGATATTCCCCGCGACATGTTTCCCCTTCCCATCTTTAACTGTTAGTTGCTATCGTTATTATTATTATTGTATATGATATAACTGTATAGTTTTATTTGGTAGTCTTGTCCTAGAATCGTCAATACTTCACCGAGGTTAGGCTCGACACTTACCAACACATGGGCTCGGTTGTGCTGATACTACACTCTGCACTGTGTACAGATCCGGGTGCTGTAGCTTTTGGACCACGGTAAGGTTGTTGCCTTCAGTCAAGTGACGGAGACCCGAGGTAGTACTGTAGATGTTCATAAGCCTTGGCATCCCCTTCTATCTTTTCATTCTGTTCTTTTACGTATTTTAGAGATAGATCTGTATTTTTATTCAAATCGTTGTTTGTAGTATTCGTAGATAGTTTGTGACATTATGACACAAAATTTTGGGTAAAGTTGTATTTTTTATTTTCATGTTGGTATTTGGTTAAAATGCTAGATTTCGCCTCTCGCATTCTTTTTATTATATTTTTTATTTCCATTGTTGATCGCCAATTGAATGAATTGTAAAAAGGTTAAGAAAATGGGTAATGATTCTGTATATTCGACTTGCTTAGCTTCCATGAGTAGGTGTCATCACAACTCCTAAGGGTGAAAATTTTGGGTCATGACAACATCTTACATTAGTCACTCAGGAATACGAGAAATGGGTTTGTGATTTTCTTTTCGCTAGACATGAAAAGAAGTGAGTTTTTTCCTCGGTATGTCTATTATGTATTTATATTTTTTAAAATGGATATAATATTTTTACCAAATCCTTGTAGAAGTAATTTGGAAGATCATTACAAGAAGAACAAGTCAACACTTCATATACTGTTGGATTTTGGAGTTGATCGAGTCACTTCAAAAAATTGGTTTTACCTTCTCTCGTTGATGGTAAACTATGGGATGATAATGTTGGATATAACCCTTCCAACTACAGTTTAATTTTTTATTTTTTATTATTGGTTTGTCTAATTGTATAATTCACAATTTGAGCTCTCACACAAAATTGTATTTATATTTTTCATTTTCTATGTAAGCATACTGTTATTCATATGTCTTATATGATTTTTATGTATTTAACTGTATTTCGATATATGGTTTACACATGTATTTAATAGTATGCATTTTGTACTTATATTTTACATGATTAGTTTCTTATTAACTTATGTCTCGTATTTAATAGTATGCATTTTGTATAGATATTGTTCATTATTAGTTTTTGATTAATTCCTGATTTGTATTTAATAGTTCTCTTGATTAGTTTTTTAACTATTCAAGTATTTATATTTATTTAATGAACAGAATGCATTAAACTGTATTCAGATGTATCATTTACACATGTATTTAATAGTATGCATTTTGTATTCCAATTTTTCATGATTAGTTTCTAATTAGTTTTTGTCTTATATTTAATAGTATGCATTTTGTATTAATATTGTTCACGATTAGCTTCTAATTATTTTCTGATTTATATTTAATAGTTCTCCTATTTAGTTTCTGAACTATTCAAGTATTTATATATTTTTAGTGAACATAATGTATGAATTGTATTCTGCATTAACTCTCTCTCTCTATATATATATACATATATATATATACATATACATATATATATATATATATATATACATATATATATATACATATATATATATATATATATATATATATATATATATATATATATATATATATATCTTAACAAGTGATTTCAAGTCGTATTCAATTATTTTTTAACCTTTAATGTACAAAATTATGTTCATTCTATTTGTTTTCAGCAACTGATAAGTCTATATTCAGTTTCTTTTCCTTGATTTCATTCAATGTACTAACACTATGTATTTAAATTTGTATATATCATATTGATGTCATATTTTACTATTTGAGAAAGAAGTAAAAGTACAAACAAACAACCAACTTCAAGTATACAACTGTTGGTTGTATACTCAACACAAGAATAGCTGAAATCTTCAACAGGTATGCTAATACAGATAGTAATGCAAATGTAGCCAAAGAAGAGAATGCGGTATGTCAGTACATAAGGGACTACTGATTCCTAGCTAATGTACCTTGGCATACTGTTGACAATATCTTGATACCAATCTACTTGAAGGACAAACTACACTAGATATTGGATGTTGTCTCATTCAAGGAGAGATGTATCTAAGTGTATGACTTATACAGATCTGCATGCCATGATGCCTATGTAGCTTCTCAGATAGATAAGCTTGTGAAGCTTGTACCTTTGTATCTATCAATCAGTGGCTTTTACAGAGATAAACAATGCATATATTGGTCTCATAACTTAGCATACGCTGACAAGTCACATAGTGATCCCTTTGATGTTGTTTTCATATCAAATCTGCTCAACAAAAAGCTGTTAGCATATATGTATTCAATCATCATGCTTGTATCACTTATAAATATAATAGTATGAATTGTTTTAATTGTGTCAGTCTACATTTTTCAGAGATTGTGGGTTTCATGTTACGGCATACGTAGAGTTTCTAAGCACTCTTGGTGAGGTTCCACAAATAACATTTGATGCCAATCTACTCCGTCAAAGATATGGTGCTCTCCTCTGGGATTATGCTATGTGAAAGATAGATACTGATGCCATAAGCGAGAACGAAGCACCGTCAAAGATTGTTAGGCAAATCACAGAGTCAGATTCATTATTGAAGATAGTGTTAGAGTAGTCTTAGATGAATGTAGTTTTGGAAGGTTGTTTTATGTGAGTACTATTTTTGAATATTGTTTTGGTAATGATGGTCTTCAGTTAAGAAAAAATCATGTTTTAATCACTGTATGCACATTGCTTAAATGTGACGATTTCAACTATTCAATCTATGTTTCATTGTTTTGTGCATAAGTATTCACACTTAATTTACAAGTTGTATTCATATGTATCCAACAGGTTATATTCATATATATTCAACTGGGTGTATTAGTATGTATCCAGATTCAGTCACTTGGATTTATATCCAAGTCAGAAGCTAAAACAGGTTTTATACGTATGTAGTCAACTTGTTGTATTTATATTTTTAAGCAGGTTATATTCATACTTATACAAATGTGTATGCATTTGTATTTATTTTGTTGGATTTGTATATTCAATTTAGACACAATGTGCAAGAAAATTTGTATTTTCTATGTATTCAATATGGTATATTAGTATGTAATCAGATTCAGTCGTGTGAATTGTATATCCAAGTCAGAAACTGAAAATACAGGGACTATAAATATTTATTCAGTAGATTGTATAAGTTTGTATTCCACATGTAATATTAAATAAGTATGCAGCTGTATTCAAATGTATTGTGGTTGAATTTGTATATTCAAGTCAGACACTGTGTATATTAGATTGTATGAATATGTATTAAAGAGGGGTTGTATTCGAATACAATCAACAAGTTGTTTTCAACAGAACTTAACATAATGCCCGTGTATATATATATATATATATATATATATATATATATATATATATATATATATATATATATATATATATTCAAGAAGGTATTTTTATAGTTTTGTATATTCAGAAATATTATACGTACTCAAATCCCATAACTTTTCATTTCTATATTTATTTATATGTATTCAAAAAAATAAATAACTCATGTATTGCTGAATGACATATGAAATCTTTTTATAATTCACTATTATTCATATGTTAATAACATTTTTTTTCTTATTTAGTCAGACGTATTCTAATATAAAATATGATTGTACCTTGAATTATGTATTCACAAAAATATAACTAATTATATCTAGAATCTACTCACGAAAAGGTATAAAATGTATTATTTCAAAATGTCATTGGAATCAATGACACATCATTGGAGCACTAATACAAGTCAGAATGTGAACTAAATCCTACGTGGAGCATTTCTACACGTTCACTTATTATGTCCTCCTTGCCTACATATTCTACATAAATGTTGATTTTTCGACTGCAGCAATTCACTGAATCGCTTATCGGGCTTCTTCTTTAGCCTTCAGGAGGTCTTTTCCATTTGGGTGGTAATATAACTTCCTCTGCAATATGTGTTGGTATATTTCATTCATTTCGGTCTGGTAGCGAGTACACATGCACATCGTATATCATTACAATAGAATTTGATTTGTAATTGTCAGAGCAATAATCTTCTAGCATTAGAAACTTGATCTTCAATACAACCTAAGCGTGTGGGCATGGTAATTCTTCAACCTGGAACCTCCCACAAATGCATTTTGCCTCAAACAGGCAGACAGTGTAATGCCTCCCTTCATCGTTCACCGTATGTAATTATTCAGTCGATGGTACCACCTACATTTAAGCATAGACCTATAAGTTGTGAGCAGATATAAAAAATATCATTTATAAACCAAATAGTAGACGTATTAAAACTACAACAGTATGAATTAAATCAAATATGTATTGAATACAAATATATTTCTGTATATAGAATGCGGAATTATTCGGTTGAATACAATAGAAATGTTTGAATACAGAAGAATACATCCTATATGTAGACTGGCAGGATGTCAAGTATAATTATATCTTAAATTCAGAAATCGTTGATATACATCTAATATCTGCTTATGAAATGTGTATGGACAGAAACAAAAACATTAAATTCAACTAGCGATTGAACATATGGACATTATTCCAAATAGTATAAATTGTTTCAGAAGAAAGTTAGCTATCTAAAACAATGGCTAAATATATGATACAATGACATAAAAATAAAACTTACAATCATGCATATAGACATTGCCTTCAAAGTAAGTATCTCCTGGTATTTTTTTCAAGCGTTGTATATGTCTGTGTAGTTTCTTTCCGGTTGCTACAATTCTAATATCCAAACATCTTCCTAACTTCTTCGAGGAAGTCGTATATTGGCAATTACCTTGTTGACACTAGTGCTGTGTTGATTGACTCAGTAATATTTTATGTTATGGTTCATCCCCTGTTAACAGGTGTATACAACCTAGTCCACTTTTCGTATCCAGCTAACTCCAAGTATTCTTTCACCCTATTATTTATCTTCTCCATCTTCTCAATTAGACTGTCAAATTCAGCATGTGTGTATGCTTTTGCCATCGAGAAGTATATCTTGCTCAACTTTGCATAGCTCTTTTTGAATTTCTTATATACGTTGTTCCATAGATGTCATATACAAGTAAAATGTGGTACATGTGGATACACTCTCGATACAAATTTAATGATGCTCTCATTTCTATCTAAAATGATGCACATGTTTTCCCTCTAATCGTATGCTATCTTGAATTGCTCAAAGAACCACGACCAAGCAGCATCGTCCTCTAAATCAATAACACCATATGCTAGTTGCAATATATGACCTATAAAGACAATTGCATACATATTTTTAAAATATGTATTTCAATCCTTAAAAGGGAACTCATTTTATATGATATAGCTATTAATATTAATAAAATTTAATCCACATACTCAACTGCACCATCCAATATGCTGGCCGAGAGGAATGTCCATGTGTAGTAAGATTTTAGGCGACTTCCATCCAAAACCACAATGAGTCTATAATGATTGAACCCCTTTATAAAGACATACAAAGATATATAAACATACATGAACCCATTTTTGGGCGATTTTACCATTCTAATGTGCAAACCAGGATATGTCATATCCATTGTATATAAGTATCTTGGTTATTTTTTATATGAATCGGCCGGTTCACCTCTCAAAAAATTTATTGTGTTTTCGTTAGCCCGCCACACCAACGTGTAGCTAACATTTATACCTAACTATGATTTCACATCATCGATTATATCCTTTGGGGATGTAATTTCTCTTATGATTAGTAAGCTTGGGCCTAATCATACCACCTATAAGGCTTCTACTTGCCTGTCGTTACTCATACACCTTGTCCTTCAACGAGCATGTATGCTTATTATTAAACTCTCTCACTTTGAATAGTTCTGATTTGTTAATGTTAGAAGCCTTAAACCTCCATTCACAATCTTCTGAGATACATAATAATGCACAACTGCAAAGAATTTATCATTATACATATGATCAGTATAAATGCTTTCAAAAAATACACTCATATATACACGAATACATTATTACATCTATATATATAAATTATTATACATCACAAATATATACAATGTCATATATTTAAATATGTCTGAATACGCCTATAGTTATATGCATACATTTAAATACATAATACACCAAAAAGGAAAACAGTGAGAGCCCACTGTAATAAGTTTTTACAAGTAAAATACACAAGAATACATGTATTTGCAATACATAAAAAAATATAGAATCACAACAGTGAAGATCAAGTGAAAAATCCCAAATACGGCTAAGGACATCAATATATAAATTACAACTCCTACCATGTACAATATACAAAAAAATAATGAATAATTAAGAACACTCTACCCTGACAGCAGTAAACCTATCAACCCGGAAATGAAACCCTTGAGATATATCATAGTGTTTCACCACCTCTTTTAATGTAGCCTTATCCTTGTATACTTGTCCATCCATAACCTCTCTTTGATTAGTTTTTGAAATTATCAAATCCTTGCCCAGTTCGAATACCCCAATTGGTTCTCCTGAATTCACAACATCAAGAGCAAGTGTATCATCTATTTCAGAATTGTACCTTTGAACTGCTTCGTCTATTTGCACAATGTTGCCTTTAATTAAACTACTTCGTTATATAAATTCTTTGTCAATCGTTATTATGCACAAAGGATACATCTTGAATTCTTTGTTCTATTTTTAAACTCTACATATGCTATGTAACCCATATTATTGTGTATTTCCATTGGCGTGCAATTGTTTTTACTTTGTATTGAATTTTAATGGACTTTGAGCTCAAATCTATGTCCAATTGATTACAAATTGACACAACCAAATCATTACATGATGCATACTCCTTTATCATTTTCCCTCAATTGAATAATCGACGTAATTGCTCTCACTATTCCACTTGCCAGAATAACGCAATAACACTATTAAACTTGCCATATGTATAATCAAATTATACCTTATTTCTGTACACAATTGTGTCAATCGCGATTTTCATGGTTGAAAAGAGAACTAGGTACGCACTAGAACAACAGAAAAAAGAGAGAATTGAAATTCCAGAGGTTGCTTTTACTTTTTTCTGTTTTTTGTGTTGAAAATCTTTCGTGAATGAAGGAATATAGATTATGGGCGATAGTTTGTGTTAGTTGAGTTATATTAGGAGAATATTTGGTAAATTGATTTCTTTTCTGTTTTAAATCAGTTGAAAGGTCCATATTTTATGCATTATACATTACTGTATTCACGAATACAACTCGTGAATACAGTTAAATACAATAACTGATTAGCTGAACTTTTCTGATTCACACATATTTTTTCTACTGTATTCATAAATACAGTAGCATAAATACATAAAATACATCTTATAACAACAGAAAACGTATCTAAATTTGTAATATATAAATGGCATCTATAAATAGGTACTTACCACTAGAAGATAGTACTTTATGAAAATTTCTCTAAATTAAACCAGGCTGTTTTCTTTAAACTTGTGGGGCTAATATTTAGTTTCATCTTTGCCAATAAATAGGATTTGTAGAAGGAATTCTCATCACTTTCTCTTCAACTTTTCCTTTGTACATCAATTATTCCTAAATAAACAACTCATGGATTCAATTTGAAAAATATTATTACCATTAATCAAATATGGCTGTTCTAAGAAAGACATGCATTAGATAATGTAAGTATATAAAAAAACTTTAATTGTCACATGAATTGATCTCAAAATTGGTCTGGCTGAACTTATCTTCAATTTTGGTCTGGCTGAACTTATCTTCACGAGAGACGCCATCACGATCGGGTTCGAGACGACAGGACAGTGTAGGTGGGCCTGTTGGCTTCAATAGGAATTTTTTCCAAGCTTGTTGGGAAATAATTGGGGAAGAAAATCATGAAAGGGTTAAGAGAGCTTCCTAAATTTGTGACTCACACAAATTTAGTCCTATTACCTAAGAAGAAGGATGTTCAGACCTTTTCTGATCTAAGGCTAATTAGTTTGAGCAATTTCACAAATAAAATAATCTCGAGGGTCATTCATGAGAGGTTAGTAGATATTCTTCCTGTGGTTATTTCTGATGAACAAGCATATTTTGTAAAAGGAAGAAGTATGGTTGAGAATGTGTTGCTCACTCAAGAAATAATCACTGATATAAGATTGAGAACAAAGGTATGCCCTAATGTAGTTCTTAAGTTGGACATGATGAAGGCTTATGATAGATTATTTTGGCTGCTTCTCACAAAGATTTTGAGGAAGATGAGATTCTCTAAAAGGTTCATTGTTTTGATATTTGGGATTGTATCTAACAATTGGTACTCAGTTCTTGTTAGTGGGCAACCACATGATTTCTTTAAATCAACTAGAGGGGTGAAGGTGACCCTTTGTCACCTACACTGTTTATACTAGTGGCAAAGGCAATGTCAAGGGGACTAAATGCTTTACATCAGAATCTATTTTTTCGTGGATTTGGATTACCTAAGTGGAGCCCTATGATCAACCATTTTGCATATGCAAATGATGCAATTATATTCTCATCCTTGGATACCACTTCTTTGAGTTTGATTATGGAGGTTCTAAATTCTTATGAAGCAGCATTTGGACAACTGATTATCAAGTCCAAATTTGTAGTATCTGTCCACCATTCTACAAGTGATGAAGTTGTGAGGAAGATTGAAGGAATAATTGGTATACAGAGACATGAGCTTCCATTCATCTACCTTGGTTGCCCTATATTCTACGCAAGGAGAAAAATGGATTATTATGAAGGTTTGATTTCAAAAGTGCTGGATAAAATTCAAGCTTGGAAAAGGAAGTTATTATCAATTGGAGGAAGAGCAGTTCTGATCAGTAGTGTGCTTCAAAGCATGCCTATTCACCTGCTGCTTTCTGCAGTAAATCCACCTGCCAATGTGATCAACAAGCTACATAAGCTATTTGCATAATTCAATTGGAGCAATTCTATTGATGGGAGAGCTAGGCATTAGGCATCATGAGATACTTTATGGTTGCCTAAAGATGAAGGAGGAGTGGGATTTCGATCATTACATGACATGTCCAAGGCTCTTTTCTGCAAATTATGGTGGAATTTCACGACCAAGCCATCACTATGGAGCTCTTTTATGAGCCAAAAATATAATAAAAAGATGAATGTAATTGTTGTACCTTGGAGGGGTGGATCACATGTTTGTAGCTTTTTGCAGGAAAAGCTACTGTCATCATGCCTTGTCTCTCATTTCGACTTCTAAAGTGGTATTAGTATTATGTGCTCAGTTCCTAGAAGAAGGAGAGGGAACAAGCACAAGCATGATTGAGGCAACTTGCATCTTCAGAAGACTAAGATACTGGGATCTCTAGTTTTTTTGCAAGGAATCTGGGAAGCAATACAACATACATGACTGAACTCTCAACACTAAATACAAATGAGGCAAAGCAGGGCATTCTCATTGCCAATACCAACAGCAACAAGGTGTGGCAATCCAATTTTCACCCTCCTAGAAGATGCATTACGCATAATAGTGTAGAACCATATGCAGGCACAAAGTCGTCACAACAGTCACATGCAGCTATCTATAACAGGTACATGGTCATAATTGATCAAAGGAAAAGACGTCGCAACAATGTGGTGATTCAATTAGGGAGCTCAACAAACAAACAATGGGGGAGAATACATGGCAAAATTTGAGGAAAAATGAGTTTCAAAAGAGAAACCTGGGCAGGCGTTAATAACTATGCTGGATACAGGAGTGACCAAATGGATACAAAGAAGAATAACAACACCAATGAAGGTTAAAAATGGACAAATAACAAGCAACACGTGGATATTGACAATGATGCAAGAAAAGGGGCTACGTTTGCAATTTATGTGGCTTGGGCAGCGATTGAACAGAATGTGGCTACAAATATAATCAACATGGATCGTGGAATTGGGCTTTTATGTGGGCTGTTAAGGAATGGCAACACGCAAAGGCTTGCTACTGTTCATGGGCTAGTTTTTATTATACAAAGTTTATTAGTTTAATTGTAATATCAACTTTGAGTGCATTACTCAATTTTGATAATAGGGCATATGTACTTATATAAAGTTTATTACTTTCATTTTGTAGGACATCATAACACTTTTATTTTTTTTTCTTTCTTCTTTTTATGTAAATAAAAACTAATCCTAGGCTTTGCCTAGTGGATTGTCAAAAAAAAAAAAAAAGGAAACTAAGGGAAAAATATCTATAAAGAGGAAAAATTAAGAAGAATAAATCTGAAATGGGTAAGATTGGATTCTAATATATTATTTTATATGTTAATAGTAAATTGTATATATTAATGTAATTAGGTAATAATCTTTTATTAAGGGTAAATAAGTTTAAAAGGTAGTATAAATAGGTAAAAGTTACTTACTTTTGACTTTTTATATTTGCTCGCGGAAAAAGAGTTATCGGTCCCACTAAGAAGATTGATAAAATATTAAGGGTGTTAGTTCTTAATCATTAAAGACTAAGGGTTAAAGAGAAATTTACTTTTATATTTGCATAGTAAAAAGTTAACAGACCTCTCTGTTTTTGCTATTGAAACCATACCTATTCCTGATTGGCAACCCGGTAAGATCTTCATTTGTTTCATGGTCTCCTCTTCCATGATTGTTAAATAATTTTCCTTCTCATTTGATGTGCTTTTTTAGCTATAGTTAATCTATTTTTCCTTTTGTATCAATTGGTAATTTTTCGATTCGGTATTCTGTGAATCCCCCAGTTTTATATTCTTCGCTTTAATATCGATTTCCTTCTTTGAGTTATGAATAAGAGGGAATCGCGAAAAAAAAGTTATAGGGGAAAACATTAATCAATTAGCAGCTGCTAAAACTGAGTCAAAAGAAGATTTTCAACTTCTTTTGGGTGAATGGTTGCGGAGTTTTTGGATATTTGACATTAATATTCCGTGTGGTTGGGAGGGGTTGGTTGGTGTGGAGATATTTGATCAAAGTCACCCCAGAAATTTTGGTTTAGTGGACAACTGTTCGATAAATATGATTTATTTAGCATAATTTTTTCAAGAACTCATCAGTCAGAACTGCTGCTGCTCTCTAGTTCGGGAGTTGATTCAGGAGATTGATGGATACTGGATAAAGTTTACAATTTCGCATTAATTTGCCACATTTTGTGTTCGACTATTGAGTTGTGGAGTACCTATTTAAGGAATTAAAGTCTTTACCAGAGTTTAGACCTCTTGGTAGCTTCAAATAGTTGGTCTCAAATCCAATGGCCGGCTTAAAAAGAAGTCATGGCATGATGACTCCTCCAACACAAACAAATATTTTTGAATTGGAATGAAATTGGGCTGAATAGAGTGGAAGGAAGTAAATGATTCATATAGCCAATAAGTTTGGGACTGAAGTGTAATTGGTTCACAAGAGTTTGATCTTATGGCCTTCAAGCCCAACATCTTGGTGAGATGTGCATTGTCAACACAATTTCAGATTGTTAATTCCATATACTTATAGAACCATTCCTGCAAGGATATCAAATGAAAATGGTATTAGGCAAGTTAACAGGGTTATGGTGTTTAGCGTGGTTCTGAGCTCATTCACTACATTTCGGCTGCTCTCTAGTTTAAAAGTTGAACCTGTAGTTTTGTGGGTACTGATAAAGTTGAGTTACATAAATCCCTCTACCGGAAAAGTTAATGTGCCATCTTGTGCTCAACGTTTAAGTTGTATCTCTATTTGTCAGTTGCAACTGGTAACTAACTGGTCGAGAATAGAACTTCACTTCATGAATTCTTACTCATAAAGCCTTTCTAAGAAGTGTATCTAACAGTTGTTATTTGTGAATTTGGTTCCAAATGTCTATACATTTTGGAACATAAATAATATGACCTTTACTAAATTGTAGTGCAACTTGAATGGTGATTGTTCATAGATCAAAATGGAGATGCTTTAGTTTTTTCCCCCTAAAACAGCAATGTAAGCTTGTAGGTTTTACAATGCAGGAATTTCTAATCTAAAGTGTTTGAGCTGTCATCGGAAGAGGGTATTTGAATTTGCAACACTTTGGTCTAATTTTTTTCAAGTGTGTCTTGATTTTTTCCTGTATTCATGTACAGTTACTGATTTATTAGCAACGACTGATATGCCAAATATTCCAGAACCCCTAAATTTTCTGAAAGTTCAAAGCTATTTCAAGGAAGAAAACAAGAAATGGATCAAGCTTTGGATTCATATAGGGGGCAAATTGAAGCTCTAATGCGTGCAATGTCCGTAGCAAAAATCATAAGAGACGATAAGGATCCTTGTATGATTGAAGAGGTACTAAACCATGAATTCTAGCCCTTCTAGTTCTTTTTTAACTATCCTTATTAGTTTCCTTGTACTTCTTAGGGTCTCTTTTTAGGATCCTTTGGAGCTGCCAACAATAAAGATGCGCTCAAAAGCTTGAATATAACTCATATTTTGACGATTGCCAGAAATTTAAATCCGTCTTATCCAAATGAGTTTGTGTACAAAGTCCTTACTGGTAGGAAGTCTCTAACTTTGTTTGATATAGCTGACTTGCTTTGGATTTGTCTTGAATATATGCACATGATGAGAAAATCTGCATCTCCTTTTTATATAAGTCAATGAATAATGCGCTATCCATCTCTTACATGGTCTGTTATGTAAAAATATTCAGCAACTACTATACTAAGAAATTAGAAAACTGGAAATACCATACCACACCCTCAATTGTCCACACTAGTGGTGCTGCTATACTGTG
This sequence comes from Nicotiana benthamiana, assembly GCA_034376525.1. Taxonomy (NCBI): domain Eukaryota; kingdom Viridiplantae; phylum Streptophyta; class Magnoliopsida; order Solanales; family Solanaceae; genus Nicotiana; species Nicotiana benthamiana. The sequence continues at coordinate 76,989,497 of CM067338.1, read as the reverse complement.
TTTTCCTTCCTGTTACCTGTCTTTATGTTTTTGTTTGTAGTGGTCCTACATACAACAACAACAACAACTTACTCACTGAGATCCCACAGGTGGGGTTTGGGGAGGTGAGGTCTATGCATACCTTACCCTTAGCTCGTGTGTGGTGGAGAGTCTGTTTCCAATAGACCCTCGGCCTAAAAAAATATTTTCAAAACAGGTTTGAAAATATAAAAGTTAAAAAGTTATGATGAAAATACTGAAGAAAAGAGAAGTATTGACAATAAAAATAGTAAAGATAATCAAAGTAAAAGAAACAATAGTAGTAATAAATTGAAGAATTAAATAATAACAGAATAATAATATGATACATAGTGGTCCTACATAATGAGCAAGAAAAGATTTCTGCTTAACTATCTAATTGGGAGACACAAAGAACTCTTGTACAGGACAATAGGGGTTGCTTTGATGGTAAGCAACCTTCACTTCCAACCAAGAGGTTGTGAGTTCTAGTCTCCCAAGAGCAAGGTGGGAAGTTCTTGAAGGGAAGGATGCCGATGGTCTATTTGGAAACAGCCTCTCTACGGGTAAGGTCGGCGTACATACTACCTTTTCCAGACCCCACTTAGTGGAATTATATTGGGTTGTTGCTGCTGTTGTTGTGAAGAACTATTGTATAGCAACATAACGTACAACTTTTCCTACCAGAGCCTTTTTGGGACTGTCTTTTTACCTTTCATACCAACTGCAGTGTAAAATTTCTTCCTTATGATAATGCCTACTTATAATTTTGATGCTTCACCTTCATTTCATGTACCTAGTAAAGACTAGAACTATCCAATTTACCTTATCGAACTTTTTTTTATATAACTTCTTAATTCAGAAAATATCAACTGAGGCCTTCTGCCTCCATGTCTTCTTAAATATTTCTCTTTTAATGAGATTGATGAATGATTTATTTGTATTTTCAACTTTTTGTAAATTTGAGACAGTTCATGACAGTGATGATGTATATATTTCACATTACTTTGAGGAATGCTTTGATTTTATCGAAAAAGCAAAAGAAAAAATTGAAGAAGCAAAAGGACAGAGTGGCGGTGTGTTGGTGCATTGCTTTGCAGGCAAATCCAGAAGGTGATTTCGAGCATCCTTTTTCTATAGTGAGATCAATTTTTCTTCAGTAGATGTATTTAATTGTGCAATATTTTGTCAAGTAGTAACAATTGACAGTGGTTTCTCAGTTCTCATTATCAACAATGTGCAGTGGTGATAAGAGAAAGTCTCGTATGATTTCCTTGTTCTATGCTTTTGCAGTGCAACCATAGTCATCGCTTATCTGATGAAAAAGCATGGTATGAGCCTGTCTGAAGCTTTTCAGCTTGTTAAGAGTAAAAGACCTGTTATTTCTCCCAATGCTGGTTTTATGATTCAGCTGCAAAACTATGATAAAACCCTTAAAGGTACAGCTTTTTGTTCATTTGGTGGTTTTACTCGCATGATCCAAGGTTAACAAGTTTTAATTATCTCAGTACTGTGATGCCATTATCTGTGATGATTGGTGATAAAAATGAGGATTTGCTATTTTTTTTTGAGAATGGTAACATGTATATATATGTCATAGGAAGAAGGATTAGCTATGTGAGTAAGCAACTCCCACTTTCAACCGAGAGGTTGTGAGTTCGAGTCTCCCCAAGAGCAAGGTGGGAAGTTCTTGGAGGAAAGGATGCCGGGGGTCTATTTAGAAACAGCCTCTCTACCCAAGGGTAGGGGTAAGGTCTGCGTACATACTACCCTCCCCAGACCCCACTAAGTGGAGTTATACTGGGTTGTTGTTGTTGTTGTTGTCGTCGTTTATATAGTTGTGAACTGAAATCAAAATACAGCGGGCAGATTTATCGAAACTACAGAAAGAAAAAGAAACAAACAGTGGCTAACTTCTTTTTTTGTGGTGAAGAAAAAGTATTATTAATCACCACGAACATAATACGATTTGAAACTCCTCATGACTTGCAAATCTAGGTATACCTACCAGATAGGGCTACAAAAAAGACTTAGCAACTCGCAAAATTACTATATCTGGACATTAAAGTATCCTATCTGTATAAATTTTCTATCCATTCGTTCTATTACCTCTGCCTTCTATCCAAAATCGTATGTATTCGTACCTTGCATTCCTATTTGATCTGTTCATAGACTTTCTTAGGTCGAGAGACCCTGTGATGCCATAAGGCTGCATTCCTAGCCTTCCATATATTATATTATTGATCAGTGCAGCCAAGATAGGCATAGCAAAAGCTCCATCATTTTCCTTTTACCAGTCTCACCATGCGCAATATCCCTTGGAGGTCTGTATGTTGTATACCTATCCTCATCCAATTTTGTATTTCCTGCAGACAAGCTCTCGAGAACTGATATCGAAAGAACAAGTGTTCCACAGATTCTGTGTTTCCACCACATATCAGACAATTACTGTCTTGACTGATCCCTAGTCGAAGCAATATTTCTTTGGTAAGCAATCTTTTGTGGATTGCTAACCAGGAGATTAAACTATGATTTGGGATATTTACCTTGTCTCCATATCCATCTTCTTGAAAGCCAGTCCTCCAGACATCCCTTCCTCCATTTGTACTCACTACTGATTGAGTACCTCCTATTCTGTGTAAGCCACCAAGCTCTCCCTTTTATGTAGATACGCAGTCAATGATTCTCACTCCACCGTCCCTCTTAAGTCTACAAACGAAGTCCCACGCCAGTAGGGGGGCTCTGTTAGTAACTGTCTTACCACCTCGTAAGAAATTTCGACATATTGCAGTGGTAAACTTCAAAACACTCCTAGGAAGTATGAAAACGGAAGACCAGTAACTGTGGATATGCAGTAGCACTGAATTGACCAGCTGCACTCGTCCTGCATAGGATAGGTGTCTGGATCCCAGCCTTGCACTCTTGTTGTAAGCTTATCAATTAGCATCTCACAATCAACTATAAAGATCTTCCCTGATGATATTTGTATGCCAAGATCCTAAAAGCTAGTGATACTTTTTTGTACCCCAGCACTAAAATCACAGACTAGAAATCTCCTTTACAAAACATCAGTACATGATGTGCAAAGCATAGGTGATTTCGATTTGGTCCCCTGCATTTGGTTTGACACCCAAATCCTTCCTGGCTTGCTACCATGTTCATTATCATTGTGAAGTATTCCGTGCATATTACAAACAACAAAGGAAAAACTGGATTACCCTGTCTTAGATCCCTCTTCCTTTAAATACAAACCATACAGTCCACCATTTAAAGATATGGTGTACTGTGTAGTTGAGATACATGTCATAGTCCATTTGATAAATTTCATGAAGGGAAATTAAGTGCATGCAACATCTCCCCCACAAATCCCCATTCAACTGAGTCATAGGCTTTCCTGAGGTCAATTTTGATCAAACAACTTTTTGTAATCTGCACATATTCAACATTTTCTGTCGGAAGTTTCTCTCATTTTCTTGAATTCATTAGTTAATTTGTTAGTTGGGCTTGCAAATTCATCATTTTACTATGTTTTCAGTTCATTTCATTTCTTGCCATCTTTTCAAAATGCAGATCTGAGGACTCCAAATGTACATGAGGAAACTCGGTCATTACTCTCCTAGTCTGATGCAGTTTGATCCATTCTGTAGCTGCCACTAAAGTTACGCTGTAATGTTTACACAGCGCGATGTCTTGTTAATTGAATTTAACAGTAAGATTTGTTTGATAAACAATGGTAATGAATTGATAATTCGATTGAGAAAGCTACTCTGCCTAGGCAGACTGCTTGAACATATTCTTTCACTATGGAGAATTTTTAATTTTGTTTATGTTACTATATATTTCCTTCATATTCTCTATTTATTGTGTTCAGGAATAGTCTTTTCTTGAAATATAAAGGTCAACTTCTTTTAATGCATACGAACAGCACTTGCTCCCATTCTAGTTTTTGCCCCAAAAAAGGAAGATCTATTGATACAAATATTAATGTTAAACTCTAATCTTGTCATTCATGCCAAGTCATTCTATAAAGATATACGAGACGGAGCCCCCCCCCCCCCCCTCCCAATACACACAGACAGAGAAAAGGGGAAAAACCTCAGGAACACGAGGGAAGGAAAAAAATGGGTAATTGAGCTGATTAAAAAGAACAACAATCTCCAATTAAATTTAGAGAGGGTTCAGTTTGTAACCCCATGCCACAACTACAAACCTAGTGAAATTTTGTCCGTGAGATTTGAAGAGGGTAGTATATACGTAAACTTTACTCTTACCTTAAAAAAATAGACTATTTTTGATAGACTTTCATATCACAAAAAGATGAAATAAGAAGCAGTTGCAATAAGCAATAACACCGGTTATTAAGTTATAAGAATATAAAAGCAAAAGAAACAATAAATAGTTATAGAAATTTAAGACTAATAAAATGCAATACTAACACTAAATTAATGGTATGAACAAGGAAAACACTCAACTATCTAACCTTTTTTTCCTAAACCTTGATTTCCGCACCCTCTTATGAAAGGTCATGTTAGAAGTGTATATAGGCCGGATTGTTTCAAATTTTCAATTATCAAACCAAATCAATTGTCTTGAACTTTTAAATTTATAAACCAAACAAAATCAATAAAAGTCGAATTTTCTATCATGGCTTTTCTCGGGTTTTTCGGATTTATTGATTTTTTCGGGTTTTTTTTCCGACAAAATATTCATGGCATAAAGTTTATAATTTTTGCTCTAATATTTCATAGGCCCTAGTTAGGATAAAACTATATAAAATGTTACCTAATAAAATTTTACAAAATAATGTGAGATGAGTCATAATTGTACTAAAATACTCAACAAATCGCATAAGATAAATATTGCTAATTAATAAGCCATAATAAAACTAAACATAACCTAAAAGTATTAAGTCATGTTAAAATAAGTACGACTAATTAGTACTATGTATTCATTACATGACTAAATAATATTAAAGAGAGTTACGCATTCTCACTATCTAAATCAATGCGAAACAAAAAAAAAAATACAATACAATTGTCATTTCTTGTATTAAATTGATTTTTTTTGTTAGCATTAGTATAAATTTAATTTTTCTTAGGACTTTGTTTGAGTTACTAACTTTTATGGGCTATAAAACATATTTGACCTTTCGAATGTTCTAAGTCCAAGCTTGAAATAATACATTAAAAGAGAGTTATTAAAGAGTTTAAATTACATTATAATAATTAGTTTTATGTATAGAATATTTTTAAAACTTGTATATATGTAATGTCGGGTTGGTTTGATGTTAGATTTGACTGTTTTTAGTTAAAACCAAACCAAACCAATTATGGTCGGATTGTTTTTTCTAATACCAAATCATAGTCGGGAATTTGACTCGGCTTATCGGTTTGCTGTGGTTTGTCGATTTCCTTTGTACATGCCTAGGTCCTGCTATGCCCGCATATCCATTCTCAATATCCTCATCTTTGCTACCTTCATCTTCTGGATGTGGAAGTTCCTAACTAGCTGATAATAGGCTATATAGACGATATTTACACTCTAAATGTACCACGCTTTAATGTTGTTTTAAAGGCAAAATAATAATAAAATACTCTAATTGGTGTTCTTTTGCTTTGTAGGGATTAATCCAAGTTAGGAAGAGCCTATGGAGTATTTAGAGTAGAGAATGTGGATAAAAGTCTAATCAAGAAGAAACCGAGCGAAAATAAGCAAGAAGGAGGCAAAGGATGACTGGGCTTGATGCCACCGCGATCGTGCTAGGCCAAGAAAGCGAGCCAGAATGTTTGTGTTTTACTGCGTTCGCGCCGTGTTCTATCTCGGCCGTGGTAGACTGTGTAACTGCCTAAAATTTTGGGACTAAAGTGTAAATCGGGAGAAACTTATCCCAACCCTTTATAAACTCAATAAACTCACCCAACAAGGGGTTAACCTTGTTTTTAGACTGATTTGGAGGCAAGAACAAGTGTGAGAATAACAACCAACCATTAGAGTTTTTCTATCTTCTCTTCGTTATTTCAATTTCACATTATGAATACTTTTGTAGTTTTATCTTGTTTTGCTATGAGTAGCTAAATATTTAGTCTAGGGTTGATGAAATCAATTATTGGATAAAGTTTTGACTCAATTATGTTATAATCAAGCCGGTTTATTATATGATTTTTCAACAATATTTTGTATGGTGATTAATTGAATGAGCCTTTGATTAACCATGCCTGATTGCCTAGTGTTTCTTGAGAAAGAATACTAGGTTAGACTGCTTTCGAACAACACCACTTTTGGGTAATTGAAGAGTTTTATTACTTGAACTTAAAAGTGGGGTTAGAGATAACGAAACTTTGGTGGACTAATTCAGAGCTTCATAGAATATCATCTAGAGCAGTTCGAGAGAAGGATCTCATAATTTATCGTAGTTGATCGAGAGATAATTGCGATAACCCATAGCTCATAATCCTCATAGAGAATTATGGCGAGATTATAGCAAACGAGTTAAGACTTAAACGAGCAATTGAGAAAATCAATATCCTAGATCTTTTTACCATTGAATTATTTTTGACTTAGAATATTAATAGTTTCAATACCATTTTGACTTAGTTAAAGAAAAACCCAATATTTATTGATAAAAATCTTGCATTTGAAAATCGTTTGAGCTTGTAATAGCATCACCAAGAGTAGCAATAGATAGGTTAATTTCCTCAGAATTCGACTCCGAACTTGAAAACTAAATTATATTTGCAACGACTGCTTCTTCCTTTTTATAAGGCATAGTTGGGCTAAATCAAAGATTAGCGCCATTGCCGCGAGAGAACTTTGTTATTTATTACAACATAGAAGTAGTGCAAGTATTATTATATTAGATCAATTTGCTACGGTGTTAAATAATTTTTTTCATTGAAATTCTCATGTTTGAACTCTTGTGTGATTCAAGTGTATGCCTAGAGATTCTTTGAGGATTGGTGAACTATTTGAAGGACTCTAAGACCTCGAGAAAACATTCAGGGCGTTAACCATGCCAACAAGAAGAATAAACAATCGCAACAAACACACCAACATTAAATTGAAATGGGAGACGTAGATAATGTCAACAGAAACATCAAGGATGATCAAGCTGACCCAAACGTTAGAGTGGTGGTACCTCTTGTGACAGAAACTGCACGTTATGTTTGGGTACAACAAACAGCTGACAACCTGGGCACCGCCATTTCTGTGCCCCCAATACAAGCAGAGAGATTTTAGATCACGAATAACATACTGCATCTTTTGTAGAATAAAGGATTATTCTTCAGGTCACACATTAAAGATCCTCAACAACACCTGAAAAATTTTCTATTGATTTGTGTGACCCAAAGGCAGCCAAATGTGACAGAAGCCATCAAGTTGTTACTGTTCTTGTTCTCTATGACTTGGGAAGCTCAGACTTGGGAGGAATTAGTCAAGCAGTTCCTGAAAAAGTTTTACCCTCCCAACAAGACTGCGAGAATGATTGATGAGATATTGCAGTACAAGCAGCAACCTAATGAGACCTTGCAGGAAACTTGGGAAAGATTCAAATAGATTCTAGTGAAGTGTCCCTACCATGGTATTCCAGACCAGATGCTCGGCCAGAGATTCTATATGGGGTTAGTAGAATATTTAAAAGCCAATTTAGATGCTTCAGCCTAGGGTACATTTTTGAGCAAGACATTTACAGAATAAAATCCTTCTTGACAAGATGTCAAAGATTCGGAGTGGATAATGAGAGGTCTGACCCTAACACCAATGGTGCATTCAGTTCCTCTTAACCCAAATATTTCGCATGCATAGAACATATCCACACTCATGACTCACATGAGTATATTGACAAAGAAGATTGATAAGATGGGTACAAAGCAAGTGCATATCGCTGACACAACAAATAGAGGACTGTGTTCCATTAATTAGTCTTATGTGTGTTCATGGAGTAAAGAAGGTGAAAACCAAGGGTTAAGAGAGGATGCGAATTATGTCAATAATTTTGGGGTTTAGAGACAAAGACGACAACAGTAAAGACCAACACCCAATCAGCAGTACATACCAAGCATGCCACAACCTGGAGGTATGCAACCCTTAAACCCATATCATAGACAACAGGGCTATCCATAGCAGAACCAGCAACAGTTGGCATATGAGCCACCTCCTCAGCAACAAGATGACAACATGGTATAATTAGGGGTATGCTTCAATAAATCATTGGAACAAATGGTAAGATGCAAGAAAAGTTGGCAGTGCATGACTCAGTAATAAAGAATATTGAAAATCAATTGGGGCAGCTGTCCATGGCCTTAGATAACCACCCCCAAGGAACATTTCCAGCTAACACGAACATTAACCCCGAGGAGCAAAACCCGAATTAGTTGATTGCAGTAAGTCTCCGGAATGGGAGATATTTAGATAGGGAGTAAGAAGTTGCACAATCAATCCAGGAGAGAGACTACACCAACCACTCCAGTTCCATTAGAGGTAGATAAATAAGCACAACTTACTGAAGTGTTGGTTGAACAGTTTCAGGATGATAAGGGTAAGGCTAAAGAGAGTGAAAAAATTGCAGAACAGGGGGTACCTCTTATGCCACAAAACCACAACAAAGAGAAGCCATCAAACAATGAACAAGGGTGAGACTTGCACCATTCCCTCAGAGACTGGAAAACCAAAAGAAAGAAGATCAATACAAGAAATTCATGGAGATGCTTCGTCAAATTTAATTAAATATTTTCTGATGGATGCTTTGAGGGAAATTTCAGGCTATGCAAAGATGATGAAAGACCTAATGTCATGAAAATTTGACTTTCAGGACATGTCTAGAGTAACTCTGAAACAGATATGCAGTGCAGTAATAACAAGACCCATGGCTCAAAAGATGTATGACCTATGTAGCTTCACTATTCTATGTACCATTGGGAGTTATGCTTTTGCCAAAGTATTGTGTGACTTAGGAGCAGCATAAACTTGAAGCCTTTGGAAATATATACAAAACTGGGCATTGACAGAGCTAGACCAAATTCGATGTTGTTGCAATTGGATGACTGTTGAAACACGTTCTCAAGGCACTAAACTAAACGTGTGTTCATATTTGTAGGTTTTGATAAATGAAAAACGACGCGCGATTGACATATGACGAGGTCCAAGCACAAGCGCGCAATTGATACACAACGAAGTTCAAGCACAAGACAAACGAAGATCTTGATTAAGCAAAGAAATAAATTTATACATGAGTCGTTCTTTAATTGTGATCTTGATCCGACAATTGACTCAAGACTTGGCTTCTCTCGTAAAATCATTTTTATCAAATCATGCATATTTAATTTAAAGCAAAATGATTTTCAAACATTTTATTTTAGCCAAAATGATTTTTAAACATGCCTCTCAAATCTGGACAAAGATAATCGATTATGTACTTTATGATAATCGATTATGTTAGTACAATGTACACCAGATTTACCAAGCTGAAAGATAATCGATTATGTACCTTATGATAATCGATTATGTTAAGTCAGTGTACATTAGATTTTTCAAAGCTAGAAGATAATCGATTATGTCCTTATGATAATCGATTATGTTGAGGCAGTGTCCATCAGATTGTTCAAAGCTACAAGATAATCGATTATGTACCTTATGACAATCGATTATGTTGAGGCAGTGTCTATCAAATTTTTCAAGACTGTAAAATAATCGATTATGTACATTATGATAATTGATTATGTTAAGACAGTGGAGTCCGAAGTTTTCAAAACATCAAAGATAATCGATTATCCTTATAGCATAATCGATTATGTAAATGACCGTTGCCAAAGTATTTTTAAAATCTGAAAGATAATCGATTATACACAATCTGATAATCGATTATGCTAAGTAAAATCTGCATATAATTTTTTGAACGTTGTCAGGTAATCGATAATACACAATCTGATAATCGATTATGCTAAGTAAAATCTGAATATGATTTTTTGAACGTTGTCAGGTAATCGATTATACGATTTGGATAATCGATTATTCTGCTTAAAATCTGGGAGTGATTTTTGAACGATTGGAAAATAATCGATTATGCAAATCAGATAATCGATTATCTTAGCACAAAATCAGCAATTCTTGATTGGCAATTAGGCAACGGTTGTGGGGGTTTCGAACACTATAAATACAACTCAAAATTAGTCTTCTAAGTACAACAACTGATCATATTCTTGCTAAAGCTTGCATACTCTCATATACATCATTTTATATTCATTTCATAAGTTTTTGAGAGCCAAACTCTTGAGGAAAGTTGTTGTGTTCTTGAGCGTATTTATTTTACTCATATCTACTCTTAAAGAGAGTCTTGTCTTGAGTGCTAAGTGTTTGTATACACTTGAAGGGAAGTGTTTATCCCTTGTGGTTGTAAGAGGGAACGTTTTCATTCCTTTGGTTGTAGTCTTGAAGTGTGGTATGTTCGAGCAAAGGTTGTTGAGGCTTGTGTGACTCAAGTTCTCAGTTTGTAGCGGTTTGTTAAGCACCCGTAAGCTTAACGAAGTTAGTGGAATCTCGAGAGAGTCTCTCGGGGACTGGACTAGCCACAGGTTGTGGTGAACCAGGATAATTTCGGTGCGTTCGTTCCTTATTATTTACTTAGCACTTATTTCAATTCTGCAATTTTTAATTCCACAAGTTTATATTGTTTTTTATTATAACGCTATTCACCCCCCCCCTCTAGCGTTAAGTGTATATTCTAACAATTGGTATCAGAGCCCAACTCTCTGAAAGACTTAACCGTTTGAGAGAAACAATCCATGGCTTCTACTCGTGACTTTAATGCAGGAATAGGTGAAGGACAATGCTCCACAAGACCACCACTGTTCGACGGCACAAACTATACGTACTGGAAGGAAAGGATGAGAATATTCATCCAATCGAATAATTTTCATCTATGGAAGGTTATAACAAAGGGAGAACAAATTCCAACCAAAAAGGTTGAAAATGAATGGGTTCCAAAATCCGAAGATGAATACGATGCGGATGATATCCGAAAAGTGCTGAACAATGCTAGAGCCATCAACTTATTGTATTGTGCTGTAAATGCTGATGATTACAGAAAAATATCATGTTGCACAACGGCTAAGCAAATGTGGGAAAAGCTGGAAATCACGTACGAAGGTACGGACCAGGTAAGAGAAGCTAAAATTGATTTTCTAACCCATGCATATGAACTGTTTCACATGAAGGAAAGAGAGGATCGATAACATGTTCGAACGATTTTCAAAAATCGTCAATGACCTACATGCTCTTAAGAAAACCTTCACGGATAAGGAACTTGTCCGAAAAATTCTCCGAAGTCTCACTCCGGAATGGCGCTCCAAGGCCGACGCGATTCAAGAGTCTATCGGCGTTTCAAATGTCACCATCGACGGACTAAGAGGTAATCTTAAAACCTATGAATCTACTATACTTAACCCTCCGTTTAATGATCAAAGGAAACAAAGAATCGCCCTCAAGGCAAGCACGGCTCAACCTCAAAATGATGAGGACTCAAACAACGGAGATAACGAGTTCGGACTCGTTATTAAGAGGTTTCAAAAGTTCATGCGAAAAGAGTATGAACGAAAAGGAAAACAACAAGGAGATCAAGTAAAGTGCTATGGATGCGGAGAAATCGGGCATATTAAATCAAATTGCCCAAATGTCAAAAAGGAGAAGAAACCCTTCAAGAAATAACGAGCATACATATCTTGGGGAGGTGACTCCGGAGACGAATCAAGCGACGATGAAGAAGACAAAACCGCAAATCTATGTCTCATGGCACACGAAGACAATCAAGAAGAGGTATGTCAAATTTCTTCAAAAAATTTCTATTCTCTTGAGGAAATGCAAAACGCTTTTGATGAACTGTATAGTGAATTCATTAAAGCTTCCAAAACTGTTAGAGACGTAAAGAAAAATTCCTCTTTGAAAGAAAAAGATTTTGAAAAACAACTCTCTTTGAAAGAAAAAGATTTGGAAAAATTGATTTTGGAAAATGAGAAGTTGAAAGAAGAAAACAATTTTTTCGGCAAGAGAAGCGCCGACAAACCCGAGAGTTCTAGTAAAAATTGTATTTCTTGCATGCATCTAAAAGATGAAGTAGAAAGACTTAAGGGCACCCTAGATAAGTTTAATTCTTCTCATAAAAATTTGAATGTTGTTCTTGTCAATTTGAAATCGACCAAACATGGCATAGGTTTAAAAAACGAGCCTAAAGAAAAAGTTGAAGCCATCCCCCAATAACCCAAGGCTCAACCTAGGATAAATAAAATAAACATTCATCCTAGAAAGAACCATCCTAGAATCAATATGCATCCGAGACCAAACACTAGAAGAAACTTTGAACATTTTAGAACGCCTAGAAATGGCCTTCAACAATCGCAACCTAGACATACTCGACCTAGAAACAATTATTCTAGAAACGCTGCATATCCTAGAACAAACAGTAGGAGAAATGATTTTCAAAGATTGCGCAATAGCCATATTGTCAAAAGTAGAGCAAACGATTTTCGTACCTCCAACTACTACCAACCTAGAAGAATGCATAATCCTAATGTCATTTGTCATTATTGTAGTCGAATAGGACATATTGCTCCTGCTTGTTTTACTAGACACAGTCACTTAACTGCTTGTCAAGCACAACATCATTTTACACCTAACTCTCAAGGACCCAAAACAGCTTGGGTACCAAAAACTCATTAATTTGTCTTGTAGGTATGTTTGAAGGGATCAAGTGTACTTTGGTACCTTGATAGTGGATGCTCCAAACACATGACCGGAGACGCATCCAAGTTCCTTCAACTAGAACACAAGGAAGGAGGAAATGTTATTTTTGGAGATAACAACAAGGGAAAAATTATCGGCATTGGCTCGGTCGGTAAGAATGAATCTTCTTCCATTAAGCATATATTGCTAGTTAAAGGTCTAAAACATAATCTCTTGAGCATAAGTCAATTATGTGACAAGGAAAATCTTGTTTTGTTTGATTCGGAAGAATGCTTAGTTTTTTGTCGTAGTGATTTTAAAATTATTCTTCGTGGTTTTAGAATTGATAACATCTATACGGTTGATCTTGAAAACTCTTCATCAGAGTATGTGAATTGTCTTATGAGTAAATAAGATGATATGTGGTTATGGCATCGTAGAGTAGCTCATATCAACATGCATCTTTTAAACAAATTGGTTTCACAAAATTTAGTTATTGGTCTTCCAAATTTGAAATTTGAAAATGACACTATTTGTGATTCTTGTCAAAAAGGGAAGCAAACAAAAGCATCTTTTAAATCTAAGAATATTGTTTCAACTACAAGACCTTTGCAACTTCTTCACATGGATCTCTTTGGACCATCTCGCATTGAAAGTCTTGGTAGAAATCGCTATACTTTTGTTATTGTTGATGATTATTCTAGATTTACATGGACACTATTTCTTGCTCACAAAAGTGAGGCTTTTCAAAATTTTAAATGTCTTCTTAAACGTGTTCAAAATGAAAAAAACACAACCGTCACTTCCATAAGAAGTGATCATGGGGGAGAGTTCGATCACAATCTCTTCGCGGACTTTCGTGACGAACTCGGTATTGAGCACACCTTCTCTGCTCCACGTACACCACAACAAAATGGAGTGGTGGAATGGAAAAATAGTGTCTCGAGGAGATGTCTAGAACCATGCTCGATGAGGCTAAGATTCCCAAACAATTTTGGGCGGATGCCGTGAGTACCGCATGCTATGTTTTAAACAGAGTAGTCATAAGGCCAATACTCATGAAAACTCCCTATGAACTCTACAAGGGAAGGAAACCTAACCTCTCCCATCTTAGAGTATTCGGTTGTAAATGCTTTATTCATAACAATGGAAAAGATAATTTGGGAAAGTTTGATGCCAAATCCGATGAAGGATTTTTTCTTGGTTATTCATCACGTAGCAAAGCATATAGAGTATTCAATAATAGAACCGAAACTGTTGAGGAATCCCCTCATATTGTGTTTTCCGAAAATAATGCTCGCTTTGCGAGAAAGGATTCTGGTTTTGATCTTGCAGGTATTTTAAACACAATAAGTCCTCAAGACAAAGCACAAGAGGAAAATCCAAAGGAAATTCAAGATGAAATCTTGGAACAATCATCGGAGGAAGCGCCACCACTGGAGAAAGAAACGAAACTGCCCAACGCGTGGAGGACAATCAAAGACCATCCTCTCGACAAGGTAGTTGGCGACATTGAACAAAAGGTAAGTACTCGAAACAATCTTAAGAACACCTTAGGACATACTGCTTTCGTTTCTCAAATTGAACCCTCAACCATTTCCAAAGCAATTGGGGATGAGCATTGGACCTTGGCAATGCAAGAGGAGCTTATCCAATTCAAACGAAATGACGTTTGGGAATTGGTGCCAAGACCCGACAATCATACCATAATTGGTACGAAATGGGTTTTTCGAAATAAATTAGATGAAAATGGTGTAATCACTAGAAACAAAGCTAGGCTTGTAGCAAAAGGTTACAATCAAGAAGAAGGAATTGACTATGAAGAAACGTATGCACCCGTAGCAAGGTTAGAAGCTATTCGTTTATTACTTGCTTTTGCCTCTTCTATGAATTTCAATTTATATCAAATGGATGTAAAGAGTGCTTTTCTAAATGGTTTTATTCAAGAAGAAGTTTATGTTGAACAACCCCCGGGCTTTGAAGATTTTAAATCTCCCGATCATGTTTTCAAACTTAAGAAAGTCCTTTATGGTCTTAAACAAGCTCCCCGAGCTTGGTATGAACGATTGGGCAAATTTCTTTTGGACAATGAGTTCATTAGGGGGAAAGTTGACACCACACTATTTATTAAACATAAAAACAATAATATTTTATTAGTTCAAATCTATGTGGATGATATTATATTTGGTGCTACTAACAATGCTTTGTGCAAGGAATTTTCTGATTTAATGACAAGCGAATTTGAGATGTCTATGATGGGTGAGCTAACCTTCTTCTTGGGGTTGCAAGTGAAACAAATGAAAGAAGGAACTTTCATTTGTCAATCTAAATATTGCAAAGAGTTGCTAAAACGATTTGAAATGAGCAACGCCAAAGCAATGGCCACTCCAATGAGCACATCCGATCATCTTGACAAAGATGAGAAAGGTAAGGAAGTCGACACCAAGAAGTATAGAGGTATGATCGGATCCCTTCTTTATCTTACTGCTAGTAGACCGGACATAATGTTTAGCGTATGTTTATGCGCTCGATATCAATCATGTCCGAAGGAGTCGCACCTAACTGCGGTTAAGCGGATAATGAAGTATCTTGTTGGTACTATAAATGTGGGACTATGGTATCCCAAAGGTTCTTCATGCCAACTTGTTGGCTATTTCGACTCCGATTTTGCGGGTTGCAAATTGGACCGCAAGAGCACTAGTGGCACTTGCCATTTGCTCGGTAGCTCTATTGTCTCTTGGTTTAGTAAGAAACAGGTAAGTGTTGCGTTGTCCACAACCGAGGCTCAATATGTAGACGCGGGGAGTTGTTGTGCTCAAATCCTTTGGATGAAACAACAACTCTCGGACTATGGACTAAGTATCGATCATATCCCTCTTAGATATGATAATACTAGCGCAATAAGCTTGACGAAGAACCCCGTTCTTCATTCAAGAACAAAACACATTGAAATTAGGCACCACTTTATAAGAGATCACGTTCTCAAAGGTGATGTCGAAATTGAGTTTGTTGAAACCAAATCTCAATTGGCCGACATTTTCACAAAGCCTTTAGAGAAAGAGTCCTTTTTCCGAATTCGTAGTGAACTCGGGATTCTTGACTCCACATTGATCTAATTCATGCATTGCATTTTTTTTCTTTTCATTACTAACTTGAGCGTCGGAGGCGCCTAATTCTGTTTTGTAGGTATCGCCCCAAAGATAGGGGGAATTATAAAGCACTGGTGCAGAATAATCGATCTCTTTTAAGAATAATTGATTTCTCTTAAGTACATAATCGATTATCAAGTATCAATAATCGATTATGTTGACATTATATTGTCCCTTTTATAATTGCAATATTGGTTAATCATTAAACTAGTTATTTACTTATTTTTTTTCTAATGTCAAAAGGGGGAAGAATAAGGGCTATGCACTTAATATTTATTGGCATAAATTGAGGGGGAACTCATATGTTGAGGGGGAACTAATTGCATATCTATATACTTGTCTTGGATCATCATTATGAATTATCTAATATGCATATCCCGATATTGGTTTGCCATTATCAAAAAGGGGAAAATTGTTGAAACACGTTCTCAAGGCACTAAACTAAACGTGTGTTCATATTTTTAGGTTTTGATAAATGACAAACGACGCGCAATTGACATATGACGAGGTCCAAGCACAAGCGCGCAATTGATACACAACGAATTTCAAGCACAATACAAACGAAGATCTTGATTAAGCAAAGAAATAAATTTATACATGAGTCGTTCTTTAATTGTGATCTTGATCCGACAATTGACTCAAGACTTGGCTTCTCTCGTAAAATCATTTTTATCAAATCATGCATATTTAATTTAAAGCAAAATGATTTTCAAACATTTTATTTTAGCCAAAATGATTTTTAAACATGCCTCTCAAATCTGGACAAAGATCATCGATTATGTACTTTATGATAATCGATTACGTTAATACAATGTACACCACATTTACCAAGCTGAAAGATAATCGATTATGTACCTTATGATAATCGATTATGTTAAGGCAGTGTACATTAGATTTTTCAAAGCTACAAGTTAATCGATTATGTCCTTATGATAATCGATTATGTTGAGGCAGTGTCCATCAGATTGTTCAAAGCTACAAGATAATCGATTATGTACCTTATGATAATCGATTATGTTGAGGCAGTGTGTATCAAATATAATCGATTATGTACATAATGATAATCGATTATGTTAAGACAGTGGAGTCCGAAGTTTTCAAAACATCAAAGATAATCGATTATCCTTATAGCATAATCGATTATGTAAATGACCGTTGCCAAAGTATTTTTAAACTCTGAAAGATAATCGATTATACACAATCTGATAATCGATTATGCTAAGTAAAATCTCCATATGATTTTTTGAACGTTGTCAGGTAATCGATTATACACAATCTGATAATCGATTATGCTAAGTAAAATCTGAATATGATTTTTTGAACGTTGTCAGGTAATCGATTATACGATTTGGATAATCGATTATTCTGCTTAAAATCTGGGAATGATTTTTGAACGATTGGAAAATAATCGATTATGCAAATCAGATAATCGATTATCTTAGCACAAAATCAGCAATTCTTGATTGGCAATTAGGCAACGGTTGTGGGGGTTTTGAACACTATAAATACAACTCAAAATCAGTCTTCTAAGTACAACAACTGATCATATTCTTGCTAAAGCTTGCATACTCTCATATACATCATTTTATATTCATTTCATAAGTTTTTGAGAGCCAAACTCTTGAGGAAAGTTGTTGTGTTCTTGAGCGTATTTATTTTACTCATATCTACTCTTAAAGAGAGTCTTGTCTTGAGTGCTAAGTGTTTGTATACACTTGAAGGGAAGTGTTAATCCCTTGTGGTTGTAAGAAGGAGCGTTTTCATTCCTTCGGTTGAAGTCTTGAAGTGTGGTATCTTCGAGCAAAGGTTGTTGAGGCTTGTGTGACTCAAGTTCTCAGTTTGTATCGGTTTGTTAAGCACTCGTAAGCTTAACGAAGTTAGTGGAATCTCGAGAGAGTCTCTCGGGGACTGGACTAGCCACAGGTTGTGGTGAACCAGGATAATTTTGGTGCGTTCGTTCCTTATTATTTACTTACCGCACTTATTTCAATCCTGCAATTTTTAATTCCGCAAGTTTATATTGTTTTTATTATAATTCTATTCACCCCCCCTCTAGCGTTAAGCGTATATTCTAACACTGACCGCACGGTCAAAATGCCGACAATGATTCTTGATGATGTGCTGGTACAAGTGGAAAAGTTTGTATTCCCTGCAGACTTTGTTATTCTGGATTGCCAGGTAGATGATGAGATACCCATTATTCTAGGAAGGCCATTCTTAGCCATTGGGAGAGCATTGATTGATTATGAAATTGGGGAATAAAAATGAGTGTAAATAATGAAGAAGATATATTCAACGTTCAACAATCCATGAGGAGACCCAGTGAATACTCTAATTTCTCCCTAGTGGAGGCAGTAGATGTGATCCTGCAGGAAGATGATGAGATCCTGAATGCTAAAGATCCATTGGGAGCTTGCTTGACAAATTTAGAAGAGATGGATGGTGAATGGTTGGCAGAGTGGGTCATGGGCTCAAAGGCCAAGGATTCTGGAAGAGGGAACCTCAGTTCGAGTCCCTTGAGTTAGAAAAAATAGCTACACCACCTACAAAGCCATCAATAGAGGAACCACATAGGCTGGAACTGAAATTGCTTCCAGATCACCTTAGTTACGCTTTCTTAGGGCCTAATTCTACTTTACCTATTATTATATCATCCGGTTTGCTAGCTGTGCAGGTAGAGCAACTCCTACATGTGTTATAGGAATGTAAGACTGCCATTGGTTAGAGCATAACAGACATAAAGGGTATCAACCCAACTTTTTGTATGTACAAGATTCTCTTGGAAGCAGCGCACAATCCTTCTAAAGAACACCAACGAATGCTGAACCTGAATATGAAAGAGGTGGTGAAGAAGAAAGTGATCAAATGGTTAGACGCAGGTATCATCTTTCCCATCTATAACAACAATTGGGTCAGCCATGTTCAGCGTGTGCCAAAAAAAGGAGGAATGACGGTCGTAAAAAATGAGAATAATGAGTTGATCTCGAATCATACAGTCATAGGATGGAGGGTTTGCATGGATTGCCAAAAAATGAACACAGCCAGTCGAAAGGATCACTTTACCTTGCCATTCATTGACCAAATATTGGACAGGTTGGCTGTGTGATCTCGCTTCTTTTTCTTGGATGGGTATTCGGGGTACATTCAGATCTCAATAGCCCCCGAAAAAGAGAGAAAGCCTCCTTCACCTATCCGTATGACATCTTTGCCTTTCGAAGAATACCTTTTGGTCTTTGTAATGCACCGACTATATTCCAACAGTGTATGTAATCCATTTTTATGAACACGGTTGAAGACATTATGGAGGTATTTATGGATGATTTTTCCATGGTGCGGGATTCATACGAGGACTGTCTTTACAATTTAAGAAGAGTGCCCAGAAGATGTGTGGAAACAAATTTAGTGTTGAATTAGAAAAAATGCTATTTTATGGTACAAGAAGGCATAGTCTTGGGGCATCAAGTGTCTAGTAAAAGAATCAATGTTGACCATGCTAAGGTTGACGTGATTGAGAAGTTGCCACCGCCTACTTCAGTCAATGCAGTGAGAAGTTTTCTTGGGCACACCAGGTTCTACAGGCGATTCATAAAAGATTTCTCTAAGATTGCTAACCCTTTATGTAAACTACTTGAAAAGGATCAGCCTTTTGTGTTTTCTAATGATTGTAGGTTGGCATTTGAGGAGCTGAATAAGAGATTGGTCACTGCGCCAATCATTGTTTCACCCAACTGGGAGCAACTGTTTAAGCTCATGTGCGATGCAAGTGACTATGCTATAGGAGCAGTCTTGGGGTAACAAAAGGATAAATTGATGAACCCAATTTACTATGCAAGCCAGAACGCTAAGCGGTGCACAACTCAATTGCACCGTGACGGAAAAAGAGATGTTGGCTATCGTTTTTGCATGCTACAAATTTAGTTCACACTTGATTGGTTCAAACGTTATTGTTTATACTAATCATGCAACAATTAGGTACTTGATTGAAAAGAAGGAGTCAAAGCCATGCTTGATTCGCTGGGTTCTTTTGCTACAAGAATTCGATCTGGAGATCCATGACAACAAAAGGGACAGAGAACCAAGTAGATGACCATCTCTCAAGGTTAGAACGAGCTGAAAGGAAGGTAGAGGTTGAGGATATAAGAGAGACATTCCCAGACCAATAGTTGTCACACCTTTTTTTTACACACAACCCTATTGTGTGGTTGGGTTAGAAGAGTATTTCCAACTGAAGTAACGTTTCAAAAAGGAATTATTTATTATTTAGAGTCCCCACTTGGAATTGTGTTTTGGTGTTCCACGTCACCTTTATTGAATCCCTTATCAAAAGGAAGATTTGACTCCTAATTCATGGTCTACGAAAACAGAAGACTGAGTAATAAATTCTGTTGACCGAGGGAAACCTATAAGGCATTCCTCGAGTCCCGTGGTTGTAGCAAGGTCGCTTTATTGATTAATGTAAGGCTTAAATCAATTCTTGACTATTCTTGTATTTTATTGGTTATGACTTATTTATTACGCTTAATTAAATATTATATTTTATTAATTGCTTGGACATAGATGCAATACGCGCATGAGGTACTTCTTTGAAAGTAAGTGTTAAACCAAGATACGGAATATACAAATGGTTAAAACATAATTATTATTAAATTTAAAGGCATCGAGACGCAGAATGCGTCCATGATTCTTTTATTATTTAAGCATATCAATCCAAGGTTCAGGTATGAACACATGGACTAATATTTAAAGAACATCTAAAGTTTTTTTTAGTGTTTTAGAGTATTTCATTTATTTTGTCTCTTTCAAATTCGAGACATTTATTTGTATATTTTATTATTTGGCTTAATAATATTTCTTGATTTAATGTACGTCGCTTATTTGGTCATGAAAAGAAAAGAGACAACTTTGGATGTATTAGGCTAATAAAAAGTAAATTTATTTGGCTTCAAGTTATGTACTTTTTATGTCTTAACTATTTGGCAAAAACTAAATTTAAAGCTATATATAAAGAGCCAAAGAACTGTTGAATTGAAATCCTTAAAAGATTATAGGCTTTCAATATAAAGACTGGATGTTTTAAATTCTTAAGAAAATACTACAAATATTCTTAAGTTAAAAATACTAACAGAATGATTTTTAGAAATACTGGACTTGTAATCTCTTGAAATTGGTAGACTATCGGGTATATACCTAATATGAATTCTGAACTAAAATAACATTTCTTTAAAGTAAAGTTCTACTGCATATCCTAAACAACTTAAAATAAATAAAACAAAAATTCTGCGAATTCTTATAACTGAAATTATTTTAGCTCACTTAACAAAATACTACTTACTACATTGTGACAAGGAAAAATTAACTATCAAATTTAACTAGAACAGTGGATAGCATAGGCTCTACAACACATATTAAATTGAAAATTCAAATAGCAGGCAAATAATATTAAAATGAATAACGATGAAAGTATATATGAACCTCAGTCAATCTTTCAAATATAGAAATAAAATTCCAGCAATTATAATATATGAGCGAAAAATATAATCGCGGACCGGACTTGAAACTCGACTGAACTTTTGTTTCTCCAACCAAAATTCTTCCTCCTTAAAAGTGTTGGAGCTGAAATTGTTCCGTAAGATTCAATTGAGATTTTATTCAATGATTCAACTGCACCTGTATTTTTTAACTTTGCATATTGTAAATGGATGCCAAAATCTCCAGAACATGACGTTTATGCGCATGTAATACTTTTTTCTTGGTTAGGTTGTCGACTCCCCTTTTATGTGAATGTGTGTGAATTATACATAGACATGTGTGTGCAGATGATCATGTGTGTGTGCAATAAAGTGAGACGTGAGAAGGGGAGTTGGGAAAGACGAGAATTTGGGGGTTGGGGACGTGAGTGTTTAGGTAGTTTTTGGACGTCAGTGTTTAGGCAGTTTAGGTAGGTTTTGGAATATATATATCAATAGTAATTTTTTTAAATTTTTTGTTAACATATAAATAAAACATATACTCTTAGAATGAGGGTATTTTTGTAGTTTTTTTAAAAAAGAGAGTGAACCTATTAAGAATAAGATAAACGTTTAAATATTAAGATTAAATCGAAAAGAAATATTAACACTAAAATAGTGAAGAATTTGAGTTGGGTCAAATATTAGTTGTTCACAATAGTTACTACTAATGACAATGGAGGAGACGCCGTGATATGCTGATATTGCTAATTATTTAGCAAACGGTATTGTACCTTATGAACTCTTCAATTAAAAAGAAAAAGTTCTTTTGCGATTAATGGTCTTATTATTGGGGTGAACCTCTACTCTTTAATATATGTGTAGATAACATGATCCGGAGGTGTATCCCCGAGAAAGATCAACATCATGTTATGTAGGCTTGCCATGCGTCACCATATGGTGGACATTTTGGAGGAATTCAGATAGCAACTAAGGTGATGGAATCAAGTTTATATCGGTCAAATCTGTTCAAGGATGCCCATAATCAGTGATGATGGAACCCATTTTTACAATAGAGCATTTGCACGACTATTGGAAAAGCATAGAGTTCGTCATAAGGTGACGCCCCTTACCACCCATAGTCGAGCGGGCAAGTTGATGTGTCAAATAGGGAAATTAAAAGTGTCCATACAAAAACAGTTATTGTAACAAAGACCGATTAGGCGAATAAGCTGGATGATGCATTGTGAGCGTACCACATAACATTCAAAACTCCAATTGGTATGTCACTTTACAAGTTGGTGTTTAAAAAGGCATGCCACCTTCCGGTACATCTCGAACATAAAGCACATTGGCCATTGCGGCAGTTGAATTTGGATATGGAGATAACAAGCACCGATAGAGTCACTGGGTTACATGAGCTCGAGGGATTCAGGTTCCAGGTATTTGAGATTGCTAGATTATACAAAGAACTGATGAAACTAATTCATGATACGCACATCTTGGATAAGAACTTCAAATCTGATGGTCTAATGTTGTTATACAACTCAAGATTGATATAGTTATTAAGTAAGTTGAAGTCCTAATGGTCAGGACCCTTTAGAGTTGTGCAGAAGTTCATAAGTGGAGACTCTATTTTTGGCAGGTACAATGCATCCACCCAGGAAGAGATGTACCACAGGGTCCTCCGCTAGTGGTTCGGGCCGATCCTTTAGAGCTCGGGGTCAAGCTAGTGCAGAACATTTTGACCGTGCTAGGTTTGTCTCAAAACTAGCTGAGGACAGGCATAATGCCAAGGCGACCACGAAATTATTACCGAAAGTGCATATTGACCGGCAAGCCTTGCTAGTGGAATGTCCAAATATCTTTAATGAGTTGAGGAGGTTTCAACTGGACATGTTCTTTGATGAACCGGATGAGGTGAATGTCTAGATGGTTAGGGAGTTCTACGCTAACTGCCCGGGACATGAGAATGAGGTGGTCAAAGTATGCAATACCCGGGTAAATGCGTCTCATGAGGCCATCCGCTGAGTGTACCAGCTACCAGTATTCACGGGGGATACAGATACTTACATTGCTTATCATCGCCCAACTATCTGGTGGGCACAGATTCTTGAAGCAATATGTGTGCCTGACATGGAGGATATATGGATAAATCACCGAATCACATTGAACTAACAGTCTCTCAGTAGGGAGGCTAAGTGTTGGCTCACAATTATTAACATACGGTTTCTACCCTCCAGCAGCACTACCGATGTTAATGGGCCTCGAGCAGCAACTTTCTACTGTTTTATGACACACCTGGATTTTGATGTCGCCAAGATCCTTCATGATGAGATGTTCATTCGATCCATAGAGGTACTCAAAGGGTTTTACTTTCCCTCTCTGGTTACCAAGCTGTGCCTAGCCACACGAGTTCCTGAAAATCCTAGACTCGATGGGAAACTGCCATTAAAAACCCATTCCGGGCTAGGAAGATTACAGTTGGGAGAGAGCCGGTATTTTTGGTTGAGGATGATGATGAAGATGATGAGGATGCTGAGGTTGGTGTTGTCCCACCATAGCCGAGAGCAGATGATATTCCACTTGTATGTTCGTAACTAACTTGAAACCTCAAATAAGAGTGTCTTGATAAGCCAATCTAAAGTGACTCATGTGTCATATGTGTGTGAGTTGTACTATATGCTATGGTCTACATTTGATGCCTAATACTTGCCCCGTGTGTTTACAAAGTGAAATAGTAGCTTTATTCAGTCTTAGAAATGATATATGCATTTCCTTTTTAAGCTAGTGATATAAAGTAGACCCACCAAAATGTAATACATCGTAATCAACCCCGTTGAGCCTATAAGCCTATTTCTTTGGTAACAACATTGCGAACCTAACCCAATTATTTGAAGAACCTATCAATTTGAACCCGTTTACCTCGCATGAGCATTTGAATGGTATTGAAATATGAAAAAGTTAAAGTGTGGGGTGGTAGTTTTGTTTTTGAGTGGATGAAATCGAGGAAATGTGTAGATTTTGGAGAAGTAAAAGAATAAGCATCACTTAAAAAAAAGATAAAAAGAGATAAAGAGAATGAGTAAATGTAGTAGTTGATAAGTGGTGACTCGATACAACTGTACCTAATGGAGTGGGATGTTATTAATAAAATGCGGTAGAATGTTTGGTTGACATAAGTATGGTTTTGAAAGGTGATGTGATTGTATTAAAAGTTCCTAGGGAGGTTAGTCACTATATCCAAATATATCCTTCCCGTCACTTAGCATATATTACAATAAAGTGAAGTCTTAATTGATCTTAGACTGAATGGGCTCGATTAGTATAGTAGTACACTACGGACAAGCCTATGGTACATCTTTGTGGCATGCGAGTGTTCTTTATGGGAGTGATCGGATTTTATCTATCTGAGTTTCTAATTGTTCTTAATATTATTATTTGTGGAACTACTATCTTGTGTGATGTGAGAGAATTTGATTTACGAAGGAAAGGTAAGTCTTGAATTCTATATACAGTAGTTTGAATAAGTAAGAATATTGTAGGGCACATGAGAGTCGACTTTTGAGGCAAATATTGTTCACTACTAGGTGCAACTTTGGTGAGTTTTTAGTGTGATACGTTAGGGAAAAATCTTAGTGAAGGACCCTATAATGTGTGGTGGATTGCTCGAGAACTAGAAATGATTTAAGTGTAGGGTGTTGATAATAGGCTATATAGACGATATTTACACTTTAAATGTACCATGCTTTTAAAGGCTAAATGATAACAAAAATACTCTAATTGGTGTTCTTTTGCTTCGCAGGGACTAATCGATGTTAGGAAGAGACTATGGACTATTTTAGAGACAAGAATATGGATAAAAGGCCAATAAAAAAGAACCCGAGCGAAAATAAGCAAGAAAGAGGCAAAGGAGTACTGGGCTTGATGCCACCGCAACCACGGTTGACCGTGGCTGGACCGCGGTAGGCCAAGAAAGAGAGGCACAATGTTTTACCGCGACCGTGGTAGACTTCGTAACTGCCCAAAAATTTTGGGACTAAAGGGTAAATCGGGGAAAGCTTATCCCAAACCTTTATAAACTAAACAAACTCGCCCAATATAGGGTTAAGCTTGTTTTTAAATTGATTTGGAGAAAAGAACAAGTGTGAGAAGATATACCATCCATTAGAGTTTTTTTTATATTCTCTTCGTTATTTCAATTGCACATTCTAAATACTTTTGTAGTTTTATCTTTTTTTGCTACTAATAGCTAAATAGTTAGTCTAGGGTTGATGGAACTAATTGTTAGTTGAAGTTTTGACTCAATTTTGTTATAATCGAGCCGGGTTTATTATATGATCTTTTAACTATATTTTGTATGGTGATTAAATGAATGAGCCCTTGATTAATCGTGTCTAATTGCGTTGTGTTGCTTGAGAAAGAATACTAGGTTAGATAGCTATTGAACTATACCACTTTTGGGTAATTGAAAAGATTCATTAATTGAACTTAAAAGTGGGGTTAGAGATAATAGAACTTTGGTGGGATAATCCAGAGCTGCATAAAATATCTGCTAGAGTAGTTCGAGAGAATGCTCTAGTAAATTATCGTTGTTGATCGAGAAATAATTGCAATAACCCATGGCTCATAATCCTCATAGAGTATTACGGTGAGATTATAGCAAAAGAGTTAAAACTTAAACTAGCAATCGGGGAAATCAACACACGAGATCTTTTTACCATTGAATTATCTTTGATTTGGAGTATTGTTAGTTTGAATATCATTTGGACTTAGTTAAACAAAAAAAATAATATTTATTGGTAAAAATCTTGCATGCGAAAATTGTTTGAGCTTGTAATAGTATCACAAAGAGTTGTAATAGATAGGTTAGTTACCTGAGGATTCGACTCCGGACTTGAAAACTGGATTATATTTGCAACGACCACTTTTTCCTTTTTTTAAAGCATAGTTTGGTGAAATCACTAGCCAACACTCTTCCACATACAATATAGCCAGTCTAACCACCACTCTATCGAGGGTTTGATGGCATAATCTTATCATACAAAACACCTTCATCCACTCCGCTCCAATACAATGTGTGAAATCCTCGTCAATCTCGCATTTCCATGGATTACTAACCCTAAGTGCTTGAAATTTCCTCTCTTGGGGATGAGTTGTATATTAAGCTTCACGTCCCCGTTCACTTCATAGGTCATATCACTGAACTTGCACTCTAAATACTTTATTTGGATCATGTTCAATTTGAAACCTTTATATTCTAGAGTGTACTTCCAAACCTTTAACCTTGCGTTAATATTACATTGCTTCTCGTCAATTAGTACAAAATTATTAACAAATAACATGTACCAAGACACCCTCTAAATGTGATGCATCAATTCATGTGTCGCCAAAACAAATAAAAACGGAATGAAAGCTTATCCTTGGTGCAACCTCATCTCGACTGAAGCTTGGAACCCCATGTATATAATGAATATTCCTAGACAGTCACATGCTCAAAAGGAGTTTCGATGTATATTACTGCCTCTCTAGGCTGGTTATTTTTTTTAAATCAGGGAATAATAACAGTGAGGTGAGTGAGTAGAAACATATGGCGTGTTAACCGAATTAAGTTGGTGATAAAGTTTTGGGAAGTGTGACTCATTTAAAAACGAGCGTTGGTGGAGTAATTTATTAAAAATGTTTTTTTATTTATATGCCATTTTAAAAAAAGAGTATTGAAAATACTAGTAACACATAATATCTATATATAAATTATTTTTCTATCCAAATTGTAGGTTAGCGAAGAAGAGTATTGTCCTTTTTAGATTTCCGTGTGTGCACTTATCTTTTTGTTGCATCCTTGTACTATATGTTTGCCAAAAATGTTATACCAGCATTCAAGTTTGTTGCCTCCTGAAACAATGTTCAGATATCACCAGAAAACAGTTTTGCATTTCGGCCACAAAAAAGTTTTACATTTTGGCCACAAATTGTTGACACATTTTCAAAGTTTTTTCTTTAATAGCTAAATGTATCTCAAAATCTATTTCCTTTAATCTTCAAATAGCTAAAGTAGTTTGGAAACCAATTCTTTTGTCATTTTAGGATACACTAAGACACAAGAGAGGAGGACGAGAGGGGGAGCGACAGAATTGTGCCACTCTCGATTTTCACGTGTTAAAGAACCATGTTCTTTAACCTAAGAATGTACACACAAACTGAAAGCTAAATGTGAAAACTAAATAACATAATAATTTTATGTGAAAAATCTGTTTTTCTTAAGGGAATGAAAATTACGATATACTCTCGTAAAATTTACCTCAAAACTTTACTAACTTCAAAGAGTCTCTTTTAGGTAACAATACAGTAGCCAAAGAGAGTAAGAGACTATAAACTCTTGCACCTTAACCCTTACAATCAACCCAATTATAGCTAAACTTTAGGTTATAACTCTATAACCAAAGGGACTGACTGTTGTACCTTAACCCCTTTCACGACAATAAACTTTAGTCTAGAAAGCTAAACAAACTTTTCAGATTTGATAACCTAGTAATACATTTGTCAAAAGCAAGATAGGTTATAATTAAAGAATAATGAATCAAGATTCAACAACTACTAAAGAACTAAACAACTTCGTCTTGGGGAACAATCATTAAAAGTGTTATCGATTGTCCGTGTTCAAAGCAACGAGAAACTGGAAACTAGTAAGAAGAAGAGACAAAAAAAAAAAAAAAAAAAAAAAAAAAAAAAAATGAAGAAATCCGAGACCACAGAATTCACTGTGTGTCCTTAAGGAATTTAACCCCCTCACTGTACCCGAGGTTGTGGATTATTTCCTCCCAGGATATAACGGATATACCTGTCGTAGGAGTGGCGGTACCTCAAACGCCTACGACTTCGACGAACTCAAATTCGGGAACGAAATCACATTATGACTCGATATGTTTCAGTTTGCAGAAAAGAATGCAGAATTTTTAATGCACGAATATTTTTTTTTTTCAGTACTCGAAAATGAGGCATTGCCTCAGTTTATATAGCCTCGAATTGTGACTGTTCGGAAAGGCTTGGTGCCTGTTCGGGAAAGGCCATGCCTTTTTTCTGAAAAATAAGAACGTTGGGAAGTTTACAGTTAACAAATTAATATTTTTCCCGCGGGAATTAAAAATAATTTCAGAAAATGAAGATTGAATTTTAAATAAATTTGGTCCAAAAAGATTATCAATCAATCAGATCATTTGACCAAATCCAAATCCAAATCCAAAGCCGAAGCCGAGCCGAGCGACGATGACGGCGCGAGGGGAGTCCCTCTTCTTAACCCTTTAAGAGCTAGAAGAAGTGCTTTCTAATATAAGCACATAACTTTCCCTTTCTACCACCAATGTGGTACAAAGCTCCTTTTCAAAGGAACTTTGCTTTGAAACTTCATTTTCCTTCTATTGTCTTCTTCCCTCCATTTCTCATTCACACCAACTTAGCTAGCTTTAATCATTAACTAGCTTTAACAAAAAGCACTTTCTTGCTATGATTATTATTTGCCTTGAATAAGTTCTAGTTTTGTGCGAAATAGCAGTAGTCTTTGATAGCAACAATATGATGCTCTTTATATGAGCGCAGTTGGACAAATTCTCTTCTAATTTTAGCTTCAACACCTATAATAATTCGATCACTTTTTTTTTTTGAAGGGAAAAAGTACATATATTAATAATAAAAACACTAACAAGCTAGGGTACGTAAACCATTACATTGTCTTTGGTACAGACGCCTCTAGACGCCAGAGAAATGCCTTCTAAGGCAGGTTATTGCCTAATGTAGCTAGGTTACTGCACACATTCATAGAATAAGTTCTAACATACATATGACCATTTTGATAATTGCAATAGGCATTCATTGCCAAAGATAGGAGGCAAGAAAAAATACAAGGTTTATTATAACTAGGAGCCATTAGAGCTTCTTTTGTCAACTGGTGTGCTATATATTATGTTTCCCTCGCGAAAGCTATACTTCATTGTGATCTTTCCTTGCTAGGTTGCCTTCTTCAATGACCACCCGCATTCATGAATTAAATCATTATATGTAGGACAATCATCATGAAGGAAGCGTATGACCTTCGTGGCATCTATTTCAATTTCAACTGGGAATATATTCTCCTTGATAATTATTTGAAGTGCATGCCGTAATGCTTGAAGTTCTGCCTGGATAGAAGATGTTGTGGGATGCTTCTCGTAGTAGCCCAATATCCAGTCACCTTTGTTGTTGCGAATTATTCCACTGATACCTTCATGTAGGAAGCAATTGTTGAAGGCCTATCGAAATTGAGCTGATACCAATTCTTCGGAGGAGGCTACCACTTAACTTTAAGTTTGAATTTTACGTTATTAGTCGTAGGCTTGAATGTTAGCAAGTGGTTTTGCAGTGCTTGGTTAATAACTTTGGTCATGTTGATGTGCTTGATGGTATTATTCACGTTGTTTTCATTTTTGTTTTTGCCAAATAGCCCATAATGCAGAGGGAAAGGTTTCTTCCCATGTGATAAGATTTTTGGATTTTTTAGGAATCCTAGTACGAAGAAAATCTAACAAGTTTTCATTGTCCCATGGATAATCCTATCACCTCTTAAGAAAAATAGATCCTAAAATAATTCTATTTTATTTGCTTAAAAGCTCCTTCATCATTTCCTTTCCATTTCCTTTCCATGTAATTATTTTCATAATTCAAGAATTTTGACCATGAATTCCTTCAATCATTATCATACTCTTCCTACCCATGAAATCAGTTCATCAAGGAATCCAACGTTCAACTTCTGATCAACGGACTTTAAGAAACCTAATTCTTTCCTAGTTATTTATTAATTATAGAAATAATATCAGCTCAACTAAGTAAGGTTTTCATTTTTGATGATGATAAATTCATTTACAACATTCCGCATAAGAACTACTTTCATGCTAAGCACTTGTAGAATATTCTCCATTAAATGTTACCGGGTGGTAGGAATTTATTGCATCTTTGTGAACACTATTACTTCCGGTAACATACAGAACAATTGTCTACGGATTCAACTGTCCTCTGCCTTCCGCTCCATGTGTCACTCCCTTATGCAATCACTTAACATATCATATTTTACCCTATATAGTTAGCCCCCCGATTTCCTATGATATAACGTTATGTCACTAGAAAGTTGTTAGAAACATTCTTTTTGGCGGAAATTTCATTGAACCCTTCTAAAAAGCTTCTAACGGTTGATTAGACGCATGTCTTTTCCTATTTAATGTCACAAACACGCATCATTTCATGATTCAACATAAATTTTTTCGTCTATTGAGGTAATTATAGCCAAGAGTTTAACCGCCTGAACTTTTACTTATACGCATCAATCTCCTTTATTCACGCCTCATAATTCTCCAAACTCTGTCAAACTCTCTTTATTCAGCTTGTACTCCTTTCTTCAATCCTTTAATTACTTTCTTATCGAATATAAAATGTATTCTTATTCAAAAAACCTTAGTTCCTAAAAGTACAAAAGCAAATCCGATGAAGCTAATCCTCTTAGAGTTAGCACCATCATCCCTAGAGGTCTTGTCATAACTAAGGATTTCCAAGAGAATTTATTTATGCTAACCCTCGTATATGGGTCATTGAAAGATATCCTTCTTCCATACGCCATTCCAATATTCCTACTATGAAAGAAGATTGTCATTTCCAGGATTTAGACATTACTGCTCCTGATCTGCTGGAGGGGGTAACATTACCCAAGAAAGGTTTTACGTACTTCTATTCGTATACCTTTACTTTGGGATGTTTTCTCTGAATGGAGAGCTTGACTACGTTATTGTGGAGTTTTGCCTCCGCTATCAGGTATGTTTCGAATAGGTAAGCCCCTATATGTGGAGAATGATTGCTTGTCTTCAACGCATGTGCTAAGAAATGAAGGATGAGCTAACCCTAGCTCTTGTTATGAACCTTTATTACCCCAAGATCATCCGTGGGGGGGTGTTTAACTTTAGCAAGCGAGGCCACCATGCACTACTATCCAGCATGGACGGTGATAACGATCATGGATGGATGAAAATGTTTATTTCAGTTGCCACCAATGACATCATCCCTGCCTTGGCTTTGTCTTTCCTAAAATTGTTGAACCACACTCCTGAGTATATAGTTTGCTTCTTCTTCCATTAAAAGACCATTCCTCGTCATTATTGTTTTTTCCTCCTTTACCTGTCTCAGGGACTCAGTGGCTTCCCCCCTAGGGTTGAGGACTTGGAACAATGGGTTTAAAAAAATTTATACATTACTATGCCCGAAGCCTGCACGTGGAAAGAGCTGTCCCTGAAATATGGGTGGAAGGCCAAAAATCATGGTAGGTTGAGCTCATCTCACCATTACCTTTTCTTATGAGAAATTTGTCTGATTCTTCCGTCTTTTGGAATATAGGTCTACTCCAGGGCTTAGTTTTCATCCTCGAGGAGGACATTTTAGAACTTGCTGATCCGAGAGGTTGCTGTAGAAGGCTTTTTCACAAACAGGCATCTCCGGGCCTGCTTCGTGTGTGAGTGCTTCTTCTTGGAGTCCCTAACCGAAGAAAAAGAAACCAAACTTGTCATCTGCGACCCATGCAAAGAATAGGAGGGCGAAGAGTGCTGCCTCCAATTAATCTCCGGAAGTCGTGTAGACGAGCCCTCCACCTGGGCCAGCCAAAGATATCGTAATGATTTAGGATGATGGAGAAGCTAGTAAGGAGGGAGCTTCTCTATATAGAAGACGATGACCTTCCTCAACTCAATAAACTGCTCAAGCTGTTGAGTTAGTTATACCAACCGAGGACGATGCCTCGGTGCATTGGGGGGAGTTTGAAATAGTGGAAAATACCAACTCCCATTTTTGGATCCCAATTGTTGTGCCAGGTATTGTTGGGTTGAGTACTGGGTCCCTGGCATCTTCAGTTGATGAGAAACCAACAACCAGCACTGCATTTTCCTCAGTTGGTTATCACCATTTAACGCCATCCGCTTCATTTCCTTCTTCACCAAATCTTCCACCAACAATGGTTACATAATCTCCACTGGCCGCATCTGTCAAAGAAGAGGATTTCTCTCTCCCCTAGTCCCCTGTTCATGGAATTTGGGGCAAAATTATGTTTCCCCCTCAGAAGATCTGCAAAGGAGGATGAATGTTGCTGTCTCAGTCTCTGCCAGATGCAATTTGCTACCCAGCCGGTGGAACTTATTAACTAAGGGCTTCAAAAAAATATTAGGAAATGATACTGAGTCTCTCAGGAAAGTGATTGTTGAATAATGCTATGCATAACACCTCATCGTTATAGTCTTCACTTCCTTTGTCCTTTTTTCTATCTTTGATTTAGTAGTATTTTGAATTTCCCTTTCTTGTTTTACAGGCCAATTTCGCCTCTTATAAGGGCTTCCAAATCTTGATTCGGGGAAAGGAGGAAGTTACCTTTTAGCGAGATCAACTTTTGGTAGGGTGGGGCCAAACTGTTGTTTACCTTTCTGAACTCGAAGCCAAAACTTCTGAGGCTATTGTGTTAGAGGCTCGTTTGCAGCAAAGAGAGGAAGAAGTGGAGACCCTACGCCAAGAGATCGCCCTGATGAGGGTTTAAATTGAAGAGGCTAGGGCTAAATGGCTGATGTCTATTGTGGTGTTCTTGCTGCATCTGATCATGAGACTGCTTCTATTGAAAGATTGGACAACTTGGAGGCAACATTGAACTCCAAAACTAAATATCTTGTTATTGCCAAGGTGAAATATGTCCAGTTGGAAGAGAAGTATAAGAAAACCATTGAGTATAATATAATTTTGAGCTCTACTGTCCGCGAACTCGACGTTAGCCTCATGTCCACTAGTTTCGCCGAGGAAAAACTTCCTACAGAGGTTAACCAACTCAAATAAGAATTCAAGCATCGAGCGGCTTGCCTCTTGTTGAAAAAAGATATGCTACGTAAAACATGAGGAGGAAAACCTCGGAAGAGGATAAAATGGGTGTCATTGACTTTGATGTTAAAGCCCGTGAGCTAGATTCAACTACTAAAAGAGGTCTCCTAGTAGAACTTGATGCTTCTGGTTCTGGTTTCGAATCCTCGAGAACTAAAGAGGAGCTGGAGGTTAAAGGTGTTGAAGGCCAATGATGAAGGCCAAGATATTGACCCCAGCGTCGGATCTACCCACTTCCCTTGGGGACATGGATGCTTCTCTTCCTGCGGGTTCCAGAGATGTAGCACTTTAGCTTTTCATTTTTTATCCCAACTTTTGTGCTTTCCCCATTTTGGCATATTTCTTGTGAATAAAAGTATCATTTTCTCAAGTATTGCATGAGTCTTTACGCGTTCTTTTGCTTGAATATTTATGCAAATTTCAATCTCTACTTTCTTTCTCTCTTAAGTGTTTTGCGCGAGTTTTACTATTTGCGTTTGGTTATGCAAGGATTTGTGTTTATTTTCCCTGAAAGCATTTGGATTTGGGGCTCAAATTCTTCCCAAATCAACGCTTTTATCATGAGGGTTTTATAAGAGAGGACCCTCTTATATTTACTGTTCTCTTAAAGAGGACGTCTCCTGTTCATTATGACACTAGCATTTGAAGTAATTATTTAACTTTCAAATGGCAAAACTAATTCATCGGTAAGACAAGAAACAAGATAGAAATTTTACTTTATTCCTTCGATTTTTAAAAAGTACATAAGCATTCATTAAGCAAAAAAGAGTTGCTATTTCTTGTGGCTAACTTCTACTACTTGTTTCTACGGGGCTCATTGCATAGTCACCGATTTTGATGATACAACTATGTTTCTGATTTTTTGTATTTCGGTAAACGTGTTAGTCATTGTTGTCGTATCCTCATATAATTCCCCCTCCAGTATTCAAATGCGAAGAAGACGAATTGGAACACTAGAAGTTTGCACCTTCGAGGACTCCACGAATGAATTGCTGGATAATCTTCAATTCTGTAACAAACTTCACTTCCCCTTAGGAACTTACGATATCGAGTTTAAGACTATCTAGCAATTCCAAAGTGGTTTGCACTACTGAACATCTGGGTAATCTTTGTTCGGTAGCAAACTTAACTTCCCGGTGGGAACTTTGCTACAGAGCAAAAGATTGTCTAATATCTCTGGAGCGAATCTTTGGTTGTATGCCTTGCTAATTAAAGGTCTTATTGCTATTGTTGAAACCTTCTTTGTATTATGCTTTCTGTTGCAATCTCATTAAAAACCTTTTCAGAAAAACCCAATTTGGACAAAAACTAGACGAAGGGAAAAAGCGTATAGAAAATACTTTCAGTACATGTGATGTACATCAGCAATAATATCCTTTTAGGTGTGCCACATTCCAATTACTTGGAAACTTTTCTTGCTGATTTTCCAAATCGTATGAACCTTTTCTCGTGACTGCTGAAACCCGGTAGAGGCCTTCACATGTTGGACCGAGCTTAAATGTGTTCAGTTACCATTTGTTTTGAGTTACTTTCCTTATGACCAAGTCTCCCACTTTGAAATAACAAATATTCTGCAGGTTGACTAACATTGCTTTATTGTTTATCTATTTACATCCCTGGAGATATCTCAAGGTAAGATCCCCTATTTCTACAGGGAATTAAGACGTTTTGCTCCGTATACAAGGGAGTAGGAGTTTCTCTTGTGCTAAATTTGGTATTTTTTGGTATGCCTATAGCAATCCAGGAAGCTCTTCAATCCATTTACCTTTAGCTGCTTCCAACCTCTTTTTGAGATTTTATATAATCACTTCGTTCATCAATTTATCTTGACCATTTGTGCTTGGATGATAGGGCTAAGATGTGATTCTTTTGATTTTCAAGTCCTCAAGGAGCTTAGTGATCTTTGCGGCAATAAAATGTGGCACGTTATTGCAAGTTATCTCTTTTGGTATTCCAAGTCTGTAAATTATGTTCTCCCATAAGAAATCCACCACCTTGTGTTTGCCGATCTTTTGATAAGGACCTGCTTCAACCCACATAGAATAACAGTCAGTTAAACTTAAAAGAAATCTTACCTTACCACGAACTGATAGTAGGTATATCCAAAAGATTGGATAGGATCTTTGTGAATTTGCCATTTCAAAACATGTTGTGAACCATTGAAGTTGAATATCTAATCAAAGTTGGATCATAACATGCACCATTGTTAAGGACATGTGGGGAGCTAAACACCAATTTTGTGAAGCTTTTGAGGTTCTTGAACTTTTGGGCTAAACATGCTACATTATAGGATGTGGTAAGGAAGAATTGGGAAGTTGATTTCATAGGGGATCAATTTTTTATGTTCAAGCAGAAGCTTAAGAGGGTGAAGGCAACACTGTCAAAATGGAGTAGGGAAACATTTGATGATATCTTCAAGCAGTTGGCTATTTTGGAGGACATTGTTAGGGTGAAAGATATGTTTGAAGAAGAGCCTACAATTGAGAACATGAGTGTGCTTCAAAAGACCCAATATGAATTGAAAAAGTACTTGAGTATCGAGGAGTAGTACTGGAAGTAAAAAGATGGGATGACTTGGTTTGCTGAAGGAGATAGGAATAGAACTTTCTTTCACAATCATGGTATTGGCAAAAGAAAGCATTTACAACTGAAGAGGACTAAAAGTGGAAGAGGGGTATGGATTGAAGACCATGACAAATTGGCTACAACTGTAGTGGACTTCTATAAAAAACAGTTCACAAATGAAGATGATTCATCTAAATTTTCCTTGCTCAATAATGTACCTTCGATTATCACTATTGAATAGAATTTGGAAATTAGTATATTGCCAATAATTGAAGAGATAAGGAAAATAGTTTTTGAGCTTAGTGAGGAGAGTGCTAGTGGTCCAGATGGATTCACTGGCCTGTTTTATCAAATATGTTGGGATGTTAATGGTGCTGATATATACAACATGGAGCTACAATTCTATGGAAGAGTTGCACTGCCTAAATCTATCACTCATAACAATCTAGTGTTGCTGCCTAAGTAACCTAGAGTTGAGACCTTTTTTGACTGAAGACCTATTAGCTTGAGAAACTTCATTAACAAGGTCTTCTCTAGGGTGTTACAGGATAGATTGGAAATTTTTTTTGCCTTTTCTAATATATTCTAATAAAAACGAATTTGTGAAGGTAGGAGTATATTAGAGAATATCTTAGTGACTTAAGAAATTATCACTGATATAAGGTTAAGAGGAAAGCCAACTAATGTGGTGATCAGGCTTGATATGTATAAGGCATATGATTGGGTTTCATAGAAGTACTTATACATGTACTAAGGAAGATAGAGTTTTTTGAGAACTTCATCAACACGGTGTGGAACTTGTTTTTAAATGACTCAAATATTCAGTATTTGTTAATGGGCAGTCCTCAAGGTTCTTTAAGTCTACAAAGGGTGTGAAGCAAGGGGATCCACTATCACCAACACTGTCATTTTGTCAGCTGAGGTACTTTCTAGGTCTTTGAATAAGCTATTTGAAGACATGTCATTGTGGGATTTGGAATGCTTAAGTGGTCTAATCCTTTAAACCACTAAGCAAATGCTGATGATGCTATAATCTTTGCTTTTGCTCACCCTCCATCCTTGAGCAATGTAATAGCAGTACTGGGAACTATGAGAAGATATGAGGCTAGATAATCAACAAAGATAAGAGTTCATATTACATGTATTCAAAGATTTTTAATAGATTCTATCATGCGTTTTGGAGCTATTACAGGATTCGCAAGAGGTAAATTCTCTTTCACATATCTAGGGTGTCCTATTTTCTATACTAGAAGGATGAAGAAATATTATGATGATCTTACCAAGATAGTAAAAGCAATATTGCATTCGTGGAAATGAGAGATGCTTTCATTTGGAGGAAAGGAAATGCTCATTTATAGTGTTGTGCAAAGTATGCCAGTCCACATGTTATCTGTCCATCATCTTCTAAAAAATATCCTGGAGCATCTTCATAAAATTTTTGCCAAGTTCTTTCGGTGCACAAACGAAGAAGGGAGAAGCAGACAATTAGGCCTCATGGCAAAATGTTGCATTCGTAAAGAGGAAGGGGGCTGATTGAGGCCAACCCTGTACTACTACAAAATTAGCAAGAATGGTCGAAGCATCTTTTACCCGAGAAGGTCAGGATCGATTTCTACAGGAAGCTAGAGATTGGAATTGAGGTTCTATCTGAATTGGCATTGAGTAATTGTTCCTAATTGCATTTCTACTAATAATTGGTTTTGATATTACTTCTAAGTTTGTATTACTATGATGCTAAATTGATCTAAGTTAAGCTAAGAGTAAACTATTGAAGGTTGTCTAAATAGTTAATAGGAACTAGGGAAGCGACTTTCTCCTAGGTAGATAATTGACGGATTCTCGAGTATAGGGATAGATTTTCACACTTGTGGGTTACGATATAACCAATGCACGATTCTACTAACTCTACACCTCTCGGTATTTCGAGTGATTTTGCCCTAATTGACTTACTCAAGACCACTTGGGTATGATAATTTGTGCAAGCAATAGAGGTTCAAGTCAGGTATTACTATCTCTAGGTTTAACCCTTTAATTGGTGCTATCAATCTCTTGAGTATGCCCAAATTTCTTGTTGGATCAATTTCATAGACTAAGGCTCTCAGTGTCAAAAGTAACCAAAGTAAACTAGGCATAAACTAGTGTTTGCAACCATTAAATCCATATTAAAACCCTAAATTAGTCAAAATATCAAACACCCATAGACTATCAAGCATTAAAACACAAGACCCATTAAATACCCACACTAGGGTTGAGCCACAACCCTAGCAAATAGGTCTAGATACTTATGATTGTAGAATAAAATAAACAAATATATGAAGAAAAGCTCATAATAATTAATTACTAGGTAAAACTTGAAGATCCAATGATGAAACTAAGCTAAAATCAATCAAAATAGAAAAGAACAACTATTTGTGAGCGCAACTATTCGTCCAATTACAAATGATGACCTAAAAGAATGAAAATAAAGTATTTATACCAGGCCAAACATTCTATACAAAAATACCCCTGTGGGGCTAGAGCAGACCGCACAAAATTGAATGCGGCCGCACTAAGGCTCTTGGCTAAAATAATCTACTCTCTCAACTTGGGCTTTGCAAACCGTACAAAGTCGAGTGCGAGCACAAAGGCTTCTGTTGTCAGTCCACACAAAAATGGACCATGGATTGCATTGAAAATATTCCTCCAATCTTGTCACTCTCTGAACATGGGCTTTGCAGACCGTAAAAAAGTCGAGTGCGGCTGCACTGAAGTTAATGCAGTCCATATGAAAGATAATGCAAACACATTGCTTGGCTGGCTGAATTTAGCATTCTTTGAATCTCATCATTGCGGACGAGACAAAATTGTTGTGCAACCGCACTAGTCCTGTTATTCTGAGCTTGGCCTTGTTCTTGGTACTTATGCAAGTTTCATTACTTTTTGAGTTTGTTTTGAAAAATTGTCAACTTGTTGACCAAACCCTGCAATAAGTACAATATGTGAGCCTTTGGGAGTATTTTGTACATATTTCTAATCAAAACTAAAGCAAGAAGAAGTGTAAAATGCATCATAATCACTAGTTATCAACTCTCCCAATCTTAAGCTTTTTGTTGTCCTCAAGCAAAAAAATAATAACCACCCTTTATTAGTAAATCCAAGAAAATTCGACTGACCTAATGTGACCTCATCTAGCATTAATTGGGACTAACAATTTCCCTTAATTCAAATGTATCATTAACAACATTCACTCCTTTAAACACCATGGATTTAGTGCGACACAAGAGCATCAAGAGTTGACTCAACGCATCAAGGCAACTCTTTTTATTACTTTGGCCATTGTGGAACCCAAACTCACACATCCTCAACTCTATGTAATCAAACCTTACCTTTAGGATTGTAGGACTCAGAACTAGTTTAATGGAAATAACCTCATCTCTCTCGAAGAAAATCCATAAGTACGGCTCTAGGGTACCATATGCTTGCCCCTCATGTGAGTCACCACTAATGTAATCTTCATTCAACTCAAGATCATATAGGGCTTTTCTCGATATATAATGAAGGCGTTTGGTTTCGGGTAGGAAATTTTTGGTCTATGTAGGTTCCATATTCCCTTTAGCACCTCTTTTTCTTCATTTGGAACATATTCACTTGACTTTTTGAGTCACTTTACTTCTTTCTAAGGGGTTAGAGAGACACACTGTCACTCTTTCTTATTCATTTCACATCTTTTTCTCCTTTCTCAACTTTCCACTACTTTCCACACCTTTCACTATTTGCTTTTATTGAATCCTTTCATTCCTTTTTACATTGAACATTCTTTTTGTCTTTTTGATTTTCTTTCTTTTTCATTGCCTTTATTTTTCTTCATTTTGTACCTTTTTAAAACATTATTGCAATCCTTGTCTCTCCCCCAAACTTATATTTTTTCCATGTGCTAAGGAAAGATCGGATCCCAAGAGAGGGTATCTATAGAACGGGTAACGACTTGTATAATTGTTTTTGAAGAAAAAAGGTCTAAGGCTCAAAAGAGTTGACTAGGGATTTTATCATTTGTAGGTTATAGAAGTGTTCAAGAGAATATTCGGATCAAGGAGAGCCTATAATCACGTCTAAAGTCAAACTACACTTAGGATTTTTCCTAGACAAACATTCAGGGCAATTTCTAGATCAATGGCTCGAGACTTGGACTTGAAATTGAATTTCTCACCACACAAGCTTTGGGATTGCTAAAGACACAAAGTTGGGGGCGCACAACAACCTTAGATAAGATTTGAGCAACACAATCGTCACGAAAGACCATTTGATGATTATCGCAAACACAAGAGTATTAAGATCACAACTTTCACAATCCTACACACAATGATTTATTTTTGACCATAGGATCAAAGACAAATGTGTTAAGTCCCAATGAAGCTTTGCTTGAGGAACCCTTACCAAATAACTACTAAAAAGAAAAAATAAAACAGACTCAAACCCTTAAGAAGGTGGTCATACCTTCCATTATCGGGAATAGCCACCCGGTTCACACGAATTCCACCTTTGGAAAGAACCGTGGCATTATGAAAACCAAAGGCTTATTGCAAAAACTCAAAACAAAAAGATACAAACATCAAATAAGAAGCTACGAAGGAAAAATGCAGAAAGTAAAACGAATATGTACAAGAGGGTATTTAATCGAATATACAATAGGGAGAATGAATATATACATAAGAACGAAACTCTTATATATAGACCCAAATTAAATAGTACGAAAATTCCAATGAAATGCTAAGATTATATACATACCAAAGATAAAAAAAAGGAAGGCATAAAATATCATCATATGTATAGTCATCCCGAATATCAATATAGAGCTACCCCCTCAAATGAAAGTTGGTATTTTACTCAATGCCAACTTACCAAAGTAAGCACAAAATAGCGCAAAGAGAGGATGAAGAAAATCCATATGGGCCCTCCATCTGTATAGGATCCTAAGTCTGGGCCCCTAGGTCTTCTGTTTGCTTGGGAACCTGTAACCGACTCCCTGTGATCTGTAGCTCTATTGGGACCGAAGCTTGGACCTGGACTGAGTCCTGGGCTGAATCCTAAGGCTGGATGGAGGAACCTTCCTACGGGAATGCCAACTATATAACTGCATCGTCAGACCAGGGATTACCATCCTTCTCTTGGGAGGGCACTTGGACTCCTACACTAGCTGAGGATGGACTTCCAAGTCATGCAATAGCTAATGCAAAGGTAGGTGATATTCCTTCAGCGTATCAACCTCTACTCGGAGCTCGTTAACTGAGTCTTTTGAAGCCCGAGTCTTCCTTATTTTCTTCGCCTCCTTTGCAAGCTCCTTAAGTTCCTTCCTATGTGAATCTACAATGAACTTACTCAATTGCTGGTTCTCAAGGATCTTCTTCTGGTTGTCAAGAAGCTCCTTGAGAGTGTCCTCAATGGACTGTGGGACCTGTGGAGAAAGAGGGCTAACTAGATTGCCACCGTAGTAGATAGTATAGACATTTTAGAAGTAGCTGTCTTCATCCAGTTGTTGATGCTGGCAAGGGCCTAGCTCAGGTGGTGGGCATTGAATGGGTATGCAGTGGTGGAGGGTATGTATGGAACTATAAAGCTGGATGGACTTGGGCTCATGTCTATTGAGGTAGAAGGAGGCTGAATATGAGCCACTGCCACTACTGGCTCTTCAGACGGGCCAGTGGAAGTAGTAGCTTTTCCCCTAAAGTGCTTGCCCTTAGGGTTGTCTTCACCCTACAAGCTGTACCTAGAGAACGAAGCCTTCGATTTCATTTTAATATCAAACTTCCACTTCTCCACAGATAATTCCTCTAGGTACATGGTCAGGAAGTTGGGGAAAAGATAACTTCTGTCACCTTCATTCACAATCCATGTGAAAACTCGGGACATCACATTCCCGACGTTAATCGGTACCCCACCATGATTGATGCTGCCAATATAGCCCAGTAAAGAGGAATTGAGTTGTCGTGGGTGGTGGGGTGTAGACTGCTGAACACAAATGTCTCCCACTCCTTAGCACCAAAATTCAGTGTTCTCCCTAAGATCTTCACTCCTGTAGTCAACCAATCGGGAGTGGTACCTAGGATTGCGAAATACTCTACCAACCAAGGAAAAGCTGCACCCCCCAATGCCATCTTCCCCAAGTACAATGACTCATCCTCCTACGTGAAGACCAAGTAATTATTTATGGTCTTCCTATCAAATTTCATCTTCAAGTCCCGCACTTTGGTGATTGTGGTACCAGTTTTGATGTGGGCCATATTTATGTAGAACGCCTTCACCAAGTGCTCATTGGCCTCCTCCACATGCCCTATGAAATATTCCCATCTAGCTCTTTCTATGAACTGCCTCAATATATTGGGGTTATGAGGTTTGAGGTTATTTATAATGAATTTATGCTCAGGTAATGGCTTCCTCTCGGGACACCACTCTCTGAACTTGTGGTACACAACCTCACTAAAAAACTGGCCCTCCCATGCCTCTAGTTTTCTAGACCAATATACCCCACCTACATAGGCCTCACCCCCTTCTACATCTTCCTCTTCTTCTACCGCGGGACTCTCTCCGGATAGTGATGCTGTAGGAGAGGTGGAATACTCACCGCCACTGCCTGTAATTGAGCTCTAAGTTGACTTTGAAGATACTCGCACTGATGCTTGGGTAGTAGGAGAGGGTGGAGGTGTATCTCTTTACCTGTTCCTCTCCGGCCAGTCAGGAACACACTATGGCACGGAGTTCGATGAATCCTCTTGGGAAGGCTCATACTCATTCCCTAATCGGTCAATAGCTCGGTCTGCAGCTTTGATGAGCCTTTGGATGTTTTTGATGTTTTGCTTGGCTTGAAGGGTCAATATTATCATTCCCCATCCCCCAACCCGGGAGGACTCTCCTTTTTATTTTTGTTTATCACTTTGGCCTTTTGATTTTACCATTGTGTGCAAATAACATTTAGTCATGCTTTGTTAGTATCAGTAGAAACAATAAAATGCAAAGTTGTTGAAAATTTGTTGCAGACAGTTCATGGTTACAAGAATGCAAACTGCACAAAATGAAGTGCGGCCGCAAAGAGGCCAATACGGACCACACAAAATCCATTGTAGTCCACACAGAGGTGGGGTTCAGACTACCCACGCTCTGAATCTATGCACTGCAGACCATAAAAAATGGCATTCAGGTTCGCATTGAGGCACCATGGACCGCACAAAATCCAGTATGGCCGTGGTCCTTAAATTTTAGCATTCAGAACATGTCATTGCAATCCACACAAAATAGCATTGCGAACCGAACAACATCCACCGCGGTTCGAACTGAGTTCCCAATAGGAATACCAAGCTAGGGTTCATGTTTTGTTCAATTTAGTCCAATTATTCACCTAGTCATGATTCCCCAGGTGTTGCCTCAATGTTTTAAATGTCTACACATTATTTAAAAAGTATTTAACTAACCTAAGCTACAAAAGTGAAAGAAAATGGGAAGGGAAGGAAAAAGAACTATGAACAAATAAAAATAATTCAAGGGAAACAATATAATTAAACAATTAAGAAGAAGTTAGAGTTACCAGAAGTGAGATTGACTGAAGATTGATGAGTCTTAGTAGTTAATTTCGTGCAATATTAGAGAGATGAACAATATTTTAGAGCTTTTGAGATGAAAAGGACCAAAAAGTTTTCATGTTGGGCCTTAGGTCCTGTTTGTAGAAAAAGGTCATGGGGCCCAACTTATTTACCCACCGCGGACCGTAGAAAATTGCATTGCAGTCTGCAGTGCTCAGAATAGTGGGGCACAGACAAGTCGATCATTTCGGACCGCACAAAATGCCATGCGGAGCAGTAGAAAATTTAAGAGATCACAACTTTTGGAAAATCACTTCTGCAGTCCGCGTTGATTTCTTGCTCCCCGCAAAATGGCAATTGTGTCCGTCCAAAATGAGTGCGGTCTTCACTGGAAACTTTAGAGAGTGACCCTTTTTCAACTTGTTCCTACACTGCATTTACACAATCCTAAAGCATCTCACCACCAATCAGTCCAAACATAAAACCAATACTTCAAAGAAAAATAAAGAAAAACTAAAAGAAAGACACATAGGTTTCCTTCCAAGAAGCGCCTGATTTAATGTCGCAACATGATGCAGGTTACCATCAAATCACTTTAAATGGAGAAGTTCCATCACGTGGCTATAATCAATCTTGCCCAAGTAGTGTTTGACCCTATGCTCATTAACTCTGAAAAAAGCTCACCATTTTTGTTCTTCAAGTCAAGTACAACAATGAGGTCACATATACCAATTCAAAAGGTCCACTCCATTTTGACTTAAGCTTTCCCAAAAATTGATATAGACGAGAGTTGAACAAGAGAACCAAATCACCCACTTTGAACTCCTTGTCATGAGCATGTTTATCATGAAGGTACTTTATATTGTCCTTGTACAAGGGTGAAGTGGAGTAGGCCAGAATCGAAATTCATCAAGTTCATTAAGCTGCTCTGCACGAAGATTTGGTGCCACATCACATTCACAATTCAGATTTCTTAAAGCCCACAAAGGCTCGTGATCTAACTCAACCGGTAGACGACAAGCTTTCCCAAACACCAACCGATATGGAGACATATCAATTGAAGTCTTGAATGTAGTCCTATATGCCTATAGAGCATCATCCAACTTCTTTTACCAATTAGTCCTATTTGCATTGACCATCTTTGACAATATACTTTTGATTTTCCTGTTTGAGACTTTAACTTTGTCAATCGCTTGAGGATGATAGGTTGTAGAAACTTTATGGTTGACACCATATTTGCAAGCAAAGTGTCAAAAGTTCAATTAGAAAAATGAGATCCTCCCTCACTTATGATTGTCCAAGGAGTGCCAGACCTTGTATAAAAGCTCTTCTTGAGAAACGCAACAACACTCCGGGCCTCATTTTTCGGTAATGACACGGCTTCAACCCACTTTGAAACATAGTCAACCGCCACAAGAATGTATGTGTTCCCATACGAGCTAACAAATGGGCCCATAAAATCAATGCCCCCTACATAAAAATATCAACTTCAAGAATGGCATTGGGA
Organism: Nicotiana benthamiana; assembly: GCA_034376525.1. Lineage (NCBI taxonomy): Eukaryota > Viridiplantae > Streptophyta > Magnoliopsida > Solanales > Solanaceae > Nicotiana > Nicotiana benthamiana. Next base: position 76,944,646 of record CM067338.1, on the reverse strand, counting down.
GGCATTTCATCTTTCTTCAAAATTCCCTCCGCTCTTTGACATTCGTCACACTTATTCACAAGTTCACTTGCATCTTTGTACAAAGTTGGCCAATAAAACCCACAACTAAGAACTTTGGAGGCCGTCCTCACAATGCCATGATGGACACCATAGGGAGAGGAATGACAAGCCTCCAAGATACTCAACTGCTCCTCCTCCGGGGCACACCTTGGGATCACACCATCTGTGCAAATCTTGAACAAGTATAGCTCATCCCAATAGAAATCCAAACTATCTCGTTTGAGTTCCTTCCATTGGTTAGAAAAGAGCTCATACGGGATTATATTAGTCACGAGGAAATTAGCAACGTCCGCAAACCATGGCATACCATTCACCGACAGCGAAAGGAGTTGTTAGTTTGGAAATGGATCATTGATTTCTTGGACATCATGAGGCCTCCCCTCTTCCACCAAGCAGGACAAGTGGTTAGCCACTTGATTTTCACTACCCTTTCGGTCCACAATCTCCAAAGCAAACACTTGATGTAACAAGTCCTATAGAATCAGTCTAACTTTGGAATCCTTCTTGTCATCAAGTATTGGAGTGCGGCATGATCGATGTGGACTGTGACCTTGGCACCCATAAGATACAGCCGAAATTTCTCCATTGAGAACAGAATAGCCAAAAGCTCTTTCCTAGTCACCGTGTAGTTCACGTGAGCATCATTCATAGTCTTACTTGCATAGCACACCGGATGAAACATTTTGTTCACTCGTTGACCCAAAAAACTGGCCCAACTGCAACGTCACTCGTATCACACATGAGCTCAAAGGGCAAGCTACAATTAGGTGCGTTAATAATAGGAGTGGTGGTCAACTTGTGCTTGAGTAGTTCAAAGGCTTGAATACATCCCTCATTGAACACGAACGTGACATCTTTTTCCAATAGCTTGCATAAGGGATTTACTACCTTCAAAAAGTCTTTGACAAATCACCGATCGAACTCTGTATGCCCAAGAAAACTTCTAACTCACTTTACAGTGGTAGGGAGAGAGAGCCTTGAAATAACATCAATTTTTTCTTTATCCACCTTGTTACCATGCTTTGAAATTTTATGCCCAAGACTATGTCCTCTTCCACCATGAAGTGGCATTTCTCCCAATTAAGAACAAGATTGGTTTCTTCACAACGAGCCAACACTCTATCCAGGTTTTTCAAACATGCATCAAATGAATCACCAACAACACTAAAGTCATCCATGGACACCTCCAAAATATCTTCCACCATATCAGTGATAATGGCCATCATACACCACTGAAATATAGCCGGTGCATTACACAACTCAAAAGGAATCCTAGAAAAGGCAATGGTTCCATATGGACAAGTGAATGTGGTCTTATCTTGATCTTCTGAGGCAATCAAGATTTGGTTGTATCCAGAGTATCCATCCAAGAAATAGTAGAAGGCACGCCCAGCAAGTCGGTCTTACATATGATCAAGAAAAGGCAATGGAAAGTGATCATTGTGGGTCAATTTGTTCAACTTGAAGTAGTCCATGAATACCCTCCAACAAATGACTATTCTAGTAGGAATCAACTCATTTTGAGAACTTGCAACCACGGTCATGCCACCCTTTTTCGGTACACATTGCATTGGCAAAGTCCAAGAGCTATCAGAAATGGGGTACACAACCCCAACATCTAACAACTTGATCACCTCCTTTTTCACAACTTGCATTACTTCGTTCAACCTCCTTTGATGTTCCAAGGAAGGCTTTGCATCCTTTTCCAAGATAATCTTGTGTATACAAAATGTAGGGCTTATCCCCCGAATATCGGCTAAGGTCCATCCCTTTTTAGATTTTGAAGCACTGCCAAAGACAAGAGTAAAGAATAAATGGCAAAGTAGCACTAGGGCCTAAGAACTCATACCTGAGGTGTGGAGGAAATGGCTTCAACTCCAATACCGGAGGTTCCTCTATTAGAGGCTTTGTTGGAGGTGTCTCTTTTTTCAAGATCGAAAGAGAATTTCCTAGGCTCATAAGAATAAGAGCCCATTTCATGTAAATAATTCACACACTCCACTCGGCCCTCATCATTATTGTCATCAAGATTCAAAAATACAGTCTCTAGAGGGTCATCTACATTGATCACTGCACTAGTATCATCTACTATCACTGTCATGACAAGGTCCACAAAAGTGCACACCTCAGAACTATTGGGTTGCTACATTTACTTGCACACATGAAAGACTACTTTCTCATCACCCACCCGGAAGGTAAGTTTCCATACTTCCACATCAACTAAAACCTTCCCAGTAGAAAGGAAAGGTCTTCCCAATATTATCAGAACTTTATAATCTACCTCACAATCCAAGATCACAAAATCAACTGGCAAGATAAATTTGTCCAACCGGACAAGGACATCATCAATAATACACAATGGTCTCTTCATAGTTATATCCGGCATTTGCAATCTCATGGAAGTCGGCCTCGGTTTCCCAATACCCAAAGTCTTGAAAACTGAGTAGGGAATCAAGTTCATAGTTGCCCCTAAATCACATAGAGCCTTTGCAAAGCCTGTACTCCAAAAAGTTCAAGGAATGGTTAAAGCACCGAGATCTTCTAGCTTCGAGGCTATTGAGTGCACAGTTGCTCTAACTTGGTAGGTCATCTTTATAGTTTCATAATCCATTGTACTGTTTCTTTGTCACCAAGTCCTTCATGAACGTAGCATAGCCTCGAATTTGTTCAAGAGACTCCACCAAAGGCACATTAATGGATAAGCTCTTCATCATGTCAATGAACTTTTTAAACTGATTCTCATTTTTCTGCTTTGCGTGCCTTTGAAGATAAGGTGGAGGTGGCCTTGGCAAAGGAGCCTTGGCTTTTGGAACAACCAGCTCCGACATGTCTATTACGTGTTCCTTAGACGGGTTTATGTCATTCTGAGTTTCCACCTCGGCATCTTGAATATCATTTCACTTTTTTATTTATATTATCATCAATGACATTTTCAACCACAAAAGGAACTTCATCTTCTTGCAACTCAAATTCATCACTCAAAATTTGATTTTGTTTGAAGGCATTCATATCACCACCTCGTCCTTTCTTTGTGGTTACCGCCATCACATGATGGTTCTGATCCTTCGGGTTGACTACCATATCACTTGCTAAGAGCCCTTTTAGGGCGAGTATTCAAGGATTGTGTGATTTGGTCTAATTGAACTTCTAAACTTCTTATTTAATTATTATGGGAAGATAACCGAGCATCAGAATCCGCAGTCATTTTCATCATATGCTCAAACATCATTTCAATTCTCCTCATTTCATTGTTGGAAGAACCATGCCCTTATGATGGAAATGAGGGTGGATAGTTTGGCTGTTGATATATTGGGGGCCTTTGAAAGCCTTGCCCCCGGTTTCCTTGATTTCCATTGTTCCAACCTATTATTACAACCCTAGTTGTTGTTTTTATTTCCATTCCAATTACCCTGATTGTTTTGGTTATTCTTCTGATTGCCGTAGTTGGAATTTTTGTTGTTGTTTCCCCAATTACCATTTACTTGTTATTTTTGATTGCCCCAATTTCCTTAGGGTCTCTATTGTTGTTGGTTGGAAGAATTGCCCATTTGGCCTTGATAATTATTCACGTATTGCACCTCTTCATTCTGCCCATCATAACCATCATCTTAGAATCCACCACAATCATTGTCAAACTGATCTGAACTCCTTTGGTTCTATTGACCTCTTTTTATTCTTTTGTTTACTAGCATGTTGACACCCTGTGGAGCATTAACTTGGCGAGGATTTTGAACCTGTTGCATCTGTGCCTTTTCTAGTTGGTTAATTGTAGTTGTCAACTCAGCTATAGCCTACCCCTGATCAAGTTACGCTTTGTGCAAAATGAGTGACCGTGGGGTAACCCTAATGCACATTGCCTATACTTTTCCAAGCACAGGAAGTGTCAGCCATCGCATCAAGAATGTCTCAAGCAACATCATAGGTCAGTTTCATAAAATTTCCCCCAGCAAGTTGATTCACTGTGCGTTGGTTTGTTGTGTTAATGCCCCGGTAGAAAGTCTTTTTATCATCGCCTTAGTCATATCATTATTGGCACATTCTTTCATCATTGTTCTGTTGTTACATCCCATATCCACATGTGTTAGTTCATGCCATATACTAGTTAACATAAATCCAAGAAGGAATTATCCCTGAGATGATAAGAAGTTAATCCTATTGGTCTTAAGTGATACAAGGGTGTATAAGGGCGATTAACAAGTATTAGAAGTTAACCGAATCAAGGATGTTGTAACTCGTATTTTCGGGTAAATCTAGAGGTGATTAATACACTCAAGAGGTCATGTATTAAGTTTTTTGAATCAGATAATATCCATATCATAAGTATTGAAGTCAAACGAGTTATGAAACAAATATCGACAAAAATCGTCGCAATGTAAGTTCATAATTTTACTTAAACATTAAGTCAAATATTTCTAAGATTTTCTCCCAATTTACAGAGAATTACAGGGTGATCTACCCACCATTGAATATCTATGAGTCTAGTTTCTAGTTCATTAAATTGTTTATCAATATGATCTCGGAGTATAGAGATATTCATATTTTTGCAAGCCGTCACATATTGGTAGATGACAAGTAGGTGCATCACCTACTTGCCAAAATGATAGGCCAAATATAAAACACCTAAGTCGCCCAAGACAAGACTTTTAAGGGTTTATGAACTCAGTTATTTAACCCATATTTTAGACCCTCAAATCCAAAGTTAACCCCTGCAACTTCTTACCAAAAATTCTCCACAAACCCTACTCGATTTTCCCTCTCTTTCAAGTTCTATTTGAAGGTAAAACTTAGAGTTTGAAGAAGCAAGGGAAGGGCTGAGTTATCCAAAAAGTAAAGTATGTTACTGCCATATTTTTTACATTTTTCTCTACAGTGAATTCATTGTAATTCGTTCTATACATGTAAGAACTCACGGGACGGTGATCAGAAGCCGTGTGTTTGAGTTATTCACTTGTAGCAGACTGTTTTGTGGATTGTATTGGGTTGCTGCTAGGATGCGTGTTTTACTACTGTTTTTTGGAGTTTTGGAGGAGGAAGGGTGTGGATAAATACCATATATATATAGGGTTGTGGGATGATAGTTATTCTGTAACATTTCCGGGTTGTTTAACACGACTATGATGGCCGTCGTACGTAAGATGTAATTAGGTTGTGCGTGGACTGTTTTGGGAGGGTCAATATTTAATATTGATGTTTTTTGGGATGTTTGGTGATTGTTTTGAATGGTGTGATATCATATATATATGGGAGGTCCTGTCCGTTTCATTGTAAAATATGTTGTGATCGATTCATAATAGTTATGATGTTTAAATGGTAATGATAGTATCGTTTCTCTTATTGTAGACTAAGGAGTTATGACAATTGCATAGCATGAGATTGGGGTAGTATATACAAGGTATGTAAGGCTTTCCCTTTCCTTCTTTTTCACAACTCCGATTGTACATAATGTAATGAACGAGCTTCCAAAGATACTCTACTCTTAGAAACTAGCAGTACTCACATTGTTTCCCCTCTTATGGAACGATTGATGTTAATGTTACTTCTCTTATTCTTATGTTATCAATGTTGTTTGTAGGACCTTATTCGTATAAGGTTCATAGTGAAGAGTTAGTCCTAATAATGTGTACAGAGGATACCGACCTTAGGTCACTCCGAAAAATATAGAACGTGATTCCATGAGTCAAGCATGCATTATATATATGTATCTATTTTACTCTACCGAGCCGCACTATAGTCGGCCGAGTACGGCACCTACTGTGCAACCAGTGATCAGTTGGGTTTTACTGAGCCTTATGATGGCCGGGTTTTTTTTTACCGAGCCTATTAAGGCCAGGTACGATATGATGATGATGATGCCCACGGAGGCGTATGCTTTAAAAGTTTATGTATTTATACATATGTATCATGAATTTCATGTCAGTATCCCTCAGAGGTACTCAGATGTTACAAGTTGTATATTCTCTATCCCTATTTACATTACTGTTCGTATTTATGGTTCCCTGCCTTAAATACTTAGTACTTTATTTGCACTGACATCCTTTTATTTTTGGATGTTGCATGTCATGCTGCAGGTCCTGATAGACAGGTAGGTGTAGCTCCCCCACCACAGTAGGCTTCTCAGTTTAGTGGTGATTGGCGAGATCCATTTTCCGGATTTGCCGTGGTCTTGGTATGCATTTTTGTTATAGACATTATGGGTATGCCGGGGCCTTGTTCCTCCAACGTTGTAGCACTTTCTATAGAGGCTCATAGACAGGTGCCGACTCATGTATAGTTTGGTATGCCTTGTCGGTTGGTTTTTGTTGTATAGTCTTCCATGGTAGCGTGATAACTCGTACCACATATATATGTATAGTTTTTTGATTGTCTCATTATCCCATGTTATGTATGTTCATGCCATCATATTTTATTGTTAGTTGTCTATGACCAATGTCTACAATTTATATTGATCTCGTCATCCCTAAAAGATAATAAAGAAGGTTAGATAAAATGTAGTTAGTGCTCGGCAAGTATGGTCGGGTACTAGTCATGGACCTCCAGTTTGGGTCATGACTTCCATGTCACTCCCAAATCTCATGTAATGGTTTAGTAGGCTCCTATTTGAAAGCTAAGATCTCACCCCCCAATGATGCCATGTGCCCCGATGAGAAAACATTTGCTATGAACTTATCTGCCAACTCATCACAAGTAGTGATAGAATGGTTGGGAAGTTTCTCAAGCCAATCCAATGCCTTCCCTATAAGTTATAAAGGGAAGTGTTTCCAACGAAGTGCATCCTTGGACATATTAGTTTGCTTGCTCCCCCAACAGGTGTCCACGAAACCCTTGACTTGTTTGTAAGCATTTTAATTTGAAACACAAGGGAAATACCCACGCTGCTCCAGCAATGTCAATATAACATTGGTAATTTGAAAATTTTCTGCCCAGATTTGAGGTAGGACAACTGCACTTACATAGCGTTGGTTTGGATGCACTCGTTGAGCCACTGTTGGAGGTGGCAGAGAAGGGTATGGGATATTATCATTGGCATTAGCTTTGCGGCCTCTCCATTGTCCTTGAGGTATAAGAGGCACCTCATCCTTTTCGTTATCATATATCTCCTCCCTCGAGATCATATTTCCAAGAGGGTCATTGTTGTTTCCTGCCATTATTGTACCTGAAGTTGTGACACACAAAAATTAGTAACGCAGAAGGAAAGAATAAAAATACACATGACAATTTAGATAGATAGCCAAATCTGTTAGCACCCCGGCAACGGTGCCAAAAAGTGATCGAGGCCAACCCTATTCTACTACAAAGAAGCAAGAGTGGCCGGAGCAGCTTTAACGTGAGAATATTGGGATCAATTTCCACAAGTAGCTAGAGATTGGAGCTGAGTTTCTATCTAAACTGGCATTGCGTAACTGTTCCTAATTTTTCTTCTATTCATAATTGGTTTTAATATTACTACAATGTTTGTACTACTATAATGCTAAATTGAGCTAAGTTAATCTATGGATAAACTATTGAAGGTTGTCGAAATAGTTCATAGGCACTAGGGAAGTGACTTTCTCCTTGGTGGATAATTGGCGAATTCTCGAGTCTAGGGCTAGATTGTCACATTTGGGGATTACGATATAACCATTGAACATCTACTCACTCTAAACCTCTCGGTAGTTTGAGTGATTTTTCCCCAATTGATTTTCTAGCGACCAATTGAGTATGATAATTTGTGCAAGCAATAGAGGTTCAAGTTGGGTATTACTATCTCTAGGTTTAACCCTTTTATTGGGGATATCAATCGCTTGAGTACGCCCCAATTCCTTGTTGGACCGATTTCATAGACTTATGCTCTCTTTCTAAAAAAAAACCAAAGTCAACTAGGCATAAATATTTGCAACCACTAATTGCACATTAAAACTCTGAATTAGTTGAAATGTCAAACACCCATAGACAATCAAGCATTAAAACACATGACCTATCAATTACCCATACTAGGGTTGAGCCACAATCGTAGTTAATAGGTCTAGCTAGTCATGATTGTAAAAGAAAATAGAATGATGAAACTAAGCTAAAATTACTCAAAATAGAAAAGAACTACTGTTCACGAGCACAATTATTTGTCCAAATAGAAGTGATGACCTAGAAAATAAAGAAACTATTATACGAGGCCAAACATTCTGGAGAAAAAATACCCATGCAGGGCTATTGCGGACCGCACAAAATCTAGTGTGGCCGCGCTAAGGCTCTTGATCCTGATTTTGCTTTATCATACGTCAATACTTATAGTGCTATAGAATTTGGGATAATAGTCAGGCATCCTTATGTTCTATCCTGTGTATCTCCTCTTTGGACGAGATATATTATTCATGAACTCTCTTTATTGCGAATATCTTACTTGCAACCCCTTGAGGAGTTATGTCCTATGATGATTTCCTGAATGGAGTCTGAATCCGAGGGTAACTATTTCCACTTGCTTTCCGAGAACTTTACTAAGGAACTATATTGGATAAATCTCTTACAGGTCATTTTGTTAAACTGGATAATATCAACTCACTTGGGGTTATGCATGAACAGTCGTAACATTTGCCTATGTGGTGCAAAATACAGCCTGGTGTTGTAATCGTACTTGAGTCACTCTTTCCTCCCTAGTGTATATGGTTTCTATGTTTTAACAATCACCTTGATCCTTTGTTAAATTTCATCATGAAGTATTTTCAATATCAGGTAACATGAAAGCCTATCTTGGCTCCTCTCACATTTCTGCATATTAGTGGAAGTGGATCCTCTGTCTGTATAAGTTTATGAGAAATGGAAGGTTTTCACAAATCCACCACAAGAAGATCTTTTCCTTTCCCATTGTAGTATGACTTTCGTGCTCTCTTAAACCATTTCGTAATAAGTAACTCATCTTATTCTTAATATTTCCTGTGAAGTTTCCAAGTATCGCTGCAGAAGTATTTTGATGCCAGAACCGTGTCAATCTTATAAAAAGGAGTTTATTCCCTATACGGCCAGCACATGACCCCCTCCATATTTTAATAAGTGTTAGAAATATGTATTCAATCGTGAATAGCTCATATTATATGTCATAGATTCAGCACAAATCGTATTAGTCTGAAAGACAAGTTTTCGTATCCTTAGTACTCTCGTATAAGATCAACTATCGGGGAAGATTGAGTGGTTTTAATCGTAGTGCTCTCACTAGTGTTTAACAACTACTTCATTCTCAAGGGCTTGTGACTCAGATTCCTCGTGTCAATTAATATTAGGAATGTAATTCGACTTCATATTTTGGAAACCCCTATCTCATTAAGGTGCTAGAGTATTCCCATTCTAGAATGATTTTTATTGTGATATGCTATCTAAACACCATGCCTCATTGCTTCAAATCAATGATTGCATCTCAATGATTGATCGTGTCTTCATAATCCGTAGTAAGTTTTATATTTCCTAAAATAAAATACAACCTCATGAAATACCCCGCTCAACACATCTACATTGATGGATTCTTGAAATACTTCCAGTCTAATCTTGAACCTCGTTGTTCCTAATTGTGTTAAATCTATTAAGGGTATGGGTTCAAGCATGTCAAAAGGGTAGTGTCATTCCATGGTTAATCATATTGGGTAGGAACTATACGGCCGTACCTATTCTAGCCCCTCACAGAATAATGGTTAGAAGTCGCAAAGTGTTCAACCCGGGTGTCTAGCATAAAGATTTAGAGCTAAGGAAAGTAAGCAAACTATCCTAAAGATTTACTCAATGAAGATGCTAGGCGTATGGTTCCTAAAGGTAAAGTAGGTGTAGTGCACATTAGAATTTCGGGAACCTTGAGAGAGATAGGTCAAGTTGTGAAGTATGATATTCCCATGTCGTATAATTGCCCTCCATGGTCCTAGTGTTCCATGTATCTATGTCTAAGGATGTGATTGGGAATCATTGGTATATTATTCCGATTGAAATTATTAAGGGTAAAGTCAATGGATAATTAGCCTATGCAAGGTATTTGGTTGTCATCCATGTTGGATAAGTTTGGAGGTTGGGGTTGTCTTTGCAAATGAGTTATGGCAGAGTTTGTAAATTAAGAGGCCACCTTAAAGGCCGAAAACATCGTAGAAAGAAAATATTTTCGCTTGATTGTATAACTACTGGTTTTAATTTTAAAAGTACCTTATAGGTGTTGTGATTCAAAAGAAAATGTGCATCCCATTCAAGTATCCTTATGATAACACGGTGCTTGTAATTGTGAGATTTGTATCATTGATATGTACAGTGTGACGCTTTGTGTCATTGTGGATGAGTTGCTAGGATGTTTTAGTAGTTATCTGGCTGGTAGATAGGCCTAGCTATAAAGGAGATGCTACAAAAATTTTATGAAAAATTTAGGGAGATAGTCCAATTGGAAATTTCTGGGGTATGAAAGAAGAATCGAGTTCTACATAAAGGGACACAGCCAAGGTGGAGAGTCCATTGTTTTTGTTGATGTTGTTGGTAGAAGGAAGAGTACTGTTGAGGCTATAGCAAGGATTTTTGTGTCAAGTACACCAACTACGCTGGTGGTAACAGGTTATAAATCTGGTGAGGAAGAGGAAGAGGACGATAATGTGTTAGACTTTTCTTATCGCCATTGATGATGTCCACTTCTTCTTTTGGACAGAGGGTTTAATATGGGTAAGATAGTTCTCAGTTCTCGGTAGGATACTCTAAGTATATCGCTACCCATAATTAAGGGGCATGTGAAATTCGAGAGTTTGAGGCAGGTAAGGAAGGAAATGAGTCCGGTTGGGTGTTTGGGGCTAGCCATGATCCTCATTCGAGGAGGACGAATGATCTTAAGTGGGGGATGACGTAAGGCCCCATGAAAAGTTTTCCTCAAAACCCAAGGTCATGTAGTGCAAAGTTAGGAATATGTGTTAGAAATTCATAAATTTTTCGCTGATCGCAAGTTCGCCGCGGTTCGGACCCTTTTGGACTAAGCTATGTATTAAAAGTGAAGAAATTAAGTTTTCCATAAAAGTTTTGTTATGTGGTCCAGAATGCCGTCGCAAATCAAGTATGCAGACCGAATTTCTACGGCAAAGTGATTCACTGAGTTAGTTAAAATTAAGGTCAAAATGCGGTCAAATATGCAATCGCATAACCGATATGCGGAACGCATATTCGTCACATAATTCCCTTTGGATGTTGTTAAGGTCGGTTCTGCAATGCATTATGCGACCGCATAACGGGTATGCGGACCACATTTCCATCGAATACCCAAACAGAATGTCCAAATTTTTGGGAGCCTTTCTGCGGTCCAATCTACGACCCCCATTTCCACTCTGTGATAGTATTTTTGATCCGTCTCGGGGCTCCAATTATATAATTTTTAACCCGACCCTCCTATCATTATATTTAGTATTATAGTTAAGTTTGAGCATTTTTTAAGAATTTCTAGAGTGAGAGAGAGGGGTCTTAGAGAGGGAAAGTTCTCCCCATTAAATTACTCCAAAGAATCTTGCTAAATCCTTGAAGATTGTCAAGAAAGGCACGCACGTCTTCTTCCAAAAATGTAGGGTTCTGTAACCCTAGCTCTTGATTACTAGATATAATTATGGTAGACCATTAGAAAGGTAATTTATGAGGAGGAAAGTGGATATCTTGCATGCATGATTTATTAAAAGCATTTGGTTAGGTTTGAGCTAATGAGGGGATGAGGAATGGTAGAATATTTCACAAAATACTTTTAATAGCGTAATGCACACTTAATGATTGAGAATTTGCTCAAATGAGCTAGAACTATGATCACCTCTCTAATTTGTGGTCCAATTTGTCATGTTCTTGAAATTTACGTTGCTAAGAGTCTTGGAGTATAGTAGGACTTATGGAAGCTCAATTGATGTATGTATGCTAAACTTTCTCTCTCTGAAGTGAATTCCACAATCTTTTGTAAGTTCAAGTGTTGTTTGTCCACCGAAATGGTGTAGTCTTGAGTCACATTTTAAATGAAGGATAGTATATGAATTGGGTAAGAAGAATTCGATCTATTAAACGCTCCTAGTGGCTCTTACGTTTACAAAATGTCTTGATTGAATATGTCTTGTTGTTGATTGTCTATAAAGATGCTTGAAAAATGAAATAAGTGAATTGGAAATGTGTTGAAGATTAAGTAATAAGCCTCGACCCAAAAGTTATGAACAAACTCAAAAATATAATTGCTCAAGAGCTCTTGTGTTCAATTCACGCCCATAAGTGGCTATTTATCATCATTTCTTTGGATTACAAGTATATCCGGTGTGATTTGATATCTTACATATCCATGTGCTTAAACTGTGCATGGTCATTTCCAGTAAGGGGTATTGCAAGACAAAATGGTGTATAATTGCTAATGATTTCAATTTGAGTTTTTATTGCCTATTGGCATGCCCCATTCATTTGGGAAGAATCCTTTGTTTTTAAAGTTCCATTGCTAATTAACTTGAGATGTATGGTTTCGAAAATACTCTATATGCCCACGATTCATGTTTCCTCTCATGTGTATTTGACATCTTGATTGGAATGGCTTTTATTTGAAATTGATATAGATGCTAAACATATGAACTCTGAAATACGACCATCGTACAAGGAATAAAAAATCTTGTGAATGGCCAAATGTGCCAAGGAAATACAGTTGTTGTTAATGACTACAAATACTAATTAGAAACCATAAAAAAGGTAAAAGATATTAAGGTAAGCATAATTGCATTCATGCTATATTTGTATAATTGCACTTATACTACAATTGTGTGCGATATATAATAAAATCAAAAAAATATTTTTGGGCGTATCATTAGAAATACCAAGGAAGGGTGGGACACAAGTCCTACACCTAAAACTACACGTGCTGTGGTAGGGGTGGAGTGTGACTTGGAATGAAACTGAAATATCGATAAACTGTGACTATTCCCCCAAAGTGGGATTAAACTAATACCTGTGAATTGGAAAAAAAAAATCAACCCACACGACATACATTGAAAGGCAGCTTAGCCGATCGGGCCGTGATTAGACGCCATGCCGACACATGATAGTATTGTGTTGGGAATCATAAAAACTACAAATTCAAAAATTGGGAATTTGTTATTGTGCTACACGTCTCAAAAGGGGATAACCTAGTCGGTCGGGCCCTGATCGGACTCCGTGCTAACAAAGACGGTGGTATAAGTTATATCGATGCTATTGATCTCCCAACCAAAAATTGCATACATTATCTTCATAAACTAGAAGTTTTACATGTTTCAAGTAGGATGCTAGTATATTGTTATCTTTGGCTCGCTATTTGGTATTTTCCGTGCTTGTATGGTTATTCTATTCCGAAAGAGGACTTTTAGCCTTACATACTAGTGCTCTTCGACGGCAGTAACGTCCCCTTTGCCGGGGGTGCTGTATCATTTTATGATACATGCTTTTCTACAGCGAGAGGTGTCAGCCAGTGATAGCAGCATTCTCTTCCCAGCAGACCTGGTGAGCCCCACTCTGTCTTTTGTTCATTTCTCATAATGTTTTGAGAAATAGCCGGAGCCTTGTTGCCTACATTTCCCTATTTCTCTTCTATTGTAGTTAGAGGCTCCATAGACTGTTTGTGGGTGGTGGTTAATGTTGGGCTTCAGGACCATAAATGCTAATATTTAACAAGCATGTTTTTCATTAGACTTGTAACTTATAATATTTTGAAACTATGAATGTTGCCAATAATGGAAATGAAATGAAAGTTGTGAATGGAAGATTGTTAGTGTTTTGAATAAATGGGATAACACTCCCTCGTATTCATGAACTAGTTTGGGTAGAATGAAATCTAGTAGGCTTTCTCAGTCGGGTTTACTTGGTTGAGTGCTGGTCACGCCTCTTATGTTTGGGGCGTGACAATATTATTGAGGATCGAACACATAATTTATAATTAGATAGAGTCAGTACACTGCCTATGGGGATCATATTGGAGCAACACTAATGAATTGAAGACTATGCTAGCTTAAATCTTGTGGTGGGGATGCTTGGAATTCATTTTAGCCTTTGGATTTCATACCCTGGCACCTAGTGAGGGCTTGATAGGTGCTGCTTGGTATTTTCCACTGGCAATTATATTCACATACACTGACATGAGAAGGAAGAATTAAGCAGACAATGTTGTAAGATCTAGTTCATTAGACATTAGAGTTTGTATTTTTTTGGTAGCTGGTAGCTTCATGCAACTTCTATTTTAGCTTTGACATCTTGTAATCTGTGGACCCATTTTGGAATTTTATATATATACTAGCCACTAGTCATCCTACCTAGTGGCCCACAACAGTGATTTGACAATATCCATCGTACACTTCATGAATGGCCATAAGCATATAAGTGAATGCAATGGTTCTACTGGTTGATGAAATAGTGGTGTGTAGCATTAACAGTTATCGCTTTTTTGTATGAAATATTTGGCATCTTGTTCCATTTTGTGCCAATAGTATCCTACCCTTACAATTTTAATACTAATGAGTCTGTTCTTGAATGATTTCAACGTATCCACTTGTGGACATCTCGCATAACATAATTAGCTTCGGAGGCTCGTAAGCATCGCGCTAGCAAGCCTTGGAAAGATTTCCTGTACTGTTGGCCTCCTTTGAAGCTATATCGTGCTACTTTGGTGCACATCGCCCAGGATGCCTTGGAATCTTCATGAAACTTCTTGTGTTCGAGATACTAAATAATGTCATTCCTCTAATTCCATATCAAATTAGTTGTACTAACCTCGTAGTCACGGTCTACATCCCGAACTGAGGGCATGAGCTATACTACCATCCAGGAATTCAATCTCTTCATTTTCATTGATGAAACCAGGTTACCTAATGCATTCGGGATATGCATAATTTACCACTCCCATAATCGAGCAAGCAGAGCCTGAAGATGCTTAAGATAATCACATGCATAAACTTAACAAGCATATTGTCTATATAAACTTCCATGGTTTTCCCTATTTGTTTTTCAAACAACTTGTTTACGAGCCATTGATAAGTGGCTATCTTCAGCCCGAAGGGCATCATAACAATATGTGTCGATGTTTGTTATGAACGAAGTGTTTTCCTGATCTTATAAGTTCATCGTAATTTTATTGTACCTGGAATAAGCATCGAGGAAACTCGTTTACTCATTCCCGGTCATCGCATCAATCATTTGATCAATGTTTGGTAGTGGATATAAGTTGTTTGGGAACACCTTATTCATGTCCTTGTAGTCTACGTACATGTAAAATTTTATTATTCTTCTTAGGAACTACTACTATTACCAAGTTAGTTGAACAATTCAGAAACTTTACCTCTCCCATCAACCAATATCAAGTAAGTGAGTTACCATTTCTTTTAAGAGTTTATTCTGGCCTCTGCAATATGGCATTTCTTTTATCTTATTGGAGGGATGATGAGATCTAAGCTTAACTTGTGTATGGCCACTTCTGTCGGTATACCTGCCATATCTACATACGACCATGCAAAACAATAAGTTTTAAATTTAAGAAATTCAATAAATCCAGACCTGAGCTCGCGGTGCTGTCCTGTCCCCAAGTGGAACTTCCTCTCTAAAGACGTCTCAAATAATGTGACTTTCTCAAGCTCTTCTATTGTAGACTTTCTTATGTCCATCTCTTCTGGCGCCTGGAAATACATTGGCACTTGATAAAATTCTGATGCCTCTTCCCCCTGGTTGACTTCACTTGATTCAGGATTAGGCATCGGTTGCTGTAATTTCTATGTCGTAAGCTCCTTCCCTTTGCTATTGAAGACCAAATAACATTCATCTCC